>JAULUF010000044.1:10652500-11252500 GCA_031834385.1 Semotilus atromaculatus | reverse complement strand
ACCGTCGGAGCAGCGGATAAAAATGCCAGACCCACTCCCAACCCAGTGCCCAGCCAGTTACTACCCCGCTGGTAGGATCTACATTATGTGCCCACCACAAACGAAGAGAACACATTAGCCATGATGTTGGAGCCCGTGGCTCTCCACATCATCGGCTCTCTGTCTGCACGGTGGGCTCCACTTCCATTACCATCCTCGTCTCCAGTTGGGACTTTTTGGTTATGGTTGTGTTTGTTTGCCTGCCTCTGCTAGAATTTTCCTTTGGATACTATTAAAGACTATATTGGATCTTCATCTTCTTTGTTGTGTGTGTTACTACAGTCAGTGTGACATTGTTAATACAAAAGTTGTCAATACAAAGACATACAAAAGTTTGTCCCTAAGTAAAATTTCTTCAAATCAATTCCTTAGGTATTATTCAATATATTGTAATATATGAACGCAACATTTAAAAAAAAATTTAAACCATTTTATATATTGATCATAAATATATGAAAATATATTATCTTCAGGGCAAATTAATGAAAAGCTTTGAAGTTGTCTGATTGTACCATCCTGCTCAAGGTAAATCTATCACGGTTCATGAATTCACTGTCTCTTCCTTGTCTCGTGTGATTGTTGTGTAGTGTGTATGATTATTGTGGGTGTGTCCTCCGATTACCGATTTTATCACCGCCCCCTCAGGGCAAGACGGTCATTTTGACCGTAGTGGACCGGTTCTCGAAGGCAGCTCATTTTATTCCCTTACCTAAATTACCCTCTGCCAAGAAGACAGCGGTGACTGTGGTAGACTACGTTTTTCGCTTACATGGCCCCCCGATAGACGTGGTTTCCAACAGGGGGCCCCAGTTTGTCCAAATTTTGGCAAGAATTTTGAAAATTACCGGCAGCGACTGTCAGTTTGTCCTCTGAGTTTCATCCCCAGAGCAATGGCCAAACCGAGAGAGCCAACCAGGATTTGGAAAGAGTGTTGCGATGTTTGGTATCCAAGAATCCTTCCTCCTGGAGTCAGCAGCTCTCAATGGTTGAGTACGCTCATATCTCGTTACCAGTGTCATCCACAGGCCTATCTCCGTTTGAGTGTAGCTTAGGTTACCAGCCACCAGTTTTTCCTAGCCTGAAATCCGAAGTCGCGGTCCCCTCCTCCCACGCCTTTGTCCTGAGGTGTCGCTGCATGTGAATCAGAGCCCGTGAGACTATGCTCCAGGTGGGGATGCGCACCAAGGCTAAGGCCGATCGCCACCGGTCGAAGCCCCCCATATAGGTCATTGGTCAAAAAGTGTGGCTTTCAACCAAGAACATTCCACTCCGTTACGTCTCTAACAAACTAGCTCCCAAATTTATCGGTGACCAAGATCCTTATTTCGGTGGCAGTCTGACTCAAACTTCCTCCAGCATACAGGAGTACTGTCACTGTTCATGAATTCACTGTCTCTTCCTTGTCTCGTGTGATTGTTGTGTAGTGTGTATGATTAGTGTGGGTGTGTCCTCCGATTATCGCTGATCATCAGCATCTGCTGATTCCACTCTACTCAACTATATATTCTCAGTGACTGGTGTCTTGTGTTGTCAGATTGTTGTGGTGTTTTCCGATGTTTGTTCCTGTTCCTGTTTGTCATTCTCTCATGGTCTCCGTTCCTGTTGGATTGTTCGTTGTGTCTCCGTTCATGGTCTTCACACTCTGGAACTGGACTCATCACATCCACCATTCACCTTCAGCCCGGTTGCCCGTCGAAGTCCGTGTCACTCTCCCGCCCCTGTGTGTCGTATTTTATGTGGACCTGACCATCTCTGTTTATCTTCTAATAAACGTGATTTGACCTGCTTTTGCCTTCTCTCTTTCGTTCATAACAAAATCTGAGCAATATATCTTAAAATATAACAAAAAGATTTTTAAGAATATTCTTTATAAGATATCGAATTCTTCTTAAGTTTTGTCTTAAGAACAACCTTAGAAAACCTTAAAAAAATAGAAAAGAAAAGTAAATCTTAACTTTTTGTCAAGTTATAATATAATAAGAAAATAACTGTATCCTTAATGTTGTGAATCTGGCTGCAGCTTTCTAAGGAGATTATAAAATTAATCATTTTCTTCATGCACTCGAGAGACTGTCAATAGTTTCTCTAGTAAAACCATTATAATAGAAACTCTTTGAGTAAGTTCAAAAACATATTTAAGTTCCTTGAGTTCACAATAATTTATTTGAGCTTCAGTGTTTCAATCTGAAGAGTCACAAATGGAGATTCAAAAATCTCTTCACTTTTACACTGTTGAGTTTGTTCTGGCCTTGAGTAGATGAAGAAATGAGAAACATTCTCAAAAAAGAGTTGATAATATTAATTATATACCAGAACTACTACAAACTGAAATAATATAGTACTTTTGAGTCATGAAAACCTGTCCATCATGTGTGATTTCTAGTGTGTGTGTTTAACAGCACAGATTTTCTACAGACTCACTGTTTTGGACGATGTCCTTCATCTTTTTCCAGACTCTGAACGACAGGTTGCCCAAGTATCGCGGCACATGAATCAAAGCTCCAGAAGCCATCTGTGGATCCAGCTGTGAGATCTGGGCTCTGGAAGAACATTCAGGAGTCAGAACTGCAGTGGCTTTGGATCAGAAGCAGAGAGACCAGAGACACCAAAAGATCACTCACCTTTCCATTGAGACTGGAAACTCCTGCAGAACAAACACACCATTTATCATCAAGAACTCAATCAATCATCAATCAATCAATGATCTGAAATCAGACCTTAAGAAAGCAGACGTCATTGGCTTTCATAATCTCCTCCATGTCTTTGATTGTGTGTGAAAGAACTGAGATGTGTCTGTTAATCTCCTCCAGCTTTTCCTTCATCATCTGCTTCTTCTGCTCCTCTTCCTCCCTCAGTGCAGTGATTGTAACTTCTTCTTCATCTCTGAGAAACTGATGAAGCTTCTCAAACTGCTGTTTAATCTGATGCTCTGTGTGTTCAGCTTGAGACTGAAATCAAATCACAATCACTTCAATCATCTCAAACACAACTTTTTCTGGAGCAGCCAGAGTGAGTGGGGAAATGTGGGATAGTTAACTACAGCTTTAACTTTCTGAAGTACTAGTACTGTTGTAGTAGATGTTCTGTGTCTGTATGGTGAAAATACACATTATCAATCAAATCCTCAGGTAGTAGCATAATGTCAGCAGTTCAGTGTCTGTTGCGCTTACAGGTCATTGGGCTCATGAAAATAAAGTTCACAAACGTAACTTCGGGAGGAGTGAAACCATCTAATTAACTGCCAGAGCATATAAGCAGCCCGAGCCTCTCACCTTGCTCTGGCATCAGCTGTTTTGGAATCTCACCATCTCCCCAACTACACCAAAAAAATTAGGCATCTCGTTACCATACTCGTCTTCCAAACACTAGTAGTCCCACTGGTGGGTATATCTAAGCTCGAGTTGAAGCTGCTTCCTTGAGCCCCTCCACTGCGGACACCAAGCCAAATATGTGTAACCTTATTGGCTTAAAGATTATATGGGCTAAATAACTTCACTAAATGGACTAAATAATCACATAGGGATGCACCGAATCCAGGATTCGGATTCGGCCAAATATTGGGCTTTTTAACGGGGTTCGGTTTCTGCCGAACCTTCGAATTTTTTTCCACCGAAACGAACCCTAGGCTTCCACTACGAGCACTACGTCGACGTCACGCCGCCGTTGATTACGGGAAGGTGTTTACATTAGGCTTGTTCGACTTGAACCGGAGCTGCACAGACCGATCAGTGAATGACATCAAAGTACCGCGAGAGCGAATAGAGAGCAGACGGCTCCTTATGCTTTTGAATTGCTCTCGCGGCACTTTGATGTCATAAACCGAGCGGTCTGTGCAGCGCCGGTTAAAGTCGAACAAGCCTGTAGTGTAACGGGTTATGTCAGGAAGAAAAATAGGGATAGCTCACAGCTAAGTTATTGCAGAGGCCAGACAGACTCACGGAAGCGATTGGCATGTCACAACTCGCACATTATTCCCCAATCTAACTCGTGTAACTGTTTGTCACACGTTCTACCATCCACAGCGTTACTTAACAAAATAAGATAAAAGATAAAAATGAGCATCAAACAGAAATAACCTGCATACATTTTGAAATGCTGATTTGTCTCGTGGCGGCAAGGACCCTAAACAATACACAACATCGCCTCTGTTAAAATGCATAATGTTGCTTATTCTTTTTTTTATATATTTTTTTTTACAGTTAAAATAAAAAAATAAAAAATAAAAAAAACACGTTGTTTACTTCATTAATGTGTAAACTGTGTTAATGGACTGAGGATGAGAGTAGGATTCGGTATTTGGTTTCGGATTTGGGCAGAATCTTAACCAGAAGATTCGGTATTCGGCCGAACCCTACAAATCTGGATTCGGTGCATCCCTAGAATCACATTATCTGCATTTGCCCAAACTAATTAACTTGCATGAAAATGCGTAAGGTGAGCGCTAGCCAATGGGATAAGTTCTAGCACATTAGTCCTGCACACTGCTGAATAACCACCTGACAGAGGCTTGATCATCATTATACACAAACTTTGTATAATGTGTTCTGTGTGTGTGTGTGTGTGTGTGTGTGTGTTTCAGTAAATAAAGGAATATGTAGTTATGTCAGACAAAGTCTTTCAGCTGTTCTAATCAAACTTGTAAACAAGTCAAAAGAATCAGCAATTACCTTTATGAGTTTAACTGTTTTCTCAAACTCTTCTTTAATGTTTTCTATGTGTTTAAGTTTCTCTTGCAAGGACTTCAGTGCTGATATGAGCTCCTCCTGGAATTTAAAGAGAAAATCCATAAGACACGAGAGATTTCTGTAATAGGATTTTATGTGTAATACATAAGCTTAAACAAGTGTTTATTCTCATCTTGAAATCTGTCTTACCTTATGTGATGGAACAACTTCACTGATGGGTCTGAATGTGTGATTGACGTGTTTATGCGAGTTAATACACACTACACACACAGGCTGTTTGTCCTCCAGACAGAAGAGTTTGAGTTTCTCACTGTGTAAACTGCAGAGCTCCTCAAACCCAGATGAACGCCTCTCATTTATCTTCTTCAGGAACGACTCACACAAGTTTTTTAACACAAGATTAAGTGTAGGAGCATCTCTTGAGGATCTTCTCCTGCAGACAGGACACTCCTGAGTTTCATTGGTTCTCCAGAACTGTTGAAGACACTCTTTACAGAAACTGTGACTACATGATAAAACAACAGGAGACTTGAAGATTTCACAGCACACGGTACAAGAAAAATCATCTTCAGATAGTGAAGCCATTTTCTCTGTTTAATCTCCAGCAATCTGAACTTTACTTTCACTTTCTGACAGATGGTTTCAAAAATTATACCACAAGAATCACAAAGACCTGCTGTTTGTTTAGAAGAAAACTTTGCAAAAATCCTCACTGAAAGTTTTTCTCTTCTTTCTTCATTGATCGTTGTTTTTGTTGTTGTTGTTTTGTCGAGAGAGAAGAGAGTCAGTGTAACAGAAAGAACAAGAAGTCAGTCTCTTCCTGGTAAGTGTTGTAAGAGGTTGGCGTTTCTGATCACCTTTGGGTGTGTTAAAACAGGTCAGACATGAACATCAGGATTTCTTCAGGTTAAATTTTAACAAAATGCATTCAAAATGAACTTACATTGAAAATATCAAGTATAATTCTACAACAACGTCAAAAAAATATCAATAATAAAAGGACTCAAGAAACTTTAGTTTTATTTATTGCACTCTATTTGTTGTTAAGTGTGTTCGTAAGATAACTGTAAGGGAAACAGCTCAAAAGGAATCATTAGGAATTTTTAAAGTCACTTATTTTACGGCCGATCAAATGACTCGTCCAGCGTTCATCTGACGGGCCGTGACCATCAGCTCTATAGGGATGTTCGCCGGAGTCAAATGTGACGTCACGATATGGGCGTGGCCGCGAACTGGTTGGCAGAAAGAACCAAACTCAATGCAGATGGCCTGTGAAGAGAATGAAGATGAAATTCTCTAGTGGTGCATTGTGTACGTAATTTGATTTTTTGATCCAGCCACTTTTTATTTTACCCTTTTGTCTTGTTTCAGCCCCAAACCCCATCTCAGCAATACAAATTAATAAAGGCTGGTTTGGTTTCTAAAGTACTTCTTCCAGCCTCCATGTATTAATGTTCATGGGTAGCCTGAATGGGTTCCGTTCAGACCTTAACATTAAGTATTTTACTGTAAGGTGTCAACAAGATTCAACAAGACATTTTCACCTGACTATACCCAATGTTTAGATCTGTTTAGGTATTTATGCTAACTAGTACATACGTAATTAGATTATGCACCATTTGTCTATGTTAACAACAAATGTTAATAATGTTAATAACTGTTAACAACAAATGTTAATAATGTTAATAACAAACAATTTTAAAAAAACTTGTAATACATTTTTTGTTTGTCTTGATGTAATCAACTCAGTACTTATCATGGTGATATCTGGGTTTAAATGTGTACTATTCTAGACGCCTAATTGCAGAAATCCACAGCTATCTTCTTGATTCAAGCTGTTTAGGTACGCGGTAGAAGGTTACTCTTATCGAACCTGTTAACACAGCCGATCACACAGCACGATACAACCATTTGTCTTCTGTGTTTGCGCTGCGCAGCAAGCCATTACTTTTCTTTTTGCCAACCAGAGCGCGTGTAACCGCGTCGTGACGTCACGGCGAAGATCCCTATATAAATATCCAAACTATAGAGAAAACTCTATTTATCAGCAAGGTAACTTAGATCAGAAGTTTAAGACATTCAATTTGTATAAGCACATAACACAAGACACTTCTCTTTAAATACAAACAAGGCTTTATTGACTATTCTAACACAAAAACAAATACCTAACACAAACACACACACATTCACATGAGTTGCAGAATGAAAGAAAAGGAAGAAGGAGTGAATTTCAAGAGAGTGAAATTATGAAATCCCAAGTATTGCGTATCTATACGCAGTGGGGAAACTCCTTTTCCTCGATTTACTGAAGCCTATATGTAAAAAACGCATTTGCAGCTTGCACATTGAGCGTCTGGCTCGCTCATAAGCTGTGCTTCAGCAACTGCACATCCAATGGCGCTGGCCCACCAAGGGGTGTGTGGCCTTAGCCTATAATATTCCCCCGAATTCGCCATTATAGAAGATTTTACTCCTTCAGCGACAACTTCTTGTCTCTGACTGTTTACTGAACCTTCGCCGTTTGAACAAGCCCTTCAGCCTGTGACTACACCTTCTCAGCCGTTTTCTCCTGACGCCATCTCACCTGTGGCTATCCGGCGACGACGCTAATATCCTTTCATTAATTTTCTACTGTGTTTGAGTGTGCGAGGTGTTGTTTTAAATGCCTCGCTCAACCTGTGCCACGTGCGGATGCAAGCTGCTCGAGGCCAATGAACACGCGAGCTGCATTTCATGCTTGGGAGTCGACCATGCAGAGAATGCACTCTGCCGGCGGATGTTTGCTCAGACACCTTCCCCGGTCCTGTTCGCGGGAGATCAGCGCCCCATCACCCATGTGGCGGGCCTCGTCTCCTTCGGCGGATCCGTCGAGCACGACGACAGCCTCTCAATTGCTATATCTGAGGAGGAATGGCCGGGCTCTCTCAACTCCGTCACTGCTTCCCAGTCTGCTACCAGTGTGTCAGCCACCAGGACCAACTACAACGCGGAAATGCTTTGGATCTTGACACAGGCCGTCGCGGACCTTGAACTCGAGTGGGTCTCGCCCGAGGAACCTCCTCGAAGCCGGCTGGATGGCTGGTTTCTGTCGGGGCGCCAGCAGGCCCCTCGTCACAGGCCTGCGCCATTTTTTCCTGAGGTGCATGAGGAGCTGACCAAGGCGTGGCGCGCTCTTTATTCAGCACGTGTGGGATCTTCAGTTTCCACAACACTCTCATCCGTGGACGGCGGGGCAGAAAAAGGCTATGCGTTGTTGCCGCCCCTCGAAGAGGCCGTGGCCTCTGATCTTTGCCCGAACACATCTGCTAGCTCGCAAGCTAGAGCTGTTCACCCCAACAAACCCTACCGAAACACTTCAGCCCTCGCTGGACGCGTGTATTCCGCCTCCGGTCAGGCTGCTTCGGCCTTGCACATGATGGCCGTGCTGCAGGTCTACCAGACCAAATGGACGAGGCTGGCCCGGACCCCGAGGCCTTCCGAGACCTCCGAAGTGCCACGGACCTAGCCTTGCGAGCTACCAAGGCTACAGCGCAGGCCATCGGGAGGAACATGGCGAGCTTGGTCGTGCTCGAGCACCTCTGGCTTAATCTCACCGAGAATTAGGACGATGACAGAACGGGATTCCTCGATGCCCCGGTATCCAGCTCCGGCCTTTTTGGCCCGTCGGTGAAGGGGTTCTCTGAGAGGTACACAGAGGTAAACATGAGCAATACATTTGTTATTGTATTTGTTAATCTTTGTTAACGTTAGTTAATAAGAATACAGTCATTCATTGTTTGTTCATGTTAGTTCACAGTGCATTAACTAATGTTAACAAGATTTTAATAATGTATTAGTAAATGTTGAAATTAACATTAACAAAGATTAACAAATGCTGTATAAGTGCAGTTCATTATTAGTTCATGCTAATTAATGTAGTTAACTAATGTTTGGTAACCTTATTGTAAAGTGTTACCAAAAAAATATATAAAACAGACAATTTAAAAATGTTATTTGTTTATTGTATTATTGTATTGTATAATGTTATTGTATTGTTTATTAATTAATTGTAGGATTGTCCAATGCGCTGGGGAAGATGACAGAAAGGATTTTGGAGCAGATTCCAGCAAAAGGACGGGTCTTTGCGGATGACAAAAGCCAATGTCCACTACCAAACTTTACATGGTAAGATATTTCAGTTCTGGAGTCTGTGAACAATGGACTGAAGCCTGTAGCAGACTTGACCGACATTTTGTCAGGAGTAACTTATGTAACTGTTTTGTCTGTCACCCCACTGTTACAACACACAACTCCGTCTTAACGGAAAACGACGATGACACACAGTTGGGTAAAAAGTGAAGACTGACATCTTTGAGGAATTAGACGGCAAATATAACAACCACGTAACCCAAAAACTTCTCTGAATCAGCACTTGCCTTGATCCCCACTACAGAAGTAGATTTAATTTGAGCGAATTGGAGCAAACCATGACAGAAGTGCTTGATGCCAAGAGTGCCATCGAATAAAAAAAAATCACGAGAACACGGAAGAACAACATGCAAACACCAGCACTCAAGATGTGCCTTTGAAGAAGAAGAAAACCACACTGATCTCCTTGGAAAGACCAAAAAAAACACCTACGAGTGAGGTGGGTTGGGCAGCGGCTGAGCTCGAGGCATATCTTTTGCAGGATGTAATTGACAGAGAGTAGAACCCACTTGCGTGGTGAAAACATAATGAAAGCCGCTTCCCAGCAAGCTAAGGACAGCGCCTGAAGAAGTCGGCCGACTTCGCCATCCGTGCCTGCTGCGCCATTCGGCGACATATCCTTTTTCTCTGCTGTGTGTGTTGCCGCTGCAAACCTCACTTCCTGCATTATGATATGCATTAAGATAATCACATCTTTTTTTTGTGAATCAAACTGAATCATTCAAAACAGAGTCAGCACTGATCCAGTTTTCTAAAGTTACTCGCTTTCGGACGTGCCTGACAGTCACTCCGACTCGAAATAAACAATATCCCAGAGTATATGTTACCTGATGGAACTGATGAGCATGAGCAGTTGACACTGAGCATATGCGTTTACTACAAACGAACTGTCAGGTACAGCCACGGTCGCTTTGGCCAGGTGGTGTTTATAGCATAGGTGGCGGGACGCTTCAGATTCTAGAGAGCATTTGATTGGACAGAGGAAAGGTATTGAGAAGCTGAAGTTCGCGGTGACATCATAAAAATCCGTGATCCATTTTTGCGGAAGTGAGAGACTGTAAGTTTTGAATTCTTATATCTCCTAAAAGCAAATTTTGTCATTGTTTTGGAACACACCAGCTTATTCATAACCTTAAGGCTAACATATTCATACTAAGAGCTAAAAAACTTTAAGGCCCGTTCACACCAAGGACGATAACTATAAAGATAACGATAAGGATATAGTTCTAAAAATCGTTCTCCTTCTCCATATTAAAGAAAGCAGAGTTCACACCACAACTATAACGATAAAGATATGAGGAACAATATCGTTGGGATGACTTTGAGAGTGATTTTTTTTCCAGCTGTCTGAAGTTAATCGCCGAGTTACAGAAAAATCCAACACTGTTTGACAAGTTAAACCCCCTTTTCAAGGATACGTAAAAAAAATGGAAATATGGAAAGCAATCGGTCGTACCCTTGGAATAAATGGAATGTATTAACGATGAGATCAATATGCAGGCTAGCAGCAAATAGTGTAACAAAATAACCTCAGGTATATACAGCGCTAGTTTCAACAACATTGTATTGCTTCCTTTGAAGTTGCAGTGAAAAAGGGCATTGTGTATATATATACAGTCATGGTCAAAATTGATGGCACCCCTGGTAAATATGATCAAAACTGGCTGTAAAAAAAATAAATCTGCATTGTTTATCCTTTTGATCTTTCATTAAAAAAAATTGCTAAATTCTAACCTTTCACTGAAGTAAAAGAATTGACAGTGGGGGGGAAATCACATTATGAAATAAATTTAAATTTAAATTTAAACTCCTGTGAAACACGAAGCCATGGCTGGACAATTTCATGTTCCTAGTCACCCTGGTGTGCTAAAAAAGGTAAATATTAATGGGAATATACTTCAGAGATATTTTACTCGTAAAAAATTCTAGGGGTGCCAATAATTGTGGCCAACGTGTTTTGGAGAAAAACATTTATTTCATAATGTGATTTTCCCCCACTTTCAATTCTTTTACTTCAGTGAAAGGTTAGAATTGTGCAAATTTTTTTAATGAAAGATCAAAAAGATGAACAATGCAAATTAATTTTTACAGCCAGTTTTGATCATATTTACCAGGGGTGCCATCAATTTTGACCATGACTGTGTATATATATATATATATATATATATATATATATATATATATATAAATATAAAGGTGTACAGTAGTTGTTTTTATTCCACTATCGTCAGCTAAATTCACTGTTAGATTAGATCGATTACACTAGATTAGCTACTAGCTAGATTCACTGTTTAGATGCGCTCGAACCATATACCATGCTGAGGACATCTGTAAATGCAACAAACTGATGATTCAACAAACTTGATTCATTCAAAAATATGAATAAAATTTGTCTTCAAAAGACAGCAACTCTCTAATCAAAGTGACCGATTCATCTAACTCTTCTTGTCTTTTAAGGATATCGTGTACGTTACCCAAAAGCGTTTTTCTTTGGCCCCGCCCCTACTGTTGATGATGCTGACTTCTGACTTCTATGAATTTTTTTATTTATCCTATAGAAAACAGGTGTCTAAATAATTAGAATACTATAAAAGCCAAATGTGTTTTGAAGGCCTCATGGCCTACATGACTGTGAGAGAAGTTAGACGGCAAATAATGGGATTTTAGCTGAAGTTGCTTGCGGGTGGCATGTGCACTGATTGTAAGTTGCTCTTTTGGTTCACATGACCTTCAAAATGGTCTCTTGATAAAAATAATGAGGCAAAAACACAGAATAATCACTTTGTGGTACAATAAAAATATGTGGTTACATTCTTTTTTATAGTTACTTTAGACGTTCTACTAATTATAAGTAACTTTTCAACTACATGTCAACTAACTCTCATTAGAGTATTAGTATATTATAGTAGACTGTCAGTAGACTGTTAGGTTATGGTTAGGTGTTAGGGTTCAGGTTAGGAGAATAAGTTGACTTGTAGTTGCCAAGTTACTTATAGTCAGTTGAATGTCTGTTGGGGGACCAACAAAATAAAGAGTTAGCAGATCTTAAGCTGACAGTCTACTAATACTCTAATGACAGTTAGTTGACATGTAGTTGAAAAGTTACTTATAGTTAGTAGAATGTCTAAAGTGGACTATCGAAATAAAGTGTTACCAAATATGTTTTTGACAGGTTGGCAGTCGGCCAATGAAGTAACTGTAGCAAAAGTGTTGGGGAAATTCCAGAAAGAGAAAAGGGAGGAGAGCACCTGCAAATGAGGTCATCGGTTAAACCGGTATAAAAGTGTGAGTTGCGAGTGAGATAGTCAGATGTCCTGCCGGCATCTCGGCTTTGTTCAAGTCTTTTGACTTGAACTTTTGAGTTCTGGAACTCTGCATCTTGAGCTTCATTTGCAAGAAAGAGATGACTTTACTCAATAACATAAAGTTGGGCGAATGACAGCCAGGAGCGGTCCGAGGCCTGACATCGATGAGAGCCGTGGCTGGTGGGGCTTGTCAGATCACACAAACAAAGGCTATTTGGTAAGAGTAAATTTTTGCTTATTAATTTCAATATGTTTGCGTGATCTGCTGGGTCAAACCTGTGGCAGTGATCGGAGAAAGGGCTTCGCCAAATCGAATCTAGAAAAAGGTATGATGGAATAGAGGATAAGGAGTTCCAGATTTCAAAAGATGCGCTTGCGTAGTGTAGATTAGGAGTACTCTGGCCTGGGAACAGCCAGGGGATGTAAGGAGCCCTTGGTAGGAGATAAGGGTGGCATTACGGTGTTTATCACGTAAGAGTGCTCACATGTGTGAAATACCTGATAGAGGTGTTTAGAGAAGAGAAGTATAAGAGTGAAACACCAGCAGAGAGGGGTGTTAAAAAACAGCAGATACCGCTTCCAGTGTTGAATATAAACGTTTTTGTGACTTAAGGATTCTGTGGCATGAAAATAATTTTAAAATAACATATATTGAATGGAAGACAAGGAGGAAGTAAACGGAAAAAAATAAAAAAATAAAATCACCCCTTAACAAAAAAAAAAAACATGCCCAAAAATTGGCTTTGCCTAATGTTTGGACATCATCCAAATTGCAGATGCTGATCTAAACAGAGAAACACAGCTATTAATAAGGAAATAAGAAGTACCTGTTTTTTCTGCCCACAAGTAGAAATAAACAGTGGATATCACCATCACAATTGATACAAATCAGTTGACTTGTGTGAGTGAGTAGGCAGGAATCAGATTCTATCATGGCTGTATTGTGAGTTTGTGTGTGTGTGTGCGCGTGTGAGGAAGGAAACGAGGGAGACAGAGAGAAAGAATTCACCCTTTCTGGTTCTGACTAGTTTATAAACCAGAAAGTGATTAACCAACTCCAACAAACACTTTGAACAACACTTTGAGATATTAAATTGGTAACTGTCATCCCCACCCGTGGACCAGAAATAGAGGAACTGCATTTTTTAAATACCCTAGAAAGACTAATAAAATATCTTAATATTGTCTGACCATCTTGGAGAAAATTAGTTAAGAATAGATGCAAGCTGTTGGTATGGTATACTGAAAAGGAGTGAAACACAGTGATAATAATTAAGATTATAATGACATCAACACCTTTAGAGATAGGTCAGGACATCTTAACTTTACTTTATTGTCCCCAGGTAGAAATTCTTTTCCACAGCACTGCACTTGTTTTACAGACACAACATAACCAATATAATACAAACATGATACAGAAAAAAAAAAGATAATTGCACAGAGATACTATAGGACAACCCTCCAAAAAAGGGTAAAAAAAGGTAAAAAAGCCTAAAAACAAAATGACCAGCTGAGGGAACATTTGATGTGGCTATGTGCAGAGAAACTGAATCATTGATAAAAATAAATAAATAATTAAAAGGTCAAAAGTGTGGGTAAAAATGGAGAAGTAAAAAGGATAGAACAGCAAGTACTGACTTTATTTTAAAAAGAGGGAGAAAAATTATAAAAAATTAGGAGACGGGTCAAAGGGAGATATAATGACAAAACTGAAAGAACCCAGAAAGGCTGCCTCCCCATGCACCACCTTATGGCTCCTCAGAGAAACGTCTGACATAACAGGAACAGTAGAAGTAACGCAGAAGTAGGGCTGCACAACGTTGAAGAAAAATGTGATATTCAATATGCGATACAATATTGCTTTAAGTGTGTAAAATAAATTTTAATTAGATGACTTTTAATTATATTTCAATATTTTTAAAAACTAAAATGACATAACCTAATATGTTTACATGAATACTTGCCAAGACAGGCATTTTGACAGACCTGTATGTGTATTTCACTGTTAGAGTGCAGTGGGCCACAAAAGATAACTGGATTCAGGATTGCGCGATCTATGAGAGGCCACTTTCTGTGCGCTCGCTTTGGGTGTGTGTCAGGTGGCGCAAGACCACAATGAGTTTTTTTCCGCGGCTTATTGCACTGAATAACTCTTTTTAATGACAAGCAAGTCTATACTTTGCTATAGGAATTAGCCTAAAACTTTGACTTTTCTAAACTTTTTGAAGTAGTCTATTCAAATCATTCAGATATCGCAAGCTGTAATGCAGGTTAATGAATAAAGAGAGATAAGACACTGAATAATTACTTTGTGGGACAATCAAAATATGTTTTTGACTGGTTGGCAGTCGGCCACCCTTACAAAGAGAAGAAGATAGACAATTAATGAAGTAACTGTGGCGAAAGTGTTGGGGAGATTCCAGAAAGAGAAAAGGGAGGAGAGCACCTGCAAATGAGGTCATCGGTTAAAACTGTATAAAAGTGTGAGTTGCGAGTGAGATAGTCAGATGTCCTGCAGGCATCTCGGCTTTGTTCAATAAAGTCTTGTTTTGAATTCTGGAACTCTGCATCTTGAGCTTCATTTGCAAGAAAGAGATAACTTTACTGCGAATGACAGCCAGGAGCGGTCCGAGGCCTGACATCGATGAGAGCCGTGGCTGGTGGGGCTTGGCAGATCACGCAAACAAAGGTGTGCCTATTAGGTAAGAGCAAATTTTTAGTTTTAAAAGCTTATTAGTTTAAAATGTTTCCATGGTTTGCTGGATGAAACCTGTGGTGTTGATCGGAGAAAGGGCTTCACCATATCAAATCTAAAAAAAAAATAATAAAATACAAGATAAGGAGTTCCAGATTTCAAAAGATGCGCTTGCGTAGTGTAGATTAGGAGTACTCTGGCCTGGGAACAGCCAGGGGATGTAAGGAGCCCCCTGGTAGGAGATAAGGGTGGCATTACGGTGTTTATCACGTAAGAGTGCTCACATGTGTGAAATACCTGATAGAGGTGTTTAGAGAAGAGAGGTATAAGAGTGAAACACAGCAGAGAGGGGTGTAAGAGTATTTACACGCAAGAGGGATGTGATGTCTGAGAGGGGTATAAGAGTATTTACACGCAAGAGGCGTGTGACACCTGAGAGAGATGTAAGAGTATTTACATGCAAGAGGCGTGTGACACCTGAGAGGGGTGTAAGAGTATTTACACGCAAGAGGCGTGTGACACCTGAGAGAGATGTAAGAGTATTTACATGCAAGAGGCGTGTGACACCTGAGAGGTGTGTACGAGTATTTACACGCAAGAGGCGTGTGACACCTGAGAGGGGAATAAGAGTATTTACATGCAAGAGGCGTGTGACACCTGAGAGGGGTGTAAGAGTATTTACACGCAAGAGGCGTGTGACACCTGAGAGAGATGTAAGAGTATTTACAAGCAAGAGGCGTGTGACGCCTGAGAGGGGTATAAGAGTATTTACACGCAAGAGGCGTGTGACACCTGAGAGAGATGTAAGAGTATTTACAAGCAAGAGGCGTGTGACGCCTGAGAGGGGTGTAAGAGTATTTACATGCAAGAGGCGTGTGACACCTGAGAGGGGTGTAAGAGTATTTACATGCAAGAGGCGTGTGACACCTGAGAGGGGTGTAGGAGTATTTACACCCAAGAGGCGTGTGACGTCTGAGAGGGGTGTAAGAGTATTTACACTCAAGAGGCGTGTGACACCTGAGAGAGGTGTAAGAGTATTTACACTCAAGAGGCGTGTGACACCTGAGAGGGGTGTAAGAGTATTTACATGCAAGAGGCGTGTGACACCTGAGAGGGGTGTAAGAGTATTTACACGCAAGAGGCGTGTGACGTCTGAGAGGGGTGTAAGAGTATTTACACTCAAGAGGCGTGTGACACCTGAGAGGGGTGTAAGAGTATTTACACTCAAGAGGCGTGTGACACCTGAGAGAGGTGTAAGAGTATTTACACGCAAGAGGCGTGTGACACCTGAGAGGGGTGTAAGAGTATTTACACTCAAGAGGCGTGTGACACCTGAGAGAGGTGTAAGAGTATTTACACTCAAGAGGCGTGTGACACCTGAGAGGGGTGTAAGAGTATTTACATGCAAGAGGCGTGTGACACCTGAGAGAGGTGTAAGAGTATTTACACTCAAGAGGCGTGTGACACCTGAGAGGGGTGTAAGAGTATTTACATGCAAGAGGCGTGTGACACCTGAGAGAGGTGTAAGAGTATTTACACTCAAGAGGCGTGTGACACCTGAGAGGGGTGTAAGAGTATTTACACTCAAGAGGCGTGTGACACCTGAGAGAGGTGTAAGAGTATTTACACTCAAGAGGCGTGTGACACCTGAGAGGGGTGTAAGAGTATTTACATGCAAGAGGCGTGTGACACCTGAGAGAGGTGTAAGAGTATTTACACTCAAGAGGCGTGTGACACCTGAGAGAGGTGTAAGAGTATTTACACTCAAGAGGCGTGTGACACCTGAGAGGGGTGTAAGAGTATTTACATGCAAGAGGCGTGTGACACCTGAGAGGGGTGTAAGAGTATTTACACGCAAGAGGCGTGTGACACCTGAGAGGGGTGTAAGAGTATTTACACGCAAGAGGCGTGTGACACCTGAGAGGGGTGTAAGAGTATTTACATGCAAGAGGCGTGTGACGTCTGAGAGGGGTGTAAGAGTATTTACACGCAAGAGGCGTGTGACACCTGAGAGAGATGTAAGAGTATTTACAAGCAAAGGGGTATAAGAGTATTTACACGCAAGAGGCGTGTGACACCTGAGAGAGGTGTAAGAATATTTACACGCAAGAGGCGTGTGACACCTGAGAGGGGTGTAAGAGTATTTACATGCAAGAGGCGTGTGACACCTGAGAGGGGTGTAAGAGTATTTACACGCAAGAGGCGTGTGACACCTGAGAGGGGTGTAAGAGTATTTACACGCAAGAGGCGTGTGACACCTGAGAGGGGTGTAAGAGTATTTACACGCAAGAGGCGTGTGACACCTGAGAGGGGTGTAAGAGTATTTACATGCAAGAGGCGTGTGACGTCTGAGAGGGGTGTAAGAGTATTTACACGCAAGAGGCGTGTGACACCTGAGAGAGATGTAAGAGTATTTACAAGCAAAGGGGTATAAGAGTATTTACACGCAAGAGGCGTGTGACACCTGAGAGAGGTGTAAGAATATTTACACGCAAGAGGCGTGTGACACCTGAGAGGGGTGTAAGAGTATTTACATGCAAGAGGCGTGTGACACCTGAGAGGGGTGTAAGAGTATTTACACGCAAGAGGCGTGTGACACCTGAGAGGGGTGTAAGAGTATTTACATGCAAGAGGCGTGTGACGTCTGAGAGGGGTGTAAGAGTATTTACACGCAAGAGGCGTGTGACGTCTGAGAGGGGTGTAAGAGTATTTACACGCAAGAGGCGTGTGACACCGGAGAGGCGTGTAAGAGTATTTACACGCAAGAGGTATGTGACGTCTGAGAGGGGTGTAAGAGTATTTACTCGCAAGAGGCATGTGACACTTGAGAGGGGTGTAAGAGTATTGAGGGGTGTAAGAGTATTTACACGCAAGAGGCATGTGACACCTGAGAGGGGTGTAAGAGTATTTACACGAAAGAGGCGTGTGACACCTGAGAGAGGTGTAAGAGTATTTACACGCAAGAGGCGTGTGACACCTGAGAGGGGTGTAAGAGTATTTACACGCAAGAGGCGTGTGACACCTGAGAGGGGTGTAAGAGTATTTACACGCAAGAGGCGTGTGACACCTGAGAGGGGTGTAAGAGTATTTACTCACGAGAGGCGTGTGACACCTGAGAGGGGTGTAAGAGTATTTACACGCAAGAGGCGTGTGACACCTGAGAGGGGTGTAAGAGTATTTACACGCAAGAGGCGTGTGACACCTGAGAGGGGTGTAAGAGTATTTACTCGCAAGAGGCGTGTGACACCTGAGAGGGGTGTAAGAGCATTTACACGCAAGAGGCGGTGTACGAGTATTTACACACAAGAGGCATGTGACACCTGAGATGGGGCTTGCTGACAGCGATGGCTGGCTGATTCACATGTGACGTCCCGATTGCTTTGAACGGGGAACGTTTTGTGATAGCTTTGTAATGCGCAAGCAGTGCTGGAGGCGATGTGATTGTCAGTAAGCGTGAGCGTTCTTGAGCGGGCAGGAAACGACGGAGACAGAGAGAAATAATTCAACCTTTCTAGTTCTGACTATAAACCTACACGCAAGAAGCGTGTGACACCTGAGAGTGGTGTAAGAGTATTTACACGCAAGAGGCGTGTGACACCTGAGAGTGGTGTAAGAGTATTTACACGCAAGAGGCGTGTGACACCTGAGAGAGGTGTAAGAGTATTTACACGCAAGAGGCGTGTGACACCTGAGAGGAGTATAAGAGTATTTACACGCAAGAGGCGTGTGACACCTGAGAGGGGTATAAGAGTATTTACACGCAAGAGGCGTGTGACACCTGAGAGAGGTGTAAGAGTATTTACACGCAAGAGGCGTGTGACACCTGAGAGGGGTATAAGAGTATTTACACGCAAGAGGCGTGTGACACCTGAGAGAGGTGTAAGAGTATTTACACACAAGAGGCGTGTGACACCTGAGAGTGGTGTAAGAGTATTTACACGCAAGAGGCGGTGTAAGAGTATTTACACGCAAGAGGCGTGTGACACCTGAGAGGGGTGTAAGAGTATTTACTCGCAAGAGGCGTGTGACACCTGAGAGTGGTGTAAGAGTATTTACACGCAAGAGGCGGTATAAGAGTATTTACACGCAAGAGGCGTGTGACACCTGAGAGGGGTGTAAGAGTATTTACACGCAAGAGGCGTGTGACACCTGAGAGGGGTGTAAGAGTATTTACACGCAAGAGGCGTGTGACACCTGAGAGGGGTATAAGAGTATTTACATGCAAGAGGCGTGTGACACCTGAGAGGGGTGTAAGAGTATTTACACGCAAGAGGTGTGTGACACCTGAGAGGGGTATAAGAGTATTTACACGCAAGAGGCGTGTGACACCTGAGAGGGGTATAAGAGTATTTACACGCAAGAGGCGTGTGACACCTGAGAGGGGTGTAAGAGTATTTACACGCAAGAGGCGTGTGACACCTGAGAGGGGTATAAGAGTATTTACACGCAAGAGGCGTGTGACACCTGAGAGAGGTGTAAGAGTATTTACACACAAGAGGCGTGTGACACCTGAGAGTGGTGTAAGAGTATTTACACGCAAGAGGCGGTGTAAGAGTATTTACACGCAAGAGGCGTGTGACACCTGAGAGGGGTGTAAGAGTATTTACTCGCAAGAGGCGTGTGACACCTGAGAGGGGTGTAAGAGTATTTACACGCAAGAGGCGTGTGACACCTGAGAGGGGTGTAAGAGTATTTACTCGCAAGAGGCGTGTGACACCTGAGAGGGGTGTAAGAGTATTTTGAGAGGGGTCTAAGAGTATTTACTCGCAAGAGGCGTGTGACACCTGAGAGGGGTGTAAGAGCATTTACACGCAAGAGGCGTGTGACACCTGAGAGGGGTGTAAGAGTATTTTGAGAGGGGTCTAAGAGTATTTACTCGCAAGAGGCGTGTGACACCTGAGAGGGGTGTAAGAGTATTTACACGAAAGAGGCGTGTGACACCTGAGAGGGGTGTAAGAGTATTTACACGCAAGAGGCGTGTGACACCTGAGAGGGGTGTAAGAGCATTTACACGCAAGAGGCGTGTGACACCTGAGATGGGGCTTGCTGACAACGATGGCTGGCTGATTCACATGTGACGTCCCGTTTGCTTTGAACGGGGAACGTTTTGTGATAGTTTTGTAATGCGCGAGCAGTGCCGGAGGCGATGTGATTGTCAGTAAGCGTGAGCGCTCTTGAGCGGGCAAGGAAACGACGGAGACAGAGAGAAATAATGAATCCTTTCTAGTTCTCACTATAAACAAGAAAGTGAGAAACTCCAACATACACTTTGAACAACACTTTGAGAGATTTTATTGGTAACTGTCATCCCCACCCGTTGACCAGAAAAAGAGGAACTGACTTTTTTTTTTATACCTTCTAAATATATTAATATTCTCTGACCATCTTGGTGAAAACTAGTTAAGAATAGATGCAAGCTGAGGTTAGTAAGGTATACTAAATAGTTGTGAAACATATGGTGATAATAATAAAGATTATAAAGACATCAACACCTTTAGAGTTAGCAAGGTCAGGACATCAATTACGCGGTGACTTGACTTGACTTGACTTGACTTGACTTGACTTGACTTGACTTGACTTGACTTGACTTGACTTGACTTGACTTGACTCAAGGGGATACATTTGACGTACATACGACAACGAACCAGCACAGGACTGAAAACACAAGGAGAATAAATAGGGAGAACAAACAAAGGTAACGAGGGGGGACAGGTGGGGCAAATTAATCAATCAGGTAATGAGGGAAGACAGGTGGGGCAAATCAATCAATAATCAGGGGCACGTTCAAGATCACAACGGTTTTGCTACGGTTTCCGGGTTGAACGTCATGTTTCCTTACGGAAACCTCATGTATGCAACAGGGTTTGAGATGCGCTTTCTCTTGTTTGGTGGGCGTGTCAGAACTGCAGTCCAATCAGCAGCAACATGTATATACAGTACGCGGTATTAAAGTGAACGCGCACAATGGAAGTAATTTACAAATGTGTTCGATACGCAACAACGGAGGATATTAGAAGACATGTTTTTTGTAAGTTTTATTGTAAAAATATAGGATATCAACATAATGATGTAGTTGTTTATATTTTTAGCTTCATAGCAAGTGTATGACATTTGGTATAGAAATAAACAATGCATGTAAAGTGCTTTTCCTAAAAATGAGAAAGAAAATACCGGGTAGTAATAAAACAGTATGAACAACAAATAAAGTCAGTATGTGAGGCTAAATAGATGTGTTTTAGTCTTTATTAGGTAAGATGTGTGCTTCCATTTCAGTTTCCACAAATCCCTTCACTTGATTGGGATGTTCTCTTGTGTTCTGGGCGGCAAGTGCAGTAACTGTAACATCAGGCATATTTTGTAGTATAAAACACATATTTATACCGACTTCATCAGGCTCCGAAAATTCTTCACAAAGAACACAAAAAGCCTTCTCAGCTGCCGTAGTTGCAACTCTTGCGTCATCACAACAGTGCGTTCAACGTTTCTGTTTCTGTTTACACCGTTTCTGTTTAAAAAACGTTCTGCAACGTTTTGTCGGCGCTGAACGCAGCCCAGGTAACAAGATGGGAGGGTCTAGACAATCAACAGGAGAGCACATGGCACAAGGAAACATTCATGAAAAGCCATATGCTGGCACCAAACATGACTAAAACAAGCACATGGCCAGTAAAACAAATCACAAGCCATGTGCTCACACAAAACAAGACATGAACACACAGCCAATGAGAATACTCATAAGCCACGTGTTCACACAAAACATGACAACATGATAGCACACAGCTAGTAAAAACACAAGCTGTGTGCTACACAACACAAGACAAACATGAGTGTCAGGGCTCTGTCATAAAACCAAGAAATAGACCAAACAGAAGTGACAGAACCCTGACAGACTATAGTACAACCCTCCAAAAATGGGTAAAAAAAGGCCAAAAAGCCTAAAAACAAAATGACCAGCTGAGGGAACTTTTTATGTGGGTGAAAGGTAAGGTCAAAGGTAAGAGTAAAAAGGGGGAAATAAAAAGGGAAGAATAACAAGTACTTACTTTATTTAAAAAAGAGGGAGAAGAATTATTACAAATTAGGAGACAGGTCAAAGGGAGATATAATGACAAAACTAAAAGAAACCATAAAGGCTGCCTCCCCATGCACCACCTTATGGCCCCTCAGAGAAACGTCTGACATAACAGGAACAGTAAAAGTAAAAGTAGGGCTGCACAATATTGAAGACAAATGTGATATTCAATATGCGATACGATATTGCTTAAAGTGTATAAAATAAATGTAAATTGTGTCAGATGGTGCAAGTACCGCAATTAGTTGTTTATGTGACTTATTGCGTTGAATAACACTTTTTAATGTCAAGCAGGTCACACATAAATAACTGTTCTGTCAGGACCACTATCGTCAAATACAATTGACAATTAGCATTCAGTTTGGATTGGCGGTAAAGTTCTGTTCTGGGCGAGAACTCCCTGCGCATCCATGCAGCCGAGCATGGATAAGAGCAGCAATAACCCTCCTTTAGGGTAAATTGATTTTTGTGCCTAATCTATTCTCTGCTATATGCGTTGATCTAAAACTTTGATTTTTTTTTTTTTTTAAGCAGCCTATTAAAACCATATAGATTTTGCAAGCTGTAATGCAGGATAATGTAATGAGGAAAGAGAGATAAGCACATCAAGTTACAGGGAAAAGGTGAGAGCAAGTGCACATAGAAGACATAAGGATGAAAGGGAAAGGGAGGCATCAAGCCGAAAGTGGGAGTCAAGAAAAGAGACACAGCAAGGCCCTATGAAAAGAGAGACATCTAATGAAAGTTTGGCAGATATAATGAAGGATATAGAGCGAGACATAAGGACTGATGAATGGATAAAGAAAGGGAAGCCCTGAGAAAAGAGCTGGCAAAGATGGATTTAAGCAACAGACAGACAATCAAAGGTTAACTCAAAAATGTCCAAATCAAACATTTCTAATGATTGGTCACATATACATTTTTCAATAGGGCTAATTGGGTTTTTGTGAATTTAATTTGATCAGTTGTGGCAACAGTCTATTAACATGTGCTCAATCAGAAATATGTTGAGCTAATGGATGATGCCATTTTTTTTACCAAACCGTGTAGTTGGTTCAATTAAATATTTTAAATTGTTTTTCTCAATTTTATTTCTCACTGTCCCAAAGGAAAAATTTATGATAAACAAATACATTAAGCAAAATACAGAATACAGATAACAAGGATGACATTTTATCACATCATTTTGTTGACATATCACTCTAACACAGGATATTTGGTGAAAATACTGTAAATGAAATAAGGGAAAAATAAGGAAAAATAATTCTGTATAACAGAATGTCTTGATGTGTTGAAGAAAACTTTCAAAAACGGCACTATATAGGTTAAAAACCGGCATACAAAAACTAACATTACTAGAGTTCCCCTGCATCACATCTGGCAAGTGACAGAACAGAAGTTAGCCTAGCTTTCAAAACCAATGATGAAACAAGCAAGAGAAAAAAACGAGCAAAAAACAAAAAAAAAGTATGTGGGAAGCCATAGATGATCCTCTCATTTTCCAATTGGCTGGGGAAAAAAAGTATCCAAAAATAGTTTACTAAGAGATCAAGTAGGGTTTGTGAAATCTGCTAATCCAGTCAGAATTAAAGGCTAATTTCACAATTACCAAGAAAACTCCAATAAAAAAAATGTATAAGAAATGAACCTGAAAGAAAATAATAAAATTGCATAAATGTTAGTTGACCGATCTATAGGGGAATTAAATTAATAAGCAGGCCTAACAGGGATTGATATGGAGGATTATGCAAACTGGTGGCCATCAAAAATACTAGAGTGTTCTCCTTAGTATAAGTGGTTTGTGCAGTTCTCAGAAAAAATTCAAATAATTGACTAAAAGGATTATAGAAATATCTGTCATTTAGAGTTAAAAATATAGAAAGAAAGACATGCTAGATGTGGGTATGACTGACCTGTTATATAAAGACTATGATATTTGTATCTTGTTTTCCCTGGGAGACAATTTGAAATTTGATCCATTGCAGATATTCTGAGATATTTGTATTGTGTTACTTAAAATAACTTGTGCATTGTGTTGAATGAGCAGGATTGGGTGACCAAGCTAAACAGACATTTTTAACAGACATACTGTATTATACACATTTTACAGAAATGAGACTCATTGATTTAATCCTAAAAGGTTTGAGGGATCAATATAACAAGTGACACAAATACTATAAATGTGACTGAAAATAAGGCAACCCAGACAGACTGAAACACTGCTATTTTCTGCATTCTGCAAAGAAAGATGCTTGCTCATTTCTGCAACGAAGAACTTTCTTTATTAAAATTGCATGGGGAAACTGCTGTTATCAACCAGATGATACTTCTTACATTAAGGGACAATTGAAAGAGATGGTTGCAGAATTTATAAAGGATGAATTTGATTCATGCGGATCTCTTGAGTGTTCAATTTCCAGATGACACCAGTCAGCTTTTGGGACGTCTGCCTCGACATGAACAACAGCAGCTGGACTGTGCAACAAGTGAGAGCAAGAAACACAAAGACATACTGCAGAGAAAAGAAGAGACATTTGGTTCGTGGGCCTTCGTCCCCACTGAAAGAGGAAGTTGAAACTTGTATGGACAAAGACTGAGTTGATACAGAAACAACCAAGTAAAACATCCTCCCGTTATGCAAAATGGCCTCCTCCGTGGCTTGACCAAAAGCCAGGCTGAGGACAGGCAGAGAGACAACAGCATCCAGTCAAACCACTATGTCCCAACATGACCCCAGGCCCTTGAATGCCATCAAAGACTGACAGATCAAATGCATCGGATGAGGAGGGAAACACACAAAAAGCAACCCAACCAGTTCAACTGATCCAAGCAGAAGGACTTCATAATTTCCTAAGTGGGCACATTTGGGTACATTTTCAATGATCACTACAGAGACCGCTTCAAATTTCCTTGATTGGCCATATTAATGGTATTTTGATTATTCACTGGTCCAGCAGCAGTTCTCTATATTCTGTTAAGCTAACACTCTCTATTTGCTTTCTTTCAATAGCCATCAGTCCAGCTGTAAGTATTTCAAAAATTAAAAAAAGAAAGAAAGAGGAGAGGTTGAGTGTTTGCGTGACTCAACTATTAGCTAAAACTGGGGCTGGGCTTAGCAGAGAGGGACTATTGCATTAACCAATTAGGGGTAAATGAAAAATTGATGATGTTGTCCAATGAACAGAGACATTTTGGGATCTGCTTTCAAGACAGAGCTGATCAGCTTTACCGAGTTCTCTATCAGGAAAAAAAAGGGACATAATGTTTTCAGCAACAAAAATGTAGATGATAAAGGTATGGTGCTGGTCACTCCATCTTGGTCAATAGTTCATTTTAGGTTTAGAAATAAAATACTAACTACAAAAATAACAAACTCGTGATATCACAAATGCTGTCATTACCAGGGATTACGTGATGTTAATATTGTTGTTCATGAATTCGAGATTATGCTGAGATCTCCAGTCATTTAAAAGCTCACAAGCAACAGAAGGAAATATTATGAAGAGAAATGAAATGAACAGATGAATGACAAATCAGATTTGAGAAATTGATATTGGTTAATTCACACTGCAGCATGTCCAGGCCATCATTTAATCTATTAGATATTGAAAAATGTGGGGTTTATGGCAGCGGTCTTTAACACAACCAAATGGCAACTGATATCGCCAGCTGTGTTATTTCAAACATTTAGTCGCTGTCACATGGGGAATGCCACATTGCCTACATTCAGTAGTTTTTTTTAATCAGAGTTATGTTACCAATTTCGAATGGGTGGTATTTGAACCTTGATATTTAGGATGGATAATTGAATATAAAATGAAGTCTATATTGATAAGTCAATAAGGCATAAGCAAAACACCTCAACTTCAGACTGTTGGACAAATGAGGTATAAAAGAACAAGTAATTACACTAGCAACACTTTTTACTATTTTAATTTCAGCTGTGTGTGGTTTTGACATTTGCGCAAGGGGGGAAGTGATTAGAAAATAAAAACAGTCTGTGATAGATGATTGATAGATAGACGAAGATCTGTGTTCAAAACAATGTCAGAAAAAGTGTGTGTATAGATTTGATTGGTCAACCAAGGGGAATACCAAATAAGTTTAAGCATATGGATGAAGTAAATCAGGCTTTGAGTATATTTGTATGGATAACTTATAAAATGCAGAATGGATGAATTACATTTATTGCAATCAACAGAAGTTGACACCGAAGGCACATTGAGAGCCTTAGGCGACATGACATGGCAAAACAGACAAACATAAAATTGGTTATTCTCTAAGAAAGAATGTGTTGTGTAATATTTGAAGCTAACTGTGTGCTAACTTATGTTCCAAATAATACAGCTCCTGATTCACCACGGAATTGAAGAAACTGAATAATAAGGATAGAAGTCACTGAAAATTCAGGAGATAAGCATATTGGGAACTATTTGCATATTTGGATCATGGAGTAAATAGCTTACTAAAATGGGAATAATAATAGCTACAGTAGTTGTTATTTTTGTGCTGTTGTTCTGTTGTGTTACGCCTTTCCTCAGATCGATGATGGCCAATGCAGCATCATGATTGATGTGTCTGTGAGGAGATCTGGAGTTGATGCACCAATGGGTCCTGGATTGGATGAACTAGACGAGATTAAATAAAACCCCTTAAGCAAAATGTGGTAGGGAAGGGGTGCCTTTTCTTTACTCTTTATTTTCAAATTTATTGTATTCTTTGGACAGTAAGGGAGTCAGTATACTCATTGTATTATTCTTTTTTTCTAAAATTATTTAGCATGATTAGAATTGGGGTAGAGTAGGCAGGAAGTTAGAGGGTGTTATGTTTGTTATTTTGGCATATACCCCTTCCTGAAGTCATTTATCACAATCTGTTTATTAAAATTAGGATCCCCCCTGAAAGTAAGGGGACGATGAGGGTCAGAAGCAGGTCATTGCCCGTGGCCGTGTTACGAGGTAATGCAACCAGATTAAAGTGTCACGGTGAGACACGGAGATGAACCCAAACGCAGACGGTATAAAATAAGACACGGTTTAATGACAAAAACAGGAAAACAAAACCCATGAGGGGGCAAAACAGATGGAACACAGAATACCAGACTGACTAGACTAAACTGGGAAACGAATGAACACGAAAACAAACAAGACTTCAAGAGATGCTAACAATGACTAGATGTACACAGGGTACTCACGATCAACGTATAACAATGAACCGACCCAAGACAGCAAACACAAGGGGATTAAATAGGAAGACTAATCAAACATAACAGGTGACACGGGTGAAACACTAATGACAGAATCAGGATAACAAGGGGGCGGGGTGACGAGACGAGACAACACAAGCACATGACCAAAACACAAGGCCATGTGCTTGCACACAGAACATGGGTCTGTCATGATCCTGCCACAATACTAGAACTCACAGACAAGAGAACTCGCAGAATCATGACATAAAGGGGACATTAAGAAAGATGTTTGAATTTTTTTTTTTTTTTTTTTGCATGACAAATATCATTTATTGTCTGAGTCTCTTTTGATTAGTAGCTAGATCTCTTTTGAGTGTAATCTGACAGCCAGAGACTGAGAAAGAAAGGATCAACAAGCTCCTCAGTGTTTAGCAGAAAGAGTCAAGTCAAGTCAAGTCACCTTTATTTATATAGCGCTTTTTACAATACAAATTGTTTCAAAGCAGCTTTACAGAGATAACAGGAAAACAATGTTGTAATAGTATTGTTAAATTCAAAATTAAATGTTAAATGTCCCCAACTAAGCAAGCCAAAAGCCAATGGCGACAAAGGCGAAGAGAGGCGAAAAAGGCAACAGTGGCAAGGAACCAAAACTCCATCAGGTGACAGAATGGAGAAAAAAACCTTGGGAGAACCCAGGCTCAGTCAGGGGGCCAGTCCTCCTTTGGCCAACGAACGAACAGTGTGTAGGGACTGGGCTAAGAGTGAATCTGAATAAATAAAAATATCTGTGCTAAAGTCCCAAAAAAAACCTTCAGGCACCGAAAGACTGAATTTTACACACACACACACACGAGCCCTTCCCTCCCCCAACACACGAGGGAAGCTCCTGTTACGAGATTTTATAACCCATCGGAATGTCGCAGAATGTCTCTGAACAAAGAGACGGACATTTCTGTTGTGTAAAGACATAAAAAACCATTAAATATATTTTGTTAAATGTATGTGTTTTTCCCCATGTCACAGTGAAATATCTTTGTTTGGCCACGGCATAAATGGACATTAGAAATACCTTCTTTATGCATTTTAAATACCTCTGTATTTTTCCTTTGACTTTCATTTGATGTGTTTGACACCTCTAAAATGCTCATGGAACGGGCTATCTGAATATGCACAGAGATATAAAGTAAAGTGTATTTTTAATAGGTTTTACCGCCATTGAAGATTCAAACTGTTAAACTGTACACCCTCCTTGAACACACCCCTGTACCACGAGGGGCATGTTCTCCCAAACAAAGGACAATAAACCGAGGGTTCCCGCGTGCAACATCCATTCCCCGATTGGCCCCGTGAACCGGAAGGGGAGGGAATTCTACAAGGTGATAAATGTAGGAGCGCGGCTCCGCCTCACTCTCTTGAACTTTCCAGCACGTCAGAAACATGTAATTCACGCGGAGGTCCCCTCAGGGGATCAGATCATATCCTGGATCTTTTCTTTACTTTCTAGCCAAAAATCTGTTTTCTGTATTCAACTTGCTTCACTTCCACGAAGTGACATGACCTGAGCCGAACTATCTCCGTTGGTAACGTGACCTAAAAGACTTCCGACCGCTGTTCAAAGACTCGCGCCGCATCACGTGACTCCACGGAACCAAGGACTCAGCTCACGCACGCCGCTAAACCATGCGGGCCGCACGCGCACGGAGAACAAAAGATCTGCCGTCCAAAACGCGGCTAGACCATGCAGGCCGCTCAAGGAACCCAGCCACACATGAGAGAACCCTTCCACATGCAAGTAAATTTGGGTTACCCTGTTTTCAGAGCATTAAGAATGTGTTTTCGTGTTGTTTCAGGAAAGTTGACTGTCTAGGTGAACGTAACCCTATTTCTCTCTCTCTTACTCGCTCTCACGCGTGTAATTTATCCATATCTCTATATCTCACACACTTCCTCGTTCATTGATGTCTTATTGTGTTTTGTATGTCTATTATGTTTGTAAATATATATATATATATAGTCCATGGCAACCGTAGTAAATATATAAGTAGACATGCCTTTATTAAATCCATTATATTCATTTGATTGATTCATTTACTTTGCTCATTTTCAAGTCCCTTAAGTGCAAACAGGTCCTACTCGCTTTATCAATTAAAGATACTTTAAAGAGTATGTGTTTATAGGGCAGCAAACCCAATTCTTCTGGCCAGAGAATTGCGTTTCCTGAAATCCTATAAAGAAAGATGATATTGTGGATCCCCACAATATTATTCTGGCAATTGAGCTAATTAATTTTGCCTGTTTTGTAAGACGTGATCAGTGTAATTAACTGTAATCAACTTGTAGTTAAAATGCAAGGATACACAGTTAAATATGCAGGTAAAAGGACATCCTCCCTTAGAGGGAGATTTTATTAACATGTAAGACTGATCTAATCCAAACATGTATGAATAATTATTAATTATGAATTATTAATTATGATATGCAAATTCCCCACGGATTAGATCCGCCCAAAGTCTTTACAAGTGTATGATTATGAGTTAGGCAGCATAATGTCAGGAGTCAGTGGTGATCAGAACTTTCACGATATTTATCCAGTTAATCTGGTTGGATGTTGGGTCATCCGGCCGGTGAGGAGATGAGTGCGTTGAGGTGTCCATGGGCCTTCACAGTGTTGATGGGGCTGGCTCATCAGGGATGCATTGTCGTCGTGTCCATGTGGTGGTCCTTCCTCAGATCTGGATATGGCCTGGATCCGGCGGTTCGCGGTAAACCTCGGGATAAGCAGAGAGACTAATATTAGCGTAGACGCCATCCTTCTTATGATGTACAAAGTACATCAGGAATTATGGGAAGTGTTCCCGGTTCCGGCTGATCTAAACTATGCAGCCTAACATTGAATTATAGAAATCTATAATGAGTTATGTGTATGCTAAGCCAAAGAGATGTGTTTTTAGTCTAGATTTAAACTGACAGACTGTATCTGCTTCCCGGACTGTGTTAGGAAGATTGTTCCAAAGTTTTGGTGCTAAATAGGAAAAGGATCTACCGCCAGCAGTCGATTTTGATATTCTAGGTATTATTAACTGGCCAGAATTTTGAGATCGCAATAGACGTGAAGGACTATAATGCGTTAAGAGCTCGCTCAAGTACTGGGGAGCTAAACCATTTAGTGCTTTGTAAGTAATCAGCAATATTTTAAAATGTATACGATGTTTAATAGGCAGCCAATGCAGTGTTGACAGAACCGGGCTAATATGGTCATACTTCCTGGTTCTGGTAAGAACTCTAGCGGCTGCATTTTGAACTAGCTGTAGTTTGTTTATTAAGCGTGCAGGGCAACCACCCAGTAGAGCATTACAATAATCTAGCCTTGATGTCATGAATGCATGAACTAATTGTTCCGCATTTGTCAGTGAGAGCATATGACGTAATTTAGATATATTAATGGATATATTTATACTCTTTTGATTAGTAGCTAGATCTCTTTTGAGTGTAATCTGACAGCCAGAGACTGAGAAAGAAAGGATCAACAAGCTCCTCAGTGTTTAGCAGAAAGAGCAGACTCAACTGGTGGTAGTAAAAACCTGCGGCCTGCTCCACCGAGGGAGCACCACCGGATAGCACCTCAGATACCCTGAAGTAGATGAGGCTCCTCCGGCAACGCAGGAGCACCCCAGATAGCGCTCCAGGCTACCGGACATGTCTGGAGTTCCTCTGGCAACGTGGGAGAACCAGTGCATAAAAATAGATATTCTTAAGCATTTTATATTAACCGGAATATGTTTAATCACCGATGTATTCTACATATGACAACCATGGGCAATTCTCAGCCATTCCACGCACATGTTTTCACACAAAATGTTGATTTGTTTTTGATTTTGTTGAGCCCGTACAATGTTTAGTTAGGGAGGCGGAGTCTTTTACACTGCCCTTGTAAAAATTGTGGGCAGTGATGTTTGGCTGCGACCTCTTCCGGTTGTGGAGTAAAGTCATCTCTTTCTTGCAAATGAAGCTCAAGATGCAGAGTTCCAGAAGTCAAAACAAGACTTTATTGAGGCAGGACATCTGACTATCTCAGTCGCAACTCACGCTTTTATACAGTTTTAACCGATGACCTCATTTGCAGGTGCTCTCCTCCCTTTTCTCTTTCTGGAATCTCCCCAACACTTTCGCCACAGTTACTTCATTAATTGTCTTCTTCTCTTTGTAAGGGTGGCCGACTGCCAACCAGTCAAAAACATATTTTGATTGTCCCACAAAGTGATCATTCTAAACTCTAAACTCAAATGGCACTGAGAATTGGGTAAGCGACAAACATAAATGACTCTGAAATGTTAATTGGGAAATTGAGAATTCCTTTCTGTGTAAAGCACTTTGAATTACCATAGTTATATGGTATATGGTATGAAATGTGCAAAAATAAATAAACTTAGGCCTTGCCTAAAATCCCATTATTTCCTGTATGACTTCTCTCACAGTAAGGTGACAAGATTTCTGAAATGAAAACCAGAGACATTTTCTATTTGAGTGTAAATTCTGCGGTATTCTGAAATCTCATTTGTTATTATCTAGTCATTAAAAATGAGGACAATACATTTTTTGAATGTTTTTATTTTATTTATATTGTTGTGAGTTCCCTATATTATTATTAACATTAATATTTATTGAAATGGCTGCCTGTACGGTACAAAATTCTGTAAAGGATTCTTGTTTTGTTTCACAATCAGACATCTATGTATCCAACATGTTGTCATATATACTGCCCCCAGATCCTTGAGATCGGAGAATCATCATATTTATGTGTTAGTAGGACAAAATACAAGCATAAGTGTGACAGAGCTTTCTCACGAGTGAGGCCAAAACTTTAGAATGATCTTTATTAGATCAGCCAAATCACTGGTACTTTTAAAATTAGGTTAAAATTACATCTGTTAAACGCTATGCGAGCACTCTCATGAAGGGGATTCGATTGCAACTGTGTTTGTTTTATATGGTTCCATGTAGTTTTGTCTCTATGTATTTATTGTTATTTTATTTTTTTATTGTGAAGCACTTTGGGCAACTCGTGTTACATTAAACTGTGCTATATAAGAATGAATAGATGAAATTAAATGTTTTTTAATACAATTCATCACCAAAAAAAAAAAAAAAAAAAACATTCACAATGAAAACAGTTCATAGTTAATAGTAACCATTATAAATAGCAAGCAGTTCAAAACAATATTATAACAAAATTATGACTTTACAATAATATATGATAAACATTACAATAATATATGATAAAACTATTTAACAAATATTTTAACATTTTATAATTGTATTTAATATTTACATTTTCACAAGCTCTTTATACTGTATACAGAAATTACAACTTTAAAAAAAAATTCAATTGTTTTGCATTTTAGGCTTATTTTAAGCTGAAAGTATGTGTATTCTGCAAATGTATTCTGTTATACATGTATATATATATATATTTGTTAAGATGTGTGAAATTACTGCTTTGTGACTGTGGAACTTTTGGGGACGTTTAAAATTGTGCAAAACAATCCCGCACCCTGTTGAGGCCCTGTTATAAAGCACAAACAGTATTACTTTAATTTGACATGAATAGTTATTATGTTACTACCTTGAAAGCGATAATGTTTCTTTTGATATTTGACGATAATGGCGCTCTGTTCTCGTCCAAATGGCGCTCTGTTCTCGTCCAGGTTATGTTCTTCATTAAGTAGCACATTTAGTAGTTGCTAAATGTGACTAGTAGGCGGTCGAGGAGAATAAACCTCATCAGCCGAACAAACTTGTTTTTTGCCTATGGGAAAGTTCTATTGGGTTTTTCTCGAGGGAACCAGGGCGACGCGAACTACCGGTTAACCTATACAGAGTGGTCATCAGGCCTTCAAAACACATCTGGCTTTATAGTATTCATATTCAAACTATTTTTACAATTGTTTTCTATGGGATAAATAAAATATTTGATAATGACTGGCAAGGCAGAATCCAAGAGATTCATCTGAAAGGTGAAATTATTCTGTGAATTATATATGGGCAAATGAATAATTACATATTCAATTGGCCATATTTTATTTCATGTCAAAATAGAAACACTGTGAAATCAAAGCACCTGCACGACAAGTAATGTAAACATGACAACAACAGGTCCCTCGCATAAATGTCATTTCGTTTGAACGTAGCAAACATTATCACAGTATTTGTGTTTGTAGTTTCAAAAAATTGCGCCAACGTTATCACAGTTTGTGTGTGTGTGTGTGTCTGTGTGTGTGTTGCACATCCATAATTGCAAAGGGGATGCGATTAAAACTCTATAAGTACATAAATGTATCAAATAACCATTCCGAGACATCCTGGTCCATTCTCATTTGTGTTTATTTTGTCGGAGTCTCTTCATCATCTGGGTCTGATTCCGGTTCAAACATGTTCGGCTGAATGCCATACAAAACAGCGGGTCTCTCACTCTCATCCATTCTGCTTCTACCGACTGTTTATTGCCATAGGTATGCAAGTTACGCCCTCATCCAAAGGCAGGGTGGGGATATGCAGCTCATTTACATTTAAGGTGGTACACACCAAAACAGCTCTTTTTAAAACAGGCCCCAAAAATTAAATTTTCAAATGGTTATATAATAAAGTAACGGTGGGGTATTTTGTGCTGAAACTTCACAAATACATTCTGGGGACACTCGAGACCAATATTACATCTTGTAAAAAGGGGCATAATAGGTGCCCTTTAATGGAATACTGAATAATAACACCATCAGTTACAATAATTATTAAATTTCAAGGTAATAACACTAGAATGGCACCTACACTAATATCAGTCGCTGTTTATCCCGAGGTTTAACGCAGTCAGCCGGATCCGGGCCGTATCCAGATCAGGTGGAGGACCTGCGGCTGGACACGACCACAACGCATGGTCAGCCGGATCCGGGCCGTATCCAGATCAGATGGTGGACCTGCGCCTGGACACGACCACAATGCATGATGTAGTCAGCCGGATCCGGGCCGTATCCAGATCAGATGGTGGACCTGCGGCTGGACACGACCACAACGCATGATGTAGTCAGCCGGATCCGGGTCGGAACGGATTTGTTCGTTGGCCAGAGGAGAACTGGCCCCCCGATTGAGCGTGGTTTCTCCCAAGGTTTTTTTCTCCATTCTGTCTCCTGATGGTGTTTGGCTTCCTTGCCACTGTTGCCTCTGGCTAGCTTAGTTGGGGAAACGTAATATTCAACGATAGTATTGACTTGACTGTACTACTGACGCTGTTGTATGAAAGCTGAACTGAGCTGGACGATGACATCACTGTTTTCACCAGAGCTGCTGTATAGATAAATTAACTAAATTAATAACTAATGATTATTATACAACAGAAATGAATAAACACCAAACTTCGATCACCAGTTCAGTCACCATGCACTACATTTCCCAGCATCTCTCCTTCCGATTACCTGCATGCATTCAGTAATCATCATCATCAGCTGTCACTCATTACCAAGCACCAGTGAATAGGACTCCTCACACACTCACTGGGTGCTTCTCATTTTTTTATTTGTGCATACTCGTTACCTTTCCTCGCTTCCTTTCTTAGCATCTCAGCTCCACCCCCTGTAGGATGCGAGGGAAGGACGCAAGGAAAGAAAAGCTTTTTTATATACATTGCAATACTTGACTACTTGAGCGTCACTTCACATCGTCATCAGCAGCGCTCAACAGATCTGCCCTTATGTTGTCAAAGTTTGTTTGTTTAAGAAATTCATAATAAATAATAATAAAGCAAGATACCCTGTTGAAATATGTGAGATGTATGGTTTATATAACCTGCAAAGGTAAAGTATAAATTAAAATCATGTGAAGGGGGAGGAGAATTTATATGTGCGTCACATTTAGTCGATAAAACACTTCCGCATAGGATACACCCCTGTATCCTCGCTTATGACTCCTCAGCAAGCCTCCTCACTCTTCGAGCCTCGCCTCCTCGCAGTGCAGTGCGTTAGAGAATTGAGATGGCCTTCAAGATGGCTGATCTCGATCGGTTCCCGGGTCATAGGATGGAGGAGCGAGGAGGCTGTATTTCAAGTCATCCCAGCCGGGTATTGGGTAAAGTTTTCAACCAGAAAGATCACGTCTCGGATGAGCCTCAAAGACTACGATATTGCCTCTGCGAAAGAATGCCGGCGGAGGTAGCGACGTCTCCTGTGCTTTTATCCGGACATGGAACGACAGGGTGGTATCAAGCTTTAAACTGCCATGTAATCAGCCTTTTGGCACTGACGGCTGCATGGTGTGTCTACGAAACAGGCGAGTGATATGCACATAAAGGTTTATTCACTGTTCTCTCGTCTCTCAAAGAACAAAAAGTGCACTGCTTTCGTAATTTTGGGGGGAGAGACTTATGGGTATCCTGGTAGAAAAGGGGCAGAATTATAACGCTCAATCTCCAAGACCATGTTTGAGTTGGGGATCGATTCAACGAGCCCCCTACGAGGTTGGGTAGGATAATGAAGAGTGCAAGGACACTGCAAACATATTCTGAGAGAGGTCCAATGCAAGCTATGCTGCCATTTTCTTGACCCAAGGGTTCTCTCTAGGTTCTTTCCAACAAAGCAGAAGCAGCACACAAAAGAAACGTAAGCACATCTCCCTCTATCAACACAGTTGTGAGTCTCCTAACCCACAGAACCCAACGCTCCTTGCAGGTCAGTCGAAGGGTTACCTCTCTCATCAGCCCAACCTTTTACAACACATTATGGTGAACTTTATCTCCGTCATGTTAATGAGAGCGGTTGAAAAGCACCAAACTACCGCTTCCGACAACTGAAGAGTTGTGAGCCAAGTCCGCATGACAAAGCCATTCAAAGGCCTTGCTGGCAACTTTAACCCTCTGGGGTCTGAAAACGCGCAGGCGCTTTTTGCGTGATTTTTTTCACATTGCAGCAAAATAGACTTAAAATACTCACACTTAAGAAATATGAAAAAATTTACTGTTAAATGTCTACTTTTTTTATGGGTCCACTTCCAATCGAAATAAAACATTGTACTTTTGTAAAATAAAGAAAATAAACAGGGTGTGCTTTCTGCCTCTCCGTCTCCGTGAACTTTTTTTCTGGAGCACGTCTCTAAACTTAAACAAAACTCAGCGAATACTAGTCACACATGCATGAGCAATATATCTTCATAATCATTTAAGTGTGTACTTTTAAATTATCTAATTCAAAACTAAAACAAATATTCTCTGTTTATGTAATGTATATAAAAAGAGAGAGATGTCAGTCGTTCTCATTTCAGCTAATTATCTTTTAATGTGAACACGCCCATAGGGGTGTGCCGGTTTCAGAATTGGTGATGACGGTTATGATGTGAGTTAAATGTGACGGTTCGTAACATAACCGTCATCGTTCGGGGGGGGGGGGGGGGGGGGTTGTTATAGGACAACTTAGTTTGAATAAACGAGCAGGCACTGATTAGCTACTTGCTCTACGTTTATTTAAAATTAACAGCAAGACAACTAGCAGTGAACGTGCTTTCCATTAAATTAAACACGCACACTAAACAAATCCTTAAAAAAAAAAAAAAAAAAAAACTATTCTGGTGGATGCGTTGGTGACGCGTTCATGTGGCGCTGCCAGTAAAGCACCTACAATCTGTCACAAAGAACCGGCAAAAATAATGATTATGAATATGTAAAATATAGCAAGGAGATATTGTAATTGTTTATTAATAAACAAGTGTTTTCTTTGTCAGTATCTGAAAAGATGAAGGTGACGACGATGCTGACTCGCGATCTTCGCAGTAGTGAACGCGCCAGAGAAAAATGCACATTTACATAAGCAGAGAGCAGTCTGTAGTCTGTTTTCTTTCGTTTTGAATTGTTCTGTTTAAAAGTAGACATGTCTGTGACTGTGAGGCGAGTAGGCGACCTTATACGCCGAGTTTCGGTTCATTTACGAGATGAGCTCCAGTTCACGAGCCGGCGCCTCTGTTTCGTGATTATCTATCGTCTGCTATATTTATCTTTTATTACTTCTTATTTATTAAATCCAGGCAATTGGTTGATGAAACATTGATTAAAATTAAGATACAATTCATATAAAACGAAATTCGTTTTAAAGAAAGGTTTTGTGCTTTCTGTTTGATGCCTCTGTGAAAGTTTTAAAGCATCTTTTTAGTGCCGCTTTCAGAGCGCTCAAGTCCATAACATTGTTTTTTCCTCATAAATGCGAACACGAAAAATTAAATAAAATGAATATTTTATGTTCTGTGGATACTACAGTTTATCATTATTTGTATTCTGAATACCTAACGCCGGTACAAGTATTCCGTTACTCCCCAACACTGAAAGTGTAACCTTATCTGTAATATATTTTAATAACACGGTTTTGGCGGTTATAGAGTTCTAATGACGGTGTTCAACTATAACCGTCGGTCTCACGGTTATATCATAACCGTCACACCCCTACACGCCCACAGAGAGCGCGCGCTATTCAAACGCAAATAATCTGAGGCAAGCCATGCAAACTGTTAACGCCCGCGCATCAGCTGGATAAAACACATCAAGTTGAACAAGAATCGTGGACTTTACCTCGTCTTTCTGCGCTCTGAGGAATAATACTATCGTCCTAATCCTGGAACAATTTACCTCAGAAGTGCTGGTAGTTTCATTCCGAGGAGCAACGAATCAAGCTGATGTAGTAAGTTATTTATTCTTAGAAGCTTTGTTATAATCGCGATAGTGTGAATGATGAATGAAAGGCACAGATGCGCGCGCGCTGTTGTTTACAGCTGTACAGCGTGCATCTTACACTCGCATAAACACGATATGTTACAGACTAAATAGGAATATTTAGACAAGATTTTATTGATTGGTTTTGGATGGATTACAGCCTACTGCCACATTAAATAAGCTTTTGTTCGCCAATTTCTGCTCATATGTTACCCTTGAAATACGTATACATTTTACAAAGAAAGATTACACTTGAAATATTGTTAAAATTGTAATCTTTTTTTGTTGTGTTTTATTAGTGACAAATTTGGGGAGAGGATACATATTCCAAAACTTTCTGAAAATACAGTATGAGAATTAACTGCACAATTAGGATATTATACAATTTGCATGCATACAAAAATGCATACAATTCCCCATTATTGAGCTATTGAGAGAATCCTTACACGATGGACCGCTAATCCATTGTGCTCTGCACACATGTGTTCAAATCCCATCCTCGTCGATTAATGTCTTTAGTGTTTCCAGAGAGCCAAGTCCGCATGGCAAAGGCCTTGCTGGCCAACTTTAAACCACATAATCCATAAAAAAGATGCAGAAACACACCACAGCCCGCCAGGCGTGCAGGCAAGTGACGAGGTGGCCGAGTGGTTAAGGCGATGGACTGCTAATCCATTGTGCTCTGCACACGTGGGTTCGAATCCCATCCTCGTCGATTGATGTCTTTAGTGTTTCCAGAGAGCCAAGTCCACATGGCAAAGGCATTGCTGCCAACTTTATCGACATCATCCTTAAAATAGCTGCGGAAAAACGTCACTGGCAGCCAAGTGGCTGAGTGGTTAATGCGATGATTCTTTCCTTTGATTTACTGCTAAGCCATTGTGCTCTGCGTGCATGGGTTTGAGTCCCATCCTTGGTGTTTAGTTTCACAGAGAGCCTAGTGAACAGGTCAAACGCAGGGGTTCCACTCATGGCAAGTTTTAGCTGAATTGTATTTTAATTATAGCTGCAGAAAAAGCTCATGTTCATTTCTGAACACATTGTTGAGGTCAGGATTAATACAAAAAGCCCCCTGATGCATGGATATGACCATTAGAAATACAATAACACGTTCTAAGGGAGATCCAAATCCTGGCTATACCAGCCTTCTTCAAGTTCATGCCTTCGTCACCACAGCACGTAAAAGAAACAGAAGTACAATAAATTTTTCCAACAAGCCACAAAGCCTCCTAAGAGACTGGCAAAAATTGCCAAGGATGACTGTATTTCAAGTCATCCCAGCGGGGTATTGGGTAAAGTTTTCAACCAGAAAGATCACGTCTCGGATGAGCCTCATAGACTACGATATTGCCTCTGCGAAAAATGCCGGCGGAGGTAGCGACGTCTCCTGTGCTTTTATCCGGACATGGAACGACAGGGTGGTATCAAGCTTTAAACTGCCATGTAATCAGCCTTTTGGCACTGACGGCTGCATGGTGTGTCTACGAAACAGGCGAGTGACATGTACATAAAGGTTTATTCATTGTTCTCTCGTCACTCAAAGAACAAAAAGTGCACTGCTTTCGTAGTTTTGGGGGGAGAGACTTATGGGTATCCTGGTAGCAAAGGGGCAGAGTTATAATGCTCAATCTCCAAGACCATGTTTGAGTTGGGGATCGATTCAACGAGCCCCCTACGAGGTTGGGTAGGATAATGAAGAGTGCAAGGACACTGCAAACATATTCTGAGAGAGGTCCAATGCAAGCTATGCTGCCATTTTCTTGACCCAGGCGTTCTCTCTAGGTTCTTTCCAACAAAGCAGAATCAGCACACAAAAGAAACGTAAGTACATCTCCCTCTATCAACACAGTTGTGAGTCTCCTAACCCACAGAACCCAATGCTCCTTGCAGGTCAGTCGAAGGGTTACCAGTGTTGGGCAAGTTACTTTTAAAAAGTAATTAGTTACAGTTACTAGTTACTTCTTCCAAAAAGTATCTAAATTAGTTACTCAGTTACAAATTTTAAAAGTAACTAGTTACTTAAGAAAGTAACTATTGCGTTACTTTCAAGTAAAATTAAATTTTAAATGCTCAAATGTGACCCCACCTCTACCCCTCTTTAACGGAACTTAAAATACATGTGCATGTTCAATTATTTATGATAAATCTGAATATTATAATGAAATGGACACTTAATACAATACATTATTAACAGAAACATTGTACACACATCTAAAAAAAAAAATGTTGCTGTGGGACAAAGTGAGACTAGCCTCCAATCAGATTCGTTCCTTTAATTTCTTGAAGGAAAAAGTAATGTCTATACTTCCATTTAGAGAAGGCTACTTTTGGATTATTTGGGCTCGTCGCCATACCGGTCTCTCGTTGACTGACTGGCTTGTGTTGTTCCTTGTGTGTCCTGTCCTGTCCGACTATGCGTTATGATGGGTCATTCTCAATTCATGAGCGTTAGCCGTTAGTGATGATGGGTCGTTCGTGAATGAGCTTTTGATGGGTCGTTCGCGATTCGCGAATGAGCCGACTCTAAGAACCGGCTCTTTTAGGTGAACGTCAGGAGCTGGCTCGCATATCTGAAGAGCCGGCTCTATTTTTACAAATTTAGCCTATAGAAATTAAATAATTATGTAATAAAAATTGAAATATTATAGTCAAAGTCATTTAAAGAGCTGTTTGTGAGCCAAAAGAGCCGGCTCTTTTCAGTGAGCTGAGTCAAAAGAGCCGAATGCCCATCACTAGGCTACTATATGTGTGCTTTCGAACACCCGCCCAACTCTACCTCTGATTGGCTTACAATGACATTTTACTCTACCTCAGCCAATCGTCAGCATTTATGCGCTTGTCTCGTGCTCTGCCCAAAAGTATTTGCCTCTCGCTCAGAGATCTAGTTGGTCTGATGAAAAAAAAAAAACAGCTTCATCAGTTATAGTAATGCGCCGCATTTTTTGGCAGTACCGGTAACGGCGTTATTAAGATGAGAAGAGTAATCAATTAGATTACTCGTTACTGGAAAAAGTAATGCCGTTAGTAACGGCGTTATTTATATCACTGAGGGTTACCTCTCTCATCAGCCCAACCCTTTACAACACATTATGGTGAACTTTATCTCCGTCATGTTAATGAGAGCGGTTGAAAAGCACCAAACTACTGCTTCCGACAACTGAAGAGTTGTGAGCCAAGTCCGCATGACAAAGCCGTTCAAAGGCCTTGCTGGCAACTTTAAACCACATCATCCATAAAATAGGTGCAGAAACACACCACAGCCCACCAGGTGTGCAGGCGAGTGACGAGGTGGCCGAGTGGTTAAGGCGATGGACTGCTAATCCATTGTGCTCTGCACACGTGGGTTCGAATCCCATCCTCGTCGATTGATGTCTTTAGTGTTTCCAGAGAGCCAAGTCCGCATGGCATAGGTCTTGCTGGCCAACTTTAAACGATATCATCTTTAAAATAGCTGCGGAAAAACACCACTGGCGGCTGAGTGGCTGAGTGGTTAAGGCGATGATCCTTTCCTTTGATTTACTGCTAATCCATTGTGCTCTGCATGCATGGGTTTGAGTCCCATCCTTGGTGTTTAGTTTCACAGAGAGCCTAGTGAACAGGTCAAACGCAGGGGTTCCACTCATGACGAGCTTTAGCTGAATTGGATTTTAATTATAGCTGCAGAAAAAGCTCACATTCGTTTCTGAAAACATTGTTGAGGTCAGGATCAATACAAAAAGCCCCCTGATGCATGGATATGACCATTAGAAATACAATAACACGTTCTAAGGGAGATCCAAATCCTAGGGATATCCGCTGAGCAGAGCTCTGCCCACCCACAACGTCATCACTCCACCAAAAATGGCTTTGATAAACGCCCGGTCCCTAGTGAATAAGACGTTCTTGCTGAATGATTTTTTTTCCTCACACAAACTGGACTTCATGTTTATCAAGGAATCTTGGACACAGGTGGGAGATTTAAGTCCCTTCTCTGAACTGGTTCACTACTACACTATTTAACCGGGGATATCACTACTAATTATGATAGCTTTTTACTAGTTGCCGATTTTAATATTCATGTCTGTTGTCCATCTAATACTCTTTCGAAGGAATTTCTGTCTCGTCGAGTCTTTTAATCTAGTTCAATGGATTAATTATCCTACGCATATCCACGGCCACACTTTGGACTTAGTGCTTACCTATGGTTTTTCCATCTCTGAGGTTGAAATATCGGATACACTGATCTCAGACCATAAGCCTATTGTATTTAATATGTCCCTCCCAAATCTGCTTTATTCACCTGCTAATGTTCAAATTCAAGCTCGGCACTTCTCACCTCAATTTCAGATGAATTTTAATTTGCTCTTTAATGAACTGAGTTCAAAACTGTCACTGGATTCGGTTCTTCCTGATCTAGATGTCGACCAACATCTGGAGCTGCTTAAGGGTGCATGGCTGGAGGTGTTAAACGAAACTGCTCCGTTGAAAGTTTTTAAACCAAAAACTAGAACTGATCAGTGGCAAACCCCTGAGACCCGCACATTACGACAAGAGTGTAGGAAAGCTGAGCGGAAATGGAAAAAGGACAGACATCAAATGTCATCAAAGTCGCTTAAGGACTGCCTAGTGGCCTACCAGTCAGCTGCTAAGGCCGCAAAAGCTGCTTATTTCTCTAACTTAATTTCTAATAACCATCACAGACCAAAGATCTTGTTCTCTGTTATACATGCTGCCCTAAATCCACCTGTAAACACTTTCCCAAACCCATCTTATGTATTATGTGAGAGCTTCTTGAGTTTTTTCATTGATAAAATAGCTAACTTAAGACCTCAGGCAGTAGTAACTTATAACGACCAGTCTGCTTTGATTATGCCGCTCACCTCATGGGAGGTTTTTAAACCCATTACTTTACAATCTCTTGCTGAAACTATTGCCGCCCTCAAACCCTCTTTCTGCCCCTATGATGATATACATCCTCGGTTTTTTAAAAATGCTAACAGAGTCTATTGGCCCTGACCTACTATCCTTTGTGAACAAATGTTTACAAACTGGTTTGATCCCTCCAGGCCTAAAAATGGCATCTGTTTTAAATAATTACCGACCCATCTCCGTGATTCCGTTTATTTCTAAGGTTCTGGAAAAGACGGTGTTGTGCCAGCTTCAGTCATTTCTAAATACGTCCAAAATTCTGGACATTTTTCAGTCTGGTTTTAAGTCTTCTCACAGCACAGAATCTGCTTTGCTGAGAGTTCTAAATGACATCTTAGTTGCTACTGATGCTGGAGACCCTGTAGTTTTAGCTCTCTTCGACCTAACTGCAGCTCAGTGTTGTGCCTGAACGCGTTCATTGAACGATAGTTCATGAACTCGTTCATATTTTAGGCGAACGTGAACTGAACGTACTGTATTAATGCCTGATGAACGTTACTGTGAACTCGTTCATTCTGGTGTCTGTGAACGAACGCTCTCTCAGTTTAACTTCGTTCAATTGGGTGCCATATTTCTATAAAGCCTTCCAGGCAAAACCCGGCTAAAACACACCATAAACAGGCCATAATATGTAGCGAAAAAAACATCCAATCTGGCAACACCAGCCACCAGTGTTGCACCGCCGCATGCGTCATCAAAACAAAAAGCAACATGTAGTCGACAAAGCAGCGAGGACTGGATGCGTCATATTGTAACGCCGGGATAGCTCACAGCCGAAGCCACTAGGCCAGACAAACTCACGGAGGCGATTGCCATATCACAACAGCTCGCGCTTTATTTCCCCAATCAAACTTGGGGAAACTGTTTGTCCCACGCTCCGTCCACAGCGTTACCAAACAAAACATAAACAGATCAAATAAAATGAGCACCATTACCCGCATACATCGAGGCGCACGGTACACAGATATAGAGTGTAGAGTTTAACAGGGCGCGCGCGCAGCTCTTAAAGGGGCCACACCTTATATCCACTCGTTACAGTACGATCATTTAAACGAGTTTTATGACAAGGTCGGTGAGGATGGGAAAAATCTTACATTTCTGAGCAAACTTTGCCCGCCGATAAAATACTTGCTGTCTGTTGTTGTGGGCTGTGGCGATAATTAAAAAAAATAGCTCGCAACAAATTTATGGAAAAAAAAAGAACTATGAACTAGTTCATTTTTTGAATTGTGAACTATGACCTGAACTAGTTCATTTTAAAATGTGTGAACTGAACTTTGAACTAGTTCATGTAGAAAGTGAACTTTCCCAACACTGCTGCAGCTTTTGATACTGTCAATCATTTGTTGCTTTTATCTAGATTAAAAGATGTGGGGCTGAAAGGTTCCGTCTTAAAATGGTTTAAATCTTACCTAACTGACAGATATTTTTCAGTTAGAATTGGCAGTTTTACGTCCTCTGCTGCTCTCCTTGAAACCGGACTTCCCCAGGGCTCCATCTTATCTCCCTCACTTTTCTCTCTGTACATGCTTCCTTTAGGCTTGATTTTAAGAAGGCATGGTGTCTCTTTTCATTTTTATGCGGACGATACACAGATCTCTCTGCCGATAAAAAGAAATGACCCCTCTGCTTTTAAATCCTTAATGGATTGTCTCGAGGAGGTAAAGCTCTGGCTTGCTAGTAACTTTTTAACATTAAATGACTCAAAGACTGAGGTGATTGTCTTTGGGCCATCTGACAAATTCGAGTTTGACAACAATACCTTGGGCAGTCTGTCTGTATATAATACAAGCAGTGTACGGAATCTGGGAGTTTTCCTTGACAGTAGATTAACTCTAGAGAAACAAGTGTCCTCTGTTGTCGCTTCCAGCTTCTTTCAACTCCGCCTACTTGCTAAAATTAAACATTTCGTGCCTGAAAAATGCCTTGAGACAGCAATTCATGGTTTTATTACATCCCGCTTGGATTACTGTAACGCACTGTACTGTGGTATTTCTAAGTCCCAGCTCGCTCGTCTCCAATTGGTCCAAAATGCTGCGGCCAAATTTATCATGAATAGACGAAAATTCGAACATGTCACTCCTGTCCTGAGAGCTCTCCATTGGCTACCAGTTCAATTTCGGATTGACTATAAAATTCTTGTATATAAATGTCTGCATCATCTTGCCCCAAGTTATCTGTCTGAACTTCTACAGTCCTACAGACCATCCCGTGACCTACGATCTGGCACTCTAAATATACTCACCGTTCCTTCTACTAGGCTCAAACGTAGAGGAGACAGAGCCTTTTCGGTGGTAGGGCCCAGATTGTGGAACAGCTTACCGGCACAACTTAGAGTAGCTCCGTCTTTATCAGTTTTTAAATCTCTGCTGAAAACCCATCTGTTCTCATTAGCTTTTAATATTTGTTAATGTCTCTACTATGTATGTTTTAATTTAGATTTGGTCTATTTAACTTTTTTTTTTTTTTTTATCTGTACACGTTGTTTCTAAGCTGTTTTCTTGTTGATCCATAGCGTATGATTGTACAGCACTTTGGTCAGCCTGGCAACTGGTTTTAAAATGTGCTTTATAAATAAATGAACTGAACTGATATTGAGAAGCACCCACTGTCTAGTCTTGTCTAGATCACAGACTACCACCTGTTGGTTTACCTCTTACCTGAAGATATACTCACCTCCTTTGTTCCTCTCCTAGTTTCTGTTCCCCGGTTCCTCGTCTCCCTCCAGTCTCCTTGATCTTCCTGCAAAAGAAAAAGGAAATTGAGTCTTTCATCTATCAGTGACTTACTAACGTGTGTGTGGCATTGCAACCTACCTTTCATCAGCCATCATCTGCTTCTCTCATCTGCTTGCCCATTGTTTAATTGCCTTATCAGCTTGTTCAAATAAAACATTTAGATCATTTTGATGAAACTTACCCGTCTATTAAGTGTGTGTTTCTCTGACAGCTGGACAATGACATTATTTTCTTCTAGATCTGCTGTAGCGTTTATACGCCCGTATAAATATAACTAATTATTATTCATAAGGGATTATGATCAATAATTAATAATTTAATTATTTTCAGAATTTACTGTAGCAGAATCAATAGTATGATCATTTTATCAGTTCATCCAATGAACGGAAAGCATAAACAATGATTAATTCTAGGAAATATAATATCTTCCTGGCCAAGAAAGACTAATTCCCAGCTAACAGCTAAATTAAGAAATAAATCAAGGGTAAAAGCATAGGTAACTTAGATCGAAGTTCAAGACAATAAATTCGTAAGCACATAACACAAGTAATGCTTCTCTTTTCAAATACAAACAATACTTTATTGATTATCCTAAAACATAAAACTAATATCTAACACAAACACACGCACACGCTGTCACGACACACACACGAGGGAGACAATAGATCCAATTGCAGAAGTATTTATTGGATAATCCGTACTCACGATCAGTCCAGGCAGGGTCAAATACCATGTAAGCAATCCAAAAGACAAGAACATACACAGACCAGGAAACACAAAATGAATGCCGAAGTGTGGGGACATTAAACAAGGACTCCGTAACAAACACTAACACAGACAGGGAATATATACACACAGAAACTAACAATGTGATTGGGAACAGCTGTGTGCAATGATCAGATGATGAGTGCAGGCAAAGAGTTATGGGAAATGCAGTTCATGATAAGGGTGACGATCAGGGAAAGAAACCTCTAGTGAAAACCCAGGGAACACAAACCAGACACTGTGACATAACTCCCCCTCTACGGAGCGGCTACCAGACGCTCCAAGACACCACACAAAACAAGAGTCCAGGAGGGAGGTGGAACGGTGGAGGACCAGGGGGAGGGATGGTGGGCCAGGTCCATGGAGGGGAACAGGAACAGGGAGTGACGGCTTAGCCGGCGGCCAGGGCGAAACCGACAGTCCATCGGGCGGCCAGGGTGGAGACTTATCCTCGGGTGGCCAGGGCGAAGCAGGCTGTGCAGACGGCCAGGGTGGAGACTTATCCTCGGGTGGCCAGGGCGAAGCAGGCTGTGCAGACGGCCAGGGCGGAGACCTCCCCTCGGGCGGAGACGACAGTCCATCTGGCGGCCAGGGTGGAGACTTCTCCTCGGGCGGCCAGGGTGGAGACTTATCCTCGGGCGGCCAGGGCGGAGAAGACCCCTCGGGCGGCCAGGGCGGTGAAGACCCCTCGGGCGGCCAGGGCGGTGAAGACCCCTCGGGCGGCCAGGGCGGTGAAGACCCCTCGGGCGGCCAGGGCGGTGATTCTGGAACAGACACTGGCACTGGCTCCGGCTCTGGAACAGGCACTGGCTCCGGCTCTGGAACAGGCACTGGCTCCGGCTCCGGCTCTGGAACAGACACTGGCACTGGCTCCGGCTCTGGAACAGACACTGGCACTGGCTCCGGCTCAGGAACAGCGACAGACACCGGCTCAGGAACAGCGACAGACACCGGCTCAGGAACAGCGACAGACACCGGCTCAGGAACAGCGACAGACACCGGCTCAGGAACAGCGACAGACACCGGCTCAGGAACAGCGACAGACACCGGCTCAGGAACAGCGACAGACACCGGCTCAGGAACAGCGACAGACACCGGCTCAGGAACAGCGGACACCGGCTCAGGAACAGCGGACACCGGCTCAGGTACAGTGGACACCGGCTCAGGAATAGACACCGGCTCGGGAACAGCCACAAGAACTGAAACAGTTACAAGAACAGACACAAAAACAGAAACAAACACTGGCTCTGGTGCTGGAACAGGCACTGGCTCTGCCTCCGGCTCAGGAACGGGCACTGGCTCTGCCTCCGGCTCAGGAACGGGCACTGGCTCTGCCTCCGGCTCTGGAACAGCACACCCTGGTTCTGACTCCGGCTCTGGAACTGGCACTGGCTCAGGCTCCGGCTCTGGAACGGGCACTGGCTCCGGCTCTGCAACCGGCTTAGGAACAGACACTGGAACTGGCTCTGGCTCGGGAACAGACACCGGCTCCGGCTCAGGGACAACTACGGGCATGACAGGTGGCTGCACTGGGACGTCCTCCGAACCGACAGCAGGCTGTTCGGGAACGACCACCGGAGCGTTGGGGAGGTAAGAAGTCCTTCTCCTCCTCCTCCATCCTTGATGGCAAGGCGCAGACTCAGTGCTGGACGGGACCAGCGGCGAGGACTTTGGACTGGGCGGGACCAGCGGTGAAGACCTTGGGCTGGACGAAACCAGCGGCGGGGGTTTTGTGCTGGACGGAACCCGCGATGATGGCCCTGTGCTGGGCGGAACCAGCGGCGAGGGCTTTGTGTAAGATGAGACCCGCGGTGATGGATTTGTGCGGGGCGGAACCAGTGGCGAGGGTCTTGTGCTGGACCAGACCAGTGGCTCCGGATCAGGAACATGGCAAGGCGGAGGACAGTGTCGTGGAGCTTGTCGACCACCTCCTCCCCTGCGACCTCCCCGAGTTCCGGAGAACTTGGCCAGACGAGTCCCCTCGAACGACTCACCATCTCTGATGGACGTGGTCACTGGAGATCTTGTCACTGCAGCTTCCTCAGTCTGACGGGCCCATAAAGAAAAACATTGAAAGATGTTTAACCGGGGCGCTTCCTCCCCGGTCTGTGAACCTCCTCTCTGTGGTCCCCTTCCTCCCCCATTCATAGGAGGAGGGTAACGGAATCCCGAACTGCTGGATCTATGCATTTGTGACGGAGTCCTTCTGTCACGACACACACACGAGGGAGACAATAGATCCAATTGCAGAAGTATTTATTGGATAATCCGTACTCACGATCAGTCCAGGCAGGGTCAAATACGATGTAAGCAATCCAAAAGACAAGAACATACACAGACCAGGAAACACAAAATGAATGCCGAAGTGTGGGGACATTAAACAAGGACTCCGTAACAAACACTAACACAGACAGGGAATATATACACACAGAAACTAACAATGTGATTGGGAACAGCTGTGTGCAATGATCAGATGATGAGTGCAGGCAAAGGGTTATGGGAAATACAGTTCATGATAAGGGTGACGATCAGGGAAAGAAACCTCTAGTGAAAACCCAGGGAACACAAACCAGACACTGTGACACACGCATTCATACAAGTTGCAGAAAGAAAGAGAGTGAGGAAAGAATGAGTTTTAAGAGTGAGATGGTGAGATCCCAAGTTTCTATATGCACTTATAAGACATGGCCTGAACGAACCATCAATCATTAATTTAACCCTTCTATCGTTTCTTAGGCAGGTTATTCAATTTTATATTAATGCACCAGTTCAGTTAAGAGTCTGGAGGTACTTGCTTGTCCGTGTTGCTTTGGGGACTCCCTTGTGTCGGTGTAGAGGGGGTTTCCCCGGGTCCGTTGTTTGGCTGGCGGTCTTCTCGTGCCTGCTAGATCTTGGGCAGCCAATCACGTGGTGTGTTGGCGGATGGATGAAAGTCTTTGAAGTTGGAAGGGCTTTGCAGTCGAAACGTTTAAACGAAACTTTGCAGCAAAACTTAACTTAGAACCGAGACTTTTAACGGAAAAGAAAACAAAGGAAAAGAAAGGAAAGTGAGACGAGTTAGATGGCTTGAATGAAGCTGTTTTAAACCCTGATCTTAATTTGGGTCATTTTCTCTGCTCGTCTACATTGCTCGTCCGTCTGTTACTTTTTCATGGCTCTCCCCTAGAGCATCCTCTTCAGCTCTCTTTGTATTTTTCCTAAGAACTCCGAAGAAGAACTTTCGGAAAAAGAACTACAAGAAGAACATCTCTGAAGAAGTCGAAAAGAACTAGCACTCCGAACTCTTTGTTCGGGTCTAAGATTTTATCTCAAATGTTTGTCCCGCCTCCTGAAGGAATTCGGACAATAAGATACTTCCGAAAAACTACCCACAAAATCCCTTACAATACAACTTTAATTTAGAAGGATGCCCTGTTACTTTATCCACTACAGTAAAAGACCTGGGTGTCATACTTGACCGCAACTTGACTTTCGAAAATCATATTTCATATGTTACAAGAACAGCCTTTTTCCACCTTAGAAACATTGCTAAGCTACGTAACATGCTATCCGTTTCTGATGCAGAAAAGTTAGTTCATGCATTCATGACCTCGAGACTAGATTACTGTAATGCTTTATTAGCTGGTTGTCCTGTATCCTCAATAAACAAGCTACAGTTAGTCCAAAATGCAGCCGCTAGAGTTCTTACTAGATCAAGAAAATATGATCATATAACACCAATTTTATCATCTCTACATTGGTTACCTATTAAGTTCCGTATCAATTACAAGGTATTGCTACTGACCTATAAAGCCCTAAATGGTTTAGCTCCAGTCTATTTAACGGACCTTCTATCGCCCTACAATCCGTCGCGCTCTTTAAGATCACTAAATTCGAGGCTTCTGGTCATTCCAAGGATATCTAAGTCCACTAAAGGAGGGAGGGCGTTCTCACATTTAGCTCCTAAACTCTGGAATAGCCTTCCTGATATTGTTCGAGGCTCAGACTCGCTGTCCCAGTTTAAAACCAGATTAAAGACGCATCTCTTTAACCAAGCATTCACATAATGCTTACCTTTTATACTACTGCCGAATCAGATCGAATGCATTAATATTATGAACATCAGCTACGCTAATTATTTCTCATCTGCCTTTCTGCTGTTATCTCGGGACGAAAGTCCCGAGGTAAATAGCGTTCGTCAGCTCCAGTTTGTATCCAGCCTCTCACGGAGACTTCGGATGATCCAACACCTGTGATGAGACGACTAAACGCCTGTGGAGAGACGACTCGACGCCTGTGAAGAGACGACTCAACGCCGGCGATATGTTATGCCCTAAATTAATACATGATGAACTAACTGTATTTTCTATGTACATTTTTAATGCACTTTCTGTAAAGCTGCTTTGAAACAATGTGTATTGTGAAAAGCGCTATACAAATAAATTTGAATTGAATTGAATTGAATTGAATTGAATACTTATAAGGTTATTTGAGAAGGGGGTATTTTCTACCCTCCCTTTTCTCATCGTGAATCATGTGTTATCTGTGGTCTGCTTTACTCTGCAGCTGAGCAGAGGATTTAGTTTAGACATAATTTCCATTTTAAGAACATAAACATTTTACACAGATTTCAATCAAGCCATCATCTGAATTAAGAACAGGTGGTCGCATTGATATGAGACACAATACATTTCCATTCACACAGGTAATAGTTACAACAATTACAAGACTTATATGGCATCTAAGCATATTAGACACACACATATATTGTAGAAACAACATAGAAATATGGTTGAACGATATTTGATTATATCAAGTCCATCAAGAATTGTTTTGGGATGAGTTTTATGGATTTTGATATGTAAAGTCTCTTGTCTCTGTGGGTTTTAATGGATCTCAACACTGAGGTCATTCAACGGTCTTCAAGAAGGGGGAAGTCTGTTTTACATCTCTGTCATGGGATCTACTGACCTCGTGGCGTTAACTTGGTGGGTCCTATCCCGTGACATCTCTTGGTCCTTAAGAAAGAAGGGGTCTGTTAGTCGCAGGTGACCCCTGCTAGGGCCCTGAGCAGTACCATTTCTGAACAGATCTGTCTTGCAAAATTACCAAACGTTGACAATTAAAGTATTTTTCTGGTTGCAGACTCTCTGGAGCCTGTGGGTGATTTATGGCTCTGGGTTTGGTGATTTGAGTCTGGAATGTGAAGACTCTGTGTGGGGTTATGCTTGACTGAATCACATAGAAGATTCAGTTGTGTTTGGGTCCATTCTCGTTGTCGCTACACTGCTGTACAGCCAAAACGAACTTTGTTACATTATTTTCCTGTTATCAAATTCTGGGTGGCCCATATTAACCCAAGGGACTAATTTGATCTTTTTTACTTAAAACATTATAAAATTTACTCCACAATAAATAAATAAATAAATAAATAAATAAATAAATAAATAAATAAATAAAAAACGTTAGTGTGTCCACAATTCCCTCATTAACAATATAGACACAAAGTGATTTTTAACATAATACAGGCTATCATAGATCACTATTTTCCAGAGACACATAACCTTAAAAATACCGTTCTTTGACCGGACACCTGAAAATGAACAAAACTGAACATTGTGGTTGAATTATTGATTTTATTTTACATAGCCTAATTGTTCTGTTACAGTCACACTAATTAATTGTGTGTGTGTGTTTTGCACTTGATGTTTCAGAGTTTCACCCCTTTATTGCTGTGCACTTTTTTCTGCATCGTGGCTGATTTCTAGATTGTACACACAAAAATATTCCGTGTATCCATATTTGTTTGCCCATTTCCCATTCCTATGGCAGTATTTATTTATTTATTTATCTACCTGCGAAGACCATATGTGACTTAAATGGTGCGTTCAAGTCATCTCGTATAGATCGTATTTACGAGTTTTGAACGCACTTGAACGCCACCACAATGTCGTAAATACCAGTGGGGAGCTCGGGATTATCTCTAAGCCCCGATCTGTCCGAGTTGTGGGCGTGTCACTGAGAAACATGGCGGAATACCACAATACTTAAATATTATGCAGTGATATTGTCAAGGTTTTCTATTTACAGCGCAGTTAAGCGAATTGCCTGCACAGAATATGATGGCATTATAATTTATAATATAACAATGCAACATGTAACGATAAAGTTCGCAGTGGCTTCATAAATTAATTAAAAACATAAAAAAACAAAGTACATCCGATGCACATTTATTTGTTCTTCATTTTCTAGAACAAGAGTTTAAGAACCTTACTGTATTTTTGTGTAATTAATTAAGAGAAAGTACTCCGCCATCTTACTCCGACGAAAGTGACGAACACACTGCCGTCGTAAACACGACTTCCCACCTCGTACGTATGAACTGCCCGAGGAGGACTTGAACGCACCATGTATTTTTTTACGATCACTTAAATTTTTGTGTGTGTTCATATAAGTGCCATAAAGTCAACAGGTTTTGTACCATTCCGAATAAACTATACGATTTTTGAAATTTCAAAATGTAAACCTTTTTGGTCAAAAGTGACCGGAAGAGCGCCATTTTTGAATCTGTCAAAAAAATATTATTCTGAATGTCTGTGTAGTAAAATGTGTTTGTGTATAAATGTGCGATCAGTGCATTATTTGCACGTCAATATATACTATTATTTTAAGTTTTAAGCATTAAAGATTTTGAATTAATCGCATATGCGTTGACAATTAATATATAATAAATTAACTTACATTTCATCATGTTTTTCTATTCGTAATTGAGCCTGAACACTTGTGCACTCGTACCTTTTTTATGGAAAATGTGGCAAAAGTAGTAGCGTGCAGCAAATTTTCATCGTCACGTGATGATCGCGTACTAGCTTGATCAAGCGTCTACACGTCACACGTGCAACAAGCGTTATCTCACTGTGAGGACACATGTGTCCTTCATCTGGTACTGGGTGGGAACTCTAAACAACAATATTGGCGCGGTTTGTGAAGTGATATTGGTGAACGTCAGCTCTGTTTGGTAACGGTCAGTAGTCATGGTGAGCGTCGTGCAGTGTTTCATGTCTAAGCTGCTTTCCCCACTGTGGCGCAGAGCTCATGAGGATGAGGAGGAGCAGGATCTTCACTCTGAGGGTTAGTGGATGACATGTAGAGTTTTAAAGCAGGCCGCGCGCGTACAGGTGAGACTGAGCTGTTGTGTGTGTGTGTGTGTGTGTGTGTGTGTGTGTGTTTTTTCTCAGGTGAAGCTATCCGGCAGGTGCGGACGGGGGTCGTGACGCATCTGTGCACGGATTATGGTCTCATAGATCATGCGGTGTATTTCACATCAGAAGTAGTGTTAGGAGGAGTCGTGCTGTGTGTGGGAGACTCGGTTCAGGCCCTGGCCGTCCGGGAACGAGCTCATGGACAGTGGAGGGCGCTCAGGGTGAGATCAATGTCCATGAATGAGCATAGAGTAACTTCCACATTTACAGTTGGCATTCTGACTTGCATCTGGTCTTCTTCTATCTTCTTGCTCTTAATTGGCTTAATAGTTGTGTTCAATAAAGCATTAAAACAGAAAGCAAGTTTTACTGATATAAGGACTCCTTGCTTACCTTGACATGTTTGTCAATTCAATTGAAATGACATGTCAAGGTATTAAGGAGAGCTTATCAGTAAAACAATTACATTAGTGTCAACCAACTTTTTCAAACAACATTTTCCTGCTTTATGGCTGGTACTTTGTCCAAATAAAACAACGTTTTACTGAGTTTAGAAAATCTATTTTTGAAATTTGAGAATCGCCAGAAGTTAGAATTGCGATTAACATGTGAATCGACCCCCCGCCCCCTCAAAATGAGAGAGATGTACTAAATAAAATAAAAATTAAATTGAAGGCAATGCCTTCTTTCAAACCGGTTACAGTCTTTAATCCCGTCACACTATTCTCAACCTTGTCACATTCATATTTTTTTGGGGAAAAATAGGGAAGACGACTAAAAATGAAGGCGTTTTGTTGCCGATTACCACCTGACATGTTTGGACTATACACAATTAAATTTGTGGTTTTAGTTCGACATCTAAATTGATTTTTTTTTTTTTTTTTACAAAAATAGAGACCCCAGACACACAATCTGTCTATTTTTAACAGACAGATCTGGCTTTGACCACACACACACATACTGTCTCCAGGAACAGGGTTGAGAACTATAGTTGTGTTGTGAGTATGAAAAGTAACTGATTGTACAGTCTAGATGCTGTTCATTCATTTCTTCTCAAAAGCAGTAATATTATGAGCATCTTTTTTCAATTGAAATGTTGCTGATTTTGTAATACATTTATTAAAAAGTATAATGTGTAGTTTGTTTTTGTTGATTTCAGGTGGAGCTCCAGAAGGACATGTGGGAGAGCGGAGTATCAGAGGCACACGACTCTGCCAAACCCAGGCCTCTGATTGGGACAGTGACGTCATGTGATCGAGACGGAGGACTTATAAACCAGACTACGTTTTTCCCACGATCGGCTCTCTGCGAAGGTCAGAAGAGCAGTTTACTCACTTCATTTCTCAATAGGATGCTGTGACAGGCCTGTGTTGCAGCTCACATGCTGATATTTTATCTCAGCATTTAAAGTCGGCATGAAACGGAAGTTGAGATTGTCATTTTTTTCCTTGTTGTGACGTATTTCCGAGTGAAACGGCTTCTGAAATTAGAAAAAAATGTAGGGCGGGGCTTGATTTCGTCCTTCGGGAATTGATTGGATCGTTGGAGGTTGGGCGTTGCAAACAAAATGGAGGCAGATTTGAATGCCAGCTTACATTCAATTGTGGAGGATTTCTCGAGCCACCGGGCACGCAGTATTGGTTCTTTAGGGATAGAAAAGAGGACGTGAGGAAGAGCGCAACCAAAAATACACCTGACCACCATGTTGCTGGCTGCGATCGATGACTGACACTGACAGGTTCTCTGAGAGGCGGCGGCGCACCGATAGCCACACCCTCATCGGCTCTGGCCGCACCCTTTCGCCATTGCACGTGACCGAAAGAGAAGAGCGGTCGTTTCGAGGGGGGAGGGAAGGGTCATGTATTTGATTAAAGATTATAAGGGTACATGAATTTTAAAAAAAACAATGAAGTGCACAGATAAATCATTTATAATAAACACTACAATATTACATATAAAAAGAAGATTTGTCAAATTTGATTTCATGCCGACTTTAAAGGACTTTTATCATGTGTTTACCTGTCAGAACACAAAACAATTTCCCCAAAAAAGCATTTATTGAGTTTGAGCCAGTGTTCATTTTATCAGCTATTTTTGTTTTTTATTCTTAGTCCTGTGTCAAATGTTCTTTTTAGTTTTTAGCATATTTAGTAGTCAAGTTTTAGTCGACTAAATGTGTTTTAGATAATGAAAACTTAGTGGTTAAATTGATAAATCGGCTAACAATTATTTTGCTCAAAATTATGTCTGTTGTCATTTAAGAAATGTATATTAACACTTCATCAGAATTATTCCACTTTCATATACAGTATGAGCACAAATCTAGAGAATGTCAACTCCTACTCGTGGCTTATTTTACCTTATCCTTTTCCTGGTTTAAATATATATATTTTTTAATAGGCTATTTGTCATAAATTAACACATTCTCTACACAATCTCTCTCAAATTAAAAAGTAATTTCAAAACTAGTCATTTCAATAATTCAAATTAAATTCATGTTTTTCTATTAAAACAACAGCATAAAAGGATTGTGTTTTGTCACACAGAGCTGCGCAAGTGCATAATACATGTCCATCTCTGGATCTATAACAGTACGTCACTGAGAAGGATGGATCGCAGATTTAGTCACAGACACCAGTAGGGGTGTAACGATACACGAATCTGACGGTTCGGGTCTTCCCACGGTTTTGACGTCTCGGTTTGGTTCGGTTCGGTTTATTGGGCGGGGTTTAGAAAGCCAAAATTGCTTCTTTTTTTTCTTCTTTTTTTAAAACAGTTGTTTAATGAAAAAATTGTCTTTGTCTTTAAATTAATTCAATTACAGTTAAACGTTTTGCAAGGATTAAAAAAAAATTTGCTAATGCTGTAAACTATATAGAGAGCCCGCACATTACTATAACATTAAAGGTTAACAACAGAGCCTAGACTTTCAGCCTAAATTCAGATGCTATTTATTTTTTAGATATAATAATCCACGCCCAACAGCAACACATTGTATGAAAACATGTAAACTGAACATAAGGCAGTTTTAGCATTAACTTATGTTTTACTCTAATTCGTTGTTGAAATATAATAACTTCACAGTTGCTGTCATGTTCATGAGAGATATTTTAAACATACATTAAATAATCAAGATATCATTAACAGGTTAAGTAAAATATATAATATATAGGCTAATATAATGCATTTATGTAGTGCAATAGGAAGGAACCAAAAAGTTGTGGACACTGGATGACTTCTGCTGAGGTAAATATAATGCTACTGTATGTGACAAACGAAGCTGTTTTATTGACGTCGTTCTGCTGCTGAAACACTGATTGAGCGATTACAGAGTTATGATGCCTTTCAGTAAGTATATACTGTATCTTTCAACATACCTTCGGGTGTCCATTTATGTTTATTCTGTAACTGAGGAAGAGATGATCGCGTTAACTCGCGCTGCTGCTTTAAATGAGGAGCCTATACAGTGATCTGTCACGCCACATCCAAGATTTTGTTTGAATTTTGTGATCAAATGGTCAGAATTTGAAAGATTACACCTTGCTTATTATCGAAAGTAACAAAAAAACGGAGCAGTGTTTCCTCTGTTGATTGGGTAATGGCGGCCCGCCACGGCAAAATTTCTGCCGCCACGGTATCAGAATATAGGGCTGTACCAAAGCCATCTATCAGCAGTAATTGTTAAAGTGCATTTCGGAGAATAGCGCGGATACGCGCTTCACACCGCGAGCGGGCATGTCGGAGAATAGCGCGGACGAGCGCTACACACCGCGAGCTGGCATGTCGGAGAAAAGTGAGGACACGGATAAAAAACATGCCGTTGTTGTTTGGACAGACCTATATGGGACTAGGGATGGGTAACCCCGTATTAAACGGGCCCCGGTGCTGAATTTTGAAAGACCGCTGGATCGATAAGCTCGGACGTTATCGGTTTTGCTGTCGTAGGCCTACTGGAGAAATTAAGAAAGTACACACGTGCTATTTATTATTGCTATTTAGACATTATCTTGCTAATTTAATCTCGCCAGCCACTTCTATATAATAATATTGAACCATGTGTCTGTGATGCATTTTTGCTAAAGAGAGAGTGTATATGTGTGTGTGTGTGTGCGAGAGAGCGCGGTCTTTCACGCGGAGCCACGGCGCGCACAACACAACAGCTCTGCTTAATGAGTGACGATGAGGCGAACTAAACAATCAAACGTAGGCTATATGGTTACACTTTAGCTCTTTGATATTAGCCTAAACACATTTTATTTTAGATTTCGATTTTGGCTTCCAATGATTATAAAAAATAAGATATTTGAGGTAAAACCATAAAAAACTAAAGCCGCATTCTGTCTAGCTCAACTTCCTTTCACAGCGGTGCGCTGTCATTTCTCCCTAAAACCCAAACGTAACGTCAGAATCAGCACGATCTGTGATTGTTGTAAAATGCAGTCTCTACTGTTGCTAAACTGCGGGACGCGTTTGATAATAAAAAGCTACTAAAAGCACCAAAATTGACGCAATAGACGCTGTTCCAAAGGCGGCGCGCGCTCCGAAACACACCGCAACGAGACAAGCAACGTATAGCCTATTTGGGCTTCGTGTGCGCGTCTATACGATCAAAAATACACAAACATGTGTCAAAATGACCGTCTTGGAGATTCACTTAAACAGTTTATTCATTTAAAAACCGTGTAGCCTATGTCTTAAATGGGAGAAAATATGATGTAGGCCTAAGAATGATTAGATCTGCATTTGGTCTTAAAGAGGCAGCAGTCTAAACGTGCTGACGATTACTCCATTAATGTGAATCAAACAACAAAAGCTAAAGAGAAAATAAGTCGCAGCTCTTGAATGAATAATTTTGGCTTTTATAAGCTTTAATCTATCTATGATAAACTATGCAGTGTTATTTTACATTTGATTACTTTATTAGATGTCTTTTTAGCCCATATTACTCACCTGCACAGTAATGTTGACATTACTGAAATTAAAGGGTATATCATTTGTATATTCGTTTTATTGTATACTTTGTTTGTTTGACCATGTGTTTGTACTTTTGTTTTTGGTGTCCTATGTCTTCTGTAGATAAAACACAAAACCCTGCACCCTTCTGCATAACATACAATACATGATTAATTTGTTTTGTTAAGCATTGCTTTTTTTTTTTGCTATTAATATTTATTTTACATTTCAAAATACAAAGCAATATTAATTATGTTCTAAATATATTTTTTAATATAACAAAAAGAACTGATAAGAATACTGTTAAAGTACCGGATCGATAAGCAGTATCGGTAAGAGTAGTAATACCGTTAAAACCTTAATGATACCCATCCCTATATGGGACAGACCTGCCCCCACTGCTAAAAAAAATCCTAAAGGAAACACTGCGGAGCTTACTATTATATGGCGTTAATGGTGGTTCGGCTACAAAACTGAATTCCTTGTGTACACAAGACATGAGGTCCAATGAGCCAGGGCGGGGCCGGGGTAGCAGGGGGCGGGGCGTGTTCGGTACGCCATGAGAGTATCGCGATACGAACCGTGGGTTCTGTATCGCGGTTTTTCGGTTTGAATATCGTTACACCCCTAGACACCAGCGCAAGCGGCTTGTGAAGGAACACAGACTGTCTGATTTACACTTTAATTTAAGCAGAATATCTCAAATGGAGATGACTGAACTCCAGTTTACTTGCTTGTCTGTGTTTTCAGATCGGTGCTGCTTCAGTGTAGAGAAAGTGTGTGTGCATAGTTGCCAGGGTGCAAATATTAAGTGAAAAAAAAAAAACAGCATGCAGAAAATGTATCCAAGAAAAGCTCTGGGCGATTTTAAAAACGTGAAAGCTCGTAGAGGCTTGTTTAAAAACAGTTTGAAATATTTTGTTCTCTCTTTTTTTTTGGGGGGGGGGGGGACAAAAACAAAGGTGTTTTGGTAAACTTAGTATTTTTTTAACTGCATTTTAGCGAAAACTAATTTAACGAAATTGCATGTTGATATAATCACAGTTATCTATTAATGACGACGGTGTCGTTTCGTCATCGTCATAAAAAAAGGTTATCAACGGAACTTTTCCGTCACAATTTTTTTTTAAATATGAACACTAGTTTGAGCTATAAAACTGAACTTATTCTGAACTCATATTTCAAGGTTGTGACACGACATCGATGAACACAAGTGGCCATGTCAGTGACACCTGTCGATGACCTGATGCTTGGTCTTCACAGTAATGAAGAGAAAGGAGAATAGATGCTGTCAGATCCAGGGGCTTGCAGACAGTTGCAGCAATCCTCTTAGGCTAGTAATAATGCCGAAATTGTGTGAAATTTCAATAAAAACTGATTTATAATTTTTTACAGAGAGCAAAAACACAACAACATTGGGATATGGCTGAAATTAGACTTTTACAATCTTGATTTTTGTACGATCATCTTTTTAATGAACAATATTGATTCTTAAATCCCAAAATGCAATCTTTTAGTCTGCTGGTTTCAGTTGGTGCGTGAACAGAACTTCCCCAAACATTATTTTTAACGCCAATAACCACAATATGCTTTGTGCATTTTTTTTGCTATGAAGCAAAGTGTCAGCGTTTAAATTGACCTTTCAAATTCAACTTGAAATTGAAAAAAATGTGTCTGTTCCTCTTTACTACTAGTTATTTTAGCAATTAACATGAATGAACACCAGAAGGAATGTTGAAATATACAGAAGAACCAGTTACTGAAATCAATCATGTCTCATGTGATCAATTAATCAGTGTTTCAACCAAGGAAAGATGTTAATAAAACAGCTTGTAAACAATACTATGTCACATTTACCTCAGAAAAGTCATTAAATGAATATAAACTCATTAGTCAGCTAGAAGAGATAAAAACTCGAGCATAATTTATAACAATTTAGGCTGGAAACGTCATTTACAGGTCTGTGCTAAAAAAATTGGACTGAAAGTTAACAGGTTACTGTATTTTAATAAATCTGTCAAAACAATTCGTTTTTAGTACAGCAGTGGCTTACGTGTTTATATTTCAACAATAGATTGTAATACAAACTGAATACTGATTTAAAGGGGGAGTGAAACACTCAGTTTCAGTGTTAATCTTGAGTACCTACAGAGTAGTATTGCATCCTTCATGTCTCCAAAAAGTCTTTAGTTTTATTATATTTATAAAAGAAAGATAGGCTGTACCGAATCTTTCCGGTAAAAAACGAGCGGGTGGAAGCGTGCCGTGTGGGCGGAGCTAAATAATCACGAGCGCGCAAAGCTTTTGCGTTGAGAGCGTCTGGAAGCTGCGACATCCCAAAACATTAGACGATCTGCAAATCCGGCATCGAACTGGGCCTTGTTTATAAAACAATCATCGTCGAAATGCAGTGTAGTGATCTTTTTCCTTGTAGAAAAGTTAGAAGCTCAGACCAGAAGTCGGTGAAAGTTTTCCAAGCAGAAGTTCTTTATTGCTTGTCGCTGCAGTCATACCAACATCGTCTGACTAAGGGAAGTTTAGTCAGTAGTTTAATACTTTTTCAAAGGGGGAGGGATTACATCGAGGTGGAGTCTCTCTGAAACAAAGCATGCAAATTTGTACATGACTCAGCTAGTTACCTGAGTTCATCAGGATGACAGTGTCAGGCATAGATGGTGATCCAGTCAGCCTGATTAGATCACTCAAACATTAAAATTATCATAGAGACAAAAGGCCCAGCTGTACTCCGAGAAGTGACCAAAGGTGATTGTCACACCTGAATTGCTTGACTTCATCTTCTTTAAAACTCATCATCAGTTTATATACCATTGGACCTAAAATAAAACATTTCTTAAATTTGTAACCCTTCAGCAGGAAACAAACAAGAACACTTGCACAACTCCGTTGATGCTCTGGAAAAACAAACTCCATACACTGGTCCCTTAACGCTGGGTTCTTTGGGAATCTGTGCAGGGTTGTCTCAGAGACAATTTATACAGAGACATGCCACTTCCTCAATCCTCAATACAACTTATAGAGAAAACCCGTAACGCCAAATATGGTGGTTGTATGCAAATGTCCCGCCCCTCCCGCTGGAAAGCCAATCGTCTGCTTTTAACAGTCAAGCCGGGAAACATTTAAGCCTATCGTCTGGTTCCACTGACGCATGCGCACAGTTGATGTTTGCGACAGCGGAGACGAGAACCCTTGCGCATGCGTAGTAAAGGATAACCTGTGGGGGAAAAGGCGTTTTAAACCTTATTTTGGGGCAGAGTCATCAAACTTTTTCAGTGATTTTTATCATATTTTACTGCTGTTTCTATACATGCAGTTTTTATGTCCCGGTAACCAGTGAAAGTGCAGTTCTGACTCTCTCCCCATTCATTTAGATAGGAGCCTGGTCTTGTTAGTCCGAAATAGCTGCCCGGAGGCGTTGCCAAGATGGCGGCCGAGTGGCATGACTTGCCTAAAAGGACTTTGGTTGTCTCGCCCTGGCAACCAAAAACACACTTCTTTGGTGACATTCTTTATTGCCGCGCAGCCGATGACGTCCATAAAGCCGAGCACAGCGCTTTGATGGGCATACTGCTCTCGCTCTCTCGCTCTAGGCTACAGGTGCGCGCGCGCCCTTCCGGGAGAAGTGCCCTTAGGACCCGTATAAGGAAATTCCGGCGCATCTGACGTCACACACGCCCATACTCAAAAAAAACTTTCAGAAACTTGTGACAAACCGGAAGGAGTATTTTTGGCACAGAAATACTCCATCAAACGTACAACTTAATTTTTGAAACTTTGTCCATGTTTAGCATTGTAATCCAACTCTTTAACAGTGTGAAAAAATAGCATTTCACCCCCCCTTTAAAGGGTTAGTTCACCCAAATTCTGTCAGTAATTACTCACCCTCATGTTGTTCCAACCCCGTAATACTTTCGTTCATCTTCGGAACACGAATTAAGATATTTGTGATTAAATCTGAGAGCTGGATCACTCTTCCATAGGCTTCTAAGGGATTGAAACTTGTTCCCCCGAAAAGTTATTAAAGACATCGTTAAAATAGTCCAAGTGACTACAGTGGCTCAATCTTAAAGGGGTCATGACATGAGAAACCAAATTTGCCTTGATCTTTTGGTATATAAGAGATCTATGTACTATTAAAACTTCCTGCAAGTTTCATAGCTTAAGACGTCCTCCCCATTATAAACGAACAATTGATTTAATCAAGCTCTAAATACAGCTCGTTCTGGATCGATGGTAAGAAGTGACGTCACGGTACGAAGTGACGTACCAGTCGTTTGCATATGACCGCCTCCAGCCCAAGACAACTACGCCTCATTTCGCATCATCGCATGCATTGTCGTGCAGCGAGTGGGTCTGTTTACAAGATGACCGCGATGCCACGCTGATGTGCTGTTTCTGCTGTGGACAAACAACATGTTTGAATACGCTGCCGAACGATCCAGACGTCAGGGAAAGCAGTCGGATGCAGTTTATTTGCAGCATATGCAGCGCGCCAAAGCTTTATTTGAACGGTGAGTGATCAGATGAGTGTGACAGGGCATGTTACTGAAAGAACGAGCAGAGAGAGAGAGAGAGAGAGAGAGCGAGCGAGCCCCGGCCGCGCGCGCGCCTTCAAACTGTCTTGCTCGCTCGCTCGCTCTCTCTCTCACTCTCTCGCTCGCTCGCTCTCTCTCTCCCTCGCGCATATGAATCAAAATCAATTGAGAATTGACACGATGGTAAAAGATTGGAAGACCGAAGTTTTACGTGGTGGAGCATTGTGTAGTCTACATGTGATACAAAATGATTAACGTTAATAATTTATGCATAAGCAGCACTGACGTTAGCCAATCATAACAGTGGGTGTTAACACTGAACTCTTAAAGGGGGAACACCCCAAAACAGACTGTTTGAATCAGAGGTGAGAAACAGGGTGGGAAAATGTCATAAATCACTACATTTTTAAAAAAAATTTGTACAAAAAACTATAGTAATACTATAATTGCACCTAAGGGAACATAATAAAACAAAACAAAAAACCATGTCATGACCCCTTTAAGTTTATCAAGCGATGAGAATATTTTTTGTATGCAAAAACTAACAAAAATAACGACTTTATTTCAACTATTCATTTCCTTCTCTGTGGGCCTCGTCAGTTACCGTAGTGTGATAGCGTACTGCTACGTCACACACAGGCTCACTATTGGCCGACGCTGGTCATGTGTGTGACGCTTGTGACGTCCACCACAGAAGCGATACGCAGTTTTACTACGTGAACACACTCGAGGCCGACCGAGAAGGAAATGAATAGTTGAATAAAGTCGATATTTTTGTTTTTTTGCGCACAAAGTATTCTCATCGCTTAATAAACTGAAGATTGAGCCACTGTAGTCACTTTTTTACTATATTGGACTATTTTAACGATGTCTTTAATAACTTTTCGGGGGAACAAGTTTCAGTCCCTCAGAAGCCTATGGAGGAGTGATCCAGCTCTCAGATTTAATCAAAAATATCTTAATTCGTGTTCCGAAGATGAACGAAAGTCTTACGGGGTTGGAACAACATGAGGGACAGTAATTACTGACATGATTTTCATTTTTGGGTGAACTAACCCTTTAAGTTAGCCAGCTACCCAGATTTATAGTGAAACTTTAATCTCTCAGCTGTTTTTTTGTCCAGATAAGTCAATGGAGTCCAACAGTTTCAAGCACGAAAAAGGACATAGAGGTAGTATAAAAGTAATCTATACGACTCCAGGTGTTTGATCCACGTCTTCTGAAGTGATGCAACCTCTTTCTATGATGAACAGAGTGAAAGTTGCTATTCACTCTCAAGAGTTTGAAATTTCACACTTTATACGGTTTGTGGCAGCTGGTCTCTCTCTGATGTATCAGATGGTTTAAAAACATGTTTGCTGAGATCATGAATCCAATGCACTGAGAGAAGGATTTGAGCAGAGAAAAGCAATGCCACACAAAGAAAAGCTTATGCTGATCCTGGCTGTGTAAAAGAGGAAAAACAGGAAAAAAAAAGATATGCAACAGTGTTTTTAACTCCGTTTCACAGAGTGTTGATGGTGTGTGTGTGTGTGTGTGTGTTTCAGGGTTCAAGCCGATGAAGGGTGACTGGGTGCTGGCACAGTATGTGGTCAGTCCTGCAGAATGTAGCAGTCAGGCTCAAGCTGTTTCTCCACTGCGTTACCGCCGCATGGACGGGGTCAGTCACTCACGCTGGGCATGTGTGGGAATCTGGGCTTTCTAAAGGTCAAGAGTGATCACGCTTAGGGATGTCCTGACTAGGGTAGGGTTGGGAATTTAAAATCTACTCCTGGAGTCCGCATTCCCTGCCATTGACGGAATATTCCGGCTCTCCGTGTTTTTTCACTGTTATACGGTAGCAGACGCATCGTCTGAAAAAGGGCTGAATCCAGCACTGATCAAAACATATGTGAAAAAGAAGCAGAAACAAGCAATCTCATAATCGTATGCATATGTAAAATAACTCGATCATCAACATTAAACCGCTTATACAGTCAAACCTATATTTATTCAGATATTTCTCACATTATCACAGTTAATCCACTATAGTTTAGAAAATGGTAATAAAATGACAAGAGTTATCAAATCAGTTGATATTTCACATTTTACTGGTAGTCCACTGTATGAAGAATTTTTGGGTATAATATGAGGAAAATAATTATAGCAAATAATTATAGCAAAATAAAGTTAACTGACACATAAATTAACTTTAGTGTCCTGCTAGTAAAACAATATAAAAAATTATAACTCGTGTCTGAATATTATTTTACAGTTTGACTGTAAATCAAAACTGCCTAATGTTACTGTATGAAATGTCGAGCCAGGACGCGGTATAGGACTTTGGGGGTGTTGATGCACTCGATGCACTCGATCTACTCCATCTGAGTTTTGATCATCGTTCTGAATCCGATCCAGATGTAGTATTTGACAAAAATGCCATTTTTAAAATGGTAAATGTTGCTTTTTTAAAAGGTGGGGAATGTGATTTGCAAAACAGCCGGCAGATTTTGAAAATACACAACTCAAATGGTCCTATCTTCTTTCCTCCAATGCTGTCTCCGACTCGCGTGAGGGGGAGGGGGGAGGGGGGTATCGTACGACCGTTTGATTGATTGACTTACTGTCCAATGATTCTAGGTGGTCTTGGAAATGATTGGCTGGAGTTTTTCGAGTCCTGCCCGTTCCACAGATGATTAAATTGCTTAATTTTCATTTCAGTGCTTCTAACTCAGTGGCTGTAAGTGGGTTATGAACAGTGTTGTGCAAGTTACTTCCAAACTGTAATACATTATACATTACATGTTACTGTTATTTAAAAGTAATTCATTACCTTACAATATTACGCTGTCAGAATTGTAATGCGTTACATTACTCCTGTATTACTTTTGAGTTACTTTCACAAAAAATACCTATACAGAAGTAGAACTTAACATTCTAAGGCTGTAATGATATGCGATATGAAACCGAAATCGCGACACTCAGATCCACGAACCTGCAGAATCGCGACACACCCTTTTCCAACTCCCAGAGTTATCCTTCCCGTCCAGATCCAATGTATACATCTTTAAATTACTATTAGTATTATCAGAATTTTGAAGTTAACATAAAATACGTAGACCTAGTTGGTCTACGCACCACAAACCTAGTTGACGATAAATTATTTAAAATTGGGGAATTCCAGCATTATGAACATTTTGCAGTCAAAACTTGACATATATATTCTCAGAATTTAATACCAATATTGAAACGTCTGTTTATCTATAGGCTACTCCCTTAAAGCAGTCCAGACATTCGAAAAATATCAGTCTACACATGTGTTTTATATTTAATATTATATAAGGAAAAATAGACACGCATTCATGCGTGACAAAAAAAAAAAAAAACTTTTAGGAGGCAATTTTTTTTTGTGATTTTTCCAAAGTAGCCTAATACTACCCACCGGATGACGAAGGGTTGGCTCTCCACAGAACATAAAATATAAAAAAAATTTTTTTTTTCGTTTTCGCATTTATGAGGAAAAAAGGATGTAAGGATGCGACAGGGACGCGACCGATCTGAAGCGGCACTAAAGGATGCTTTAAAACTTCAAACAGAAGAAACAAAGCCTTTTCAAAGTGAATTCACAAAGTGAATTTCGATTTCTATTAATTTTGTATCTTAATTTTAATCAATGTTTCATCAACCAATTGCCTGGATTTGATAGTAAATATTGCAGATAGGCTAATCACGAAACGGAGGCGCCTGGGCGTGAACTGGAGCGCGTCTCAAATTAACCGAAACTCCGCGTATAAGGTAGCCTACTTCACAGACCTGAACAATATATCTATATTGAAATGTCTACTTGTAAACAGAACAATTCAAAACGAAAGAAAACAGACTGCTCTCTGCTTGTATATGCATTCTCTCTGGAGCACTCACTAGCCTACTGCGAAGATCGCGAGTCAGGAAAGTCAACTTCATCTTTATTAATAAACAATTAAAATGTCTCCTTGCTATATTTGACACATTCATAATCATTGCTTTTGCAGGTTCTTTGTGACAGCTTTTACGTGCTTTATCGGCAGCGCCGCCGCAACCCTTAGGCTATGTTACAACGCGTCAGCACCGCATAAAAAAAAAATGATTGCGTGATGAAAATATGAAAAATACCACCTAAACACAGCCTAACTCTTTAGAAAGAAAATAAAGAACAAATAGTAGCCTAATGCGCATACTTCCATCTCGCGAATGTAGGCTACAGTCTTCTTCATGCCATCTTCACCATTAGCCGCTTTTCCACTGGCCAGCGCGAGCACAGAGGCCGAAATCATGCCTCACGGGCACGGCACTCCTGTAAACAATAAATCGATATAGACCTACAAGTAGGCTATAAGACGCTGCCATTATTTAGTCTATTTACAAACTTGAAAACCACACGCGGCTATTGACTGACCACGAACAGGCAAGTCAGCCTACTTGCATATTTCATTCGTGATATGTCTCGCGGTCTTGGTGTTTTTTTGTTTTTTTTTACAATTAAAACTAAAAGTGTGTTGTAACGCAAGCGTTACTGAACATGTACCGAGTAAAATATTACTGAAAATTGATTAGTAATGCCTTACACTACTGCGTTACAGCAAAAAGTAATATGTTATTGTAATGCATTACTTTTGTAACGCGTTACTCCCAACACTGGTTATGAATAGGATTTCAAGTGATTTTGAAAAAATGGACAAAAAAGAGAATCACATACCCCACCTTTAAATGAAATTTATTCACATTCAAGTGTTGATAAAAAATAATGCATGAAGCTAGAACAGGGGTGTCCAGTCCTGCTCCTGAGGACCGCTGTCCTGCAGAGCTCAGCTCCAAAACTACTCAAACACTCCTGAACCAGCTGACCAAGCCTTTACTAGGCGGACTGGAGACTTCAGGCACGTGTGTGGAGGCAAGTTGAAACTAAACTCTGCAGGAGAGTGGCCCTCTGGGACCGAGTTTGGACACCCTTGAGTTAAATATTTTTTTTTATATATATATATATAATGCATGTTCAGGCTCATACAATCTTCTGGGGGCCATGAAATGTTTTGTGAAAATGATCAAAAGCGCTGTCTGGCAACTTTAAAAAAAAAAAAACGCTGGCGGGGAAAGAGTGAGGTTCAGGAATTAGATGGTTGTTATAAAACTAAAATTTCTATTCGGCTTATTGATTCATGTGTGTGCATTTTGATGTGGTTTCAAACCATTCAAGCAGAAGTAGACACACAAGAGAACTCGATGCAGCACTCGCAGACTGTTTCTGTGCTGGGCACATCAGAGCTTGTGCTCTCAATGGAGTTCTCTTTCGTCAATAGAGATAAGCATCATAATAATAGAGTTTGCATCATTGGTTTTGTTATTTTCCTGTTTATTACCATCATGCTGTTTTGAAACATTCTGTACTTTATGAAGCACTATAAAAATGAAGGTGACTTGACAAATGCAGAAACCAGAGCTGGAATGGGAATTTAGTTGTGAAAGTCAAGTGCTTGTCATGTGCACTGAGCGTTGGTGAGTTGCTCAGGACTCTCCTGTCGTGTGTCTCTCAGGTCAGTGTGACGAGAACACAAGGCAACAGTGGCGTTGTGGAAGACAGCGTGTTCTTCAGCCTGGAGTCTCTGATGGTGCCGTCGGGCTTCAGACCTGCTCGCGGGGACGTGGTGAACGTGGTGGTGTTGGAGAGCAGTCAGTCGCTGTACTGCTGGAGAGCGCTCTGCATGACGCCCGTTCAGCACAGGTGACGCCTTCCCTCGCTCCTGCGTGCTCACGTTTGCACCCAATTGCGGTTTATTAGAGAAAACCGCCAAATTTCACATGCATTTTGCTGTCCATTCACAGAATTTGAGCACAACGCACAAGACTTAAGCCCTATTCGCACGGGATTAGTACTATCTGTGGACCTTGTGTGATTTAGAAATTACCCCCCCACATCTGAATTTCGTGTGGCGCATTCGCACGGGATAACCGAAGCCTGTGATTATACTCAAATTTACTGACTTTTCTCCCGGATGACGTCGAGGCTATTGCTTGGAAATGTCTTGCCGTTATTATAGGTCTATCTGTATGATATATCATAAACAGAAGAATGTTCCCTACCGCATGCTGCTATACCATTCATCTCCATATAATCATTATTTTTGTTTTTGCTCTTCTGATGATTTTCAGCTTTCTCTTTCTGCAAATTGTATAGTTGTATGGTGTATAGCGATATGACCCAGCACCCAAAATACTATCAAAACACTCCAGCGCAGCCTCCATTCTTCGCGAAAGATGGATAAAAAGGCGCGCATGAAACAAAAACCTTGAAAAAATTATATACGATCCGCCAAATCACAGAGATGCCGATTCGCACGGGACTAATATTCCCACAGGACCTAGGTGTTCGGCGAAATATGGTAGGTAATTTGCGGGGGAATTATTACTTTACAAATTACAGACATGACCGATTCGCACGGGATTAAGATCACAGACAACCTCCGCAATTATTACAAATGACTAGAGGTCACCATATAGTACTAATCCCGTGCGAATAGGGCTTTAGAAGTTAACGCTCACTACTGTGATTGGGCAACAGTTGTATATTAAAATAATTTTTAGCATCCCCACCATAACACATGTGGAATTGTTAAAAAAAATTCTGATTAGGGTTGGGCGATATGTCACCCAATATGTGTGTGTTTCTGGTAGTCCAAACCCCTCGGAGCTGCAAGTGCCTGACGCTGAGATCCGCAGTTTGCTGGAGAATAAGGGTGGGCTTCAGGTCAGCCAGGAAACACACTTTGGGCCTCTGCTACTGGGACACCGCAAGGAACTGCCGATCTGGGTCCGGTGAGCGAGCACACACACACACACACACACACACACACTAGTTAGTTAGTTAGTACGAATATCTTGTCATTTATTTACCAAATTGGGGCGACATTGACCAAAATGATATTGATATTTCTGGCATTTTGTTAATCCAGGTTTTTTGCTGATAGTAATAATCAGACAATATTTTGCAGTGTGTTTCATGCTGGTGTCAATGAATGACTGGTTGCTGATGATTTTGATATTCTGAGCAGTAGTCAGTTCACAGCAGTGTAAGAAATTAACTTTTCCATTAAGAGGTGATATTTGTCACCTTGTATTGATTTCTGGTGGATTTTTCCTTTACCGTTTGTTAAATTTTAATCAATACATTAAATTAAAATAACAACAGGCTGATATCAAATAAAATCCCAATATCAAAATCCATTTTGCACTGCAGATGGGTTACTTAAAGGAGAACTCTGGTCAATTTTAACATTGAGCTCCTTTTTTTTTACAGATTTGGAGTGATGTCAATACAGAGAACAACGACAAAAATCGCCGTTGCCTACACCGTGTTATCGTCTTTTTAAAATTTGCTCCCTGTTGACTTCAATGGGGCAAGTTTTAAACCTGCTTTTAGCCTCTTAACATCCTTGATTTGTCATTACAAGTGCACAGCCATGTGAGTGGTGTTATTAAGAGTGAACACGGTCATGACTGCAGTAGATGTGAAAGATATGTTGTTAATTCAGCCAGCTCACATACCTGTATTTTCTTCCTGTTTTCGGTCGAAGTCCACAGGAGTCGATTGTCGAGTTCGCGCGCGCGATCATCAAACTCAAAAACCTCCTCCGTGTGTTCAACATCTGATTCGGATGAACTATCCATTTGAGCTGATATTCTCAGAACACCACACAGCACCGTCATCAGCTGACCGTCAGAGTCTCTATGGTTGCTTAGTTACCAATGATCGCGCACGCAAACTCCACAATCGAGTACTGTGGACTTCGACCGAAAACAGGAAATAAATGCAGGTATGTGAGCTGGAAGAATTAACATAATTTTTATTAATATCTTTCACATCTACTGCAGTCAGATTGACCGTGTTCACTCTTAATAACACCACTCACATGGCTGTGCACTTGTAATGACATATCAAGGATGTTAAGAGGCTAAAAGCAGGCTTAAGAGGCTTGCCCCATTGAAGTCAACAGGGTGCACATTTTAAAAAGACGATAACACGGTGTAGGCAATGCCGATTTTTGTCTTGTTCTCTGTACTGACATCACTCCAAATGTACAAAAAAATAAGCTCAATGTTAACCCTCTGGGGTCTAAGGGGTTTTTGGGTTCTTGAGATGTTTTGACATGCCCTGACATTTGTGCTTTTTTCAGTTGCTTATAAACATATTAATGGCACAGGTGAAATTACACTCTTTCACCTGTGCCACAAATAGGGCTACCACAATATGTGAGCAACATGTATGTACATGTTTGTATTTTTGCGAGAATATTGTTTATGCATCGTTATTGAAAAAACTGAAGTTTCTGAAATAAGGCACTATTCAATAACGCGATTAGAACAAAGCACTTAGGAATAAATAACTTACTTCATCAGCTGAATCCGTGCTCCTGAAATGAGTAATGACTCTACCAGCACTTCTGAGGTAACTTTTCCAGGATTATTACGATAGTATTATTCCTCACAGCGCAGCGAGACGAGGTAAAGTCCACGATTCTTGTTCAACTTGATGTTTTATCCAGCTGATATGGGGGCGTTAACAGTTTGCATGGCATCATTTGCGTTTGAATAGCGCGCGCTCTCTGTGGGCGTGGTCACATTAAAAGATAATTAGCTGAAATGAGAACGACTGATATCTCTCTCTTTTTATATAGATTACATAAACAGAGAATATTTATTTTAGTTTTGAATTAGTTAATTTAAAAGTACACACTTAAATGATTATAAAGATATATTGCTCATGCATGTGACTAGTATTCGCTGAGTTTTGTTTAAGTTTAGAGACGTGCTCCAGAAAAAAAGTTCACGGAGACAGAGAGGCAGAAAGCACACCCTGTTTATTTTCTTTATTTTACAAAAGTACAATGTTTTATTTCGATTGGAAGTGGACCCATAAAAAAGTAGACATTTAACAGTTAATTTTTTCATATTTCTTAAGTGTGTATGACAAAAAATGACTGAGTATTTTAAGTCTATTTTGCTGCTATGTGAAAAATCGCGCAAAACGCGCCGGCGCGTTTCAGACCCCAGAGGGTTAGAGGGAGAGTTCTCCTTTAAGCTGCATTTAGATGCTTTTACACTATAATTACAGTTGCTATAAATAATGCAATGAGATTAATGTTTTAAATGCATGTTAAATATTTAAATATGAAATAATTTTTTGTACCTTTTTTTTGTGAAGTGATAATTTAAATATGAAGCTAAAACTGCCAGCATGTGGTGGCAAGTCACTGTCTTAATGAGTGACTTAATTGAGTCACTTGTTCAACCAATCCATTCAAATGGCTGATTCACTCAGGAGAGAAGCATGTGACTCTCTTTATGAATAGATCGTTAAATCATTGATTTACTTAAAAACACTGAATCATTCAGGAGCCAAACAGTAGTGTTCAGTAAGTCAGTGTTGAGTAGCTAACTACATGTAGCGACGCTACTAACTTTTACTTTTACATTTTTCAGTAGCTTCAGCTTGACATTCGGGGAGTGGCTTTTAAAACAGTGTAGCTTTTCCCTTAGCTAACTACTATTTCCAGCAAGTACCGGTGTAGCTACATTCTGTTTTGCTTTTTGACAAGTTTGTAGTCAAGTATATTTATATAGCGCTTTTCACAATATAGATTGCATCAAATCAGCTTCACAGTATGAATCAAAACAACCTAACAATGTTCGTTTCTTAGTGGAAAAACATCCACGTTTGGTAGAGCTGATCAATGGTATTAATGATTGGTTAATTAATTTGAATATCCCCAACTGAGCAAGCCAAAAGGCAACAGTGGCAAGGAACCGAAAAACTCCAAGTGACCTAATGGTGTCCTAAAACTCCATCAGGTGACCCAATGGAGAGAAAAAAACCTTGGGAGAACCCAGGCTCAGTCGGGGGCCAGTTCTCCTCTGGCGTTTATGAACTAGAGGCCGGATTTACAGTAACTGTAAAATAAAAATGTAAATGAATGTCTCTTTAAACGCGAACCTGTGATAAACGCTGATGGCGTTCACATGCGCATTAAGAATTGATTCTATAGTTATGAATATATGTGCGCAGGTTTGTAATTCCCTACAAACCATGCCTAAACAAACTACTTGTCTTGTCTATAAATTTGATACAGAATTTTGTTTTATTTTATCACTTCGGGGTTGGTACGCGAACCGAAATTCACAACGCTTTATCTGTAGAGTGGGAAAGGGATCCTCCATAGGGAGAGGCTAGTTGGCACTTCAGCACTGCATTGTCATCGGGTCCAGGCGAAGGTCCTAGTCAGATCTGGATCCGGCAGGCTGCGGGAAAACCTCGGGATAAACAAAGACACTCAAATTAGCATAGATGCCATTCTTCTTATGATGTAACGGGTACATCAGGATTTAAGGGAAGTGTTCCCAGTTCCGACTGACCTAATCTATGCAGCCTAACATTGAATCATAGAAGTCGATAATGTATTATGTGTATGCTAGGCCAAAGAGATGTGTTTTTAATCATACTTCCAGGTTCTGGTAAGAACTCGAGCTGCTGCGTTTTGAACTAGCTGTAGTTTGTTTATTAAGCGTGCAGGGCAACCACCCAGCATTACAATAATCTAGTCTTGATGTCATGAACGCATGAACTAATTGTTCCGCATTTGTCAATGAGAGCATATGAGGTAATTTGGATATATTTTTAAGATGGAAAAATGTGGTTTTACAGATACTAGATACGTGACTTTCAAATGAAAGATTGGCATCAAAGAGCACACCCAGGTTCCTAACCGACGACAAAGACTTAACAGTTTGTAATGCATTAAAGCAGTGCAGCGTTGTCATCTTATTAGATCACAAACTAAAATTGTGCTTTACCGCCATCTATGGTTATATAGGGCTGTGCCGGTAAACTTGAAAACCACCGGCTGAGTAGCACTGGCGGTGGTCTGCCAAAACAGTTTTTTTTTTGTATGTGAATGCTAGGGGTGGGAGATATTGACAAAAATGAATATCTCGATATTTTTTTTCAATATCTCGATATCGATATTCAGACGATATTTTTGCAATCCTTCAAAGAAATGTGTGCAAACTGGCAAAGAAGGTCCAGTTGGTCTTTTGACTTGCTGCATTTGACCTATTACTATATAGAATTACTAGTACATAAAGATAAGAGACATTATTGATTTAAATATGAACCAAGTTACTGTACTAAATATTTATTCTAATACAAGAACAGTGCTTTTTCAGTACAATATTTGTACGTAATAAATTAACTTGTGCTTTGCAAACTACTCTATTAGTAAGACTAACAACAATGTGACTATCTCTTTAAAAAAAAAGTTGTGTTTTGCAAACCCTACATCTCAGGGCTCCAGACTAACTTTTTCACCTCAATCCTGGAACTGTACTGAAAACAATTTGAACCGTCATAAAGTGAATGTCAACTGTACCAAAATAAAAATGTTGTTTCTACTTTGTTATTATCATCTATAGGCCTAGTTGTTAGTTGTAATAATAAAAACACCATAAAAATGTTTATGATATATATTATATTTATTTAGCTCCATTCAAAGTAGTTATCTAAACAGGTGAAAACAGATTTAATAAAAAAAATAACAGGAGTTAAATGCTTTTTTGTATTCATGCAGAACAATTTTTTTTTCCTTTTTCTTTTTACATATATGAAAAATAAGAGAAAAATACATACTCTCCAAAACGGGCATTTCGACATAATGTTGTGTGTAGGCTATTTGTCCATTCAGACACGAAAGAGAGTTCAATTCAGTCCTCGCGCGCTGTCTATGTGCATGGCTGCACGCTTCGCGTCGGGTGTGTGCGCACAGAAAACCGAACCGAATAGAGCTCTTTTTTTTTCGTCGTCACTCTTATGCTCTACTCATTCTCCAAGACGTTTACATTTTTTAACGTTTTATGAGACATGCAGCGCAGTCACCCGTGTGCCGATGGGTAGATCAGCGCGTTACAGTACACATGTGTGCGTATCTACCACAAACGCAGGACATCAGTTCTGACTGGATCGCTTCCCAAATCGTCACTATCTAAAATTTTGTCTAGTTTTTATTCGTTGACGACAATGTCAATAGCTTTTCGTCATAGTTTTTGTCATTCAAAACTAGTTTTTATTTAGTTATCGTCTCGTTTTTTAACCAGCGCAATTTGCGATGTCATTAAGCAATGTGATAGATGTAGGCCTACCGCGAAACAAGTCTCCGGGTGAGCCGGCCAGTGATAGTAGCATGAGACGTACTCCGGACCGTTGTAGTCAGCGCTTGCCGGTTAATTTTGGCATTTTCTAAGTAAGTTACACTAATAGGCTAGTAATAAATGAACACACATACAAAAATGTCTTTCGTCCTGTAGGCGTCCTGGAGAATATTTCTGTTCGTCCTTTTTACACATTTAGGCGCCGACGCCGTTAGGCTCGAGCCCTGAGTAGCCTACGGCTTTACTCTTTACGTTTTTGGATTGTTGCTTCAACCTAAGAAAGAAACGTCATAACACACAGGTAAGAACTCCGTAGTTGTATTGCAAATTAGTACTCCTGCTTACTCTTGTGCAATTGAGGAACGATCGTGATTTTGTAAAAAAAAAAAAAAATACAAAAAATAGGCTACAGTCAATCAAACAAACCCCTACAGTATTAAATTCGCTACATATAATTGTTTAGAAGGTTATACACTTCCTTCAGCTCTTTTCATGTTTGGGGGGTCGGATTGTACAAATTATGAAATACTCGATATCCCAATTTTGCATATCGTCCAGACAACAAATTGGATATTATCGTCTAAACGATATATCGCCCACCCCTAGTGAATGCTGTTTTACATGAATATTATGACACGAGTGAAGCACAAAGCTTTGCTTACGAAAGAAATAATAGGTTAGCCGTGAAATGTTACATTACAGCCATGGAAACATTTGGATTCTTGAGGAATGAGAGGTACGTCACGTGAGCCCATACATTTAGCTTTGTCAGCTTTGTATTATGTTTAGCAATCTGGTCACCTGATTATCAGCGAATTTAACTATATTCCATTGGACATGGAATATCTTGTTTCTTTTCCCAATGTTTACTGGCATCTCGGCCTTTTTCGCTGGGGATTATAACCGTTGTCTTCACTTTTAATTTGTCCTACAGTGTTTGTTTTTTTTAGGAAAAAGGCGAATATAATATGCCTGATACCTTTTTGCTTGCACATCAAATTCTATTTAACACGGTGTCCGTGAGCTCCGGCGAGGGTGGCGCGCCGAGTCTTGGACGGTGAAAGCGGCGAGAAGTTGAAATCAGGTCAACTTTATGGTAATGAGCTATGACCCGGTTCGGTGGCAACCGGCGGCAACCTATCTGAAAGTAGAAGTGCTCTGTTTAAGAGAATTTTAGAGAACGCAGTCAAGTAACTTTGGTTCCGACCACATTAGTTCCCAAGCAAAGTAGAGGAGAGGTTGATCATTTGAATTTGATAAGAAGGCGTGCAACACTATTTATAGGCAAGATTTTCGCACTAGAACGCTTGTTTTTCAGCGGGAATGTAAATTAGAATAGCACTTAACCATGAACACAAAAGCCACATCACACAAATGGCTTTTAATTGGTTAATTTTGTAGCAAACATGTCACTATAAGTTCTTTCCATTGATACATTTTCTGCAAAAAAAACTATCGACATGCTTGTTTGCTTTGCGGCCTCTTTAAATAAAGTTTTAAAAAAGACCAAGCATTCGATCTACGTCAGAGCATCAGAGCCTCCACGAATATTTTCACGGCGTCGCTGGCTGGGCGATTAATCGATTAATCGGATAAAAAAATGTTGTGTGCTTTTTAAACAACCAAAACAAATAATGCATAACGAAAATGATGTGGCTGTAAAATTATCAAGCATTTGGCTTTTATTTCTCAAAAAAAAAAAAAAAGGTATTTATTTCAACTCACACATTTGGCTCCAAAACTAAGCCTATTTATTGCAATTTTTACCTATTTAGTATAAGTGCCATCAATGTTCTATGCTCAATTACTTTGGTAGCCGATTATAATGTCTTCCCCAAAAGTACGAGTGGATTTGGAAAAGCAGGATGGGGAGTTTCATTTTTTTGTTGTTGTCTGTAGCTATTTGGCAGACGTGACATACAAATAAGGTATCGCAAAGACTGCAATACAATATTTGTTCCTCCATCACGTCCCGGTGTATACAGTGAAGGCATGCTGAAATTATTGTTGCGTGGCTACATAAAAGTTTAAGCATATGTGATGCATTGCCGCAATTGATCTGACTGGCGCGTGAGAGAGACAAGGGTGTATGCGTGTGTGTATGCGTGTGTGTGAGTGAAGGGATTCACACACCAAACGCAAATTTAATTATTTGCGCGAGTAGATTACATACAAAGTCAATGCAAAGACGCGAATAGACGCATCATTCGCGCCGGGCGTCGCTAATGACGCGAATTGGGAGACGCGTTTGCCGCGAACGTCTTCCGCGCAAGTTGAAAAATTTTAACTCGAGCGAATGTTCAAGCGTCTAACTACGCGATAGACGCGTATTTGACGCTCTATTCGCGTTCGTGTGAACACACCGGTTACCTTGTTTCAGCGACGCTTGGTGTGAGAGCATGGAGTGGATGTTTTCGGTTCAGATGCTGAATCATTGAAGTCGTACTGTTGTGGTATCCCAGGTCTACTTTGCAGTAGACACATTGCACCTTGTTCTCTTCCTTTTTAAGTATGTATTGATCCCAAACTTTAGACATTCTCTGCCGTTTATGGACATCTTTACTCCCCGCCATCGCGCCAACTAAATTCAAATTGTATCACGCGCTATAGTATATAGATCCCTGCGCGTCATAGGAATTTAACGAGGCTTCGAGGCAGAGTTTTTGCCTCGAGGAATTTTTGTAATCGGGTAAATCGAGTAACTCGATGAATCGTTTCAGCCCTAGGCGAGAGCGAATTTTGCTGCTCTCGCCGGCGGCGGTGTGAACGTAGGGCTAGTTATATCACACATCTTGAGGCTTTACATTTCACTGAGATCATCTGATGATTATGTAAAGAACGTACAGGAGTGGGTTGATATTTCATATGAATCGACTAGCAGTGTTGCCAACTATTTTCGAAGGAAAGTAGCTAACGCCTTCCCTAAAAGTCGCTAGATGACGTAATACGTCAATTGGCATATTCATTACGTCATCGCGTCGTTCTTGCGTTCTGCCTGCCTAATGTGTTTTCTCTCTAAATTCATGCTCACATACTGTATTTTAAATATCATATCATACAATATAGCCGAATGTCCAATAAAGCTGTTTTCATTTCCTATATTATTTTTTGTTATACAAAATGTTGTCATTCATTATATCTACTTCTATTGTCTATGATAAAAATATCTGAATTGAGAGAGTTCGGGAACTGGATGAAAGCTCTGTGATTAAAAAGGGGAAAAAAAGGAAATTAAAATGGTCAAACTAAACTACATTCTTTAAATATAAAACAACAGAGAAGCAGATAAGTGATAAGTTGACCTGCCGTGTGCTCAACAGTAGAACGAGCCGCTGCTCCTCTCAGCCATTCACTGAACAGGGTTCCATTCATTGTTTTGTCAAAGCATCTGTCAATCGAACAGAAAACAAAATCGTGATATAGCTTAGTGCGCTTATCACGCGGCAATGGCTGCGATCTTACTAAATGGTTTTGGCTTCAGAGCGAAGTGTGTTGCTCAGGCCAGCAGCTCATGGTTGCGTCTCAGAATGAGCTCCATCGCTGCATGAGCTGTGAATTACACCTGACTCTACTCCTGTGCATCCAATTTAACTTGCAGACATTTTGTTCTTGCATTGATGTTACATTTGTGGCAGTTTTGCACTTTGACAGTCAGATTGTGTGTAGCCTGTCTTTGGATAGTTTCACAAATGAAAACAATACTCTTTGAAATCATAATTTGCATTTTATATCCCAAGTTATACCATGCCATTGTTAAAAAAAAGGCAGTTTCAATGTAGCTAGCTAATTTTTTATAGTAACTTGTATTTTAGCTAACTACTTTTCCAGAGGGGTAGCTTGACTATATCTGAACTACTTTAACTTATGAGTAGCTTGTCAAACTACAGTTTGTCAGTAGTTTTCGCTTCTGTTGCAGCTTTCCTTGGAACAGTTTTAGCTTGGTGAAATTGAGCAAAAACAGACACTAGTGTGTCTATAATGTGACTTGCAATATTAACTTCTAGTTTATTGAACTGTTGTATAAAATCAATAACACATGCACAATTGTGCTGATATTCTCGGTCCTTCTACTAGGACTGTCGAGGCAAGGTGAGTGACGTACTCTATAATATCTGCTTTCACAGCATCAAAACAACAACTACCATATAACTGAGAAGATGCGTATCTCGCACCGCCAGTTCCACACCTGTATGGCTTCTGTTGGGGAACACAGAAGGAAATGTTTAGCAGTGCCTGAGCTGGTTTTTTCTTCTCTCCATACAATTAAATAAAAATCCAATAAAAGTAACCTGTATGACCCATGTGCTGGAAAAACAGGATGGGCATTTGCTCTTGTGTGTGCCGGGACTGATTGCGCTGCACCAAATTAGTAAAAAAAAATATGAGAGCAATGACATTTTGCTGAACTTCTATCATTTTCAATTAAAGATGGTCACTCAGGTGAGTAAGTGATGACGTTTCATAGGTGTGCTGTTCCTTTAAAGCTTGAATGCCTTTATTACAGAAATGTGACGGAAATAAAAGGACTACATTGTGACATCATTTCATGAGTTGAAACTATAATTGATTGCTCGTGATGCATCTGTTGCTTCTCTCTGTGAAACAGAAACACGGGCTCAGAGAGTCACAGGCTGAAGTGCTGTGAGTTTGCAGGATGGGACTCAGGCCAGCAGTTCTGTCTCAGTTCTGAGTCTCTCAACAATGGCAAAACCCAAGACATGCGGCGCACTGGTGCTAGCGGGACAGACGGGGAGCGAGAGGACGGTGGAGGGGAAGATTCTGTGGAGACTCAAGCCCTACGGATGCTGGAGATTGAGCCCGGAGAGAAGGTGTCCGTGACCATCTGCTGTCAGGCCAAGTGAGGGTTTTTTAAATGCATTAATTCACTCAATATCCCCTTTCACACAGCAATCCTGGTAAATTACCGTACAATTGCCTAAACGACTTTACTGGTAAATTCAAAAATGTGCTGTTCACACAAGCAATAGTGTTGTTGTTTTTTTTTTTGGGACCACACAGCGCATATACCGGTCCTTTACTGGTAATGTTACAACTTCCCTTACTACTGGTAAATTGCTGGAACCAATTTACCGTTACATTTGAAAAGGTCCTGTTCACACATGATCTGTAATTTACCAGTAAAGACTGTATGTGTGAAAGGGGTCATTGTTACTGCATGATATATTGGAATAAAATTGAACTTGCATCATTGGAGCAAGATTGCATTGTTGAGAAAAAGAAAAAGTGTATGTCGCATTTTATTATTACATTCAGAAATAATGTTAGCAGGGTTTGTACGGGTGCTTGAAATCTTTGAAAATGCTTGAATTTTGATGATGTGTTTTCAAGATTTGAAAAGTGCTTAAATTGAGAAAATGCTTGAAATTGTAACCGTATTTCTTTCACAACAAATACCTATCTGATGGAATAGTTCGTTTATTAAATGGAGAAATAAAATGTAGCCCTTCAGAGTGAGTAGGCAGAGGTTTCATTTTGATTTCCGCGCTTGTTTGGATGCCCTGTTTTTATTGGCACAGAGCGCAGTGGCCAAAGTTGAACTATTTTTAACTTTGACCGCGGCGTGCGCTCGAGCTCGCCAATGCTGCGCTCTGCTTTGGTCGACTCTGCAACAAAATGTCCTTTCGTGGCGCAAGCCATTGAAATAAATGGGTTTCGTAGCGCAGCGCATTCTGTCTGAAAGGGCCATTAGTGACTGAAAGTACTTGCTGTGATAATGTAATGTTAGTATTGCATGTCTGTTATGGCACGTTCATTTGTGGAATATGCAGTGAACAGTCACAGTAACTGTAACGTTAACTACCCACAAATTAAAACCTGCAAACGTTAGCCTACCGCATAATAATCAGCATAACAATCGTTGATTGCTGAACAGAAATCGTGTCAGATGTTGTGTCATACAAGTAGCCTACTGTAAGGTTGAGGATGGCCTTATGCAATATTTACACTGCTCTATTCCAGTAGATAAATGTATATGTCTTGGAAATGAAATGCATATATTTTTTTATTTATCTATTATTCAGGCAGGTGCCTATGCACTGTCAGAGTCTTCTGGGTTAAAATTTAATTACATATTGTTGTTGCACTATCTCAGATTTTGTTCAAACCTTGTCTATATCAAGAATGTGTCCAAAAACCAAGGCATATTTGCATATTTTCACATTTTCAGCCCTTGAAATTTCTTCAGTTTTACAGCCTGAAAATCATATTATCTGGGAAGCAATATTTGGACATTAATATAATGAAAAGTATTATTCATAGGCATTATCTACTTAGACCATCATCTACTTAGACAGTGATACAATTTGAAAAATCAAACTTCAACAAAAAACTGGAAAAATATCTGATCCCTCTGCTATTGCGAAACACAATTTTTCCTGTTTATAGCGTTATCTCTTTTAATTTGATAAAAACACTGCATAATCATTTTGATGATGTATTGTAATTCACGGTGGTGTAAGGTGCTGGAGAAAGCTTTAAAATGGACCTTGAAAGTTGACCATGGAAAAGGTGTACGAACCCTGTGTTAGGTATAGTGGTGTGCATATAAACCGTATTTATTATAAATGCCGAGCCTAAACAAATTTACGAAACGCAAGTGAGTGTGTGCGGGGAGCCGTAACTGTACGGTCAACACGCTGATGGAGAACACATCTGTGAAGTTTCTCCTGCAGCTCAGGCCAGCACACCATTAACTTTAGTCAAAATCATTTCATTAAGTGTTTCACCTTTTCGCCAGTCTCTAACCAATTTATCGCTTGCACCAATTTGCTTTCTGCTGCACTAAACTGAACTGTGTAACTTTTTAGAAGTTTAGTGTTATGATGAGGAAGATGGGATGTCAGGTGAGCTACAACTGGTTTGTTTTTCATGCGCATTTGTGTGTATGCGTACTCTATTTTGCATGCTTGACTTCAATAGTCCTTAGTCCGGTTTTAATGTTTTAACACAATAAAGGGGTCCTCCGAGTTAAAGATGACCATGACATTGACTGATTTATTCAGAATTATATAAAAAAAAATCCTGACAGACTTGACGCAAACTGAGGACACAACTTTGATAGGCAAAACTTTGTATTGTTTGATATTACAGATGTCTGCCTTTAAAGTGAAATGTATATTTTTGAATTTGTAAATTTTTTAAATACGTTGGCAGTTTAACATTGTGACCTCATGCTGAGGACATGTTAAAGTATGTGTGTTTCCAAGTATAAAGCATGTAGCAATTCATGTCCTGAGTATCCAGATTTCCTTTAGATGCAAGTATTTTTATTAATTTCTTTATTTTTAAAAAGTTGTAAAGTTGAATAATTGCAACAGACCTCTGTGGTTCTCGTGCGTCACACGCACATTTGAGCTTCTTTTCCTTTTAATGGAGGTCGCTGGTTGGCAAACCCACTTGAAGGTCCTTACGCGACCTACGGCACGACACCGGGATAACAGCTGATGTAAAATAAAGGCTCGGGCTTAGGATAGTCAATACCGATCAGTTAAAGGTGCTCTAATACCCCTTTTCCAACAGCAAGAACCAGGTGCTAGTTCAGAGCTAGTGCTAGAGCCGGTTCGGAGTTGGTTCGACTGACGAGCTTTCAAAGAACCGGTTTGCCTTTCCACAGGCCAGAGAGCCCCACAGAGCCAGGTCTTACGTCACTGTATACATCTCATGTTGCCCAGCAACGCTAGCGCGGCAGCGCCAAACACAAACACACCAGGCTTGTTCGAGATGCATTGGCTTCTCGCAGACCGATTGGCGCATGACATCAAAGAACTGCAAAAGCGACCCAAAAGCACAAGGAGTCGTATGCTCTCCACACACTCCCGCAGCTCCGATCGGTCCGCGCTGCTCCGATGCATCTCGAGCCTTCTATCAACAATGGCGGCCGTTGCGTTACTATTGATGCTCATGGCTTTGCGAACCTAACGTACATCGGCATCCAAACACGGCGAATACAACGTGTTCGTGCAGCTCGCCGTAACTTGCATAAACGGAGATTACAATCGAGCTGCTATTAGCTTGATTAGCTGCTAATTCAAAAATGGCGGTCACAAGTTTGTTCATCTTGTTGGCCACGGTAACCCTGCCCCCAGCCGCTGACGTAAGCGGTTCTTACTTCTAGACCAGCAATGATTTGGTGCTACTAAAGAACCACTTTTACTGGTTCGGAGCTGGTGCTTTGGTGGTCGAAAACCAAAGAACCGATTTGAAACTAGGCTCTGGCTCCGAACCAGCACCAGCTCTGCCTCGGTGGAAAAGGGGTATTAGTGATGTCAGGCCAAAATATTTTTTGTCACATACAGCAAACATCTCCTCACTATCCGCTAGCTGCCTGTCCCCTGAACACACTGTAAAGAAACGTGGTCTCTGTAGACACCACAGGCTCCACAAACGGCAACAAAAACAAACTGGGCTTACCCGCACCTCGAAACATAACAAACAGTGTTCCAGCCAATCACTGGCAAGAAGTATTTGAGGGTGGGTCTGGGGGGTTAGTGCGCGTGCACATGAAGGGGGTGTGTGAAGGAGAGAGAAGCATCAAGAGGGAAGTTTGAATAATGGTCGACACACGACCAAAGAGACGACGTTCCGATGATCAACTTACAAAGAAGAGGGAAAAGGATAAAGAACGCGCAAAGTACCGAATTTACATCGGTAAAGCATTCGAAAGATGGCGAGAACTCCACCGGCAGAAGGGCTTTCAGTCCGACATTCAGGTAGGAAGGGAAGGGAGGGGGAGGAGACGAGATGCGGAGGAGGGAGGGTCTAGCTAGCCTCCGTTTTGTTTGACAATAGTTCGAACGTCAACAAGAAGTGACGTCACCCAGGATCGCTTAGAGCACCTTTAAAGAAAATGCTTAATCGTCCCTGATTACATCCCTACTTTCAGTGGATTGTACTGTTATTTAACAACATGCATTATTCAGCTGACATCACGTCTTCCTGATGAAACAAAAACTTTCAGTAGACAAAAACGGCATGAAACATTTGCGACTGAAGAAGAAAACAAACGGTTTAGTTCCTGTCTCTATGAAGCCCCTCCTTCTGAAAAGCACTCTGATTGTGATTGGTCAACCACTTCCAGCGTGTTTAGGAAATGTCCCACACTAATAACTAACTCAACCAGGCCTCGAAACCTTTATTCTGCGTATGAAGAATAGCTCAAGACTACATTGGAGGCGTTTCAGGGCGTTCAGAAACACTGACACTGATATAGAGAATAACTCCCGCTGGAGGGACTTTGTGCTTTATAACTCTGCAGAGCTTTTTCATGGTCAAACAGCAACATTACACACTAAAGATAAATATGTAAAACAACATAATAGGTCCTCTTTAACATTTTAGAAATTTTGTTGTGGGTTTTTCTTTCTTTTTTAAATATCTATGTATAGTTTTAATTAATTTTAATTTCAGTTTCGGTTATTTTAGTGTATCGAGTTAAACTAAAATGAAAATGAGAAACATTGCTTTGGCCGCTAGCTGAAGTAAAATAAGTTTTTTTTTTAATGGTTTTAGTTGACTAAAATAACACAGGTGTGTGTGTGTTGAAACGCATGGTAATGTGTTTTAACGCTCTTTGACTGTTTGCTGTAGGACTCTGGGCCGCTCTGCTGAGCTGCTGCTCCTGCACTTCTCCTCGTTCACCATCGCGAGGCGTCTGGAGGTGTTGGTGAGCTGTGCGGAGGAGAGTCTGCTCAAACCCAGCATGCCCTACACCGCTCTAACAGCAGTGCCCGCGCAGCAGAAGCCCCTCCAGGTGCTCACGGTCACGGCTCCTCCGGCTCCCATCAGGTGACGCTCGCTGATCTCATCCTGAACATCACTGATCGTCTGCTCAAATGTGTTTCCTTTCCTCCTTCACTTCCTCAGTGAGGTTCTCTTCAAACTGAAAGATGGCAGTGTCTTTTGAGCATTTGGTTTAATGCAATGTTTTAGGTTAAAAAAAGTTATTATTTTAGACATACCGTACTTAATTGTTGCTCCTCTACGCCCCACCTTTCTGAAACACTTCGATTTCGTTCTGAAAAAAGCGCGCTGTACTCTGATTGGCCAGCTATCCAGTGCATTGTGATTGGCCCGAATATCTTATGCGTGTGACCTTACCATATTTGGAACATCAGCTCCCAAAGCAATAATGGCTGGTGATCATGTCAGTACTACCTTATCAATTCAAGCCCGAATCTAAACCGGAAAACGCAGATGATCAAGCCGATCGATCATCTTTGCTAGCGCCACTGGACCAGAACATATCAGATTGGGAAGGTTTTGTTTCATTGGGGACATAATTACTGATTATAATGACTTACTGTCCGCAACTCTACACTGCTCAAAACTCTGAATACTCTGCTCAATTAACCCAATAGTCAGTAGAAAATTCTTAAAATATGAAAACATGCTTGCAAGCTGTGTCTGTGAGTCAGAAGCGCCAGACTGTTCTTTCAAAGATGAAATTGCCCCACTGTTTTCTAATTGTGTCCTCTTTTGGAAGGTCAAACAAAGTAGTTTAGCTTTCGCACAGAAAAACAGCGTCTCTGCGACATGGCGGCAACAATAACACAGCGAGAGTAAGTTACGCCTTCTTTCTTTTCTATACATTTGAGCGGTATTATGAAACTCTGCGCACTCACCACACACTGAAGTAGATTTCTGGGTGCGTGTTTGAACAGTGTTTTAGGAAGGCATGGCTGAGCCTTAAGTTTTAAAAAAGAATATCTCTGTAGGTTTGAGACTCTGATATTTGTAACTGCAGATCTAATACATGCAAAAATGGCTACATAACAGACTAAAGAAAAAGGAAAACAAAAGAAATCGCATCATATGACCCCTTTAAGCTATATAATATTAATTGAAGTAATTTGGCCTCTAAAACTGCTATAAAATCAAAGACATTGTGGCCTCTTTACACTGCAGGTCTTGATGCCCAATTGTGATTTGTTGCCTATATCTGATTTTTTTTGACCGTTCGTTTACACTTTCTTTCAATTGTGACCCATATCCGATACTTGCCATAATATCTGAAATATCGCACATGCTTAAAGGTGCCATGTATCAGAATTGAGGTAAAAATATCCCAAAAATGACCTACACGCATCAAAAGAATGAGAAGAAATAAGGGCGATGATGTCATTAAAAAAATGACAAGTTATAGTGCTGCCGTGATATCAACCTGAATTAGCATGCTAAATTACTAGCCCCGGCCCGACAGGTGTCATAATACCAGTTTCGGCCATGGGAGGCGGTATGCGGGCAACATACATAACCACCAGCCAAACTGCAACACACGAATAACTCGCACGGCTTGTGGGCATAAGTTACTTGAACCTGATGTTAATCGTGTGGAAAGTACAGCCCACTACTACATTTCAGTTCAGGGAAGAGAGCGGAAGAATGGCTGAAGCCCTTGGCAAGAGACCCTCACCACCACCACAACCACGCGCTGCAGGGAAAAAAACGAGCTCGGAATCACAAATAAAATCGGATGAAAAAAGGAGCAGAACCAGAGTAAACTTTCCACTGCTTTCCATCGCTGGAGACAACTAATGGACATGAAAGAAATGAGGTTCGACTCCGAACTTGCAACATTTCTCTTTTTTTCTTGCCAACTACGTGACCTATATTATGTTTATTAAATGGCTTTCCTGGGGTAAATCTGACATATTTGTTATCCAGCTATGTTACTGACCTCTGCACGCTGATTAAAAAAAACGATTGGTCGATATTATGTATGAAAAATACATTTTGGTAAGTTGCAGCCTACTGTATCTTTCAACAGTGTTTGTGTTTTTTTTTACTATTAGCTAGTAACTTGGAGATGATCGGTTCACGTGCGCTAGGGATCTGTCGTGTAACATTTACAAGCGCCAGAGCTGAGTTTTTTTTTTTTATATCGTAACTAACCTGCTCTGTCTGGTCTGTCGGTCTCCGTATCCTCTTTGCTTTGCGATTTTTCTGTGCGTGAGAAGATTGATGTGTGGCGTGAGAGCGTGTGAAAAGTGTCAATTGACCCTTCGCAAAGACCCGCCCCCCTTAGTTACCGTCGCTATGTCCGACAAGCTAACGTTACGCCGCTCTCATGTTCTCACATCCAGCAGAGAGGAGACTGACAACACGCTGACAGACAGGACAGACCAGGTTACTTTTCGGTTACTTTTGATATTAAACATATTAAACAAAGTCTCACCTTTCAAATTTGGTCATTTTTTAAAAGAAATTTAAACAATAAATACCGGTTTGTGGCTCTTTAATGTGTCGTGACAGATCGCTGTAGAGCATCAGTTAAAGCTGCTCGTGATCCGATCATCTCTTCCTTCTAGTTCATTTATAGCATCAAATAAACATGAATGAAAATAAGAAGGAATGTTGTTTTAACCGCTGAAAGGCGTCAGTATATTCCGTTTTTCAAGTTCAAATCCTCCCATGTTAATCTACTATCTCTCCTGACTGCTTTGTCGGACAAAATGGCGGATGGCGAAGTATGATTGGTCAGATTACCTGTCAATCAAGCTCCACGCGAAGGGTCAATTGCGTGTGTCTCACGGTGAATTCGTGAGAGTTGGCAGCTCTGAATGGCGCTAGCTTGGTCAACATCAGCGAACGCTGTCTGTCAAATTAATGTAATTCAAACTAACAATAAAAATGTAATATGAGCAAAACGAATATGAACATATTCACTGGTAAAGGTGAAGGGGAGTAGCTTGAAGATGTCATATTTAAAAATCACTTGACATCAACCAACGTTCCTCTGGAGTCAATACGTCCTCGGCTTCGGCTATGGCTCTAGGGTCGTTGTGAAGGGAGGGGCGGAGCATAGAGACTATGCCGTTTCTCGTTTGTTCTCTAGAGTAGACCAACTCACTTTCTGGAGGTATACTGCCCCCAACTGGTATGGAATGTGGAGTATGAATTGATTTTTTGGCGGACATTACACAAGGCACCTTTAAAGGGTTAAATTCTCTTGCACAGATGGTCGAACGTGAAATAAGCTTGATGCTAGCTCTGCGATATGCGAAGTTCGCCAAACACCACTTTTGAATAAGAAACCATATGAAGTCTATAAAACTCGTCAACTCCATGAATCACAACAAGCGTATCGGTGAGAACACTCGTTAAAACAGCATACACCACACACACCCGAACTTGACTGCACATCGCATATTTGACATTATTGATACTGCTTTTAATCGTAATGCAACTGACCGGTCTACGGGACATAAATTAAGCCTTAAAATAAAGGGGATATTGGGCTGTTTACACTGCCATTAACAATAAAGAGCCTGTACAGCGACAGGAAATAGAAATGAACACACAAAACCTGCCTAGTGCCTGCCTTACACAACACTGCCTTACACAACACTGCCTTACACAACACTGATGGTGGAGTTGCGTGAACAGCTGTGGATGATATATTTTTTTTAGCGGCAGCGGACAAATTATTTCTATGCACACACAATATGACTTCACACTCTGCGCGTATGTTTTAAAAAATATAATTTAACCTGTAAATAGTCCTAACACTTTTTAAATAGCCCACTTAAAGTGTTTATTATAAATAAATGACTAAATGCTTAAAATGAATAAATGTAAATGAACAAAAAAATTTGGGTGAAAATGTACACAAATTTTTTTTTTTTGTCTTGCTTTTTTGAGCATTTTGTCTCTTTCGACAGGCTTACAAGGCGGCACCTTCCAAACTTCTTGGGGCAGTACGCCGTGCCGCAGGCGCTCAGAGATTGTGTTGAAGCCCAGAAGGACGTGCTGGTTGTCCAGCCGGCTCTGGCAGAGGTAACGTCGACCTCAGTGCCGTCTCTCCCACATCATCATTCATCTCATTCGTTGCTCATAGGTCTCGATGACATTACCAGATTCTGTGAACGCTCGCGGGTGAAAACGTGAAAATATTTTATCAGATGTGCCTTTCGTTTACATGGCGACGGTGTTTTTGGGGCTTAAAAACGCAAAAAAGTGAAACCACCCTCCAGAGAGGAAATCTTAAAAAAGCTCCACCGTTGCGTTCCCATCTAAAGGGTAAAAACACAAATCTGCTCACGGTGGCTCTCGTCGCGTGCGTGTTTACGTCACAGGCATGCGCCAGTACAGAAAAATAACAACCAACATGTCGGACCTCCAAGTTGCCCCAGCAGCGCTGATAAACGTACTAGTCTTCTCAGCAGTTGTACAAAATATTCTCAGATATTGGTGTTGTGTGGCAGTGCTTCACATCGCCACCTAGCCACCTGGAGTGCATTACTACACTACATCAAATTTCACAGACTTGTGTGTCACCATGTGCACGCAGATTTCCCCCCATAACGCTTGTATAAACGCAGAATAAAAAGTGATAATGCAATGCCACTTTTGCGTTTTCTTTTCAGATCGTTTCCGTGTAAACATAGCCTCAGTTTTAATGGTTAAGTTACATTGTCTAGTAAGGTGAATTTATGAAACTCATATAATTTAACAACAATATATTAAGTTTAACAATTTAATTTTAAGGGCTCTATGAAATCCTTTTTTTTTTTTTTTATCATTTTAATGAGTTAATTGAATTTTCAAAATCACAAATTCTACTGTTCAGTTAAACCGTAGTTTTATTTTAGTGGATAGTAGTTAAGAGCTTTGAGTTTGTGTTTCTGACGAGAGTTTTCTCAAATGTAGGGCCATATGATTCCATGATGCGGAAAACGCGGACGGAATCACGGAATTTACACATGAAAACGGAATTATCTTATGAACGCGGAATTTGCATTTTGTTGACATATTAAATAAAATATATATTTTTAAATAAATAAATAAACTTCCTTCTCATTTTTCAGTTTAAAACAACAAACGTAGAAAGCTCTCTACCTAAACCGTGGCCAAATGGCATTGTTAAACATGTTGCCTAGTAAGTTAACCAAACGTCCTCAAGTTCACGCGTAGGGTAAAAAAATGTCGAAGCGAGTGGCAAAAACTATGACGAAAATCTATTGACAATAACGAATAACAACCACTGATCTATATAGAATGACTATATATATTTCAGTGATAAAAACTAGACGAAAATGTAACTAGATAGTGACGATTTAGGAAGCGATCCAGTCAGAACTGATGTCTTGCGTTTGTGGTAGATGCGCACATTTGTATACTGTAACGCGCTGATCTACCGGTCTCATAAAACGTAAAAAAAATTTAAACGTCTGGGAGAATGAGTAGAGCAGGCGATCTGAATTAGTGATGATGCAAAAAAGAGCTCTATTCTGTACGGTTTTCTGTACGCGCACACCAGACCTGAAGCGTGCAGCCGGGCACAATAGACACAGCGCGCGAGTAGGCCTACTGAATTGAGCTCTCTTTCGTGTTTGAATAGACGAATACACACAACATTATGTCTAAATGTGCGTTTTGGAGAGTATTCATGTAAACTATGTCGGTTATGTCTTAAACAGTTGTGAGTGTATCGGATGTGCTGCATTAGTGCAATTGCATCCGCATGTCATTGGACATGATCCGACGTCTAAGTGACAGTGGGTAATAATCCTAAAGCGGTCCGTGTCATTAATATTGGTCAAGCAACAAAAGAAAAAGAGAAAAGCATTTACTGTTTGTTAATAGCTTTAAGGATTAATTATATTTAATTCATAAAAATAAATATGTCTGCTTGAAAGAATAAAGTCAGGGGTAAAGATGATAGATGATGAAGATGGTAAAGGCCAGCTGATTCAAATATGTTTTTTTTTGTTTTGTTTTTTGTAGATAGAAAATACATTGTTCTGCATCATCACTGATGATGATGGGTTAACACTGTGCTTTATGGGTGTAATATGTCATTGTGTTGGCTTTCTGTCAGGTACATATCGTTGTTTCAATGTTTCTGTCTCCCTGGAGCATGGCTGCATTTAATCTTTAATTTAATATTCATCAATCCTACCATGTAACTTGTTACCTTCATGTTACTGTTATTTTTGGCCAGATATTTGTTGAAGGTTTGGCTGAATTTTGGAGAATTTTGAATGTGCTTTGCTGAATATATGAACAGTTTAAATAAAAAAGCTGAATTGTGAGTTTGTGTAACTGAATTTTTAAAGGTCAATACTGCTTAGAAGTGAAAAGAAAACAAGAAAATCCGAAAAATCCGAAAGGGCTAAAAATAAATCCAAAAAAACGGAATTTGGAAAAAAATAAAACGGAATTTGAGAAAAAATAAAACGGATTTCATAGGGCCCTACAAATGAAATGGTGAAATACATGAAGTTGTCCTCGTACAGTGAGACGGCAGACGAGCGTCACGCTTGAGTTTGTGTAATAGTGTTACTGGAATTCTAACTTTGATACGATACCTTGAAAAATATTGTGGGGGAAAACTGCCATATATACTGCCATAAAGATGTGTTAATATTATCTCATAATTTTTTGTCCATCCATTTAAAGTCTTGGCAATATTTTTTATGCTTCAAAAATGATGGCACATCGTAACTGTCACAGGTTTCTGTGTTATATTCTGTTTCTGGGGTGGGCTTTGTATTATGTCTCAGTTCTGTGTCCTAGTTTTCTGTAGTTTGTTGCCTACGTTTCTAATTGTTTAAGTTGTCACAGCTGGGTCTTGTTTCTTTTATTTAGTTTGTTTCTTTGATTTAGTTTGTCTCAGTATTTAAGCCCTTTATTTTGTGTTTTAGGTTTTGTTTAATAAAGAAAGGACTGTTGCACTTCAATCCAACATTTTATTTTTGCATCTTGCTGCAACCATACATGAAAGAATCTGTAATCCATTTGAATTGAATTTACAAAAAAAAGACACACTAGATACACACTAATAAAATAAGAACAAATAATCAAATTACAAATGATAGCACAAATAAATACAATGGAATAAAGAAGAAAGTTTTTCAGGTAGATCTAACAGTAGTATTCGGTTATAGAAATACAATAAACAAATTGAATGAATCAATCAAATGTAAAATAACACTGGATAGTCCTAATTGTACACTGTAAAAAAAATTGTTGGATTAACTTAAAGTAAGTTACCTGGTTGCCTTAAATTTTTAGTTCATTGAAATAAAAAATTTGAGTTAATACAACAAAGGAGATTGGTTTAATAAATAGAAACTCAAAATATTATGCTATCTGAACTACATTAATTATCTAAGTTGATTTGACAAAATATAAAACGTTGTGAACACAAATCATCAAAATTCATTTTACAGTGTAAACATTAAATACAGATTTATCCTTGCAATTAAAGTTATTCAGCCAAGAGCAGTGAGTGATCATATTGTTGTCTTTTGTTGTTCAAGTAGTATCGAGGAAGGAAGATGGCGCCAGGTTGTGTGTTGGCTTGCCGTCGCTCCACTTTTAGGATGTCTGTTTTTTGTTTGTTTATATTATTTTCATGTTTTATCAGTCATTTGGATTGCTCACAGTTGATCTATGATCGCCTTTCGTTGTTAAGCCTTCGATCTACGGCTTTGGATATGTGCAGCCGTGATTTGAACTTGGACTTGTTCGCTGAACAGCCATTCATGTTCCAGCCGCCGATGAAAGTCTGTCAGGTAACGAGATGCTCGTGCTGGAAGAGGAGACGTCGCAGGAGACGAGGTATACGGGCTGGAGTCCTGGTGAAACTTAAGAAACTGAGGATCGCAAACAGTGGAGTTAGACTAATGGCGGAGTTGCGGCCTTCCCATTTGATATATGTTCTCCCTGCCACATCAACACCATTGCGTTGGACTACACGGAGAGAGATGAGACGAGGAGGCATGGTGCATTCAAATTTGCGGTTTGTGAGACGAGCTGGGGTAACGAAGCTAAGTGCTGTTTCTTCCTCTAATCGGTCTGTTGAGTTGACCACAGTGCAAATGGCTTTGATAAACACACGCTCAGTTGCCAACAAAACATTCATCCTGAATGACTATTATGTAACATCTGGGCTGGACTTTTTTATCACTGAAACTTGGTTAAATGACGCTGATACGAGTCCTCTTGCGGAGCTTTTACCAAGGGGATGTAGTTACTTAAGTACGTCGAGAGGTAACCGTCGGGGTGGAGGCTTGGCTGTTATTTTCAATAACACGATGAAGTGCAAGTTACTGCCTGTTGAAACTTTCAAGAGTTTTGAAGTGCAATTAATGAAGATTGACTTGCCCTTGCCAGTGATTTGTGCCTTGATATATAGGCCTCCTGGTTATAAGAAGAATTTTTCTGATGATTTTTATGAGTTCTTATCTGTGGTGGTTCCATCTGCTGACAGGATTTTGATTATGGGTGATTTTAATATTCATGTTTGTTGTCCTGGTAAACCCATGACCAAGGAATTTTTGAATTTAGTTGATTCATTTAACTTATCCCAATGTGTCTCTGGACCAACACACGATCATGGGCACACACTTGACTTGGTGTTTTCTTTGGGGATAACAATAGAAAATATTTGTGTTGAAGAAATGTCCATCTCGGACCATATGCCTATTAGGTTTAATTTTAATTCTGCAACAAATGGACACTGTTGTCAGCCTTCATCATTCTTGTCTAGGGTTATCACTACTTCTACACCTAGTGCGTTCTCAATTGCTTTTACTGAACTAGCCCTCCACACTGAGCCTACAGCATTGCCCGCTGTGGGACCTGATGAATTGGTAACCTCTTTCAATCATGTTTGTTCTGAGATCTTGGATAATGTTGCGCCTTTTAAAATGAGATGTCACAAAGTTAAAAAACAACCGTGGTTAAATGATGTAACACGAAATCTGAGGCGGGTTTGTCGGTAAGTGGCTGAAAGACAAATTGCAAGTATCCTATGATATTCTTAGAGAATCTCTACTAAATTATCAAAATGCCGTTAGAGCCGCTAGATTTTCATATTTATCGCGAATTATATCACGTAATGCAAATAACCCGAAGATATTATTTTCAACCATAGATAAGGTACTGAGTCCGTCTATTAATTATTTTCCTACACCGTCTACGGATTTGTGTGAGAGTTTTTAAAAATATTTTATTGATAAGGTTGCTCTTATGCAGTCGAATATCATGCCTGTAGGCAATATTGTAGAAGATTTAAAAAATCTGTTTCAGTGTTTAAGTCATTTTGAATCGATTACATTAGCTCAGTTGGAAAAGATAATAGTGCATTTAAAACCGACTACCTCACTCTATGACGTTCTCCCATCACGATTGTTTAAAGAGGTTGTAGACACTATTGGTCCCAGTATACTATTGATTATTAATAGTAGCTTATTTTATGGAACTGTACCATCAGTGTTTAAGCATGCTATTATTGAGCCAGTTTAAAAAAAAAATTAATTTGGATTCCAACGATTGAAAAAATTTTAGGCCTATTTCGAAATTGCCTTTTATGAATAAGATCTTAGAGAAAGTCATCCATAATCAACTTACAGACTTTTTGATTGTAAATAACATAATGGATATTTTTCAGTCTGGATTTAGGACCAAACATAGCACAGAATCAACATTATTGAAGGTTACAAATGACATTCTGTTAAGTATTGATTCCGGGAAAAGTGTTGCCTTAATGATGTTAGATTTAAGTGCAGCCTTTGATACTTTAGATCACGCAATTTTAATAGAACGCCTCAGAGATTATGTAGGGATAAATGGGGTAGCCCTTAAGTGGCTCTCCTCTTATTTGCATGACCGGACATGCTCTGTTAAAATTGGAAACTGTCTCTGCACCCGCGACACTTTCTTGGGGGGTTCCTCAGGGATCAATCCTTGGTCCGACTCTATTCTCATTGTACATGCTACCCTTGGAGTCCATTTTTAAGCGGCATAATATTAATTATCACTTGTATGCTGATGATATACAACTGTACTTTCCTCTGGAGTGTGGTGGCTGTACTTTTACTAATTTTTATAAGTGCTTGACTGAGGTAAAGGGATGGCTAGCAAATCATTTTCTACAATTAAATGAGGAGAAGACTGAGTTTATTATGTTTGGGAACAAGGAGCTTGGGAATGGTCTGGCTGGGAATTATGGACTATTATCCAACAATATGTGTAGTTTTGTGAAGAACCTTGGAGTATTTTTCGATCTGAAATGCGCTTTGATCGTCAAGTTAACAGCGTTGTGAAATCCTCTTTTTTTCAGTTAAGGAAATTGTCGAAGCTGAAACCAATCCTTTCATGTAAGGACTTGGAGATTGTGCTACATGCTTTTGTCTCAACCCGGTTAGATTATTGTAATGCTCTATATCTAGGCATAAGTGAATCACTTGTCACTCGTCTTCAGCGTGTCCAAAATGCTGCAGCGAGATTTTTAACAAACACCAGAAAACGGGATCATATAACACCTGTTTTGATATCCCTTCACTGGCTACATGTTAAATACAGAATACAATAAAAGGTGTTAATGTTTGTTTTTAAAGCACTAAGCTCCGAAATATATAAAGGACATGTTAATCCCTTATCAGTCCCAACGTCACCTACGCTCCTCTCAGAACATGCTTCTAACCGTCCCACGGTCTCGCTTGAGGCGTAGTGGAGATCGCGCCTTCGCCGTGTCGGCTCCTGCACTTTGGAATGTGTTGCCATTATCTTTAAAATCCTCGTCAAGCATGGATATTTTTAAAAAGGACTTGAAGACTTATTTATTTCATCAAGCCTTTGGCATTTGATTTAGGTCTGAGAACTGCGAGTGCTTGGTGTCTTGATTTTCTGGGTGTGAGCAACTGTGAGTGATTTGTGATCTGATTCTCTGGGAGTCATGTCTTGATGTAATTTTATGTTCTGTGTATTTTATAGATATTTATTACCTGTGGACAGCACTTTGGTCCATTTTAATGATTTTGAAAGTGCTTTACAAATAAAAGTTGAGTTGAGTATTGACACACAGCAGCAGGTGTATTAGGCTGCTGTCACTTTAAGAGTGAATGTACAGATCCAGTATACTGTTTAGGGATGGACGGTAGCCGCGGTACTAATTTTATTTTCGATACAATACCGATAAGTTGAGATTGATACTGATATGATCCCTCCAAATGGAACTTTTAAATGATTATTAAGAGTAAAATGGGTAATTATACCCACTTAACATTATATTTGAAAGCCGTTTTTAAGATTTAATACACCTTAATTGCAAATTATTAGATTGTTTTTGTGAGAAAAGAGCTGATGCTGCGATTGTATATTATGAGAAAGTGTTTTTTGACCTTGGATGCATGTAAACTTATTGTATGAGACCTCTGAAACAAAATGAGGAACCTTTAAAATAGCATAACAAGGGCAACAAGGCTTGGGAGTTAAAGTGTAATCACCAAATAGAATTGCACAATAATGCCTTTTAAATGGATTTCTGGAACACTCCCTCCGTCTGGTTGGACAAACATAACCCCACACCAAATCTTACCATTTTGATAAAAGTATTTTGAAATACTACTTTTTGTAATAACCGTCACTTTTTAATAGAAGTTGTTCCTCTCCTGTTTTTGCAGCGCTTGAGTTTGTCGTCTATGTTGCGGCGTTTCTCTGCTCTTCTGTGGTTGGAGGAGCTGGAGGCTGAGAGGGAGCTCAGAGAGTTTAGCCTCGTCGGCGCCATCCTCAGGAAGGGAGCGGTAAACTTACACCTGGAGGTGCCAGGACTCACCGAGGGCCGGCCGAACCTCTTCATTGGTGAGGATGTTCTCTAGTAATCTGTACCTTTTAATCATTAGCATGTATACGTTTAGGGGGAAAAGATTCAGCAAAAAAGGAATTGGAAAGCATAAGAAGTGTCATAAAATAGCCCCAATAAATCAAACACCACATTCAAAGACTCCTGAGGCAAGGAGGAACTAGAGAAATACTGAATCCAAAATATTAATGATAGTTAAAGTTGCAGTATATCATTTTGTGTTCACAGTTTATAAAATGAGTCAGTACATCTTGAATCCGTTTTCCAAACGGTGTTTTTGTCTTATCCTGAATCACTACGGTACACCTATAATAACTGTTTATACTGGGACTATTTTAGACTGGTCCAGTACCCGCGTGACTCGTCATATGGCGCTTTTCCACTGCATGGTACGGTTCGGTTCGGCTCGGTACGGTTCGACTCGGCGCGGAACGGTTCGGCTCGCTTTGCTTTTCCACTGCGTGGTACGACTCGACTCGGTACGGCACGGTTCGGTTCGCTTTAGCTCGGTTGCTTTTCCACTGCAGTTAGTACCGCTTCAAGTGGGTGGGACTGATCGTTATAGTTGCGCGACTCCTCGGCAACCAACGAGAGGAACATCTGCACCTCGCTGACCACGCTTCAGCCATTGCAAAGTTTTCATCTTCTTTTTTCAAGCAAGTACTTTAAAAACAGACGCTACAGCATTGGCTGTTGTCTACTGGCTATTTAAATCTAGCGGGTTTAGTGTCTCGTCTCGTGTCGCAAATACAATGACGCTGGTAGTGACGATTCTGTCTGACCAATCAGTGATCTGCAGTGTTTGCACGTCACATTTTAGTACCGGTACGGTACGCATGGAACCTCAACAGACCAGGTACCATTTAAAGCGAGCCGAAGCGAGCCGTACCGTACCGTACCATGCAGTGGAAATGCGCCATAAGTGAGCCGCACTGAACCGAGCCGTACCGTACCATGCAGTGGAAAAGCGCCAAAGCGTGCCGTACCGAACCGAACCGTACCGTACCATGCAGTGGAAAAGCGCCAATAGACTGAAACAGAGAAGTAGATCCGGCTACAATGTTCTGCTACAAGACGCATACAGTTCTGTCTATTAACCACTAGAGCGCCAAAAGTTATGGACTGCTGCTTTAATCACTGATAATAGGAAATAATACTGAGTGAGAATAATGGGAGGGTGAGTAAATGGTAAAAAAAAAAGTCATTTTTGAATGAACTATTCCTTAAAAACCCCTTACCATTGGTGATCAGAAAAAAGGAAAATAGCAAATAGTGCATCTAATTTTGTATTATTGTTTCGTTTGTGTTCTGAATACTAAAATTGTGTAATCTTCCTCTAGGTGATAAAGTGGTTCTGAAGAAACCCTGTAGTGGAGGAATTGTTCTTGAGTATATGTCTTATGTCACAGAGGTATCTTGACAATTTCTATTCTTAATGTTCAGATTATTCTATTCCTTGTAGGTCTGCAACTAATGACTGTTCATCTCATTAATCTGACCATTTCTTCAAATAATCAATTTACGTTTACGTTTATCAATCCTTTTTATCAGTTTGTGCATTTCCTGGTAATCAAACCCATTAAAAAAAACATGTTTCTATAAACAAATTAAGTTGTAACCAATAAGATGGTGAATGTTTTTCAGGAATGCTCAAATCCCCTCTTCTGAACAAAGTAATGCATTACTGAAGTAGCTTTGTCCTGTAAATGTGTGTGCATGTGACAGCATGTGCAATCTGATCAAAATAAAACACTTGATAAAATGCTTGAGCATAACCCTAACTTTAAACAACTTGTCATGCACTCTTATTCTGAGGCTTGTGTCATTCAACAAACACTTGTTTTGCAATATATAAATCAGGGTTTCCGCGGAGTCATAAAAAGTCATAAAACGTCATAAATTTAATAATTCGAATTTTAGGCCATAAAGTCATAAAAACGTCCGGATTTTCCATACAAGGTCATAAATTACATTTAGCCACGTCTTATTGATATGCTCGTTCATTCATTGGTTCTACCATCGCCTTTTCCCCACAAAAATGCACTGGTGGCGGCATTCATTCGTTTCGCCTGTTGTAGTTCTGTCTGAGGAGGGATCTATCGGCCCAGGGCCGCGCGGCAGTGCAGAAACAGACTCGTCGGAAGGACTTTCACAGAAACCCGCGCAAACTCCAAACTCGCAATGAGTCTCCTCAGCTTATTACTGTAACTGATGTCGGTGAGTCACTGCTTAGTTTAACTGAAATTATGGCTGGGCATTAAACGATAACGATATTATTATCGCAATATCATTTTTTGTCGTTAAAACGATTTCAAGAGTTTGATAAATGTTCGATAATGTTTATGCGCCAAAAGCGGAAAGAAACTCATTTGAACTGCGCGCGCCTCACGGACTGTTTATCCGCTCGGCTCAAAGTCCAAACGGCAGCGCGAGCTCACTAGCATACGCGTTTACTCTGATCAGTCTCGCTCACGAGATCCAGTGAGAAGTGCTTGAATTCAGCGAAGAACACAAATGTATCAGTGATTTATCCCAGTTTAAAGGCAGATGAAACGCGCTGACAAACAGGAGAAACACTGTGCGCAACGATTCAGTCAGAAAGCTTCTCCGTCTACAGATTCACATCATTTACCACGGATTTACTGTAACGTTAGCCTAGTATATTAACTGCACCATGAAATGTGGGATATACATATTGAATTGTATTATATTATTCATGTAGACAATGTATTAAAGCACTAATGGAATATAATTACAATATTTAATGTATTTAGGCTACTACAAGATACATTCCATCAAAGTCAGGCAACACAAACCTGTTTCAAGACTTGAAACAATATCCCCCATTGATTAGCATTGGCACATGCAGAAACTAAGAAATTAATTTTCTGATGAAGATATTTATTTTGTTAAGGACAAATTACAAATGTTTGAATGTTTTACGTCAGATTTGTGAAATGTTCACCTGTTTGGCATGATATGTTCTGACAATAGAGTACCCTGGTTTCTACAACTTTCAGTTTGGAGCAAAAATCTGCTTTTAAACTTGAAAGAAATAAAGATTTGACATTTATCGTGATAATTATCGATATTGACTGATATATTATCGTGATAATTTTTAAGTGTTGTTCCTGTGTTATTGATACTTAGGAAAAGGGAGCCTTCAGGTTGTTACTCTTAAGAAAATGGAACCTTTAAATAATGAAACTTGTTACTTTTAATTAAAGTCCCAAAAAAAAGTTATTTTTCATAATCCGTGTAGGTCATAAATTTAAATCATATTGGTCATAAAAAGGTCTTAAAAAGTCTTAAATTTGAATGACTAAACCCTGCAGAAACCCTGATAAATATTATCCGTCACATCCGTATATAAATGTGTTCTTGTATTGGTCACCGTTTGTAATGGAGAGTTGTCAGTCAAATGTTCTGTGTATTGACGCTCCCAGATCTCAGAAGATGACGTGAGTTTACGTGTGAATGCTGATTTCCAGCACAGTTACCTCGGAGAACCTCTGGACGTGGAGTTCACCTTCAACAGGTGCTGCTGGCTCGCTCCACCTTCACAGGGCTGACGTTTCATGTCTAAAGATTCTTACACATATATCCTGTTTTTTCTAGGGTGACCACGAGGAGGTGCCATTCTGCTTTGGACCAGGTCAAACATTTTGGCGACAACAGTAAGAACCACATTGTGCTAATTATCATCTCATATTTACATTAACCCTCTGGAGTCTAAGGGGTTTTTGAGGTCTGTGAGATGTTTTGACATGCCCTGACATTTGTGCTTTTTTCAGTTGCTTATAAACATATTAATGGCAAAGGTGTAATTACACTCTATTTAGCACAAATAGGGGTACCATAATATGCGAGCAACATCTATTTACATATTTGTATTTTTGAGGGAATAATGTTTATGCATGGTTATTCAAAAAACTAAAAATTAAAGTTTCTGAAATAAGGCCACAAAACACATACTTAATATGTGTCCACAAGACTTTTGACTAATGGATGTAGTTGCCTAGTGTTTTTGCTTCAAAATTATCTGAAAATCACCCTGCCTAATCATTCACATAAAACAATACATTGATTTAAATTTTTTAAAACAGTTTTTGCTTCCAAAGGCAATATGCGCAGGGGCGTGACTTGCTGTGATTCACACCTGAGAAGACAAAGACCCTGCATAGTAATGAGCCTGCATACTAATGAGCCTGCATACTAATGAGCCATTCATTCAGGTGTGTCACACAAGAAAGAATGCGAGGACAAAAATAAATAAATAAATTATATATATATATATATATATATATATAAAATACAAATATAAATGAAAGTCAAAAGCACATTTTTAGTACATAGTCATACCTGGAAACAAATCCTGTTCAAATAGGCTATATGGACCATCCTACAGAATTAGTTAGAGTTAGAAAGTTAGAGTTCTCAGAGAGGAAAAAAAGGTATTTTTTCACAAATTTTTTATACATTCAAATTGTATAATTTCCAAGGTAAACATTTCTAGTATGCAGTTAATTCTCATACTGTATTTTCAGAAAGTTTTGGAATCTCCTCAAATGTGTCACTAATAAAAAACAATAATATTAAGATTTTTTTTTTACATCTATCTTGTCTTTTTTTTTTTTTTTTAAGTAGGCCTATAGCCTGGATTTTATCATTCATATTTCAAAGTTAAGGATTCATTAGTTTGATATAGTCTACATTGGAACAAACACTATAATAACATCTTAGATTATGAGCTTATTTTTGACAAAACATTCTAACGTTATATATTTAACATATGAGCAGAAACTGGTTAACTAAAGCTTATTTGATGTCTATTTTAGAGTAAAAATCTTTATAATCTATCCCAAACTAGTCAACTAAATGTTGTCTTTCATATTTTGTCTGTAACAACAACAGTGCGAATTCCGTTCATTCATCACACAGAGAAAGACACGCGATTCATTTTAAAACAGTATTCGCGATTAGAACAAAGAATAAACTTACTATGATCCTGGATCCATGGCTCCTCGAAGTGAAATTAATCCAGCACTGAGGTAAATTATCCAGAATTATTCCTCAAAGCCTCGAAAAACGACACAGACTACCGGTACATTAATCTGAACTTGGTGTTTTATCGAGCTCGTGTGGGCGTTGGCAAGTTTCAGATCATTTGCGTTTCTATAGCGCGCGCTCTTTGTGGGCGTGGTCACATTAAAAGATAATTAGCTGAAATGAGAACGCCTGGCATCTCTCTCTTTTTATATAGATTACATAAACACAGAATATTTGTTTTAGTTTTGAATTAGATAATTTAAAAGTACACACTTAAATGATTATAAAGATATATTGATCATGCCTGTGTGACTAGTATTTGCGGAGTTTTGTTTATGTTTAGAGACGTGCTCTAGAAAAAAAGTTCACGGAGACGGAGAGGCAGAAGGCACACCCTGTTTATTTTCTTTATTTTACAAAAGCACAATATTTTATTTCGATTGTAAGTGGACCCATAAAAAAGTAGACATTTAATAGTTTATTTTTTCATATTTCTTAAGTGTGTATGACCAAAGGTGACTGAGTATTTTAAGTCTATTTTGCTGCTATGTGAAAAAAATCGCGCAAAACGCGCCGGCGCGTTTCTCGACTCCAGAGGGTTAATCGTGATTAATCGCATCCAAAATAAAAGTTTGTTTACATAATAAATGTGTTTGTACTGTGTAAAATTATTTTGTATATATAAATACATACACATGCTTGTATATATTTAAGAAATATTTGCATGTATATACTATAAATAGATTTATATATAATTTATATTATATATAAATATTTTATATATAAATAACTAATTTTTCTTAAATATATAAATCCACGTGTGTGTTTATATATACAAAATAATTTTACACAGTACAAACACATTTATTATGTAAACACAAACTTTTATTTTGCATGCGATTAATCGTGATATATATATTAGGGGTGTAACGATACGCGTATTCGTATCGAATCGTTCGGTACGAGGCTTTCGGTTCGGTTTTCGGTACGCATTTTCAAACCGAACCATTTGGTTGGACCATTTTTCCTGCCGACCAAAATTTCGTTATTTTAAATGTAGGTGCGCACCACGCGTTGCGCGTGACAAGCGCACTCGAGATGCTGGTGCGACCACAACATTGCCCAACATCAAATGGCAAATGTAATGTAAGCGGAACGAAACTGAGCTGCTCGTTATTATGTGGTTGACGGACTGTTTATCAGTTTGGACCAATGCAGCGCGAGCCGATCTCTGTTACTAGGCTACACAGCGCTGAGACATCCAGTAAAGAAAGCATTTGAATTCGCTATTGAACTTGAAGTAATAACATCTCTGCGAGATCTAGTGAGAAACATTCACATTTCTCCGTTATTAACGGATCAAACCGCGCTGACGTGAAAACCAGGAAGAAACATTGCGCCATGAATGAACTATCCAGTGTCCACAGATCAGCAACATTCACCATGGATTTACTGTAGTAACACTAACTGTAACTGGTTTGGCAGGAATAGTAGGTTATAATGCTTTCAAGTAACATTACGTCGGTTTTATTTTGACATTATGAATACAATTGCTGCCCTCAAATGTTAATCTGAACTAAAATAAACCTTTGTTTATAACTACTACAATATTACATTTCATTTTGTCCAAGGAGCTGTTTTGTTTTATATGCTCCTAAGAAAAGTCAAGTATAGCTCCATCATTGCTCAAAGTAAAAAAAAAATATATCATACTTTATGATGTTAGTTTTAATAAAAAAAAAATAAAAAAAAAATCAAGGAAATTTCCCTGGCATTTCTTTCTTTTTGCTGCATTGAAAACGTACCGAACCGTGGCACAAGTGTATCGTATCGAACCGAACCGTGAATTTTGTGAACCGTTACACCCCTAATATATATATATATATATATATATATATGTCATATTGCTTTGAGGAATAGCTCTTCATTGCAAATAGTTTCTTTCACCATTTGGCAAATTATAAAACACTCTCATACTTTTATTTCCAAAAATGTGAGCAGGGGTTTAAAAACGAGCCTCGACACCGTTCTGAAGTTCTTGACACAATGTCTAGAAAATGTTTGTGCTCCTATGAGAGATAAAATCACTGCTACAATGGCCAATCTAATGAAGCACCAAACGGTTCGATCAATTGTAACCGAACTCCTAACTATTTGTTAGGGGCTGCCCTCGGCTAAAGCTCATTTAAGCCATTAGTCGTCCAGTCGCACGTTTACAATATTAATTGAATTACTTAAATATATACTTGGGGTGTACCGGTTTCACAGAAGTCATGGTTTGGTACGTACCTCGGTTTTGGGGTCACGGTTGAATACCAGTTCGGTACATTTACAGAAAGCAGCAGTTGCTTTGTTTACAGGGTTACCGGGGTAAAAGCTGCATTTCTATATTAATATCTATTATTCTATATTAATATTGTTCCATCAGCACCACCTGCTGTCAGAGAGAGAGTGTGTGTTTTTATTCAGTGCGTCTCCTTCACTCATGTTGGGCTTGTTTACACAAGAGTGCGCGTGCCTCTTTGACGCAGCATACAGTGCATCACATATAGATACGCATTTTGTCAAGAATATTATAATAATAATATATAATACAGTGTGTTTCAATCAATACAGAAAGGGGACACCGCGACCTGCATGTTGACGGGTTTTAAAAAATCATGTTGGTTTTGTTCTGGATGAATCCGGGTCCTACTGTTGAGATTTTTACCATTTAAAAATATAAAGTGGATGAACATTTGAGTTGTTTTGTATGGAGAAACAATAGTTTATATTTGGTGTTGCTTTGTCTTGGTTGAGTTTTGTTTCCCAGCGTGCTCGTAAAGCAGCCGCCCCTGTGGAACGGAGAGTGGGGTCCACAGGAAGAGGAAGAGCATCTCCCAGAAGAGGTCAAAGTGAGCGCGTTCATGTATTCATCAGTTATGACGAGACCTAAACGTGCTTGGAGTCTGTAATATGTGATCATGTGGTTGCTAAGTCTGGCTATGTTCTGATTATGTCATCAGGAGAATGACACAACCCAATCAATCGATGGCTCATCGACACTGACAGCGGAGATGGTGTCTGTGGCCACACAAACTAAAACGGGTAACTCTGAAAATAATAAGTGGAATTAACTTTAATTTTCATCCCTTTTAACTGTACATCTCTTTCAGGGAACAAGTGTTTTAGCCCCTATTGTAAAGGTTGGTTTTCTTTTATTATTTTTCTTCCCAAAACTGTCTATGGATGCCCCAGGAACCGTACATAGGAAACTGATGAAATTTGGCAAACTGATTAAGGTGCTCCTGAATAGTAATGTGACTCTTGGACCAACTCCATAGCACCACCCGCAGTTCAAAAATCCCCTTTTCTTTTGGTAAACCAATTACTAGCCGTTTCTCAATGTCAAGGAAGGATCCTCGGAAGCCGGAATTTCGAGGATGCTACGTCATCCACATCCGTCGAAGGACTGTTCCAATGTCGAGGATCCTCAGAATTTCAACCAAGGACTGAGTCCTTCATTCGGAAAATATCCCATAGACAGGGAAGGATGCATATGTGTAGCCTTCGCGCTCTCTAATCGCCCACAATCCTATGCGCGCAGCTGCTATCTTGTTCAAAAAAAAAAAAAAATGTCGGACGTTAGCGGAGTCGGAGCATATGCTTTCAAATGTAAATAAATTTACGTTACCATACATTTGTTATAACCGTCATATAAGTAAAGTTTAACGTTTAAATGCCAGTAGATTTACTACCGTTGATATTACAAATTATACAAATTAAGTTATTGATGGCTAACTGAACCGGACCTGTCATGACATTTAACAATTGTTAGCTTGGTTGCCGTCACTGGCATTTCTTTTATTAATAATTAGTTAAGTTGTACAAAGTAATTTAACGTTAATATTATACCATTCACGGCGTTATTCATAGCTTTCTCGTCTTTTTTAACAGGGACCAAGGAACAAACGGAGGCGTTCATACGAAAAATAAAGTCAATTAAATTGAACTTGTTTTGTCTTTGCCCCTTAATTATTTAATGTATTTAAACGCACGGTCATGATTTAATTAATATAAACGTACGGTCAAATTTATATTTAATATATAAACTGTATATCCATTTTTTTAAACCTTGTTCTTTAGACTACAATAGAAAAAAACTGTTAAATAACTAGCATGTGAGGCCTAAAACAATGTATTGAACAATATCTTCACCCTTATTTACAGCGTTTTGAGATTAGGTATTCCAAGCTCTACAAAAAGCGGACCTTTTCACTGACGTAAGGACGTGCACTTGCTAGCCTGTTCCATTTACGTGTTCTCCGAATGCTAAAGAGGAGCCTCGCCTAGCCTCTGAAGGAAATGACTTGGAAGGACGCGTCCTGCCAAGGAAGTATCCTTGACATTGAGAAACACCTACTCTTCTCATGCTGATCACAATCAGTGTCTTAACCAAAACTAGCAAGTACAGCCCGCCTCAATGTTTATACCATGGTTAATGAAAACATATAATCATGCTATTAATTAATTGTATTAACTGGCATTCTGAGCTTTTATAAGCTCTGAGTTCCCATATGAATGCTAGTTACGCATGTAACTGTGGTTCTGTGAATTCTTACTGACCACCAGAGGCAGTGTAAACACTATGGATTATCACAGCGCCAGCTAGATAGGTCGAGAGAATATACCAACAAAGTCACGTGGTGTGACGTATGCTGAGCCCTGGAGGGTTAAAAGTTACAGTGGCTCAGCACTCTTCCTCGGTACGCCTTTCTCGCGCATTCCGAGTGACTTAGAACTCAGGCGGTCATCCAGAATCACAGTTACATGCGTAACTAGCGTTCTGTTTCATTCTTACTGACCGCCAGAGGTAGTGTAAACACTATGGATGACACATACCAACATAGTCATGAGGAATGCCACCCACCTGATGAAAATAAGGCTTCTCCAGAAGAACCACAGAACTAACGGCATGATGAGCTGCAACTTTGACCTTTATAAAACAGGGCAAACGTGCATGGAGAAGCCGAGGAGCAGCAGTACAGATATCCTCCAAGGAAACTCCTCTAAAAACAGCCCATGAAGATGAGAGGGCCCCTAGTGGAATGGCAAGTTAGTCCCCAGGGCAGTGGTCTCCCTGCTGCCTTGTAAGCCAGCGTAATGGTCTCTACTATCCAGTTCAACATCCTCTGCTTCGATACTGGCACACCTTTCTTCACACCACCATGGCAGACAAATAACTGGTCTGACTGTCTAAATTGAACAGTAGAGTTCACATAACACTTCAAGGCTCGAACAGGACACAACAGTTGGGCTCTTGAATCTGACCCTGAAGAAGTCTTAAAAGAGGCCAGTTCAATGTGCTGATTTATGAACTGAGGGAGAAAGACCTTCGGAAGAAAAGAAGAATTGGGTCGTAGAACCACCCCAGAGTCATCCGATAACCAGCGTGCAACTCACTGACTCGTTTCGTAGTAGCAATAGCTAACAAAAAAGAAGTCTTCTAGGACAACTATTTAATGTCAATGCTTTGCAAGGGCTCAAGCTGGGGTGAGCACAGGAATGCAAGCACAAGTGACCAATCCCACACAGGAAAATGAGGATTCCGAGCAGGGTTCAGACGACGCGCGCCCTTCAGAAAACTGCAGACAAGACTGTGAGAGCCAAGAGAAGAGCCACCAACTGGAACATATGCAGAAATTTCAGCAACGTACACTTTAAACGTGGAAGCTGTTTTTCCTTCCTCCAGTAAATGTTGAAGAAAGCTTAAGATATTCTGAATGTCGCATATTGCAGGATCGAGCCCCCGTTCCTCACACCATGCAGAAATAGAGCATCCTGGCCCAGGGGGCTGGACACATCTGTCCTTGCGAACCATAAGCGACAGTGGGTGGTCATCTCTGAAACAAAAAGATCCATCTCTGCTCTCCCAAATCGTAGCCAGATCCCCTGCACTACCTCTGGATGAAGCCTCCATTCTCCTGGATGTACTTGATCCCTGGAAAGAGCATCCGTTGTCTGGTTGCACACTCCTGGAATATGAGCTGCCCTCAGTGAAGCGAGTCGTGGCTGACAACATGTCAGAATCTCTTGAGTCAGCCGTAGAGACCTGCGGGTTCTCGTGCCTGCACTGGTGGTTCAGATGGAACACTATTGAGGTATGTCTGACCGCACGAGAACATGGCGGCCTGCCAGAACCGGCATGAAGTACTTTAGAGCCAAGAACACTGCCCTTAGTTCTAGCAGGTTGATGTGTTCTGTGGCCTGGATCAGTGTCCAGCGCCCGTAAATACCCCTCCGATTCCACATTGCCCCCCATCCTGTGAGGGAAGCGTCTGTTGTGACCAACTCCCGATGAGAGGGGACAACACCCAGGGGCACTCCTGCCTTCAGAAACTCTAACTCTCTCCACCGCCTCAACGTACATATGCAACGGTGAGAAATTATAACATTTAAGTCGATGGTGATGTCTGGCGTGATCTAGCCGCAAACTGTTGTTCCATAACTGGAGTGGTCTGAGGTGGAGTAAACCCAGGGGGATCACCACTGTAGCCTCTGTTAACATCCCTATCAGTCGTAGGACCACCTCGTACTGCAAAGACACGCCCGGGCAAAAGCGAGCCAAAAGTTGCAGAATGTCCGTCACACGTTCCTGAGAAAGGGAGGCAGACATTAGGCAGGAATTCAGGGTCATTCCTATGAACGTAGTGGTCTGTGATGGAATCAGACGGCTCTTTTTCTCATTCACTGAAAACACCAGCTTTTGCACATGTCTAAAAAGCAGTCTGGAGTCTTGTTCAGCCTGCCGCTCTGTGGGGGCACAGAGAAGCCAGTCGTCCAAATAAGGAAGGATACGCATACCTCTCATCCAAAGAGGAGACAGAGCTGCGCTCACACACCTTGTGAAGACGCGATGAGCAAGGGAAAGCCCTAAGGGTAGCACTTTGAACTGGTAAGCTTGTTTCAGGAAACTGAAACGCAGAAACTTTCTGTGATGTACAGCAATTGGGATGTGAAAGTACGCATCTTTCAGGTCGACACTTACAAACCAATGTGCGCAGCATTCGAAAAGGACCTTCAGGGACAAATTCAGAAACCTCAAATCGAGAATTGGGCGGAAACCACCGGCCTTCTTAGGAACAAGGAAATATGTTGAATAGAACATTTCTATGGCTCCCTTCTCTAACAGTGAACAAATTTCCAGAGAGAGAGCCACTGCGCGAACCACGTCTCTAACAATCATAGGAACAATTCTTGAAAATCACCTAGGGGTCTGCTCTGTTGTATCTCCAGTACTCCAGTTGATCTATGGAGAAACGATCGACCGCCGGCCTGACTGTCTCAGGCTTTATTTGTGCGATTTTTAGTGGTCGAGGGGGGACGCTGACGGGCTCCTCCCAGAAACTGTCGATGAGGTGGGTGAAAAACTCTCGCATCTTCAGGAACACAAGGTCTTTTAGGGGGCTGTGACTGAGGTGTAGCGTGCCGGCGGAAACGTTGCTCCAATGTTCCATTAGGTCACTTGATGGAGTTTTTTGGTTCCTTGCCACTGTTGCCTTTGGCTTGCTCAGTTGGGGATATTCAAATGAATTAACCAATCATTAATACCATTGATCAGCTCTACCAAACGTGGATGTTTTATCCACCAAGAAACGAACATTATGTTGTTTTGATTGATACTGTGAATCTGCTTTGATACAATCTATATTGTGAAAAGCTCTATGTAAATATACTTGATTTGACTTGACTTGACTGTGGCGTAGTGATGTCGGGTCTGAACCGCTGGCATCCTAAAGGTAGGGTTGCGCTGCACGTGTCAGTTGACAAGTGGCTTCAGACAGTTTTACCCTCTTTTCACAGTTCCGGAAAACATTTGGACCAAAAAGATGCCCGGGAACAAATGGATGATCTCTCAAGGTTTTCTTACAGTCCTCCGGAAGTCGTGCTTGGGCAAGCCCACTTGGCTGCCAGAAGCGTGGCTGTAAGACTACCCAGCTCACGGGACACGTGGCCTGTTGCCAACAGAGCAGTTTGCAGAAATTGTGAAATGTAGGGATCCGCATTTGCAGGTTCCAGTGTACTGGTGGCAGCAAGAAGTAACTGGCAGATTGTGTTTTCTGCTCGAGTAATGTAGGCAACAGTCTCGTATGCCTTTTTTTTTTACAATGAATCCGTACGACTGCATTGTGCACTGGGACATCGCACATTCCCTTGTAGAGCCTCACCAGAACCAGTGAGAGCATTTGAGAATCAGCCACAAAATACTTACATGGTGGCATGGCAAAAGAAGTTGAAGCTGTGGTCTGTCTGAAAAACAAATTCGTTTGAGCAGATTGGACAGGTGACTCATCAAGTCCTAGACGAGCAACTGCCATACGAAGCACAGCCAAAGTATCATCGGAGGAGGACTGGGCTTGTCCAGACGACTGAACTGACCCCCCCACTAGACCTCTCCGCTGCTGGGTAACCAGTGAAAACAGCCTGATGTGATGGTTGTGCAGCAGCATCCATAGTATCCTCTGAACGATGAGAAAAACAAGGGGAATCAAGAGACCTGATTCTGAACATTCTCATCCTCCCAGGTGTAGGAGAAGCAGGCGTTTCAGCTCTGCCATCTCTGAAGAAAACACCAACACCATCATAGAAAGTGAACCTTTCTCAACATGCCACCTACGCCCTGCGCTTCCGAGCGCGCGAAGGGGCTACATCTAACTGCCCAAGTTTCACTGTTGAATTAGGGTCTAACTCTGCAAAACGGAAAGGCTGTAGTGCATGCACGAGTCCGTGAGAGCCTCTCGCAGATGTCACCCAAACACGACGGGCAGATGTCATGACCGTCGTCAGGGAGAGGATTATTAGGGCACAGCTTACAAGTCTGTGGAAAACCAGTGGCGATCGAGCTGTGAGCCATAGTTACTCGCTAATAACACCGTCGGATAGCACCGTAAGGTTAAGATAAGTGGGATGAAAAAATAATAAAAATAAAATAAAACTATTACCTTGGGTGAACAGACAGGTAATACAAACAAATACACGAAAAAGATAAAAAGTGTCTAAAATGGCTGGCGGATTGAACCCGAGGGACAAAAAGGGTAACATGGATTAGAGGAAAAAACACTCTAAATAGATATGTCAACGGGAGACCATTAACTCATAGGCGCAGAAAACACAAGCCACCGGATTGCACTGAGAGGCACAGACGAAGCAATATAAACTCAAAAACAAAACTCACCAAGCACAATTTAATCCAAATCCTTGAAATGGCTGTCACAGCTTGTAAGGACGAATCTCGCTGCTCTTGTAAGCTGTACTTGACAGTGTGAATAATCACTCAACTAAAAACAACCTATCTCAACCAAGCGAGAAAGCGAAAGAGGGTAGAGTGCTGAGCCACTGTAGCTTTTAACCCTCCAGGGCTCAGCATACGTCACGTGACTTTGTTGGTATATTCTCTCGACCTATCTAGCTGGCGCTGCGATAATCCATTAATCCAGTGTTTACACTGCCTCTGGCGGTCAGTAAGAATGAAACAGAACTGATCGGATCAATTATCAGTTCAGTATGACTGTAGCCCAATTGTTTGATTAAATATAAAATGATAATGATAAAATGGGTGACCCTATTGAATTCTATTGAGAATTTAATCACCGTTACTATAATTTATCAAGTTTTATTGTATTTTTTGTGGTCAATTTTGACTAACTTGTTACAGAGTTTAATTATTAATCTTTTTAGTAATTATGCCGATTTTCAGCTTTGTTGTTTGTCGTGCAGTGTTCGTGAAGTGTACAGGGGATACGAACTATCTATCAAACTATCTATCAAACTATCTACAAATTACTGTTGCTTGCCTCCAGTTTGTTGCAAAATTGATAAACCATATACAGTGAAGAAAATAAGTATTTGAACACCCTGCTATTTTGCAAGTTCTCCCACTTAGAAATCATGGAGGGGTCTGAAATTGTCATCGTAGGTGCATGTCCACTGTGAGAGACATAATCTAAAAAAAAAAATCCAGCAATCACAATGTATGATTTTTTTAAATATTTATTTGTAAGATACAGCTGCAAATAAGTATTTTAACACCTGTCTATCGGCTAGAATTCTGACCCTCAAAGACCTGTTAGTCTGCCTTTAAAATGTCCACCTCCACTCCATTTATTATCCTAAATTAGAGATGCACCTGTTTGAGGTCGTTAGCAGTATAAAGACCCCTGTCCACCCCATACAATCAGTAAGAATCCAACTACTAACATGGCCAAGACCAAAGAGCTGTCCAAAGACACTAGAGACAAAATTGTACACCTCCACAAGGCTGGAAAGGGCTACGGGGAAATTGCCAAGCAGCTTGGTAAAAAAAGGTCCACTGTTGGAGCAATCATTAGAAAATGGAAGAAGCTAAACATGACTGTCAATCTCCCTCGGACTGGGGCTCCATGCAAGATCTCACCTCGTGGGGTCTCAATGATCCTAAGAAAGGTGAGAAATCAGCCCAGAACTACACTCATGGGACAGGGCGACTGCACTGTATTAAGGAGAGGATGACCGGGGCCATGTATTGCGAGATTTTGGGGAACAACCTCCTTCCCTCAGTTAGAGCATTGAAGATGGGTCGAGGTTGGGTCTTCCAACATGACAACGACCCAAAGCACACAGCCAGGATAACCAAGGAGTGGCTCTGTAAGAAGCATATCAAGGTTCTGGCATGGCCTAGCCAGTCTCCAGACCTAAACCCAATAGAGAATCTTTGGAGGGAGCTTAAACTCTGTGTTTCTCAGCAACAGCCCAGAAACCTGACTGATCTAGAGAAGATCTGTGTGGAGGAGAGGGCCGAAATCCCTCCTGCAGTGTGTGCAGACCTGGTGAAAAACTACAGGAAACGTTTGACCTCTGTAATTGCAAACAAAGGCTACTGTACCAAATATTAACATTGATTTTCTCAGGTGTTCAAATACTTATTTGCAGCTGTATCTTACAAATAAATTGTTAAAAAAATCATACATTGTGATTTCTGGATTTTTTATTTTAGATTATGTCTCTCACAGTGGACATGCACCTACGATGACAATTTCAGACCCCTCCGTGATTTCTAAGTGGGATAACTGGCAAAATAGCAGGGTGTTCAAATACTTATTTTCTTCACTGTATAACCCACGTCTTCCAAGCCCCCTGTGATGTAGCTACCGTGCCTCTTTTATTAATTTGTTAAACAATCTGTTTTTAAAACAATGCTGTTTTTAATTTTCATTGACTGATTATTGCAGTGTTCTGACATATTATAGACTATTAATCATTTTAACTTTCATTTTAATTGTTTTCAATGAGTAAACTTCGATGTAATCTTTTTTTTTTTTTTTTTTATCCTCGCAGCATGTCAGTTATGCTGTGATGCACAAGGAAATTATTGCGTGGTAAATGAATTATAATTGCCTATCAATTTAATAATAAAAGTAGGTCTTCCCTAATAATATTAATAAAATACTAATACAAATTTAATACATACATTGGAAATGCTAAATCCTCTTGATATTGATAGCTGATGTTTGTTTTGACAATATCTCTTGATACACGATATCATGGTCTACTAGCGCAACACGGGTTTATCGCACATATTTCACACGTATAGTGTGAGCAGTCAAGTCGCAGCTCGCTGATCGGTCCGTATAGTGCGAGCACATAAAACGCGAGCTTTGGCTTTACGTCGCATGAGATCTACTCGTTCAGTGTGAGTAGGTAACCTTGCTGAAATCAGTGTATGCCCGCCTTAAGATGTTGAAGCCATAGTTTCTAGATGTGTAGGCTGTTATTTTTCATAACAAATGCCCTATTATTATTCGGATATTAAAGGTTGTATCAGTGATTTCAGGCCCAACAATAAATGATCACATTCATCTAATCTTTCCTAACGATCCGCTAGCTGCCCGCCCCATAAGCAGGCTTTCAAAAAAAAAAACGCGTCTCTGTAGGCAGCCTAGGCTCTGAGATCTGCACACAAAAACAAATGGGTACAGAGCCTAGGCTGCCTACAGAGACGCGTTTTTTTTTGGACAGTCTGCTTATGGGGCGGGCAGCTAGCGGATCGTTAGGAAAGATTAGATGAATGTGATCATTTATTTTTGGGCCTGAAATCACTGATAGAACCTTTAAATAAAATAAGGAATGGAATTCAAATAGTATTATAGAGGAAGATTGACAGCCCTAACACACACACACAGCTTTGTTTTGCTATACTTGTGAGGACATTTCATAGGCGTAATGGCTTTTATACTGGACAAACTGTATATTCTATCCCCTTACAGTTACACTGCCCCATCCCTAAACCTACCCATCACAGGAGACATTCTGCATTTTTACATTTTTAATAAAACATTGTTTTTTAAGCTATTTGAAATATGAGGACTCATGAAATGTCCTCATAAACCACGTGTAAGTTGTAATACCAGTGTAATATGCATGTCATTATACACAATTGTGTCCACATAAACAAGAGCACACACACACACACACACACACACTGCACGTGAGATGATTTTAAATTTTTTTTTTTTTTTTTAACACTTTGACGTATCGGCACAAAATTTGGTAGAGATCACAGTCAACATGTTCTGACAAGTTTGAAGACAGTGCCACTTAGCGCTCACTTTTCTGAAGTGGACCGTGTGTTTGTTTGCCCTGTGCTATGTTAACTTGGCATACTAATCAATAATCTTGTTTCTATCCTGGCTCTTGCTGCTTGCATCTATATTTTCTTTGGAAATATGTCATTGTGATTTCAGACAAATCTATGCAATTTCAGATTTGACACTGTCTGCAAAACGCATCCCAAACCCTGGCCAGTTCTTCAACGTTCAGCTGAATTCTGCCCAGAAAGAGGCCATTAAACAGATTCTGAGTGGAGAATGTCGACCAACGCCCTACGTCCTGTTTGGGCCTCCTGGCACAGGCAAAACCATTACACTCATAGAAGCTATTCTGCAGGTAGTTACTACACAGTTTGTGCATGTGCCTGGAAATAATTTAATTTAAGTGTACTCTAGAGGTCGGCTAATATTTGGCTTTTTTTTTTTTTACCTATAGTGTCTGAAGCAGGACTTTTATTTTGAAAGTACATAGATGCACTTTCATAAGCTTATTGTCTTTAAAGTTCTGTCTTATAAAATTATAACACTATAGCCCCTTTCACACAGAGATTCCGGAAAATACACAGATAATGTGACCCGGGATTGTTTGATTTCGGTTCATTCTCACTGCCAGTGATTTGCTGGGATCTGTGAGTGCGTTCACACACATCCCGTTAATGTCCCGGAAAGCCGTGTGACGTCAGGATGAGACACGTAACGTACGCGTTGAAAACATACGCGCGTGTACCGTTCCACAGAGCTGGCGAACGATCTCAGCTTCTGCGCAGATAGTGAGGTCTCTGCTTCGTTCCAGTTTGCAGACATTTTTTCTTTCATTCTTTGTTGATGACGAACACAAACTTTCTTCTAAGAGCAACAGAGTCGCACGATGACACGTGCGTCATCAGCCCGTACGGCATTGGTCCTGGCTTTTGTTCACACAGGACGCGTTCCGGGACTGATCCCGGCAATGTTACTAGGTCCTCAACCCGGCATCGATGCCGGTATCAATCCCGGGTCGTGTTTGCGTTCACACAGAAGGCGTTCTGGCAATTTGCCAGGATCATCGCGCTGTGTGAAAGGGGCTTATTAAACAGAATTGTCTTCCTTTAATTGGTAATCGAAAGACAAACACTGTAATACTTTCTCATATACCGTCAGTATTCAGCAAATACGCATTCATATAAACGAGTTTGCTGAATTTGTCACTAAACAAGTATATTTCTCTTTATTATAACATTTAATGTAAAGCTGAGTCAGAAAGAATACAGGAAATGTACTAAAACAAAATCATCAGTCATTGCCCTTTTTAAAGGGGCTATATGCAGCTTTTCCCCCAAAATAAACGTAACAATAGCCTTTTTATTTTACCATTTATGACTCAAACATCTCCTGTTGAGCATACTGACACCTTGTCCGCTCACAGTGGGTGCACCTATAAGCCTGTATCCTATTTTTCCTATTTTCTGTCGGGTCTGATTTTTCCCGCGCTGTCTGCGGATGTGACGTCGAGCGCGTTCATGTTAAACGTTTCAGATCACACTGCCACCACCACTAGTCAGCAAGTAACCTACACTCGCAAGCAGTGCAATGGAATATATGTATTTGACTCTTCTAACCTCTGTAAACATAATGTTGACCTCCTTGCAGCAGATGACTTGTGAAGTGTGCACGTACGAGCGCGCTGCGAGAGCGAGCAGAAAGGAAGAGCAGTTCTGTTTTTTGGCCACAGGTGTCAGTCGCGAGTTTAAATTTCAGAAAAACGCATATAGCCTCTTTAAAGCCACAATGTGGCTAAAAAAAGTGACTTTTTCCTGCTTTATTAGAACATATTATGAATACATTTCCGTTTTTCCTTTCCAAGATTACGTTTTTGTTTTTTTTGTTTTTCACATCAAAGCACAATAATGTACATAAACATGATGTGGACGAGTAGTTAATTGCAATGCATTCTATGCAAGTTGTCAAGAGACAAACCCCACAACAATAACTCTACTAACTCTTGCATTGCTGCTAAATAAAAGGCCAAGCTTTACTGTTTGGAATTTTTCATGGCAATAAATTTGGGTTGGAAATAAATAATTAATCGCTGAATTTCTAATCTCTCAGCACTGTTTGTAGTATAAATTGTGTATTGAAGTGTTTGTCTTGAAGTCAGATTGTGTGTGTGTGTGTGTGTGTGTGTGCAGGTGCATCACCGCATCCCCTGCAGTCGTGTGCTGGTGTGCACCCCCTCCAACAGCGCCGCTGACCTCGTCTGCATGCGCCTGCACCAGAGCGGACACCTGAACACTGCCAGTCTGGCTCGTGTTAACGCCACCTGCAGGCCAGAAGAGGTGCGTTGTGTCTCCAGCTGGAGCCGCAGCCTGTTGTTTTAATGCGTTTCTCATTCTGTCATTCTCTCCCATCTGACGCTTCTACACTGTCCACGGAGACCACAGACCAATAGACCACAGAGGTTTTATTCCAGGACCCTCTGATTTTTACAGGCAGTAAATCATATTTTGTGCTCTACAGTCAATGCCAGAGGAGTTGCGTCAGTACGCAAGAGCTGGAGAAGATATTCGACATGCCAGTTTTCATCGTATTGTCGTTTGCACTTGTTCCAGTGCTGGAATGTTCTACCAGATTGGTCTGCGGTAAGACGCTGACATTTAAGGGCCTTTATTGCATACTGTGTGCACTACATGGCTCTGTTCTTATACTTCATAAACTATTGTTTTTATATTTTGACACTTAAACCACACTTAAATGGGTTGGCTCACAAATGAGAATGCTGTCATCATTCACTCAAGTTGTGAGTGTGGTGACCAACGTGTGAATATGGCACATGCACTGAAGTTTTGTGGGGAATACATGTAAATGCACATGTAAACCAAATGTGATCAGACTGGGGGTCATATATCGTGATTTTTGGATTCTGAAAGCTCTGTTTATAACATTTTCGCATCGATATCATGGTGTGCGTGTCCGCGTTAGTCACGTAGCAGGATTTGCGAAGTATAGTAATCATAGTTGATCCGTACAGACCAGGAACCATGTTTCGAAACGCACGTGAGTCTTGGATTAATTGCAAAGTTTAACCATCATAGAGGGAAAGTTTATCATTTGCATGTGTTTTGGGCCATGTCAGTTTAAACATTCAAGTGATTTTAAACCGTCCGAGTGCAAGAATAAGCTTGAACAAACACGCAAAAATGATGTAAAAATGTCCTTCTCGGTGAGTGTTCTAGTAAAACGCAGTCGATTATGGCTTATCTGTGCATTCGGTCTTAGTGACATCAGCCTAATATTCCTGCTGCTGACTTTCTTTCATGTTAATCAAACAACAAAATACATACATAGAGAAAATCGATTTTGTAGCTTTATTAATTATATTTAAAGGTGCCCTAGAATGTGAAATTGAATTTATTTTGTCATAGTTAAATAACAAGAGTTCAGTACATGGACATGACATACAGTGAGTCTCAAACACCATTGTTTTCTCCTTCTTACTTAAATCTCGTTTTTGAAAAACACCCCTGAATAATAGGTGAATCTCCACATAACACTGACTGTAAGGCAACAGTCGGGATCATTAATATGTACGACTCCAAAAATGTGCATATGCCAGCCCATGTTCAATGACAGGCGGAACTGCGCTGCCGAAGCATGGCAGTTGCTCAGTGTTTGGATGTACAAATGAACACAAAAGTATTTAGTTCCTTCATCCGAGCCTCTGAAGAAACAATGGGTTAATTTTATTTTCTCTGGAAATTTCCAAACATTTCACCGACGAGACTGTTTCCTCAACGTGGGCCAATACAGAGCTGGCCTCGATCGATCGAGCTACCAAGCAACACTTTCTGAATGTGTAATTGTTCAAGTTCAGACAGGTAATCTTTCTCTCAAAATCGTTCAATACTGTATTTACATCATCGTGTTTGCATTGGTGAAAGCATTAGAGAGAGTGCAGAAACTGCGTTGCAATGATAAGATCTTTATTCTCGCGATCAACACACACTGTCATCTGTTTGCTCAATGCTCATCACGGCAACATTTTATGTGATGGGAATAGATCTAAATCAGGGGTGCCCAAACTAGGGCCCGCGGGCCAAAGTTGGCCCGTGGTATCCTTTGATTTGGCCCACCATACCGTCCGGGGAGAGGGGGGGAGAGAGAGGAGGGGGGTGATACCTTCGACACAGATCGTCATTTCTTATTTGACATAACATTTTTGTTTGTTTTATTGTTGACCTACAACAGAGTAAACTGAAATTAAATGTTTAAATTAAATGTAGCTGCTAAATGAATTAGATTTTTTCCTGTAAATGCGCAATTCATGGTGCAGCACCGCGTGCTTTGCGACTAGGGTTGCCACCCGTCCCTTAAAGTAAAATGATGCGTCCCGTATCAAATCAATAATGGACGCGATTTGTCCCGTATTTTACATAAGGCCCACACATAGTTGAATAAAAACTTCAAACCGGCTTTAAACCAATGCACGACAAGTCAAAAGAGAGCGCGCTGCTTGTGAATGTCCTGAATGTGACTCACAGAAAGACGCGCGCCAGTAGCGCATGCACAGACCGCGCGAAAGAATACAGTTCTCTTTCGCGCTTGAACGAACAATAACACACACAATTATGCCAAAATGTCATTTGTCAAGTATTTTCACAACATAAGAGCAGTCTTATGATGGACATAAAGAGTTGTGAGAGAATGAGGCGAGTGTGAGATCCGCGTCTCTGTCAGCAGCGCTCTTAAAGGGCCAGCTATCAATAAAGCTTTCTGTCCGTAATGAGCTTTAATAAGGATTAGTCTATATATAATTTATAATTTATGCAGCGTAGACTGTTTAATAACTTTATTCAATTTCTGTATATGTCCTACCTGTTAGACAGGAAGGTCACAGGTAAATATGACATTTATTATGGGTTTATGTGAGGATTGTTTGAAGTTCACTTAAATTAAAAGCTGTTATATTTTTTGAAGCCTAATAAATGTTTGAAAAAATTGATAGCTATTTATCATTATAGGTGTTATCAATTATTTAGTTGTTATTGCTAGTTTGAGTTGAGAAATACACATTTCAGAATCATCACTAATCTGTGAGTGCATTTGCTTTAGAACCAAACAAGTTGACTCATGAAACCATTTGTTTATTATATCGCAATCACATATCGCAATCGCAATATTGACCTCAATAATCGCAATATGACATTTTCCCCAAATCGTGCAGCCCTAGGTCAGACCATAAATTATTGTGATTGGGGGCCGTGAATGGGTGTCCCTTATTTTGCCACACTGAAGGTGGCAACCCTATTTGCGACACTTGACGTGACGTCAATTAACGTCAACAAATTAAACGCAATAATGGAGAAATCAAGAGCATAATCATAAAGAGCAACTTTAATGTAATACAGTTTGATTTATGATGCAAAATTTACTTTTGGCCCACGGCCCTCAATCAAGTTTGATTTTTGGCCCTTCATAGGAAAAAGTTTGGGCACCCCTGATCTAAATACTTTAAAAACATCTCACGATTCGTTAATCTCGATAGCTGTAATAGTAAAAACGTATAATATCTGTAGTAAAAGTATTCAAGAGAGTTTCACATGTAATACGTAGCTATTTCATATGCAAGCAGGTCAGCCAATCACAGCAGAGGCCGGTTACACACAGACACGCCCCTTCAAACAGAGCTTTCAAATCAGAGGCTAAAATCAGGCTAGGAAAAATGCCTTTTATTTCTAAATTATGACTATTTTTGATCTAAAAAATAGGGATGCACCGATACCACTTTTTTCAGAATCGATCCGATCCGATACCAAAAATTCAGAGTATCGACCGATACCCGATACCGATATCAACACACTTTTAAAAAAAAAATCAAGTAGAATTTATGTAACTCTTTGTGTGTTGAACTGATAAGCATTCTTTTGTGTTAAACACAATCTACTTAATACAGACAACTTCATTATAAAGAAAAACAAATCCAAAAAATATATGATCATAATCTATGACAAAAATGCTATTATAAACTAGATTAGTGGATAATTCAACAGTAAAATTTAGTCTAGAAAAATCATGAGTCGACAATAATTGTATAAAATCTGAACATTTAGTGAAAAAAACAAATAAGAGACAATACGTGTAACACTAAATCTGGAAAAACGTTACACATTGCTCTTTGTATTGTAAAATACATTCATGAAAAACAAGATAAAAATCAAAAAGATAAATTATTTTATATATAGCTATAGGCTACTATACAATTGAGACATGTTTTAAATGTATAGCACTGCTGTTTAATGAGGCAGCAACATATGATAGAACAGAACAAGAAAGGCTATTAATAATCTTCCATTGCGTCACCCTATTATGATTATGAAAGGCTCTAATACAGTGCGGCACAAAGCGCTAATGCGCATCCCGAGCGCAGAATGATGCGCTTGAAGCAACACAGAGTCACAGCGCGCAGCGCGTCGAGTCCGCATTGAAAAGTTCAAAGCACAAACGAAAGACATATTGATATGTAGTGTATTATACAGTATCTATCTTTGCAATAGTTCATTGAGCCTTTTCTTTTAACAGTTTTAAATTTCAGTTACTGTTCGAGTGAAGAACAATTATAGTGCAGCTGACTCTAGTGTTGTGATCTAACCGACACCCGGTAGAAAGTAACAGGATTAAGTTACAGCAATAAAGTCTAGCAAGATAAAGTTGTTTTATGCAAAACCATAGAGCTTTATCTACAGATCAAGTATAATAATAGTAACATTGAATCATCTTGGAGAGAGTTTCATCGTTGACTGACTCATAACCGAACGCGACGCGCTGTTGGAATGCTGAATGGAGAATGACTGACAGCCGCAGCAGAGAGAAAAGTTTACGGGATCTCGAATTTAATGACTTAAAATGTTCATTTCTATCTCACATTATACTATAATGGCTTAAGTTTCCAAATTGAGCTATCGAAGTCATCTGGTGAAAGATTTAATATCGTAAATATTGCAGAAAAACTAAATATCGAAATGCCCTAATGTAAACACATCTAATGGGGTCCAAGAGTTTCATCGTCTGAAAGGGACATAAAGATAGCGTAAAAGTAATCCAGATGACTCGGTTTGTAAACTGAGTGAAATATAAGGGTTATTCACTCTCAATTTAGTATGTCATTGGTTCTTGCACAATGGCATCATGTCTCACAGAACCAGTGAGGTTTGAATTTAATGATGCTGCATTTTTGTGTGTGTGTGTGTGTGTTTAGGGTTGGTCATTTTACCCATGTGTTTGTGGATGAGGCTGGTCAGGCCACTGAACCTGAAACTCTGATCCCTCTGGGTTTGCTGTCCGAGGAAAGTGGGCAGGTACGACTTGACAATGTTTGTGTTGACCCTTTGGAACTACATTGAGCTATATTGTTCATTTGTTTATTAGCCTATATCCTCTGATTTTACCCATCTGTATTCCATAGATTGTGCTTGCTGGTGATCCAAAGCAACTGGGGCCAGTGGTGAAGTCGAGACTTGCTGCTGTGTTTGGACTAGGGGTTTCTCTTCTCGAGAGGCTGATGGGAAATCCGCTCTACAGCTGCAGCGAGAGAGGCTACAATCCCCTGCTGGTCAGGAGATATCACAGATGATTACTGTTTGTGTGATATAAAGCAATATTCTGAGTTAAATGCAGGTTAAGCTTTATTGACAGGATGTGTGACAATAATTTGGTCTACAGAAATGCCAAAATTTTAAATATACACTATATTGCCAAAAGTTTTGGGACGTCTGCCTTTACATGCACATGAACATCCCATTCTTAATCCGTAGTGTTTAATATGGAGTTGTCCCACCCTTCGCAGATAAAACAGCTTCAACTCTTCTGGGAAGGCTTTCCACAAGGTTTAGGAGTGTGTTTATGGGAATTTTTGACCATTCTTCTGGAAGCGTATTTGTGAGGTCAGGCACGGACGTTGATGAGAAGGCCTGGCTCTCAGTCTCCGCTCTAGTTCATCCCAAAGCTTCTATCGGGTTGAGGTCAGGACTCTGTGGAGGCCAGTCAAGTTCCTTGAGGGGGTTGAGGCTTATTTAAATGCCTTATTTATTGATATCTCTGCAGATTAAGCTGAGATATAAGAAGGAAACATTGGGTAAAAAAAATTGTCACCTTTTACATTTACATTTTTACATTTCTTTTACATTTTTACATTTATTTTTTTTAAATGAGGTCCATACTCTAGAGCAGGGGTCCCCAAACTTTTCCATGACAAGGCCCCCCAAATACCACTAGGTTCTGGCCAAGGCCCCCCTTTGCAGGATGTGTTATTAAACCCATCGACAATACTACAGCAAATGTAGAAATAAATAAATAAAACCTCTAGGTGACCATCAGATTATGTGATGTGTTTGATACCAACTTATCAGAAAGATTATAGAGATGAACCGATTACAATTTTCTAGGCCGATTCCAATTTTTCATTGAGTTTGACCTGCCGAGACAGATTTTAGCCGATTCTGATTTCATTTTTTCTAATCACCTTACAGCACACACAAATATTTATTTTCTATATTTTTTATTTATTTATATACATATATATATATAAGTCTTCATTTTCTTTTCTGACATAGCCTATTCTAGTTCTTGTTAAAACACGCTAGAAATGCAAATTATGGGCATTTTAGGCACTTTTTGTGTGAAATCATATTTATTTTGTCCATCAAAAGTGTGCTTTCACTTTAATTGAGTGTGAGCTGCGCAGCAAAACTAGACTTGGCGTCGAAACCCGTTTCACGCTGCTCACGCGACGCTCCTGCTCCCGGTGTGAATGCACTCATTGATTAACATGCACGGCGGAAAAAATTGCGCCACTCGTGCTGGCGATCTGAAACGTCCGTAATTCACGAGGTTTCCTACATGTGCGTTCCGTGTGCACGTGTGATGCTGATGTTGCGCTATGTTAATCATGCGCACTGAGTGCATTAGACCGGCATAAAATCAGCATATGTCAGACTGACCGGCCGGTCGCCTATCACATGAAAATCGTCCAATTCCGGTCACCAGCCAATCAATCGGTGCATCTCTAAAAGATTAGCATTACAAGTATAATGTTCAGATAGGTTTATGCGACAAATTATTATAATGCTTTTTCATAACAATACTCATAATATAAATATTTTTACTTATTATTTTTTTTTTTTTAACATTATTTTTTTCTTCCACTTTGAAAACCCTTGCTCTAGAGTAATTTCAGTATTGAAATGAGCACTGTCACCTTGCTATCAATTGGCAGCTGCAGATTCTTGCCCTCCAGCAGCTCCTTCAAGAACCTTTACCCCTAAAATCCACTGGATCCGTCTACGGCGCGGAACGTAGGTAATAGTAGGTAATATTCTCAGCAGAGAATAGGTAGCAGGTCTATTTTCGCCGCTTGCCGCGTCAAGCAGCACAGAGCACATCGTACCGGGCAGGAAGTCAGACACAGAACGGCATAGAAGAAGTCACCAACGCTCCGCTGCTGAAACGCTTCCAGTGGACTTTGACGCCGAGCTAGGGACGTATCAAATACGGGGCGCTGACTTTCCGCCGGATCCAGTGGATTTTAGGGTTTACTGACACATCATGATTTGAAATCAACAAAAATATTTAAAGTAGTTCACCACCCTAAAATATAAATTTTGTCATTAATTACTCACCTTCATGTCGTTCCAACTTTGGAACACAAATGAAGATCTTTTTGATGAAACCTCAGATCTTTCCGTCCCTCCATTGACAGGTACACGGTTACCACTTTGACGCTTCAAAAAGTTCATAAAGAGATCGTAAAACCAATCTCATGATTTGAGTGGATTAGTCCAAATTTTCTGAAGGGACTCGATCGCTTTATATGATGAACAGATTGAAGTGAGGCTTGTAGTATTACTCCAAATGACTAACACTACAAGAATGGATAAAGCAATAAACAAATGGCTGTTTATTCAGCCCTCCATCATAAAACCTCCCCTTTGTTGTATATGGTTTAATCCTTGTTTCTTTGTAGGTGACTAAGCTGGTCTATAACTACCGCTCCCACGAGGCTCTGCTGGAGTTGCCTTCACGACTCTTTTACGCGGGCGAGCTGTGCGTGCGCTCTCAGAGAGCTGTGGTGGATGCTCTCTGCCACTGGAACAGACTTCCAACTAAAGGCTTCCCCTTTATTTTTCATGGAGTTCGGGTAAGTGAAGACTCAAATGTCACTTCTCAGGCCCTGCGTGTGTTTTTGTCTGCTGTACATGTCGACTGTGTTCTGAAGGGCACTGAGATGCGGGAGGGCAGTAATCCATCATGGTTTAATCCTGCGGAGGCAGTGCAGGTCATGATGTACTGTTGCCAGCTGGCAAAGAGACTCTACAACCCCATACCAGCTACAGACATTGGCGTCATCGCGCCCTATAAAAAGCAGGTGGGTACTATGTCTCTTCACTGTTTTGTTTATGGCATCGATGCAATGTGTTGTTGTTATTTGCAACCTCCCCCTCCTTGTTTTACGAGCTTTGAAATGCATAACCCCATGACGGAAAATAGCTTTTAAAAGAAACCATCAATTCAGGTTGACTTTACACCAGGGCCATTTTTTTCATTACAGACTTCTTTTAAATATTGTGTGGGAAACAGAGATAGGATCAGTTTTCCAGATACAGAAGCCACTTTGATGTTGACCAGTGTAAATGCGCCGTGTCCTGATTGGGTGAAAGATTAGTGTAAACGCAGCCTGTAATTGCTCTGTAACAAGGACACATAAAAAAAGAAGTGTAACCGTATTATTGATTTATGTATGTATGTTTATATGTATGTATGTATGAGTAGGGGTGTAACGACACATCGTCATATCAAGATATCGTGATCTGAAAATGCGACAATATGTATCATTGATGTAAACAATAACTCTATCACAAAACATAGTTTTATCCAAGCTTACTGTATTTATGAAGTATAATTCACCCAAAAATTTTAATTCGGTCATGTGCTCACCTCATTTTTGTTTTTTTTTGAAACCTGATAAATTTCTGTCCCTCCATTTTAAAGTCCATTCCTCTAAATCGAGTGGTCTAATTCAAATCCAAACCTGAAGAGGACGTTCAAATGCGTGAGAGGCGGGACATGGCGAGCACCGGGAGAGTCTGTGTGTGCGCGGCTTATCTGTGTAAGAGCAAATGCCTGAACTGAAAGTGTGAATCTATATGTTGAATATAATGCGTAATAATGCAATGGGGGAATATTTGTGGGTCCTGATGAAAATAAGTAAGGAATAATTGACGACAGGCCGTTGAATTATTATAAAAATAATGCACACCCGAGGTGGTAATGCGGTCACGACGCGAAGCGGTGTGTAGCGAAGCAGTGTAGCGCAGCTGATGATTCCTGCTCCATGGCTTTGCTGGAACCAGAAAAGTTCTTTGTACAGTCATTGTGCATTTCTTTCCATGTGTTGTACTCTTCCTCTGTGATGTTTATTTCTCTTCTTGCATTTTCTTTTAGTGCACATGCATGACAATAAGATGATAAAACTTCAAAGTCTATCTCAAGCCCTGTAATAAGGTCTATGCACACACCAATGCCACAGTGTGAAGTGAAGCCCCTTTTCCCGTCAAAAGACACACTTATGTTCCCTCAGAATTTCTGCCACATCTGGGTCAATGTCTGCATAAGCCTGTCAGACCTGCTCTGGCCTTTCCTAATGACTCCAAGCCTCGCTCGGTCTCTGCCACTGGAAGTAATAGTATAATTATAATAAAAAGACTGTTCGGTCTATCAAAATGTACCCATTCAAGTGCTAATCTAAGTATTACACAAATTGTAAATGTCAGCATAAATCAGGCTAAATTCATTGTACAGTGGAAATATGGTAGGCCTATCCTAATTTTTCTGAACAACCTCTTACATTGCGATACAACTTCTAACTGGCTGACTTTACCGGTCACTCCTGTTCTGTCTCTGAAATGTCTTCAGGTGCAGTAAAGGGATACACAGCATTTTGGATATTTTCTTTAGAGCAGCATATCCCAGTCCCAGACCATCACTCCTGTAGACGCGAGGATGAGAAAACACTTGTTCTGTACCCATTTTCTCGTGATTTACATTCTTTGCATTCTAGCAACAGACTGCTACAAAACCCTTGATTTGCGGGATCTTTGTTTATTTGTAGAGCATCTGACATACAATTTGGACAAATCAATTCTTCAATCAACTCGTTCAAACGCAAGACGTGCATTATTAGCCACTGCTGTGTAACTGGGCTGAAATCCACAGGGATAATCCTATCGTTATTCATCGCATGTATTTTGCACTTTGATGCACTATAAACGTCTATTTTCTCATTCTCGCAAATATAATCTTTTTTGCATGTACTTTCCTTACTACTTCGAGCTATAAATAGCTGCTTATGTCTCTTTTTTTTATGCTTTTGCACGGAAATTCTGTTTTCCCCATCTCTACCGCACTGATGTCTCAGTCTGTGGTAAACTAGCGGAACACATCACGTGACACATTTTGGCAAATCAGGTCACCAGAAATGGACTTTAATCTTCCTTAGGCAATGAAATTTCACCTTTAGTTTCTCCCTATTGGTGAGCTCTGAATAGGAAATGACCATATTTAGACATATTTAGCTATTATGACGCTAGAGAGAATGAGCTTTCTAACGATACCAGACACTGTTTTCAAAAGCGACCACGGAGATATATCTAACTTTGTCAAAAGTTAGCATTTTTCAAACAGAGGAAAACAGACGTAGGAACACAAAATGTCTAAAAATAAACATTTTAATGTGAACTTTTGTCCTTTATTATGGTTTTATAGTATATAAGACATTGTTATAGAAGAAAAATATACCAAAATCTGAAAATTGACCGGTATTCACAAAAATGACTTTTTTCCCTGTGGTGTCTCACCTTAAATTGTGATGGTTCCAGCAGTTTGGGTGGAGGATTACAACTCATTCCACCAGAGAGGAGCAGAGAAGGTGTAGGTTCTGGAAAGTGACTTAATGCCTCATTGTGAAGAAACGGAATCGGTAGTTCAGTGACCGTAACTGGCAGGAGAGGGCATGCAGGAGTGCATGAAGTAGGCAGGTGCCATTTCAGTGGCAGTCATGAAAGCAAGCGTCAAAACCTTATATTTGATTCTGGCCACAACTGGGAGACAATGGAGAGAAATTAGGAGGGGTGTGACATGGGTTCTCTTTGGTTGGTTGAAGACCAGACGTGCTGCTGTATTCTGGATCGTCTGCAGACGCTTAGTAGAGCATTGCAGTAGTCTAGTCTTGAAATGACAAGAGCTTCAACTTGGAACATATTCTGACAAGAAGGGTTTGATTTTCGTGATGTTGTAAAACACAAAGCTACACAAACAAACTGTTGGTGAATTATGGGTGGTAAAGCTCAACTGGTCATCAAAAACAACCCCCAGGTTCCTTGCTGTCCTGGTTGGTATTGGTGTTGTAGACTCAATATCAGTTGAACAGTGATATTGTGGTCAACTGATCAAGGTCAAGGTTGAGCTGGAGATTACACTCTATCCAAGCAGAGATGTCAGAATGACAGGCAGAGGTACGAGTTGAGACAGTGGGATCATCAGGTTGAAATGACAGATAATAGAGCGTTTTATGTTCCCAATGTCAATAGAGAAAACAAATAGGACCCAGCACTGAACCTTGAGGCATGCCATTGATTATCTGATTTGACTCAAAAACCCCTCTTCCCCATGAAACCTTGAAAGATCTGCCTGTAAAGTTATAGCCTGGTAATACCAGACTCTGCTACTTCACTTTGCTTCGTAGACAGAGTCTGGAATAGCATAATAGAGAAGTGTTTTCTCTCTCGCTAGGGGGTGATTTCTGAAGTTTAAAATCATTGGTTACCCGTAAGCCAATCAGATAAGTTTATGTTATGCGCCGACACAGCCGCATCTAAACACAGACATCATGCATCTAACTCAAATCTATCATCGAACTTCCGCTGTAAACACTTGATGATGCGAGCGAAATACCGGAGTGAACATGGCTGTAAACGACTTTTGCAGATTATGCTAAGTTAATCTACGCATCCACGGTACAATCACGTGTCTCGTTTCCGCGGTCGTTTCGGTTGTCGATTTCTCTATCCTACAATGTAAAACTCGGCGCTTAGCGGCTACGTCACGGCTCTCAGCCGCCCTCTGTTTGTTGATTGGGCCGGCTGTTTTCAGGCCGGTAAAAAACTGAAAGATAGGCTGCTATCTCAGACTGACTACAGGAGCGAAATGAAATTAGCGGAAGTAGGAAGTCTGACGTAGTCAGGCTAGTAAAGTTAGACAGAAGCCACCAAAGTACCGTGCCTTTGATGCCCAAGTCAGAAGAGGTGGATTAGAGGATTTGGTAGTTTACAGTGTCAAAATCTGCAGACAGGTCTAGTAAAGAATAAGGACAGATGATCTGGAGTTTGCTCTTGTGCCGTTAATTTTGCCAAAATTTGTGCCAATCGAATGCCTGGTATTCATGTGCTTTGGACAGTCATGGAAACACCATGTGCTGTATTTAAACAGTCGTTTAAAGTCCCTGTAAAGTCAAAATTAAGTATGTCTTCTGAGTTTGTCACACCACAGAAAAATTTGTTATTAGCCACCCAGCCAAATGTGGCCCAAATAATCCGGAACACAGCAATGGTGAAAAACTGTTTAACAGTCTAACTCCACAATTCAGTACTTCACAGGTCACAGTCTTTGTGATATGGTTTAGCAATACATTTCTTACATTTATAATATGTTTAGATTTTTTTATATATTTTTTAAAGAATTGCCTTTACAGGGACTTTAAGCATTTGAGGAAAGAATATGTCACATGGTGATGGAAAACTCACCAATTTGAGTGAAGTTTCATTCTAAACTTTTTAATAGTTCAAAGTCACAAAAAATTGGTAGTACAGTTGGCAATATAATACAAGGATGTGCAGTGCTAGAGCTTTAATAAACAGTTCCCATAGCTTGTTCGTCCAGTCAGACAACGATAAAGCAGATATGCAAATAAGATTGTTAACCCAGGGTTTAGGAATGTACAGTGACGTCAGATTATGAATACCCAGGATTAACGTAAAAACCCAGGATCACCCAGATTTTGTGTGTGTATTGTCAGGTGGAGAAGATCCGTGTGCTGCTCCACAGGGTGGGTCTGGGAGATGTGAAGGTGGGCTCAGTGGAAGAGTTTCAGGGTCAGGAGTTCCTCATCATGGTCCTGTCAACGGTAAGAAGCCCTTCCTGGGCGGGACCTTTGGAAATAAGTGAATGTGGAAAAGTTCTGAATCCAGAGACCTACTTAATTTCGGGGTAACTGAGGCCATTTTCTAGACTTTTATGTCCACTGTAACATGTAATGCCAGTTTTAACAACCAGACTGACAAACAAAAACGGAGTAAAACAAGAACCATAATAAAGATGTTTTTTTTTTATTTGTTTTTTTTTTTACACTTTACCATACTGCTCAGGGTTTGCAAACAAAGAACCACCCTAATAAATCTGGTGAAACTGGTAAAACATCTACTGTATTTTAATGAATGTTTGGAAGAAATGTCTATTAAATGATTTAATACATAGGTATAAGTGACAGGTGTTCAGTTTCATCTTCTAAGATGAATACCTTTTTTTTAATTTTTTTTATATTTTTTTATAAACTGTAGGTCCGGTCCAATGAGTCCTTGCTGAATGAAGAACTGCAAAACGTGCTGGGATTTCTCTCCAACCCAAAGCGTTTCAATGTTGCCATTACACGAGCCAAAGCTCTCCTCATTGTTATCGGAAACCCACACATTTTAATCAAGGTGAGATTTATGGCGCTTTTCCACTGCATGGTATGGTACGGCTCGCTTTAAATGGTACCTGGTCTGTTGAGGTTCCAAGCGTACCATACCAATACAAAAAAATTACGTGAAAACACTGCAGATCACTGATTGGTCAGACAGAATTGTCACTACCAGGGTCATTGTATTTGCGACACGAGACACTAAACCCACTAGATTTAAATAGCCAGTAGACAACAGCCAACGCTGTAGCACCTGTTTTTAAAGTACTTGCTTGAAAAAAGATGAAAGAAGATGAAAACTTAAAAAAAGAAATGGCTGAATTGAAATGGCTGTATTTTTGGCGATAATCCAAAAGCCTGTGATCAACAACAGTTTATTGTCAGTTTTGTCCAAGATAATTTTCACAGATGATCACATCTTTTATGAATTATTTTGAAGCCTAAATGCAGTCGCCAGAAGTAAAAAGCTAAAGGCTATAAACGAACTACACCACGGTCCCATGAATTCAACGTCACCATCACTAAGTTTCTTTTATCTAAAAACATTTTTCCAGAACGTTTGAGTTAGAATAGTTTATCCACCTTATTCCTGACGAGTTTACTGCGTTTTGAATTATGGGTGACACTTCCGGTTTGGGGAAATTTCATTCAAAAAGGCTGAAACGAATCATTTCAAATCATAAGGTTGCCCTACAAATAAAGCTGATCTGTCAGTGTGACTGGATGAGCTGTCAGTTTCCCTTCATGATTTATTTTCAGACATCATGAGAATAACGTTACACTTGGTATTTTAACGGGACATGTTATAACAAGAATATCTATGGCAAGATCTCCTCAGTCGCTGCTTTCTTTTCCTCATGATTATTTCATTTTTTCCCTTTGCAATCCGCTGTAAAACTATGAAAAAGAACAACATATACTGCACATTTGTAGTCCGTTCTCCCGATTTTTAATTTACGATATATTTCATTAGTAATTTACTGGAATGGACGAAGAATCTCTCGTTTTTCTCCTCAAATCCTCACATCTCTTTCCAGGTTTTTTTTCACAGGTAAATACAATTTATAATCTGTCAAAATTACGGAAATCACTTTGAAATAGTATCACGTGATGCTGAAGTTAATGAACATTTTTGATTAAGGCAACAGAAGTTGCGCCGCCGCCGTTGATTTCAGGAAGTTGTTTACGTTAGGCTTGTTCGACTTGAACCGGAGCTGCACAGACCGATCAGGGAATGACAGCAAAGTACTGTGAGAACGATTAGAGAGCAGACGGCTCCTTATGCTTTTGAATCGCTCTCGTGGTACTTTGATGTCATAAACTGATCGGTCTGTGCAGCGCCGGTTCAAGTCGAACAAGCCTGTAGTGTAACGGGTTGTGTCAGGAAGAAAAATAGGGATAGCTCACTGCTAAAGTTATTGCAGAGCCCAGACAGACTCACGGAGGCGTTCGGCATCTCACAACACGCACATTATTCCCCAATCAAACTTGTGGAACTGTCTGTCACACGTTCTACCGTCCACAGCGTTACTTAACAAAATAAGATAAAAATGAGCATTAAACAGAAATAACCCGCATACATCGGGTGTTCGAGGTGCACGGCACATACAATACAGACTGCAGACAAGGAGCAAGGAGCGCGCAGCTCTTAAAGGGCTACACCTTATTTCCACTCGTTACAGAGTGAAAATGTAACTCGTGTGCAGAAAAAGTGTTGTTTGGCAGTACTTTCAGTCAAAAGAAGGCAATTCAAGTCGAGCTACATGTTCAATTTGCAATGCTGATTTGTCTCGTGGTGGCAAGGACCCTAAACAATACACAACATCGCCGCTGTAAAAATGCACAATGTTGCTTATTCTTTTTTTTTCTTTTTTTTACAGTTAAAATAAAGTCAAATGAAAAATCCCCGTTGTTTACTTCATTAATGTGTTTACTGTGTTAATGGACAGAGGATGAGAGTAGGATTCGGTATTCGGTTTCGGATTCGGCATAATCTTAACCAGTGGATTCGGTATTCGGCCGAACCCTACAAATCTGGATTCGGTGCATCCCTAGTTTTCACACCTGAGAAAGACAAAGGCCCTCCCCTAATGGCCCTATAAGGTGCTATCAGGTGCTGTCATTGTGAGAACCCTTGCACAAAGAATGAGGAGAGACTTAAAGAATGGCTTTTAGATTGTTTGGATTTATTAACAACACAATCAAGTTATTTACAACACAACCAAAAAGATACACAACCAAAGACAAAAAAGCACATTAGTGAAACACACTGATCTAAAAACAGAGACTTGGACAGTCACACACCTTTGTGCCATTCCTAAAACATATAGGTTACACACCTGTCATCTCCACGTGAATGTCAGCTGGACTCATCAGTGCCGGTCCCTGTAAAAAAAATTTTTTGAAAAAAAAAAACACAACAGCTGTGAACATGCTGATATCAGGAGAAACTATTTTAGATTTTTCTGGTTCAAATTATGAAATTTACTAAATACATACATACATACACTATATATATGAACTCCCAAGTGTGTTGTGCCTTGTAGGCATATGTAGGGATGCATGAAATAATAACAATAGCCTATAGCAGGCAGCCTATAAATCACTAAAAAGTTCAGTAACACTACATTAGAGAAAACTATATGGATTATCATGTTACTTCAAACGTTTCCATTCGTTACGACGTTATGAAATGAGATTGCTGGAGTAAAAACATGAAGCCTAATGTTTGTTTTGCTTTTCAAACCCACAGCGCGCGTCCAAACTCAGCGCGTGCAAACATTTACTGAATGCGATCGAGCCGGACCAAACTATGAAACATTTTTCTTACATAATTATACATATCTACGTGTGAGCAGATATCCACATTCCACCAACACAATATTTAACAATAAACACAGGTCTAAACATTATAATATTCACAATCATACGAGCCTTCTGTTATATCGTGCTGTGTTTAATTATCGAACATAAAAACATTCGTAGCCTATGACATGATAATGTTTTTATGTATATACATTTAGCATTAGGCTTCATGTTTTACTCCAATCACATTTTATAACGTACATTTTAGTCTGGCACCAGTTTAACTAGTCGCTACAAGTTTATGCAACAATAACATGCTGCTAACATGCTACAAACAATAACATGGCTTACCTTAAAAATCGTTCTCATAATCAAACTGCGTTGTTCTAACTCTTCTGAGGTAAATCCAAGATAAACAGCACAGTATTCCACACTCGTGAAACGCAGAGCAGGACTGAAGACTAAAGTCGCGGATTATCTGTTTTGAGAGCGTGCGTTCCTCCACGTGGCTCATTAGTATGTGAGCAGCTGTTGCGCATGGGCGTGGTCACATTAACGTTAATGAGCTCAGGCTGGAGAAACTGTACATGTCGTTGCTTTCATACGAATTACTTAAACAGAATATTTGTTTTTGATATGATTTACATAATTTAAAAATAGAGACTCAAAGCATTGTAAAGACATACGTTTCAGGTCTGTGTGACAAACATTTACTGAGTTACAGATAATGTTCTGTCGCGTTTCAGAATGAGCTTCACATTGAGAGAGACGGCAGAACGCACATCATGTTTATTTTCTTTATTTTACGAAAAACACAACATTTTGTTTTTATTATGAGTGCACACAAATAAAAGAAGACATTTAACAGTTTTGAATGATGTAAAACACTTGCCTGTATGACAAAAATAGACTGAGTTATTTGAGTCTATTTTGCACTGATAAGAAAAAAAGCGAGACAATCGCGCCGGCGCGATAGCCGACCCCAGAGGGTTAACCAAAGGGCAAAATGGCAAAAAAGACCATGGTAATAAATCTAGCAGGGGTAAAGGAGATTGATTATTGTAATAAAATTTTCAGCCATAAAAACAAAACGAATCAATCAAATTCAGACGACTTGATTTCTTGCTTGTAATGTCCTGAATGCCATATTTTGAAGATACAGAAGAGCAAGTTCACTGCGATACTGATAATTAACACATTTAAATTTTATTTGACTACACTATTAATGCTTAAAATGTGTTTGTGTTCTAAAAACTATTGAGTAAATAATTCTGGATTGTTGATGATGCCTGGCATACGGATTCATTTGGTCCTTCTCGTAGTTTGTCTTATCGCGTGTGTGTGCGCATCTATTCCTGCAGGACCCGTGTTTCAGTGCTTTGCTGCAGTACTCGTATGATAACCGAGCGTTCGTGGGCTGTGACCCTCCAGTGAGTCTACGGGCCTCTTCAAGGTTTGCTCGTTTGGTTTTTGTCTCATTCAAGAACTACTCATGTCTTTCTGTTCTTGTAGGTCAGGAATACATGGTTTCATCACTTAATGCTGTTAATGTTTTTACAGGATTCTCTCAGAAGAAACCTAGAGATCACTTTGGCCTGAACTTGGACCAGCGGAGTGTTGGATAATTTTTCCACAATTGTTTTGTATTAAATAAATAAAGCGTATTAACATCTAAATCCCTCACTGAAAGACCACACTAGATCTGCATTATCTTCCTAGTTCCCAGAACAAGTAGTCTGACTCAAACTTCCCGAGATGTTAGTCGTGCCTCTGGCTGAATGGGGCAGTGTTGAGGCGCTGCACTGTGAGAGCCAGTGTTGATTTCTGTTATGTTCCTTGAAATGTTTATTAAAATCATTTCAGCAAGTATTCTTTTCAAGTGTTCATCTGTTCCATACTTGCAGATGATTAAGTTTTTACATTTGAGATGATCTTTTGTTTAGTTGTGGCTGACCATCATCTAAAGCAATCAATAACGGTCAACTTTTTTAATATTATGGGGCAGGTGTGGTGTATATGGTATTCTGTCATTCTTAACAAATATTAATATACAGATGTGCTCAAGTTATCAGAGATTGATGACACTGACTTTGAAAACATTTTCCAATTTAAAAATCCGACATGCTAATTGTCACGGCCCGGCTCCTCGTAAACATGTCTGTTTTCTTTTAAACTGATAACTCATTTACCCTTATTGCCTGGCTAACGTCAGACCTAGTCTTATTGAGACGTGGGTCTGGGAACCACATGTTCATTTTCTCGTATTTGAGGCGTGGTTTACGAATGCACAGAGCCGTTTATTGGGTGCTACAAATGTCTATCAAATGTGCCTGTACGTAGATCATAGCCAATCATTTCAATTATACCAGATGACGTATGTAGAGTGACAAAAAAGTTGCACTTTTTTCTAAATAAACTTGCGTTCTAAACTACTTAGAACAATATCTAAGGCTGCATCGAAAGGCAACTTCACGTCTGCTGCCATGTTGGATCCATAGATATAAACAAACTGCTTTGGTGTGTCGCATAGACGTCGTCGTTGCTGCTCCCTCCCTGTTCTGTGATTGGTCCATGGAATCGGATAATATGTAATAAGGGGCGAACTCCCACTCTCAGTAAACTTCCGGCTTCTGAACTGGTTGCAGTTCCACTCTGGTTCCATATGAGGGCGCTCACAGAATGAATGGAGCTCTATGGAGCTATACCCCTCAAAATCCACTTTTCTCAGGATATAATTTTTTCTAGTAATTTGAATGTTGTATTTGAAAGGAGATGCAAAGAAATTACACATTGCTGGGTGTTCGTTTTTTTTTTTTGTTTTTTTTTTTTTTTTTTTTTGAGTCACTTATTTGCTGTAAAAAGTCAATGACGTCATACACATCGTACGACCAGAGATACTGCTTTACGGAGATACTTCAGTCACTTTGGTGCTTTCGCGCTCTGCACTTCTTTTCTCTCGAGGCATCGACAACACAGCTAACACAGGTGTAAACACAACACAGCTGACACAGGTAACTACACGTGCTAGAAGAGTAAAGTCCGCCTTAACACTCTGGTCCCGCTTCGGATGCCACGATGTCATCAAGCGGTATCTCTGGTCGTAATCAGTTCTTCACTGACCAATTAGCGTTCATTAGCAGAATGCTAGCGTGTTATGGGCAACAACAACTCAACCTGTAAGAAATCAAAAGGACTTAAGTACTCGTTCATTGAACTTTCGACCTATAACCCATGTTGAACTTGCAAAACCTACAATCAAATCTGAGATTTCTCAACGGCAATCGGGTGAAAGACAAATTTTGTCGTCTAGCTCCATAGACTCCCATTCATTTTGCACTCGGACGATCGCCCCCAGTGGAACTCTGGTGGAACTACAACTACAATTCGGTACAATAGGACTTAATAGGGAGTGGCTCTGATGGAATCCAGGCTGCCTAGCGTAAGGCAGCATGGGGAAACCCAGGCTGCCGTAATTCCTCAAATAAAAACCGGTATTCAAATAAACGCCGGGCCTCTGATAGTGGCCGGGGGCGTGGTTAACACAGACAAATAAAAGCCGGTCTCAAATTAAGGCCGGGGGGAAAATAATGTGGATAGGTACCGTAATCTCCTACGTGCCTTTCGTATAATGTGCGTTCAAGTTCATCATTATGTACAGGTGCCGATAGATGGCAGTGGCTACATTGGATGTAACACGGGTCTCATTTAGTGCTGGTGACAAACTTTTCAACAACGTTATTAAAAACAAACTTGAGGAGCATGGCACCCAGACGAAAATTTTATTTAAAATTTAAACAAAGAGTTTTAAATTATGCGGAGGAAAACTCAGGTGAAAAAGCTGCGAAATATTTCGACATTGACCTCAGGAGAATCCGATAAGGATGAGCTGACAAGATTAGCCGATAAGAGCAGAGCACGGCTTGCTGGAGGTGGCAGGAAAAAAGTTAGCCTGGAGCTAGAAACAAAACTGCCAGATTGGATCTACTCCATGCGGGACAAACACAACCGAGTATCGAGAAAAATGATACAAAATAAAGATTTGGAGATCTTCAACTCTGTGAGTGATGGAGGAGATTTGTTTGTGGCTAGCAGGGGTTGGCTACAAAGATTTCTACAGCGCAATGGTTTCGCATTTCGACGTCGCACCACCATGGCCCAGAAAGACCCAGATCTATTAACTGAGAAACTTGTTTCGTATGTTGACTACGTTAGCAAGGCTTTCAGTTCTAAAAAGATTTTCGAGAAGGATATTGCAATGGACGAGACTGCAGTTTGGCTTGACACAGTGTCTTCCACTACTGTTGACACACGAGGAGGAAAGAGTGTGGCCCTAAAAACCACAGGACACGAGGAAGGCCATCTTACCGTTGTCCTCGGTGGCAAGGCCGACGGCACCAAACTGAAGCTTTATATTGTTTTTAAAGGGTCTATTCGTGAAGTGAAGGTGATGCAGCAGCAGATCTCCAGCGCAGTAATCGCCACCTCTGTGAATGGCTGGATGACTGACACTCTCACAGCAGATTGGCTGAAGTCTGTGGTGGGAAAATTCAACTTCACCCCACGGCTGCTGGCGTGGGACTCCTACCGCTGCCACATCAGTGCCGCCACCAAAGGGGAACCAAAATGTGGCTACAATATCACAACAGCGGTGATCCCGGGAGGCTGCACTAAATATATCCAAGCCCCCGATGTGATGTGGAACCAACCCTTCAAGGCGAGCCTGCACGATGCTTACGATCAGTGGATGGCAGGAGATACAGATAAGGAGTACACAGCCGGAGGGAACTTAAAAGGCCCTGCCCGACGCCTGCTTGTGGACTGGGTGGTCACCGCCTGGGACAAACTGGACGTGGATATGATAAAGTCTTTCAAAGTGTGTGTGGACTGTCTGTGAAAACTGACGGGAGCGAAGATGACCTCATCCTCTGCTTCAGGGAGGGACAGCCTTGCGCCACTGGACGGGAGGCGCTCGATCAGGGCCGGGAGAACCGGCGCGAAGCACCAGGAGGAGGAAGATGAAGAGGAGCTGTTTAACAATGAACTTGTAGTTCTTGATGTTGAGGATGGTGATTCTGAGGAGGAGGATGACCACCAAATATTGTTACGGGTAATTACACAGTTTCATTTATCAAGGTTAGCTGCGACGATGTTATTTTTAAGCAGTTTTGTTTGGATTTTACTTGCAGCTGAATGTTATTAGATACCGGCAGTTTACTGCGCTGTCAGGAATGTATTTTAATGTTATGGTATCCGAAGTAGCGTTACTTCAGATTTGTTGTTGTTGTTTTTATGTTTTGACACTGGATGCCATGATGTGACAAATGCTTACTACACACACGTGTAATTTAGCATACCTGTATGTGTAGGAGAAACAGATTTTTTTTGTCATGTTCATGCTGGTTATAGCTATCGTCTGTAACGTTAATCAGATAGGCTACTGGTGTGCTGCAAACCAGCAATGTGTTTTACATAGGTACCGTATGCTCTTATTGTAATCTACCAGCAATACTGTCGTACCTGTATTTGAAATAAACACCCGGTACATTTACAGGGTTGAAACTGAAACAATGGTGGTGGTGTTTGATTACCGTAATTCTGACCCAAACTGCTTTGTCACCCTCCTGGCTGTTGTTGTAAATGGTGATATTTTGTGCAAATGTTTCTTTAAAAAAAAAACCACTGGACAAAGATCATTTATCGCTTTTAATTTTAAACCGGTTTATTTACTTTGAATTTGAATTTAAACCAATTATTTATTAAACAGATGGGATTAGAAATAAAGTCCTGCCTCTAATAAAAGCCTGCTACCATTTGCAGTTCAGGTAAATAAAGGCCCCGGCTTTTATTTGAGGAATTACGGTAGTACCCTAATGTACCTCCTGAGAATTGCCAGTCATGCAACCAATCAAATTGGAGCTTGACGTTACCCAATGAATACATTTGTGTAGTGTTTCTCATCAAATGTTGTACTTAGTCACACATTATGTCCTTTGTCTTTTTTTATAGCTTAAGTGCAGCAGGCATAATTAAAGCTGTTTTGGGTCGTAATAAAGCAGCTTTTTACAAGGGAGTCAAGCTTAAAGCATGTTAGCTTAATGCAGATCTAATTCTTGAGCAAGGTTACTGAACCCTTTAAAGTGCCTGGATCTTTCATGATTTCTATTCAGCCTCGGAAATGCTCTTCTATGTACACTCCCAGACATCCTATAAGGCCCAAAAATCATAATTGCTGTGTTACTTTTGATAAAATCATTCTATAAATGGTCAGCGACTTAATACTGTGGCAATCAATAAATAGTTACATATTAACAATTTCAGACCCTCATTCTTTCCAGTGGACATGATTTTTTTTCTGTGGCTTTTCATGGTCTCTGTCATGTGATACCATCCAAATTTCAGAACATGATTGGACCACTAAAATCTTTTTGGTTCATAGACGTACAATATGGAAGGCTCAGTCAAGAAGAGAAAGTGTACCTATAACAAGCAATGTGGAATGAGAACATTTATTGTATTACTGGTATATGGTGGTGGATTGTGGATATATATACACTCACCGGCCACTTAATTAGGTACACCTGTCCAACTGCTCCTTAACACTTAATTTCTAAGCAGCCAATCACATGGCGGCAACTCAGTGCATTTAGGCATGTAGACATGGTCAAGACAATCTCCTGCAGTTCAAACCGAGCATCAGTATGGGGAAGAAAGGTGATTTGAGTGACTTTGAACGTGGCATGATTGTTGGTGCCAGAAGGGCTGGTCTGAGTATTTCAGAAACTGCTAATCTACTGGGATTTTCACGCACAACCATCTCTAGGGTTTACAGAGAATGGTCCGAAAAAGAAAAAACATCCAGTGAGCGGCAGTTCTGTGGGCGGAAATGCCTTGTTGATGCCAGAGGTCAGAGGAGAATGGCCAGACTGGTTCGAGCTGATAGAAGGGCAACAGTGACTCAAATAACCACCCGTTACAACCAAGGTAGGCAGAAGAGCATCTCTGAACGCACAGTACGTCGAACTTTGAGGCAGATGGGCTACAGCAGCAGAAGACCACACCGGGTGCCACTCCTTTCAGCTAAGAACAGGAAACTGAGGCTACAATTTGCACAAGCTCATCGAAATTGGACAATAGAAGATTGGAAAAACGTTGCCTGGTCTGATGAGTCTCGATTTCTGCTGCGACATTCGGATGGTAGGGTCAGAATTTGGCGTCTACAACATGAAAGCATGGATCCATCCTGCCTTGTATCAACGGTTCAGGCTGGTGGTGGTGGTGTCATGGTGTGGGGAATATTTTCTTGGCACTCTTTGGGCCCCTTGGTACCAATTGAGCATCGTTGCAACGCCACAGCCTACCTGAGTATTGTTGCTGACCATGTCCATCCCTTTATGACCACAATGTACCCAACTTCTGATGGCTACTTTCAGCAGGATAATGCGCCATGTCATAAAGCTGGAATCATCTCAGACTGGTTTCTTGAACATGACAATGAGTTCGCTGTACTCAAATGGCCTCCACAGTCACCAGATCTCAATCCAATAGAGCATCTTTGGGATGTGGTGGAACGGGAGATTCGCATCATGGATGTGCAGCCGACAAATCTGCGGCAACTGTGTGATGCCATCATGTCAATATGGACCAAACTCCCTGAGGAATGCTTCCAGCACCTTGTTGAATCTATGCCACGAAGAATTGAGGCAGTTCTGAAGGCAAAAGGGGGTCCAACCCGTTACTAGCATGGGGTACCTAATAAAGTGGCCGGTGAGTGTATATATATACACATACCTGTACACACACTACCGGTCAAAAGTTTTAGATCAGTACGATTTTTTAATGTTTTTAAATTAAGTCTCTTCTGCTCACCAAGGCTGCTTTATTTGATGAAAAAAACAATGACAAACAGTAATATTGTGAAATATTATGACAATGTTATTTCTGTTTTCTATTTTAATATTTTTTATAATGTAATTTGAAAGCTGAATTTTCAACATCATTACTCCAGTTTTCAGTGTCACATGATCCTTCAGAAATCATTCTAATATGCTGATTTTATGCTAAAAAAACATAAATGATTATTTTCAATGTTGAAAACTGTCGTGTACCATTTTTTTCCCCCAAAATTCTATGATGAATAGAAAGTTCAAAAGAACAGCGTTTATTTAAAATATATTCTTTTCTAACATTATAAATGTCTTTACTGTAACTTTTGATCAATTTAACTCATCCTTGATGAATAAAAGTATTTTCTAATTTCTTTCCCCCAAAAATAATAAATTCTTACTGACCCCAAACTTTTGAATGGTAGTGATTAATGTTACAAAAGCTTTCCATTTCAGATCAATTCTGTTCTTTTGAACTTTCTATTCATCATAGAATCCTGAAATAAAAATTTAAAAAACTGTTTTCAACATGGATAATAATCATAAATGTTTCTTGAGCATCATATTATAATAATTTCTGTAGGATCATGTGACACTGAAGACTGGAGTAATGATGCTGTAAATTCAGCTTTGATCACAGGAATAAATTACACTTCACTATATATTCACATAGAAAACCGCTGTTTTAAATTGTAATAATATTTCACAATATTACTGTTTTTTTTGTTGTTGTATTTTTTTATCAAATAATTGCAGCCTTGGTGAGCAGAAGAGACTTAATTTAAAAACATAAAAAATCTTACTGATCTAAAACTTTTGACCGGTAGTGTATATATACATACATACACACATTCTGCAAATGTTGAATTTGGTAGGGTCTGTTACCCTGAAATCTGTTGTTACATATTCTGGGATCAAATCCAGTGTCATTCAATGATCATTACTTTTCCCAGCCGATGATCATATGTACTGTAGATCACTGGGTAAAGTCAAGTGTGAAACAGATGAACGTAACACATTTATGCATTTCACATGTATATAGCCAACACTGCTTGTTGAGTCACATTTATTTATATAGCACTTTATACAATACAGATTGCTTTAGAATATCTTTACAGTCTTACACAGGAGAGAAAAACATAATCAAAACAAGTCATATTACCAATTCATCAATGTCGCAAAATTCTTCAATGAGGAAACAATGAATCCACTTCTAATTACTAAAAAGCACCTCTAGAGAAGAAAATATAGTGCCATTTATTTAGCTCAATTCAGTTCATTTCTCATTTGATAGTTACATAAAACAGTGTGAACTTTTAAGCGTGTGTGTGTTTTTATCTGGGATTTTCAGTAAAAGTCACTCATGGTCTCATCACAAGTATACCTCAGTTCTGCACACATCTCAACAGCTTTGATTAACTAAATCGAATGCTTAAACTAACATGGAGAAAGATATAATGTTATTTAGCAACCCTCTTGTACAATGAAAGTATTTACAATTAATATGATTTACAACTGCTAGTCCAAACATAAACATAAAAGCAATGTTATTAATTTCCCAAATTCATATTTTGACTTGTCCTTCACAATCTTCATGACTACAGGTCATTTTAATAAACTTCCCTGTAATATTCTGAAACTGCTCTTAATATTTCTCAGTATTTTCTTAAATCTGCAGGACCTAAAAAATTGTTTTGCCATCACTAATTGAAACAATGCTTTTCTCTACAACCGAGTGAAAACTCAGGTACAGGTTACTTGCTGCATTCCCACACCCAACACACACACACAGACAGTATATTTGATGGTTCTTTCAAACTCGGCGAGGCATAAAACACTCATGATTTCTCCTTTGCGTGCCATCTCAGGTGTCTCTTCAAGTGTGCGGACAGGATAAATCTCTGACCACATCGATCACATTTAAAGGGCATCGCTCCGGCATGATAGAGCACGGGAGTTTTGAAATTGCACACTTGCGCAATTTTCTTGTCACTGTGAGGACTTCGGCTCGATTTCTCGTTCACGTGAATTTTCATGTGACTTGTGAGGTTTCCTTGATGTCTGAAATTATTCCCACACTGATGGCATGTGAAAGGCCTCTCTCCGAAATGACATATGATGTGTTTCTTCAGGTCTCCCTTGCGTGTAAAGCTCTTTTCGCACTGTGTGCATGTGAAAGGCTTGTCTCCGTTGTGAATTAACACGTGGTTCTGGAGGTTGATTTTTTGCGTGTAACTCTTCCCACACTGAAGGCACGTGTATGGCCTTTCGCTGTGGATTGTCATGTGATCCTTAAGGTCTTCTTTACATTTGTAACTCGTTCCACAATGTGGGCATCCAAACGATTTTTTGGCCCCCGGACTTTGTGAGTTTTCTCCTGATGTGAAGCTCTGAGACTCCTGGTTTTTCTCCACTTCATTCTGGTCTTGACTTTCCTCTTCCACTTCAATCAGGTCTAAAACGAACAAGTGGGTGATAATCAATTCAAGGGGAACAATGGTGAAAGATGATGTATAAATGAACCTCATTAGGAGTGCAGGTAAAAAGATGAATTATTTTACTATGATATGATTAAAATGCCATCAAACGTTGGTAAACAAATACACACAACATCATGATCAATGTTCTATTCAGGATCAGACACCAACCTGTTTGTTCCTCGGTTATTTCTTCTTTGACTCTGAATGGTTCTAGATCAGTCAGATCCACAATCTCCACTTTAATAAACTCCATCGTCACGCAGATCTAGATCGACAAACCTCTGGCTTTTCTTGTTTGGAAACGGGTCAGCGATTACGGTCGGGACGAGGATGAAGATCAAATCGAAAGAAAAATAAAGGCAAAACACAGTATGCTGTCACGGGTGCTCATAGAAATATAACATTTAGACATTTAACTTAGGTTTGTGGTAAAATGCGTTATCGACACGTCATATACATGCATTGTAAACACAATCAATAACAACCAACATTAATTTCAACCTTTTATGAAACAAAACGTTTTTAGTAACATTGGCAAATTGCTGGACCAAAATGTGTAAATAACGTTGAACGTTGTGTATGGTTGTATACAGCTGAAAACACAAACCTTTTATCCAGCGGACATTTAGAGAAGACGCGGGCGCAGTGCTTATGACGTCACGTGAAGAAGACCCCAGCAAAATCACATCAAAATAAAAGTCTCCAGTGAATTTTGCTTTAATTTAACAACAGCTCTGACCAAATTCCTGCAAAAACTATATTTTGTATAGACCACTCCCCACATAGTTATATCATTTGTCTCAGCAAGGATATTCTGTAAAAAAAATGAATCAATTTATTATGATACGTTATTGGGCAAAGACTTACACAGATGGGACTTTTAAGTATGAAGAATATTTGTATTTTATTATGGAATGCGCTGGAATAATATGCTCTCGCTTTTGGAGCCATTTCCGCCTAATTGTTATTAGCGAGAGGCGCTTTCCTTCGTGAAGCTTCGAATCTTTTGCGAATCATTTGTTTCGAACCAGTGAATCGGAGCCATAGGATCGGAGCGCGTATCAAACTGCCAAAAGTCACGTTATTTCAGTAAACGAGGCTTCATTACGTCTTAACTTTTTTGATACGTTTCGAAATATCAATGGTTCACTTTTGTGAGAATAAGGATGAAACATTTATTACTGATCTATTTATTTTTCCAGTGTGAAAAAACTCAAAACATTTGGAATAGTTTATATCTTCATATAGCACCTTGATTCTTCAAAATCCTTTCAGTTAAAATATATAATATATGTTAAATGTAGGTACCGCTAATACTTCAATTAATTACATTGTAATTTTTTTTATTTTGTTTGGAAAAACATTTATTCACAAGCAAAAATTCTCTAACTCGCAGCCTTACTTTTTCACATTTCTTAATTTATGCATTTCTCAAATCTCTTAGGTTGATTAAAAATAAGAAAAGTGACAGATTCTTGAAATATTGATTATATTTTTTTTGTTGATGCCACTGATGCACAATGATAATGTTTCCTCTCTGTATGTGTTTATCATGTTTTTTTTATTTTTATTATTATTATTTTTTTACTTTACATGTTCGATGTAATTTCACTCCTTTAGAGGTTCTATCTGTTCTTTCCTTATGATACATATTAAAATAAATAACGTTAAATGTGTTGATATTTAATGACACATTTGTTCACAAAAAGACACTTCATATTTAATGGCATTAGATGATTTGTTATTTTAATTAAACGGATTACACCTTTAAAAGATTAAAACGTTTATAAAACGTTTGTAATGGGGTTGTAAGAGGTGTTTTCATGCAGTTGGTTAATATTTGAGATTTGGCCTGAGTTTTCGTTGCATTTACACCGTTTTGTCCAGCAGGGTTCGCGAGCCTGCGCGTGTCCAGCGCTTCGAAACACTGAATCATTGTGAAGCGATTGGTTCCATTGATTCGAAAGAGTTTTCTTTTTCTTTTTTCCCCCATCACTAATTATGTCTATGAAGGTATACTGTATAGTAAGTAAGCATTGTTTTTGTTTTAGATATGTAGTGAACATCAACTGGTAAAGAGTGATATATATTTTTTAATTTGTAATAAAATTAATGAAGTTAATAATTATAATATATATAAGGAAGTTATAATAAGTTCCTTTTGTTTTCTTTCAAGTCTTATAAAAAAATATTTTTTTAAATACAAAGGTTTATTTCTTATGATACAAATTGCTCCCAACATGAAGACATTTGTGAAGACATGATCCATGTCCATTTTTCTGTCCCTAGCCTTGACAGAAATATCACACTTTAAAAAAAAACACTTCAGGGTTACAATTTCTTTACATTCACAAAGAGCACTCCTAAGTAAACAAACATGGTGGACAACTGGCATTTGTAAATATAATAGTCTAAGAGCAGTGTACCAAGGAGGACACTGTTGGGGAAAAGTCCTTGAGGTGGCACCAAATATGCCATCTCCAACAGACAGGGGTTGGATGGACCCAGGGCTGGACTGGGACAAAAAAACGGCCCGGGCATTTTGGCCCAGACTGGCCCACTACATATGAACATAAACACAACCGAACTTTGTACGCCCTTGAATATGTATACCAACAACTCCTATTAAAACCACCAACACCTTGTAATGAGTGAGCAGAAATGGGTAAGAGAAATTTTTTTGCTTTTTAATGTTAAATTTATCAATCTGGTGCACTTTGAGAGTTCAAAATTAAGAGCTCCAACCAATATTCAGTGTGCAAATTGAACAAAGAAAAACTCAAAACTCTTTTAATTGTGATATAGTGTCTGTGTACATTACACTACTACATAATTAATCATAGTTATAATATTAATCACATGACAGTAATAGCCATATATTGTAAAACACATGCACTGAAAAATAAAAGCAACTTTCATAATTAGTTTAGAACTAATTTCTATACTTGAAAGAGATAAACACATTATATCTTATTTTGATGGAAACTGCATCGAGCTTTTATTTTGGCGGTAAACATGGTTTACAAATGGGTCTCATACTCTCATTACAATTCTAGTAAAATGCGTAATCGTCAAATATGCAGATGTGGAAATAATGCGTAACTGGGTAATGGGTTCCTTTTCATAGCCTGTGTCCTGAAAGTAGCCTAGTTCTGCTTACCACAGTTCTCTACACTCACCAATGTCTCTCCTGATCCTCCTCACTCCTCATCAGACACTTGAAGGGCCTGTTTCTTTTTTTCACGCCATTTCACGCCCCAAAAAACATGTCGGCCCACCGGGAAAATGCCCGGTATGCCCGATGGCCAGTCCAGCCCTGGATGGACCCAAGCAATCGGAGACCATTGTGGTCAACTCTTCCACAGGCAAGCCAGTCCATGCTTTAACTCTTAAATTGTGGCTGCAAGAAAGGCTGCCGTTGGCATTGCAAATGCAAAAAATGCCTCCTTAAAGGGCCCCTATCATGGATTTTTGAAAATGACCCTTCATGTAGTGTGTAATATAGCTCTATAGGATACTCTACCCACCTCTGCATCTCAGGTACCATCATCTCTGAAGACCCTGCGCTATGGGAGATGCTTAGATGCTTCTCTTGGGAGACAAATTGAAGCAGAAGGACAGTACTGGAAGGATGTATTGAAGCGTATAGTTACCGTCATAACATTTCTGGGTGAAAGGGGGCTTCCTTTCTGCGGAAATGAACTATTGGGATCCCCACATAATGGTAATTACCTGGGAATCCTCGAGCTGCTCGCACAATTTGATCCATTTTTAATGGAGCATTTGCAGAAGTATGGTCAGAAAGGTCGTGGTAAGACTTCATATTTGTCATCAACTGTCTGTGATGAATGTATTGGCTTAACAAAGCAACAAAGCAAGTTATAGCTTCAGAACTACAGCGAGCAAAATATTTCTCTGTTATTGTAGACTCTACACCTGACATGTGTCACGTGGACCAACTAACTTTTGTGTTCCGATTTGTAAGTGAGAATGGAAAAGTAGTTGAGCGATTTATCGCATTTGAACCAATTCGCAGCCACACTGGGTCAAGTCTGGCCAAGTCTGGCCAAGTCTGTGTGATGAAGATGGTCAGAGATTTGGGGCTGGATCTCTCCAACTGCCGTGGCCAAGCATATGACAACGCATCAAACTTGTCAGGGAAATATAATGGTTTGCAAGCTCAACTCAAGAAAAAAAACCTCACTCATTCATTACATTCCATGTGTGGCACATTCTTTAAATTTGGTTGGTGTGAACTGTGTCTCAAATAGCTGTCGAGGAGCAAGCCAGTTTTTTTTTTGTTTTTTTTTTTACATGCTTTTTGCTTTGCTTCCACCCATCGATGGAATAAGGTGTTCACTGTCGGCATCACACTGACGCTAAAATCCCTCTCCTGTACAAGATGGAGCTGCAGAGGAGATTCCACAAAAGCTTTGCATGAAAATGATGCTGAAATAACAGGGACTTTACAGATGTTAGCCTCTGACAACGAAGAGCGACCGGACACAAGGCGCGAGGCAGCTGGGCTGTGTAACAAGCTTGGGAAGATTGCGCTCATGACCATATTTTGGTACACTGCTGCATCGATTTAAGCTTACAAGCAACGGCTTGCAAAAGAGGGATATGGACTTAATGACCGCTGTGCGCCTTTTGGAATCACTGTACACTTATGTTGCATCACTAAGAGGGCAATTTGCTGACTTTGAGACATCTGCCCGGGCTGTAACAGGTGTGACACAGACCTACCAGTTCGAGACTCACCGCGTGAGTAAAAGAAGAGCCTTCGATGATGAGACGGTGGACAATGAAGTACTTCTCACGGGAAGTAAAAAGTTCCAAGTTGAGACATTCAATCCGATTATTGACAGTTTGCTGTCAGGACTGAACAAATGGCTGGATGCATACAGAGACATAAATAGTCGTTTTGGTGTCTTGTTTGACATGGACTGTGATGACACTGATCTCCGCAAACGGGCCAATGCTCTCTCATCTTCATATCCAACTGACATGGATTCTGCTTTAGCTGATGAGCTGATCCAGTTTAGGTCTTTTGTCAGCAGTGAGCAAGATAAGACACCAGCAAACCTATTGCAGGTTGTGCTGAGGAATGGACTGCAGACAACCTTCCCCAACATTTTTGTTGCTCTCAGGGTTTTTCTCACATTACCTGTGTCCAACTGAGGGAGAGAGGACATTTTGGTAACACTTTACAATACGGGTGCACTAATAAGCATTAATTAATGTTTAACTAATGCACAGATAATCATGTTAATGTATAACTCAAGGAGAAATAAACAAGTAATTAATGATTACTGCATCAGTCACTAATAAAGATTCTAATTGATTAATATATTAAGTAGTGCTGTCAAACGATTAAAATATTTAATCGCGATTAATCGCATTAATGTCATAGTTAACTCGCGATTAATCGCATTTAATCGCACATTTTTATCTATTCTAAATGTCTCTTGATATTATTTTTTCTCATTTTAATGCTCTTATCAACATGGAAAAGTGGATCGGCTTGCTTTGTGCAAATGTTTTTTATTGAAAACAATATTGGCATATATACTGTTCAATTTCACACTAAAACATTCTCACTTGGAGCAAATAATCTCTCACACAATGTAACACTGTCCATCAATAAAAGGGTGAAAGAAATACTGACGAGGTCCTGATATTGACGAGGGGGCGGAGAATTCGCATCAGCTGTGTGTGTGTGTGTGTGTGTGTGTGTGTGTGCTTGGCCATCATCAAGTGGTATTTCAGACTGGACGTGCTGCGATGATGATAGCTCAGTTCACAACGACAAAACACAGATCACTTTGGTCTTGTCAATGGAACCATTTGGCAACTTTTTAAAAGTAAACTTTCAATTCAGAATCTTATTGGCATCCATTTCGGCGTCTCGCACTCGTCATCCACTCAAAACTGGACGTTTTGAACGTTCCTATAACATTCAGAAATAACGTTTTTATAACTTAATGGGAACGTTATGAAAACGTTCTTATAACCTAAAATTGTCAGCTGGGGAAGAGGAGAGATTCGCGATTGCACTGACTGAACACGTTTTAAGTGCAGGCATATTCTCTGAGCGAGCCCAGAGAAAATTCTTACAAGAGCAGCGTGTATCTGAGAGCGCGCGAGGCGCGACTCGAGCAGAGAGATTCGCACTCGCGCATCCGGCTCGCAAGCCCAAACAAGTGTGTGCGGCGTGCCTGTTGTTTTGTTTCCGGTCTAGCTAGATCCGCTTGCGCTTTCAAAACGTCCTCGCGCGGCCTCGCGCGCATGCCGCATCCTGGTGCAAAAGCATGTGAAAAAAAACTACAAAGTTTGCTAGGCCAAAAAGACCGTTAATCGCGCGATAAAAAAATGTACGCTGTTAAAATGGGTTTGCGTTAACGCCGTTAATAACGCGTTTAACTGACAGCCCTAATATTAAGTAATATATGAATTGTTATTAATTAAATGTGTCATAATGTATTAATTCCTTCATAACATATTTTCTTAACTAATAGAGTAAATTAATGCGTTAATTACCACAATGGGTTGAAGTCATGTACTTCAACTTCGAATTGGCTGCTTTTACAAATCATTACCTAATGATTAATTAATGTATCATGTTATGACTTTACTTGTTGAGGCACATGACTATTAACTAACCGTTAAGTAATATGTAACACTTAACAATTAGTTAATTAGTCATGTGCCTCAACAAGTAAAGTCATAACATGACACATTTACAAATCATTACCTAATGATTAATTAAAGCAGACAATTCGAAGTTGAAGTACATTGCTTTGACCAATTATATGGGTCCTCTCCGCCATGGCCACCTGAAGTGGCCTCTCCACCATGGCCACCCAAAGGGGCCTCTCCGCCATGGCCCCGTGACCAGCCTGCTCCGCCATGGCCGCCCGAGGGGTCGTCTCCACCGTGGCCGCCTTCCCAGGCTGCTCCGCCCTGGAGGCTTCCTGCTCAGGTTAGGTCACGCCCTCGTCAGCCTCCAGGGCGCCCACAGATTTGGAGAAGCGTTATAGAGAGGAAAAGGCCGCATTTATGCTGCTTAACAAAGCGAGTTACCTGGATCCACACTTTCATCGCCCCGTTCATTTGAAAGAGGAGCAGAGACGGCAGGTGCAGGTGGCTATACTGGAGGAGATGAAACAAGTGAATGTGACAGGAGGCACAGGCAGTGAGGCCACGTCTTTTCCTGCACTGAGAATATAGTAAGTAAAAAGAGATCAGCACTGGCCTCAAATGTGGACTGTTTTGTGTTTTTGGCAAATAACCTGTAGACCCGACGGTGACAGTGCACTAAAAAGACAATGGAATAAAATGCAGTCAGTTTTTTTCTTCTTTTGTACAAGAACCAAGAATGTAAGTAGCCTTTTCCGTTTTTAATAGCACTTTATTTTTTATGAAACTCAGGCTAAAAGTTTGTCACATTTCTCGGAAGAGCAAGAGTGAGGTCTGCGGTCTTGGCCATTAGTTGTTTTACTTGTTTTTGTGTAGGTAATGCGTTGTCAAATATATTTCAACTTAAATAAACTACCTATACAAGTAGTTATGTCTCTTTGTATTAATTTGTCCTGTTATTGACGTAATGTGCGTCATTGAAAAAATGCGCAACCAGATGTTTGAATAGTTTGAATGTGTGTTTTTTAGAGGGAATATTCTAACGTCATTTTTGAGCAATTTTGACAGCCCTAATTAGGACATTTAAGTAGCTTTAATAAACGTGCCTTAGAAGAAAAAAAAAAAAAACATTAGCCTACTGGTCTGCATCTTGAGACAAAACAATGCCACTGACATATTTTAAAATTTATCAGTGCAAGTTGCTTTCAGTTAAAACAATAATGCATTTTAGTCTGGGACTATCCGAAGCCTTGTCTATGAAACCATGATTGTTTCAATGCAACTTTACAGTAAGAAATAAAAAATATCAATTGGTGTCATTGTTCAGCTGAAGTCAGTTCAGTTCCGTTCAATAACTCTGGAAGGTCAATTATAAAATGAGTTCAATTCAGCTATAATGCCGCTCTGCAGAAAACAGTAATGTCACCGTCCAGCTCAGTTCAGATCTCATACAATAAGTTAGTTCAGTCAAATCTATAATATTTCTGAATTATACCTCACAGGGTCACTGTCATCAGATAATTGTAAACATATATCTAAAGTGTTTTAAATTGTCGTATTTTTGCAGATTGATTGCAGTGTCATACATCTTATGACAGATTCACAAGCTGAAGGAATATCTGCCTTCCTATAGTGACCGACCGGCTATTCGTGGATATTGCAGGAGAAAAGAACAAGATCCCAGTGGCCGAGAATCTAAACTTTAGGCTAGCAAGAAGCAGAGGTGACATTGATAATGTAGCCTATGCTTAAAAGAATGTCAAAAATGCTCAAAAGAGTATGCAAAACATTGAAATGGCATGAAATGGGGATTTCGAGAAGGGAAGTTTATTCAGGTCCGAACAAAAAAAAAATGGGGGTACACAGACAATTTGTGTGTCAAAGGACTGTACAAAAAAGGATCTACTTGAAAAGGCTGCAGAGTTGTTTTTTTCTGGTGAGAAATGTTCCGTGGGAAGCTTCACAGATTTTGTGGTCGATGTAACAGACAAGAGCAAACAATAGATGACCAGATTACAGTTGGAGAACTTTATGAGCTGACCAAATGACCAATCTTGCGTTTTTACTTGACAACCAAGAATCGCTAGTGACACAATTAGACACACAGTTCAACTTCAACTTCAAGTCAGACCTAATTTATGAAGGGAGTAGCACTTTAATTGAAACAGGCGGTGAAAATTCTTGTTATTCATTGCGGTCAGGCCTTTCGACAGCTTATTGAACAGTTTTGTAACGAAAGTGTCTTGACGGGTGACATAGCTATGAAAGTCATTCTTCCCGATGGACGGCTGGAAAAGGCTGTTGATGAAGGAGGGGTTTTTGAGGAATGTGCTTTCAGAGTTTTGGCATGACTTTCATGAGCAATGCACTTAAATAACTTTAAGGTCCCTTATCTACGACACAACTTTGGTGAACAAGAGTGGGAAAGCATTGGCCAAATCATTGATCAAAAAGAGAAGTACCTACCTGTAAAAATAGCACCTGTAATGCTGGAACAGGCAGCCCATGGATGTGTCACAACACGTATCGTGGACTGCTTTCTCAGTTATGTTACAGAATCAGACAGAATGATCCTAGAATCATGCCGTTCACATTTTGAAGATGTGGACAAAGAAGAGCTGTTTGAAGTCATGGATCATCATAACTCTCGAAGAGGCCCAACAGCAGATAATATCGAGCAGCTCTTGGAGGAGATGGCACATCAGAAGCTGATTCAAGAACCTGCGTTTGTGATAGAGCAGTGGCATTATGTTCTTGCAATTATGAGAATTGAGCTCAAGGACATCGCAGCTGCCTATGATGATCTACAACCGACATCAAGAAAAGTCTTGAAATCAATAGCCTACCCTGCTGCAATGAATTTACACCAAAAATACACTGGCAGGTATCTAAATGTGGCAGGACGGGCTATTACCCCCTCCTATTTTTGTAATTTAAGGTTCGGCCAATGGGCTGTGACCATGGGTGTATAAGAGCACGGGGTGCCAGTTGTAGGTGTGTGTCACTTTCGGGGGCCGTGATGTCATTGATGCGCCACTACTGCTTGCGTTGGAATGTTGACATGTAAGGTCATAATAACAATAATTTGTTACATTTATATAGTGCTTTATCTGGGACCTCAAAGGGCTTTACAAGGAAGGGGGGAATCTCCTCAACCACCACCAATGTGCAGCATCCACCTGGATGATGCGACGGCAGCCATATTGCGCCAGTACGCCCACCACACACCAGCTTACTGGTGGAGAGGAGATGTGATGAAGCCAAAGACATTCAAAAAGACCGCTGAAGCTTTTGAGCCACTGACTCGTGTTTGCTGGTGTGTTGGCGTTTGGGGGAATCGAACGTGGACATTTGAGACGGTAAGGAAAGCATGTATATACGATGTTTGTGTAACGAGGTTTCTATTGGTTGCTTTAACTGAGCGCGTACTAATCCGAATGTTTTACATAGTCTAAAGTTCATCCGTATTCTCCGCCGATGAGTTTATCAGGGATATCTGGCTCCATGAGTTGCTAGAATTCGGGATTTTAACCCCGGTGCAGCATGTTCTATCGTGAGTATATTTGCTAGTATATGAGTGAATTGTAAGGGGTAATACAGTCAAAGACCCAGAACAAGATTTGAAGAATGAAGACCCGGAGTCAGAATTATAAAAAATTTAAGAAAAGTTTTACTGAAGATAGTTTGCAGTTTCATCAGCAGAAGTCAGCTTCAAGACTCACACACAGCCGCCCCGCTTACAGTTACAAAGATCACAGCAGTTATACCATTTCCAAGGTCTAAGCTACGTCATTGCTTACAGGTTGAATGAGTCTCATTGGCTAAGTAGTAGATAAACATAGTAATTTTCCACATATATACAGATAGACATATCTCCATCGATTATGCCGCTGACACTCAGACCCTGAAGTTAGGCACGTCATGACTTTCCAGGTCGCAGATTTGGGTTGCTGGGCGCCAACAACATTGAAGACCTTTCTCAAACACAAAACAAGTCCATATTTCATTTCTGGAAGCCGGGCTAAATAAGCAAGCACTGTTACTGCATTCAGATCTCAAATACAGACATTAGAGAATACATGAAAAGAACATTTCAGTAATCAAAAAGGTAACTTCTATAACAAAGTAAAATCTCCAGAGAAGTCATTCAACCCATTTGATATTAGAAGGAAAAATATTGATTAATACCTTGATTATAATCACTTATTATATACATTGAAGCAGCAGTGGATTCCAATCCACCCCTTCAGAATGGCAGTGTAACATTTTCTGTTTTGTTTTAGGCGCGTGATGGCGGCGTTCTGATCAAGTGCTTTATGCTCCAATGCTCTGTGCCTCATCATAAAGCTGCTTTTCTGTTTCCAGCAGAGGTGGGACAGAGTCATTGTTATGCAAGTCACAAGTAAGTCTCAAGTCTTTGCCCTCGAGTTCCGAGTCAAGTAGAGTCAAAGATGAGGCAAGTCCCGAGTCGAGTCAAAAGTCAAAGCCAACAAGTCTCAAGTCGAGTCCAAAGTCCTACCATTTTAGTTTTGAGTCATTTCAAGTCCTCTTACCACTGAAATAAAATGTATACAAATCATGTATGTCTGTAAGATTTGTACTTATTTAAACCTCTTTTTATACAATGACATTAATCAAATACAGTAAAAAACAGAAATCTTTTTCACAAAAAATGCTTGTATTTCAACAGCGTATTGCACTAGAACAATGCACAGCAGCTTCAGTCCTGTATTGTATTGTATTGACCTCATATTGCAAAACAGTTTAACTTTCAAATAAACATGGGTCCTTTTAGCCTAAACTTTTTTTAGACATCTCAACAATAAAATCCTCACTCCTCAATTATCACTTCTGAAAACTGGACCAACCTGATAATATGAGAGAGAGAGAGAGAGAGAGAGAGAGAGAGAGAGAGAGAGAGAGAGATAGAGATGTGTGGACAGGTGATGAGAAGAGAGTGAGTGTGTGAGCGCATGCGTGCTGTGGACAGGTGGAGGGAGGCCCTTATACTGCACTGCATTTGCAGAAGATCAAATTGGCCAAAAGTCTGTCAGTCATTTGTGCACGGTGGGGACGCACAATGATGCCACCATGGCTGAAAACTTGCTCCACTGGAGCACTAGAAGCAGGCACTGCCAAGACTCGGATGGCTACTTGAAAGAGTGAAGGAAGAGTCTTACTGTTCAGTGCCCAGAACAAAAGGGCATTCTGTCCTTCTGCCATGTCAATGTAGTGACTTAGCTGTACTGCTGGTGGGGTCCCAACATCCCTTTTCTGCCTCTTATGGTATCCAGCAAACAGCCCTTCTCCTTCCATGCCCTCTAGTTCTTCTTCAGCAGGCACCGGCACAGGCACAGGTTGCTCCGTCTCTGCAGCATCTTGCAGGATCAATTCTAAAAAAAACGTGTCACAACAGCAGAAACAAAAGAGCCCTTATTACCATTACTGATGTTGATGATACTGTGCAAGACTGAAAATTTTATAACTTTGTATATAAAGTCAGATTAATATCACATTAGATCCTAGATCAGATTAAGATCAAATTATTTTACGTTGCATTTAAGTTGCATTGCAAGTCAATAATATTTACCTTTAACTCGTTGTGCCACCTCTGCCTTGATGTCACGGTTGACCAGCACATGGGGCTCAATCCACAGCAGACAAAAGGCTGGATCCAAGGCAGCTGCTTTCAGGTAGACCGTGTTTGAAAAGGGGTGAGTGATCACTTCTTGAGACTGGGCCATTTTCACATTAATGAAGATCCCAAGAAATCTTTTTTCAGGGATGCCTGCAGGCCTCTGACCAGGCCGCTCAGGAAACGAACTTGAGGCTTCAGCTTCTCAAGATGGTGATTGAGGGACAAGACGGATGGAACAACTGCACTGATTGTAATGACTTTCTTTCATCTTTCGATCAGACCAAATGTCCACAGTGACTGAAACATGGTCAGTGTTGCTTAATTGAGTTTTTAATTTTGAACGTCTCTCCTCAGCAAGGCTCTCTGTTTTTGTGGTCAGCGTTCGGCGACAGACTGGGGTATACTTGCTGTCCAGCACAGCCAGAAAGTGACGAAAGCTCTTATTTTCCACAATACACAGAGGAAAATTACAATCAATAATCAAGTCAGACAGTATTGCATTGGAGATGGCCTTCTGCTGTGGGTGGCTCACGCTGTAATGCCCTACACGAGTGTCCAGGAATTGTGAGATTGAAGGCTGTTGTGGTTCATCTACGATGCTTTGTTCATCTGGTATTCTTCATGTATACCTGTAACAGAGAAGAATATGAAACAGATGTCAGAAAATCCCTTATAGCCACACATGTTGTATTTGAAACAACTCTTTACTCATATAAATGTTGTTGTGTTAATATTCATTGTCTATTGTACACTACAGTATACGATAATACATTTCAGTTTCAGTGTATGCAATATTAAGAATATTTTCACTGCTTCAAAAGTCATAAAGCCCTTTCCCTCAAGAAACTGAAGTCATATGAAAGTCATTCTTCATGTGTTCACACTGGAACACTGGTGAACGACGCCTGGATCAACCTGGATTACCAGATCAAATCCATCAAATATCTTTGCAATCCCTCAGTTAAATTTGAAAGTGCACTACTTCTCGAAGCAAACTATACTTGGGCAGATTCTCCTTTGTCAATTTGTGGATTACATCACTATTAAAATGACTTTTTGTTGCAAACAAAGCCGAGAGGCCTTTAGGCCACCAGGCCTCAATAGGACTAAGAGCATAAATACATTTTAGCATTGCCGTCCTGCATCATCCACCATTGGGAAATTGAGATAAGGACAGTATTAGTGTCAGACCATCATTAGGGTACATCGTGGTAAGAATATCATGCCTCCCAAGAAAAATACATCATGTGAGGATGAGTCTGCTGCAACCATGGCCATGGTCACACAATTGTTGGAGCAGCAAAAAGAATTCTACAAGGAAATGATAAACCTGCAGCAAGAGAACTTCAAAGGATTTATCCAAGTGATGATAGATGGAACTAATAAGAGGCTGGATGGCGTTATAAAAGACGTCCAGGGGCTGAAGACAAGTTTGGAGTTCACACAAATCAAAATGGAGGAGGAGATGTCAGGGCATAAGGAAATTGTAACTAAAATAAAATCCTTTGAAAGCGATATTATGAAGTCAAAACAGGACATCGATGAATTGCTCACAAAGTTGGATTACATTGATAATCAACATAAAAGGAAAAATATCATTATTGATGGGATACCTGATGTTGGAGGAGAAAAATGGAATGAATTGCAGCTTAAAGTTCAACATATGTTCTCTAGTAATTTAGAGCTTGATTGTACTAAGATTGAGATGGAGCGGGTACAGAGGATCGGTCAGTACCAAGAAGAGGGAAGGCCAAGAAAAATCATGGTGAACTTGCTGCGGCTAAAAGACAAACAGCATATCCTCTCTTCTGTTAAAAAGTTGAAGGGGACCAACATCTACATAAATGAGGATTTCTCTGGGGCAGTGCAACAGAAAAGAAAAGAACTCTGGCCAAAGCTGAAGGCTGCGAGGGAAAGGGGTGAAAGAGCATGGCTGAGGTACGACAAGTTAGTCATTGGGCCAATTTTTTAATTGGGCCATTGTTTAATTTTTGGCTATGAACATAGGCAGAAAGAAAACACAATCATCTTTGTCAAAGTTTTCTAAAAAGGGTCTAGTCTTGGCCCACTTAAACATATGTAGCCTCAGAAACAAAGTTGAAGAAATAATTACACTTTGTCAATCAGAGAATATTCATATCTTAGCATTGACAGAAACCCATTTGGATAACAGTTTTGACAACTCTGTCGTTGCAGTTGATGGCTATAACCTGTATAGAAGAGACCGGGATAAACATGGTGGAGGTGTAGCATTATACATTAAAGATAGCATTGCAGTCTTGCCAAGAAATGATATACTGGGTGTTGATATTGAAATATTATGGATACAGATCCACATCCCTCACTCTAAGCCTTTATTAGTTGGATGCTGTTATCGTCCTCCAAGCGCTCATGCAAGCTACTTAGACGAAATATGTGAAATTGTGGATAGAGTGTCTGATGAAAGTAAAGACACTTTTCTTTTAGGGGATTTTAACATAGATTGGTTCTGCAATTTTTGTCCCTTACGCAAAAAACTGTCCTTAATGGCCAGTCTCTGTAATTTCACCCAGCTTGTTATTCAGCCAACTAGAATCTCTGTAGGTATTGATGGCAGGAATAAATCTACATGCATTGATCTGATATTCACTAATATACCAGAGTTTTGTTCACAAACAGTTTCCAAAGCTGTGGGATGTAGTGACCACAATTTGATAGCTTTATCAAGAAAAACTAAACTGCCTAAATCTGGAGTTAGAATTGTTCTTCGCAGGTCCTTTAAAAAGTTCAACCCAGAGTCATTTATATCAGACATCAATAATATGCAATGGTCAGATGTTCTGGAAGAAAAGAATGTCAACACTGCTTTAAATATGTTTATGGATAAATTAATGAATGTGGTTAATATGCATGCTCCCCTTAGGAAAAGGTCAATAAGAAGTAACAGTGCTCCGTGGCTGGACAATGAATTGAGATCGTTGATGCTTCAAAGGGATAAAGCCAAAACAGTTGCTCAAAAAACAGGGAAACCTGAAGACAGGAAGACGTACTGCTCATTAAGAAATAAAGTCACAAAACTAAATCATAGTAAAAAGAATGGTTATTTTAAACAGAAAATTTATAATTCCGCGAATGATGGGAAAAAACTGTGGAAAATACTGAATGTATTAATGTGTAAGAAGCCAAAGTCATCCCCAAAATTTGTTGAATGTGAGGGGCAGTTCATTACGAAGCCACATGATATTGCAAACTATTTTAACAAGTTTTTTACAAGAAAAGTGGATAATTTAAGATCTAATATGAACAAAACCGACAGTGATGCATGCCGGAAATTGGTTGATAACATAATGCAGGGCAAAAACTGCAACTTCCAATTTAATACTGTAACTCAGGATACCGTAGAGAAGCTGCTACAGGGTCTATCTACTGAAACATCTGCAGGCATAGATAACTTGGAAGGAAGAATAATTAAAGTAGCTGCGACTCAGCTCTCAAAACCTATAAGTCACATTTTTAATAGGTCTGTTTTGAGTGGCACCTTTCCTGAGCTTTGGAAACAGTCAAAAATTATACCCCTTCTTAAAGATGCAAAAGTGGGCTTTACTGGATCAAATAGTAGACCAATCAGTTTACTTCCAGTGTTAAGCAAAATTTTGGAGAAGATCATCTTTAATCAAATAATGGATTATTTCAGTACAAATGAATTGATGACAAAGTTCCAACATGCATATAGACAAGGCTTTTCCACAAATACTGCTCTAGCACAAATGACAGAGGAGTGGTTAAAATGTTTAGATGAAAGGTTTTTGGATTTTACAGCAGCTTTTGATGTAATAGATCATACTCTTCTCATAGCCAAACTCAAAGCATATGGTTTTTCAAACTCAGCATTAATGTGGGTGCATAGTTATCTTTCCAATAGGACGCAACAGGTTTATTTTAATGGTAGTCTATCCAATTGCTTAATAACATCATGCGGCATAGCACAAGGAAGTTGCCTGGGTCCACTTTTATTTTCTGTATTTATAAACGATTTTCCATATGTTTTTAGAAAGGCTAATGTTGTTATGTATGCTGATGATGTTACTTTATTCAACGCAGCATCAACATTGCCTGAACTTAATGAGAATCTTCAGCATGAGTTAAATACAGTAGTGGACTGGGTGAAAAAAAATAAATTGGTACTGAACATTTCTAAAACTAAATGTATGATATTTTGCAACAGATTCATGTTACCAAGCATCACCCCTCTTAATCTGCATATAGAGAACAATGTGGTCGAGCAGGTTACTAGATTCACACTGCTGGGTGTTAGACTTGATAATTTATTATCTTGGTCAGACCAGATTGACCACATTGTCAGTAAGATGGGCAGGGGTATAGCTATGTCCAGAAAATGCTCTGTATATTGTCCAACTGCTGTATTGAAAAACGTCGTCCAAAGTCTTGTTCTGTCTCACTTATATTACTGTCCAGTAGTTTGGAGTAGTGCGGCCCAAAAACATCTAAGAAAACTTCAAATTGCACAGAATAGAGCAGCCAGAGTAGTTCTGCACTGTTCTTTTCGCGCTAGTGTGCGTGAGATGCATTTTAAATTATCCTGGCTAACAGTAGAGGCAAAAGTAAAATATAATCTTTTGTTGCTCATGCACAAGGTCATGGCTAATGAAGCATATAACTTTATAAAAGAAAAAATATTTTTTAGTGGATATGGTCATGAGCATGTGACACGCTCAGTCAGCAACAAGATAATGATTATTCCCAGTCCAAGATGTAATTTTATGAAGAAAACTATTGTATACAGAGGGGCTGTAGAGTGGAACTCACTTCCATCCAGCGTTAGGGAACTCAAAAGTAAATGTTCTTTTAAGAAAACAATAAAACAGAGATTACAGGTGTGAAAGTATTACCCATTTTCTTTTTCGCATGTTTTTTTTTGTTTTAAACTGATTTGAATTATATGTTGAATAGATGCTGCTTTTGCATAACTGTATAATTCGTACTTCTTTTAAATGTGTGTCATGATAGCTAATATATCGTATAGCTTTTATAGATCTTATTGATGTATTGATTAATTGAATTTTGGTATTTTTATATTGTGATTTCTGTGGACCCTAGGAAGACTAGCGACCACCATAGTGGGAGCTAATAGGGATCCAAATAAAACAATAAAACAATAAACATGCTTTATAGCAGTGGTTTTCAAAGTGGGGACGGGGACTTTTTAGCATGAAAAGTATAGCAAAACAAAATAAGGTAACACTTTATTTGAAGGGGTGTGCATAAGACTGACATGACACTGTCATAAACATGACATAACACCTGTCATGAACATGAAGGAGTTTTTATTAATGTTTATGACTGTTGTCATTAAGTGTCATTCGGTAAATTATGACACTTTTAATGCAAAGTTGACATTGTTTAAAATGTCTTTGTTATGACAAAAAATTTCTTGATTATGACAACTTGACATTAACAAAGACAGAAATGTCTTTGTTATGACAACTTTAATTAATATTTCCCCTTACCTCAAGTAAAGTGGACATCTTTATAACTAGTCCAACGTGTTCCACTTTATTTGAGGACAAGTAAAATATTCATGACACAGTTATAATGGTGTCATGACGGCCAAAGTCAAAACCAACCACATATGACAGGGTAATGTAATGTTAACGCAAAGCTAAATAACTTCTTTAAGTTTGATAATTAGATCTGTTATGACATATTTGTGACAGGTTGACAGGTTATGATTTCTTGGTTAATGTCAAGTTGTCATAACAAAGACATTTTAAACAATGTCAACTGTGCATTAAAAGTGTCATAATTTACCGAATGACACTTAATGACAACAGTCATAAACATTCATAAAAACTCCTTCATGTTCATGACAGGTGTTATGTCATGTCAGTCCCCTTATGCACACCCCTTCAAATAAAGTGTTACCCAAAATGATTGAATAAATTAAATAACTAAAGTAAACCAAATTAAAACAAAAATAAGTTAAACAATATTCCCATTAGTTAAGAACTTCACTATAATAATCTATTGCATCTCTGAACATTACTACTATAATCGTTATTATTTTATTATATACTGTATATATCCCAGTGGTGCGCTGCCTCACAGACCTAGACTACGGTAGCACTCTATGTCCATGCATGCGCTGCCTGAAGTATGGGCATGATATGAAAAGGGAAGGCTAATGGTGGATCTACTGTGACTGTGTTATCATTTTCCTCTTTACAATGTATATGTCTTACTATGTTTCCTGTTGTACTTGGATGGGTTTAGGGATGCACCAACTCCATCGAGTTGTGAAAGGGGGTGCACAGAAAAAAATTGTGTGGCATGGCCCATGTCAGGGGGGCCTTGGCTGGAATCTACTGGTATATGGGGCCTTGTCATGGTAAAGTTTGGGAACCCCTGCTTTATAGTTCAGTCTCTCCTGCACACCAGATTCCATGGTGCCTTGCTGCATCACACAGAAATTGCAGGTCTACTACTGCTGCCTCCTTCATTGTTTAATTGTGATATTTTATGTTTTCAGCGACAGTTCAGCTTATTTGCGATTAACCAAAATGACATAAACGACCTCAATGAGGCAGCACACCAGCAACTCTGAAACTGAATAATTGAAAGAGTAAAACTGGAAGGCCTGTTTTTGTTTGATGTGTGTTGGAGAGACTGACATATACATTTGTGTTTATCCCCTTACACTTCCGTATTTATACCCGCGCTGCGGGGGCGGAGTGTGTAATGCGAGTCACGCACACCAATTACATTGGCTCGTTCAATAGTAATCGAGATGATTGGCTCTCTAACGCGATCCCCATTCAGTCGACGTCGACTACGTCTGACGTTCTCGACAGAAAGGGAACCAAGGAGTGGCTCTGTAAGAAGCATATCAAGGTTCTGGCGTGGCCTAGCCAGTCTCCAGACCTAAACCCAATAGAGAATCTTTGGAGGGATCTCAAACTCCGTGTTTCTCAGCGACAGCCCAGAAACCTGACTGATCTAGAGAAGATCTGTGTGGAGGAGTGGGCCAAAATCCCTCCTGCAGTGTGTGCAAACCTGGTGAAAAACTACAGGAAACGTTTGACCTCTGTAATTGCAAACAAAGGCTACTGTACCAAATATTAACATTGATTTTCTCAGGTGTTCAAATACTTATTTGCAGCTGTATCATACAAATAAACAGTTAAAAAATTATACATTGTGATTTCTGGATATTTTTTTTTAGATTATGTCTCTCACAGTGGACATGGACATACGACGGCAATTTCAGACCCCTCCATGATTTCTAAGTGGGAGAACTTGCAAAATAGCAGGGTGTTCAAATACTTATTTTCCTCACTGTAAAAAAGAAAAAAGAAAAACCGTTATACCTTTCGCGGCCAGGGCGCGAAACATTGTGCAGTATTGTACACATTGTGCAGTATTCTAACCTGTGACGTCACCCCGTGTGAGGGTAGCACTGCAGAATAACGTTGGTAATGTAATATAGCACATTACATTATGTATTATTTGTATCTGCTATCAATTACAAAAGGGTGAATAATTTCTGTCAAATTACAGAAGGTGCTGTGTAGTGATGATCTCACTCAAAAGTTATTGACAATAAAAGGGGGGAATCTCCTCAACCTGTTATGATGTGGTGAGGAACGAACCCAAGTGCAGACAGCGAGTAACTCAAACCAGGTTTAATGACGATAAAACAGAGTAAAACCCACGATGGGGCAAAACAGGACAGGACAAACTGATAATACACTTTACACAAAACTAAGCACTACAAACAAAACAGGAACTTACAACTCGAGCGACAGACAAGGATCAAAACACGGATTGACATAGGTCACTAGGAGTATTTCTCAATGACAAAGATCCGACAAGGTTTGACATCAGACAATGTTAAACAATGAACCAACAAAAGACAGAGAGAACACAGGGATTACATAGGGAACCACTAATGAGCAAGACAGGTGATAACAACTATACAATGATGACAAGACCGGGATAACAAGGGGGGCGGGAACTGGTAACAAGACAACACAAGCACATGGCCCTGACAATTGGCCAAGCGCTCGTACACAAAACATGAGTCTGTCATGGTCCTGCCACAATACTCGGAAAATGCACAGATAAGAAGGCAGAACCATGACAGAATCCCCTCCCTAAGGAGCGGCTACCAGACGCTCCTCAGGGAGACCACAAAACAAGACAAGACCGACTAGGACATAGACATGAACCAACAAAGCATGACAAATTACATCAAGCATGAGACAAGACCGACTGAGATAGGGACAAGAACCAGCAAAACATAACAAATAACATCAAAGGCATACAAGAATACACAATCATGGGGTCCGGATGAAACATCAGAAATAACAAACATGGAAGGGGAGGTGGAGGAAACACAAAGTCCTTAGGGGGTAGTCCAGGGGAAACAGGTGTACAGTTCTTGGGGGGCAGTCCAGGGTGAACAGGCGCACGGGGGTTCTTAGGTCCGCGGGACGAGGACGGGACACGAGGAATCCGGGCAGACTTGGAAGGGTACACACGAGGAGGTGACTTAGGGGAAACAGTACGTGGTTGAACAGGGACAGGAGGTACAGTGGGCGACGGAGCGGGAACCGTGACAGGGAAGACAGAGGGTGAGGAGACAAGTCTCTTGACCGGGGAAACAGCAGGTAAGGGAACAGAACACATAACCGGGGGTGTAGCAGGTGACTGAGGAGTGGAAGCCAAACTCACTGAATCAGACTCGGTGTTAATGAAATCCGACTCTGGATCTGCACTTTCTGAAGCGGACTCGGAAACCAAACTCCTAGATTCAGTCACGGAAACAATGTTCTCAGCGGTAGCAAGAGGTGCAGCGCTCACGGAGACAGGATCGGGTGCAGCGCTCACGGAGACAGGATCGGGTGCTGCGCTCGCCGGGACAGGATAGACAGGGGGTTCAAGGATCTTGTGAAGACGGGACAGGTATTCAGACAGGGTTTTAGCCGCAATGTTAATGGGCATCTCCTGATGCGCCGATACTGCCTGCGCAATCTTCTCAGCGGCTAGATCGGCCGCAACTCTCGGAGAAGAGGGCTCTGAGGCAGCGCTTGCTGAGAAGGGCTCTGGTACAGCACTCTCAGTCGTTGAGTCGGAAACAGCGTACTCAGCCACTGATTCGGGAACTCTCCTCTGTGCAGCTGACCCAGGATCAGCCCTCGCCGACTCAGACTCGGGCGTTGTGCCACGTGCAGCAGCTCCAGGAACAGATCTCACAGAAGCCGAAACAGGTAGGCAACTCACTGCGGGCACAGGAGAAGGTTGGGGCGGAGAACGAGAAGGTCCCTTCTTTCTCTTCTTTCTCCTGGGACGGAAAGCAGAGACCACGAGTGGATCAGTGCTCGGTTGGGGAACCATTGCCGGGTCCGTGACAGGCGGCAGAGGAACGGTCCTCTCAGGCTGGGTTGACTCCGTAGCGGACGCCTCTGACGGGGATTCCCACGAGATCCGCCTCCCTCGTTTTCCACGGAGATCAAAAGGGGTGGACGGAGCTTTAGGAGTCGCGGAAGTGTCAACTGGGCTACCAAACATCGCGACCCCTATCCGGAGACCCTCAGGGATAACCGGCAGTCGAGCAGAAGGTGAAGACCATGTAGCACTCTGCAGCTCCCGCTGTGACAGAGCGTCCACCATGCTGTGGAACGGGCGGCTGACGAGTCTCTCTCGCTCAGCGAGAGGAGGAGGAGCGTTGAGACCTGCGATGAGGTAGCGTTTCACCAGGCTGTCCGGCAGGAAGAACCTTCTTTCCTCCATAAGCTGGGCATACTCTCTCAGGGTTAACCTACCCTGAGGAGGGAAAGGAAGCTTGCCCTCCCGGCTGTCGGCGACGGCCGACTGCCACCACCGTTCGGGGTCTAAAGACTGCGGGGTTGTGTAGATCGACGCGCTGTCCGCTGGGTTCTTTAATGGTCGGTTCATTCTGTTATGATGTGGTGAGGAACGAACCCAAGTGCAGACAGCGAGTAACTCAAACCAGGTTTAATGACGATAAAACAGAAAGTAAAACCCACGATGGGGCAAAACAGGACAGGACAAACTGATAATACACTTTACACAAAACTAAGCACTACAAACAAAACAGGAACTTACAACTCGAGCGACAGACAAGGATCAAAACACGAATTGACATAGGTCACTAGGAGTATTTCTCAATGACAAAGATCCGACAAGGTTTGACATCAGACAATGTTAAACAATGAACCGACAAAAGACAGAGAGAACACGGGGATTACATAGGGAACCACTAATGAGCAAGACAGGTGATAACAACTATACAATGATGACAGGACCGGGATAACAAGGGGGGCGGGAACTGGTAACAAGACAACACAAGCACATGGCCCTGACAATTGGCCAAGCGCTCGTACACAAAACATGAGTCTGTCATGGTCCTGCCACAATACTCGGAAAATACACAGATAAGAAGGCAGAACCATGACACAACCACCACCAATGTGCAGCATCCACCTGGATGATGCGACGGCAGCCATATTGCGCCAGTACGCCCACCACACACCACCTTACTGGTGGAGAGGAGACAGAGTGATGAAGCCAATCAGTATACAGGGATGATTAGGAGGCCATGATGGAAAGAGGCCAATGGGCAGATTTGGCCAGGATGCCGGGGTTACACCCCTACTCTTTCGAAAGACATCCTTGGATTTTTAATGACCACAGAGGGCCTCGGTTTAACGTCTCATCTGAAGGACGGTGCTCTTTGACAGTTTATTGTCCCCATCACTATACTGGGGCATTAGGACCCACACAGACCACAGGGAGAGCACCTCCTGCTGGCCTCACTAACACCTCTTCCAGCAGCAACCTGGTTTTCTCATGAGGTCTCCCATCCAGGTACTAACCAGGCTCAGCCCTGCTTAGCTTCAGTGGGCAACCAGTCTTGGGCTACAGGGTGAAATGGCTGCTGGCTAAATGTTAACAGGTCAGAGCTTTCACACTACACGTGGGTGCGGTCCGGTGATCCGTTACAGGAACGCTGCGTATACAGCAGTGCAGAGATTGTTTACACACAAGTATTTCTGCTGTGGTGTGTAGCGTATGAAGGAAGAATCATGATTTCATTAATTCTGAACGCCGTACACACATTCTTGCGAACGGGCCCTAAAGCCCATGATCTGTGACTCATCCGATTTAAATCATCAGCTGGCTCCAGCTAGTCTGAAGTTTTAAGTGATTCCTGACACCTTTACAATATAACAATTTTCCCCAGAGATCCGCAGACACACTCCGATGCATACGTGAGGAAACATCAAAGGAAAACCGTTATCTCCCAAACCCCTCCCCAGCGGGGAGGAATGCCAGATGCGGCAGATGAAGACTCAAACACACACACACACACACACACACACACACACCGATGCATTCCTGACATTAAAACCCAGAAATGAATGATTCTGACATGTATATATGATGTATTCCTGTATGTTTGAGTGTTATACTGTTGTATCAAGTTTAGCTAGGATCGTCAATTGTGAAAGAACCCTATTAAGAATTTAAGAGCACATATACCCTTGTCGGCACGCTAGGCCCCAGCTGATTAATATCAAACGAAATGTCTTGACTCGCTCTAACCAAATATATGAAAAAGACCCTGGTAAAAAGTAGTCCACTATGTTTTTTCCAGCTTTAAAGTAAAAGATCCAAACTTGAGATCTCATAGAATCATGCAAATGACGTCACCAGGAGAAGACAAAGGAACTTTTGCGCGCTCAAACGTGTGAGGTTCTATTGGTCCGTTCCTCCAAAGAAGGGGCGTAAACTTTCACTTTAAAAGATCGCGACCCCTTTCTCTCACTCTCTTCTTCATGTCACCTTTTTGTTAGTGCTGCCTTTGTCTCGTCTTATTTGTCTTTTGTTTATTTTGCGTTTAGCTCAGTCTTCTTTTGTCAGTGCTCCGTTCACGTCTCCGGACCGAACTACGCACTTTACCTTTCCTCAGTCCGATATCCTCCGGGTGAACGGACTCTCCTCCACTGCATACCTTAAGGACGTTTTTAAACTTCCCGCGAGCAAGACGCGCTCTGAAAGAACGCCTCCATCCCGAGCAAAGAGGACATACATACACGCACCGCCTTGTTCAGCGACACCAAGGTCCATGTGCAAGTATTGTTCTATCCAAATTTAAATGCGTTAAAGTGTGTATTTTCCTTGTTGTCTCTTAAGGTTCAGCTGTGGTAGAAATTGTATTTTCCTGTGTTTCCATTTCTCTTTCTTCCTGTTTTTGCTTACATATCTATATGTTAGTTGTTAGATGTAGTTGCTGTAAAGACTCTGGGCGGATCTAATCCGTGGGGAATTTGCATATCATAATTAATAATTGATAATTAATAATTATTCATACATGTTTGGATTAGATCAGTCTTACATGTTAATAAATCTCCCGCTACGGGATGCTGTCATTTCACCTGCATGCATGCACGTGTATCCCTGCAATTAACCACAAGTTGATTGCAATTATTTACACGGACCACGTCTTACAAAACAGGCAAAATTAATTAGCTCAATTGTCAGAATAATATTTGTGGGGATCCACAATATCATCTTACTTTATAGGATTTCAGGAAAAGCAATTCTGTGGCCACAAGAATTGGGTTTCCTGCCCTATAAACAGATACTCTTGAAAGTATCTTTAATTTGTAAGCTTATAGCTAAAGACCTTTTTGGGCACTTAAGAGACTTGAAATGAGCAAAAGAGAATGAGTCAATCACATGAATATAATGGATATTTAATACGGCAGAACTACTTTCTACGGTTACATGGGATATATGTATTTACAAACATAATAAACAAACAAAACACGATAAGGCATCGATGAACGAGAAATGCATTGCGTTTGGACAAATGGAGACACGTGTGGGAGAGTGAGGGTGTGAGAGAGAGAGAGAACGGAGAGAGAGAGAAGGAGAGAGAGAGAGCATTAGCAGCATTTTCCCGGACTTCACCTTTTCTGTAACAACACGGAAACATAATCTTAAGGCTTCTTAGAAGCTCTGTAAAAAGAGATACTTGCGCAAATGTAATCTTGGTCATGCACTCTGTGTCGCGTCGGTCCTGCACGGCCCTGTCGGGCCGCGTGCGTGAGCGGTGTCCTTTGTGTGGGAGGAAGCGTCACGTGGTCACGTGCGCGTGCTTCTGGTTCAGAGAGAGCGCGCGGTGGTTTAAATGTCCCTCGTAGCCGGCTTTGCTGAAGAGATATGTCCCGCGGTGTTCTTTTCACTCGTGGAATTAAAACACAGGGACTTATCTTAAGACTGAAAAACACAAACTAACTAGAACACGTAAAAGAAAGGCGAAAGACTCGCCTCGAGACGAGACGTTACATTCTGCAACCAGGACGAGCACGGAAGAGCGCAGTAAGATCTGACTCGGAGGGAGGTTCAGTTCTTCTTTAAAGGAACCTTCTGAGGTGCGAACTGGCCAATGGCATTCAACGAAACTTTTGGCGGCAACCTCGGCTTTGTCTTGTCCGCGTTCGATTTATGGCCGCATTCACAGGTTTTACAAGCAGTCAGAATTTGGTCAGAATCATTCCAAAGATGATTAAACATAGTAAAATACATTTTACGGCTTGTTCAATTACATAGATGACCTCGTTAGATCACAAAGGTTCGGAAAATAGGAAGAAAGACGTATAAGGAGAGTTATATTGCAGAGTTACATTAAAAGCATAATTAAATGCCCTTGTAGTTCGTTTAGAACTACCATACACTCCCAGATCCCTTCATAGGGCCTGGACAAATCGACAAACATAACATATCAAATATATCTCAGTAAAGTCTTTAAATGAGTGAATTAAAGCTTTGTGTATGTGCGTTTTCAGAGGGGACTCTTTGACCGCATGGCATTCCTTTCTCTGCAGAAAGGAGGGGGTTAGTTTGATAAGGTCTGCTTGAAGCTCGAGCCACAGTCATGAAGTGTTCTGGTGAATCTCGCAGGACATTTGAATATGTCAGTTCATTAGGTGTTTAAGAGAGAGAACCCTCAAGATTTCTTATAACACCCCTGTGTCACAAAGTTAGCGAGATGTAATGTAAATCAACAAATGGGGAACGAGGATTGGAGTTTATCGAGACTAAACATGCTACACAGTGATTTCTGTTTCTCATAGTATGCAAGTCATGTCTCAAACATTAACCCATTAGAGTTTACAAGGCCACACAGACCAAACAACATAAAGGAAAAATCATGAGATGGAACATTGGATGCATGTATCACATGGTTATATATATATATATATATATATATATATATATATACATAGAATATATAGGTTTAAACCAGGGTTCGTTTATTCTTCTCAGCAAGAATAAGGAGGAATCACACTCTCTGGGACATTCCAAGGGGTAATAAAGCTCAGTCTTGTAACAGAACACCCCGTTCTTGGTGTGTGTGTGGGAGAGAGTGTGTGTGTGTGTGTGTGTGTGTTTTTCCAAGTTCCAGGCCTTTTGGGGCTAAAGGCTTTGGGATTTTAGCATGGGGGTATTTAGTTATTCAGATTCACCTTCGCCCAGTCCTTACATTGCAGATTCTGATTCTAGTTAATTTTATTAAACTCCATTAAACTCTTGATTGTCTCTGTTTGTTGATCATAGAACAAAGCCTTTTTAATGTGTGATCTTAAGCTACGAGCTGATATTGTTAAGTAAACTGATTTGATTAGTAAACTTACACTAAGAAGAAACCTTCTTGAGAATTTATAAAGAGTACCGAACAAAGCAGTTCAGCGGATGAACTGATTGTTTTAGGTGCGGTTAATTCTATGAAGGTATTCTGAAAATTAATATAGCCTGTCTGCATATGATATATATTCTTAATTAATTACAATTCGTTGTGTTAATTACCTATGTATATCTGAAGCAGACGCGTGGACTATATCATCCCCTTTTGGGTGATTTTTATGTATGGTTAATCTGAATTAAAGTGACAGCGCATTCGTGGTCAAAATGAACACAAATTGAAATTAAAATGTTGTAATTTCATTATAAATGCATTTAATTAAATCAAATGTAGTAATCTCATCTCACCATACATGCATTTAATTAAATACTCCTATATTTCACAGACATCTTTTTACTTTAAGACCGGGGTAAAACAAGGAAAACTACAATTTACTTCAACAAGGCGACATAATGAACAACACTCGTCTCATTCGTGGAGGTGGAAAAACAAGTTCTTTGTGATGCAAGATTGATTGTATAAAGATTTAAATTATGAAAAAGAAAAGGTATGAGTCTGCTGTTTCTGTCAATTTTAAGTTTTAATTTAAAATGTTTGCAATTTTAATATGTAGGCTACATGGTTCAATATGTTACCACTTTCTTGAGCAACTTCATATATAATCTATATAGAAGTAATGCATTGAATTGTTTACATTGTGTTTAAACGTGAAAATGTCTATTAAAGAGTGTGTGTACAAAGAGAATCGCACTGGTGACAACTTTTTTTTAATAAAAGTTGCTGATAACTTCTGGATTTGAAATACAAATAGTGAGTAAATGTGTTTGTGGTACAGCCGCGGATCAGTTGTGCACTGCAAACGCAGTATATGTGAAAGTACTATAGCGCGTGCTGCTCCTGTACCGCAGACGCACCACATACGCACTGCACACGGAGTATGTGTGAAACGGAGTCCATCTGCTGTCAAGAGGCTGATCTTGTATTGCGTGGTCAATCCTGCATCACCATGGCGCGCACATTTACCATGCTGTGTCAGGAGGTAGACGTGTTGGAAGTGGCCATGCTTTCCCTGAAGGATGTCTGATACTAATAAACTTCACTAAGTTAGCTAAACACTAAGTTAGCATTAGCTAGTTCATGCTTTCTGCCGTAAGCTAATAATGACTGTAACTAACGTTAGTTGTTTGCGGTCAAAACACCGTAGTGTAGACAGTTGATGTCAGGATATTCCTACATGTTTTATTGTCAATAACTTTTGAGTGAGATCATCACTACACAGCAGCCATTCGGCAGAAATTAGTCACCCTCTTGTAATTGATAGCAGATACAAATAATACATAATGTAATGTGCTATATTACATTACCAACGTTATTCTGCAGTGCTAAACCCATACAGCCAACCAACCCTGTGATGTCACAGGTTAGAATACTGCACAATGGCGGCGCCCTGGCCGCGAAAGGTATAACGGTTTTTCTTTTTTCTTTTATATGTTTACATTTTGTCATGTTTCTTATATAATTTTTGATTATAGTGGAAATCCATCTTGTAAATCATGTAAACTTGATTGACTGCTTCATTTCCCCTTTAAGCTTCAACAACATAATTGAGGTCACAACAGGTTTTATTTCTTGATGGTTTTTTTCAAGATGTGTTTTACATGTTCACATTTCCAAAGTTCCTGTTAATATTGTCTCTGAGGCACAAGGTTTGAAAGGGTAAGTTACAAAGTTACAAAGTACAGACAGGTCCAAGTGTATCATTATCAACCATGGCTGTAAGTATGACAATTTAATTTTTTGTTAGCATGTACCACCAGATTGAAAAAGCACTGTGAAATGCAATCAATGAGGGCTAGGTTTGCTCGACCACTTGGCTTATACAGTTTATAACAGTAGTAGATTTGTTGTAGAGTTCAGGTGAGGTAGTGTATAGTTTGATTAAAAGAAACCTGTGAAATTGTCGGTATTGTTTATCTACAGTTTCTATGGTACAAAATACTAGTGATGTCACGTTCTGTGCCGAGGCTTTGGATCGTGTGTCGAAAAATCATCTCATTGATGCCGTCCGAAGCTTCGCTTGGCCTGACTATTTCAGGAAGCGGTTCTAATCTTGTAAATTCACAGTACCCTGCCCTGTTTAACTCCGCCACTTTCCATTTTTAGACCAATAATATTGCCCCTCCTGCCTATTATGAGCAAAGACTTGATTCACACACATTTGATTTCAAGTGAATTTGATAACAAGTGAATACGTTTATTACACCGTTATATTATATGCTACATTGACTTAGAAGGGGGGAGGAGCTCTTGAATCTGTCCTCTGTCCCTGGTTTCAGAATGAGCCTTGCAAGCCGCCTTTTCCCAAAATGTAATTGTATGTGATCTCATATTACCTATTGTGGCGAGCAGGACGAGGTCGAGGGACGTGAGAGAACGGCACGAGGCTGGTGGCGTGATTCATAATGAGCGACACCTACCCAACGCACTGGTCTCGTATCTCTCACGGAGGAGTAGAAGCATAAAAAAGGAGCGATTACAGTGAAGATCGAGAGAGGAACAGGCCTGATTTAATGTTATGTTTTTTTTCTGTTTTCTGTAGCCAGCAGTCATCCGTGAGGGGCTGCTGGCTTATTGATTTTGTATTAGTTTATTTTATTATTAAAAGTGTTGAACTTTTGCCGGTTCCCGCCTCCTCCTTCCCATAACAACGAACCTCGTTACACCTATGCTGTTAAAAGAAAAGGGTGTTGGAACAGTTTTTTTTTAGCTTGCATCTCAAAGGTATTGCCTCCATGGAATAACCTTTTTTCTGTCAATTATCAATCAGGATGAGCTTGATGTACAGCAGGACCTGAACATGAGGTTTCCTTTAGCCTTTTTTGCTGGTGTAAAACAGTCAACACTTCAGAAATCCAGACCTGCAAAAAAAACTTCCAGCGGAGTTCAAAATTTCGTTACTGTTGCAGCTGCCTCGTCCTGCACAGACAGTGATGTGCTCAAAGCCATTTGCTGCCCTGGCACCCACATGGACACAACTGGTAGGACAATGACAATTTCCCCTATGTTCTAGTTTTGTGTACTTTGTTTTGAATGAAAGTCCTAAAATTATTTGAAATCTCTATAATTTATAGGACACCGCATCTTCGTCCAGTGTCATGGCTGTGTCCAGTCCAAGGAAAAGTTTAATCTTTGATGTGAAGGTCCAAGTTATATGTCTGCTATCTATAATCCATAATGAAAATATTAGTAGTATTTTCATCATTCTGCTGACAATTATCTATAGCGTTATGAAATGCAATCATAGTTGTTTATTCAAATGATTTTTATGTGAGATCACCAATACTGGAAGAGAAACTAAATATTTCAATGTTGAATTGTCAATAACAGGAAACACACACATCATCTGTAATGGACATCAGTTCAACATCAGCCTTGGACATCAACATGTGTTCAGAGCCTGCTGCTGATCCTGCTGATACTAGTTTTGCTCCATTTACAAGCCCCTCTACCTCTTCCACAGGAAGCACTTCAAGCAGCTCTGAACATCCCAGAGGATGGAAGGAGAGAAAGTGGATTGTGAATGAGTCAAAACTCATGGAGCTCTTCCAGAAATGCTCCACTTGTGGAGCTCTGATCTTCCTGGCAGACCAAACCATAACTACAATTGGAAGCAGAATTATCGTGAGCTGGAAATGCAACAATGGACATACTGGACATTGGGAATCATGTCCAAACAGACGTGGAATGCCGGAAAATGACCTACTAGCAGCAGCTACCACACTCTTCACTGGTGCAACGTTTACAGACATCGCTGATTGGGCTGGGCTCTTGAACTTGCAGCTGCCCCAAAAAACAACATACTACAACATACAGGCAAGCTACATCATTCCGGTGATTGAAGCAGCATACAAGAAGCAGGAATACATCATAAAAGTGCAACTAATCTGCCAGACTGGATGGTCTAGGAGTGCAGCTCTGCGGAGAGGGAGGAGTGACAGCCCAGGCCATTCATGCAAATATACAACCTATTCCTTCATGGATGACTCCTCCAATCAGATAGTTGTTTTTGATCTGGTTCAGGTAAATAAATGGACACAGCACTAGAATCTATTTACTTAAAAAAATTGTCTAAACCTGTAAACTTGCTCCCTCTAGGTGTCCCAGGCCACAAGTTCCATAGCAATGGAACCAATGGGCTTCAGGAAAGGGCTGGAGAGGCTCTTGGATGAAGGCATTGACATCTAAGTGGTTACAACAGATAGACATCCACCCATCAGAAAATTGATGAGAGAAGAGTATCCTAACATCATACATCAGTTTGATCCATGGCATGTGGCAAAAGGTCACGGGCAGTAGAGCACAACCTGTTGATACTTATTGTGTGAATTGATTGGATTTTAACAATATTGATGCCATTGTCTATTCCTGCTTTATCGGATTGATTCTCTATCAATTCTCTTATCAAATCCTTTCAGTAGAGAAGGTAGTCTACACAGGTTTTCAGTATGAACACATGAACCTATAATGTAGCCTATGGTACTACGATGGCATAATGGCATATTAAAATAAGGTAAAAATTTAAATTCTACTTTCAAACTGACCAATTGCCCATATCAATGCCCATTCCAAAAAAAAGCCAGCATTGATGGAAGAAATCAAGGTCAGATGCATAATATTTCAGTAGATTGAAGGATTCGATGGGTCCTTTTCACATTTCTGGGTTTCTCAGAAGCGGAAGTCGTCATAGTTGGGTAAAAATCTATAGCTACGCGAACTGAATTTTCCCACAACGCTTTATCTGTAGAGTGGTAAAGGGATCCTCCATAGGGAGAGGCTAGTTGGCACTTCAGCACTGCATTGTCCAATTGAGAAACTTAAAATCACGTCATGAAACATGAGCAATTACAAATTTAGAAAAATAAAATACTTCTGCTCAGAAAAATTCAAACATTCACATATAACTTAACCATGAACACAAAGGTAAACATCTAAGTGAAGAGTTTTGTCTTCAGCGCCTGTGCTTTTCCAGACAACTTATTGGAGTCTAGCTCCAGGATTACCTTCTGGAGCACTTTCAATGTATAACTGAGCTCTTTTGGGTAGTTAAGATTTAAAGAGTGAATCAGTCGAAGTAGTATGGCTGTAGCCATTGCTACATTACCTAAACAAGAGAGTACCTCCACACCTTCTACCACAATGCCGACATCTTCAGGGTCTTCTGTTGCCTCTGCAAATTCATGCTTTACCACATAGATTCCCATTACTGTCTTCTTGATGTCCGCCTCTGCGCTCTCAAAGTTAACATCCTTCGGGAATAAAAAATAAATACAATTAAATTATATTACATATAAAAAAATTAAGACTTCCAGAAAATATGCTGTATACAGTATGTGACTCATATTCTAATTGGCCAATCTGTCCTGTAAAATAATCAAATGCACAGGCATTAAAGGGTGTAAGGACTGGGCGAAGGGTGAATCGGAATAACTAAATACATTCTTGCTAAAGAAGAAAGGAATTTCCCCATTAAAGACATTTTAATGAGATATATTTTATATGTTGTTACAGTGAAGAAAATAAGTATTTGAACACCCTGCTATTTTGCAAGTTCTACCACTTAGAAATCATGGAGGGGTCTGAAATTGTCATCGTAGGTGCATGTCCACTGTGAGAGACATAATCGGAAGAAAAAAAATCCAGAAATCACAATGTATGATTTTTTAACTATTTATTTGTAAGATACAGCTGCAAATAAGTATTTGAACACCTGTCTATCAGCTAGAATTCTGACCCTCAAAGACCTGTTAGTCTGCCTTTAAAATGTCCACCTCCACTCCATTTATTATCCTAAATTAGATGCACCTGTTTGAGGTCGTTAGCTGCATAAAGACCCCTGTCCACCCCATACAATCAGTAAGAATCCAACTACTTAACATGGCCAGGACCAAAGAGCTGTCCAAAGACACTAGAGACAAAATTGTACACCTCCACAAGGCTGGAAAGGGCTACGGGGATATTGCCAAGCAGCTTGGTGAAAAAAGGTCCACTGTTGGAGCAATCATTCAAAAATGGAAGAAGCTAAACATGACTGTTAATCTCCCTCGGACTGGGGCTCCATGCAAGATCTCACCTCGTGGGGTCTCAATGATCCTAAGAAAGGTGAGAAATCAGCCCAGAACTACATGGGAGGAGCTGGTCAATGACCTGAAAAGAGTTGGGACCACCGTTTCCAAGGTTACTGTTGGTAATACACTAAGACGTCATGGTTTGAAATCATGCATGGCACGGAAGGTTCCCCTGCTTAAACCAGCACATGTCAAGGCCCGTCTTAAGTTTGCCAATGACCATTTGGATGATCCAGAGGAGTCATGGGAGAAAGTCATGTGGTCAGATGAGACCAAAATAGAACTTTTTGGTCATAATTCCACTAACCGTGTTTGGAGGAAGAAGAATGATGAGTACCATCCCAAGAACACCATCCCTACTGTGAAGCATGGGGGTGGTAGCATCATGCTTTGGGGGTGTTTTTCTGCACATGGGACAGGGCGACTGCACTGTATTAAGGAGAGGATGGCCGGGGCCATGTATTGCGAGATTTTGGGGAACAACCTCCTTCCCTCAGTTATAGCATTGAAGATGGGTCGAGGCTGGATCTTCCAACATGACAATGACCCGAAGCACACAGCCAGGATAACCAAGGAGTGGCTCTGTAAGAAGCATATCAAGGTTCTGGCATGGCCTAGCCAGTCTCCAGACCTAAACCCAATAGAGAATCTTTGGAGGGAGCTCAAACTCCGTGTTTCTCAGCAACAGCCCAGAAACCTGACTGATCTATAGAAGATCTGTGTGGAGGAGTGGGCCAAAATCGCTACTGCAGTGTGTGCAAACCTGGTGAAAATCTACAGGAAACGTTTGACCTCTGTAATTGCAAACAAAGGGTACAGTACCAAATATTAATATTGATTTTCTCAGGTGGTCAACTTATTTGCAGCTGTATCTTACAAATAAATTGTTAAAAAATCATACATTGTGATTTCTGGATTTTTTTTTTAGATTATGTCTCTCACAGTGGACATGCACTTACGATGACAATTTCAGACCCCTCCATGATTTCTAAGTGGGAGAACTTGCAAAATAGCAGGGTGTTCAAATACTTATTTTCTTCACTGTATGTGGGTCTGAGTGCCCAGGGCCTATGAAGATACCTGACTGTATTGTAGTTCTAAACGAACGATAAATGCCTGTATTATGCATTTTAATGAATAATCCAGCAAACTCACTCTCCTAACAAAGTCTGTGAAACTTCCCCCCAAATCCAGCTAACACTGGCCGAAGTGTCCTGTTACGAGTTTACGACCCAAAAGAATGTGCATAGACTTAATTCTTTGCTGAGAAGGAGAAATGAAACCTGTTCAATCCTATATATTCTATATATATATATATATATATATATATATATATATATATATATATATATATATACATATATATATATATATATATATACAACCATGTGATAAATGTATTGCCATGTATCAAATGTTCCATCTCATGGTTTGTTTTCATGTAAACTCTAATACTTAATGTTTCAAACTATGGTTAACCCAAACCTCACCTATAGAGTGTTTGGTTTTGATAAATTGGTACTTTGGAGATTGGAAAGAGTGTGCATATGATATGTTGGTATATATGAAATATGATACAACATATTAGTATTACAAGAATCTTCCCTAGTCCTCTTCATCAGAAACCAGTCCACGTTTAGGACAAAGACTCGTAAATCAATGACAGAGCAACTTTCCCGCCTGGAACTTCTACCCTTCTTATTGGTCGAGCCAATGAGAGGTGGGACACGTTCTCTAAGGCTATAAATTGCATCCACACAAAAAACTCCTCCTCTTGCCTCTTACCCCCGGCGTCAGGATGTGACTTCTTAGTGATCTCCTCCGGAGATCTTTCATCTTTTCTTTCTGTGTTTAATTCTAAGTTATTTTAAGTACCCTACCGAGTTCATTTCCACCGACGAGGAATGAACTTAGCCTGAATTGTTTCTTTGGTAAATTTACCTCAAAGACCTTCAAACATGCGTTTGAAAGTCCGCGCTCTGAACCACCAGGAAACCACGTGGGACACATGGACCACCACGCGCAACCGCTCAACGAACGAGCAGGCGTGCGCCCCAAGGACACAAACACATGCACGCCTTCTCCTCGGCAAACTAAGAGACGGTGCAAGTATTTTATTTCTTATCCAGATTTATTATGCTGTACGGTTTTTGCCTCAAAAGGGGCGATTTTGTGATTCCTTGTTGTCTGGTCTGAGGTTCCGTTGTCCAGATGACCTTTGCCAAACGGTTGACCCTTACGGATCTCCGTTTCTCTCTCTCTCTCTCTCTCTCTCTCTCTCTCTCTCTCTCTCTCTCTCTCCCTCACTCACTCACTTTTACACGTGTTCCCATTGTCTAGACTCCCCGCGTGTCTTTGTCATTAATGTTTGTAAATACATGTATTCCTGTAACGTAGTAAATGCATAAGTAGTTCTGTATTAGTAAATTCATTATACTCAGTTTGATTGACTTACTGTGTCTGCTCATAATTCCGGTCCCTGAAATGTCTAGATCAAAGCTACGAGCTTTACAAATTAAATATACCTTAAAGAGAATTTGTTTATAGGGCGGGAAAGCTAATTCTTGTGGCCACAGAATTAATTTTCCTAAACTCTATAAATTAATTGAGCTAATTAATTTTACCTGTTTTGTGAAATGTGGTCGTGTAATTAATTGCAATCAACTTGTGGTTAATCGCAAGGATTCACATGCATGCAGGTAACAGGACATATCATCCCTTACCGGGAGATTTATTAAAATGTAAAGTTGATCTGGTCCAAACCTGTATGAATAATTATGAATGATGAATTATTGTATACAAATTCCCCAAAATCGACCGGTTCATACCTTACAAGGGATTCTGTCATTAATTCTGTCATTAATTCCTCTCCCTCATGTCATTCTAAACACGCCTTTCAATCATCTTCAGAACACAAATTAATATTTTTTTGATGAAATCCAAAAGATTTCTGAACCATCCATATACAGCAACATGATTGCAACTTTCAAGGCCCAAAGGTAGTAAAGACATAATAGTCCATGTGACAACAGTAGTTCAATCAAAATGTTATGTAGTGACAAGAATACATTTTGTGTGCAAAAAAACTCAAATAATGACTTTATTCAACAATTTCTTCTAATCTGTGTCAGTCTCCTACACTGTGGATGTAGTAAATACACTGCAGCGCTTCCAGGTTCTACGTCAGAACTCCACCTCATTATTGGCTAGCTCCTTCGTCAGAATCACACACAGGCGCCATGGTGCTCACGGGAACAGCATCACCCAATGGTGAGTCGGCGTTCTGCCGTAGAACTCTCCCTACCAGCTTTTTAAAATAAAGTTGCCAGCCAGTGTTTTTTTCTTCATTTTCACAAAACTTTAATGGTCTCCAAAATATGTTGTTGTATGCATTTCTGGATAAAATATTTATCAAAAGAAAGAGGCTCTGCTTTTAAACAAACCAAACCGTTTTAGGCTCTGTTCACGTCGCGTCTTTTGCACGTTCAAGTTCGTTATTAGTGATTATTTGCTTTTAATGAAAGAGAACTCCAACTCACCAAATACTCCTTCACCAGATTATGTGGATCTTCATTCAGGTAGATGCATAGCCCCTTGAGAATGCACTCTCTTCTTGGTCTCTATGGTGCCATTATGAGAATACAGACATAATGATACATTTTGTTAAAGATTTGTTTAGTGTTGGTTATGTACATTTAATTTACATAACACCCTCCTATACAATACACATCTGCCCTTATGCACTACAGAGCACTACAAAAATAGCTTGTTGTAGAAGAAAGCAATTTAGTAAAACAAACAAATAAAAACAATATAACCTGAGACATTGGCACCATCCCCACCCCTTTTGGTAAACACCTTTAGCAGATCATCAGAAAACCGATCCAGTTGTGACAGGAACTTGGATTGTAAAGGAACGGTTGTGATCCGACGAAATTCAGCATTTATCTAAAGACATAAGTTAGAGAGGTCTTGTTTATGGGCAATTCAACATAGACTACAGGACAGCTCTGATAGAAAGGAAACAATAACTTACCTTGCGGACTTGAAAAAGAGCAGGCCATCTGCTTTTGAAGGCTGCGACTAAAGGAGAATCATGGACAATCTCATGCCTTCTGTATGCGAAAGTCATGTCCATCATCTTCCTCACGGTTTCATCATTGTTTCTTTTCTTCAGTTCAGCAAGAAGATCCACCTCATCTTTTCCTGGCTTTCTGCTGTTTCACCTGCAGGAAATCCTGGACAGTAGTTCACTTCTGCCTTCTTAGGCTTTTTTTATCCCATAGACATGGCTGGACGTTCCTTCTGGTTTGTGCTTAAGGGCATTTACTGTAACTTGAGGGCATCACAGGCATCATAATCTGCTCCTGTAGTTTGCAAAGTTTATACTTTAAACTCATCTTCCATCCACTGTAGCCGCTGACAGAACCTTGCTCTTTAAGGCATGGATGTTTGGCTACCAATGCTTCTGCCACATCACTGAACTCGCTGTCAGATGGATATGCCTTGTAGTTAATTATTTCCTCTGCCAAAGCATCAAGGATACCTGACTTGAGTTTGGGGTCAGGAATGCAAAATTGTCCTGAATGCTGAGTCGCCCTGATCCAGTTTCAATTGCACATCATAAGGGAAACAGCAGGCATATGGCTGAAGGAACTGGAGCTAGAGGTAAAAAAAACAACCCTGACCATGTCTTTGTCATTGAGGTCAGAGACTGATGTCTAAAGCACAGGCCACAAAAAGGGAAATGTTTTGCAGAGCCATGGACATTTTTACACAATGATTATGTAAAGCAGCCCATAAAGTTGAACCTAACAAAAAAGGAAATCACCCATTAGCATGGGCAGAACAAACATGTAGTACTACAAGGGAAAAGTATGACTGCTGGACAACAAACCTGTCACGGTCAGGAACCGTTTCAAAGTAACCATCCTCATAGATTCAATGGAGTAAACTGCCAAAGGATATGGATCAGTGTAAATTCAACTTCAAGCAAGGTGATATCACGTGTAGCATGTATTTCAAAGGCACGGTAGTGTTCTCTGTACCATGATGACAGCCTTTTCACGATGAAGCACAACCTTTCCTGAACCAAGCAGATTTGAAGGATCTCACAAAAGTCTGGCAGCCCACTTGTAGAGCCTGGTGCAACTATCATTCCAATTCTGAACTCAACACCCTTACTGATCACTTTTTTGGTCAGGTGTACTTCACTTGTACTTGTATACTTCAACTTAATTCTCTCAGCAGCTGCTTGATTCAAAATATCAACTGAAACAGTTGATACATCATGGACTTTAAAGTCAGGCTTCTGTAGGCTACAAGGTCTCATGTAGTAAGAAATCATCAGCTGGTGTTTCACTGCTAATGACAGTGGCACATTCTTAAAGCATTTTGTATGGTGTGAGACCTGCTTGAAGAAGCTGTGCTTAGCTTCAAACCGCATGATCCACTGCCCTACAAGTGGACCATATTGCTTTGTGAGCTCAGGGTAGTGCTCCACAAAATTATGTTTGGGTCGCAACAGAATTCCTGGAAAAAGCTCTGTGTACTTCTGTCTATGTTCAGTAATTTTGCATTCAAAATACGCAAGTGTGTCATCTGTGTGAAACCTAGCAACAGCAAGTTCCACAATGTCCTTTAAATTCAAAAGAACTTGCCATGCCAATTCGTCCTCTGGAATCAAATGACCTACCATCAATGGTAGCAACCTTAACAATGTCCAATTTTCATGCCCATTGCCTCCTATGTTTTTTTTGCTTGAAATGTTATGTGGTATCACATTTGGTTTGTTTGTCTTATCTGTTCCTGTATAAGGAAATTGAACAATGATTTTTTGGATACAAGAACAGCAAGGCACTGTGTGCAACCTCAATTGGCACGATTCCCTCCAAAAGATTGTGCAAAATATCTGGTGGATACCCAGAGGTAACACAGAAGTGTTCAAGATGCTTTGTGAATACACACTCTTTTTTAACACCAAAGTAGGGAGCATTTGTCTGCTGAGCCAGCTTCACATGAGATTCATGAACTTCTTTTGACCTTTGTACAAAAGAACCAGAGCGGACCTCATTTGTCTGAATATCTGAGCGTACAAAGCACTGCTAAGTAAATATTAGACAAAGCTGAATGTGATCCAGGAGGTAGATTGTTTAAAATCCAATAAATAGCACAGAGTTTGTGTATTTTCCTAGAGGTACCAAGGGGATTGCAATTTCAAAATCGTCCACATATAAACTTAAAGACAGTCTCAACTCCTCCCCTGAGAATTTTTTCTCTTTGTAAACTTTGCAGTCCTGAAAAGTTCTATACTCTTTACAATTTTCACTATGCAGCTGAACTCTGTGGTTCTGTACAATGCTGTCCACTACATCTTTTTTTTCAAGATCTGCTGCTAAGATAGTAGAATGGGGATATACTGATAGGTTTTGTTTTCTTTTAAACCAAGAATGTATTCAATTGGTTCTACAACATGGAAATTGTCTTTGTAATAACTTTTTTTGGTGGTATTCAGAGTTAAGAGGTCCACCCTTGCCAATAGCTTTGAACAAAGTGTTAGATGCTGAGGTGTTAGATTTGGAGCAATTTCCTGTACAACTGCTTTATCAACAATAATGTTATGGCTCTACAACACGTCCTGAATATTTTTAATCGAGAGGGGCACCAATGCAGATGTATGCAAAAAAATAAATTCCTCTAAAAATTCATTGACTACAGTAGCTGGCACATGACTAACATGCTCTAATTTCAACAATGCTGCAGCAAGATTTGTCAGAAGGATTTTTTACAAGTCTAATACATATACAGTGCACTGACTGTTGCATCTACAGTACACGTATCGTCATCCTCCAAAATGTCTTGCAAGTCCTGAGATTCCCCTGCAGGTTTAACTACACCAGGCTTGAAATCTTTGACTGAATGTGGATTATGCTTTCTGTTCTTGTGAGACTGATAAGTTGCATATATATTTGTCTGAAAGCTACAACCAATAAATACACACTGGACTGTCTTGTTACTCCGTAAATGGGTATTCAAATGCAGAAAAAATTCCCTTTCAGATGCAAGATACACATACAGGGCAATTAAATGTTGACAAGGGAATTTGTTCTTGTGATGTGTGTGTTTTGTGGTCTCTACTTAAATGTACAGTATGTAAAGGCTATTCCATGTTTTGAAGGTACTAGGGCAAGTCAAATATGGACATGGATAACGCCTGCTACAACTATAATGCCTATGATTTAGTCTATAATGTTTAAGCAACCGAGACTTACTGGACTCTACAACAGTACACTCTCTACACTTCCACATGCACTGAAAAAGAAGAGAACAATAATAAATAAAAATATTAGAGAAAAAAAATAGATTGCTTTGGACTGTTACTACATAATGAATTTGCACTTACCTCTAGTCAATTACAAATCGTTGGTTATAACAATGGTTTGTGATGATGACAGTGTACTCAAATCTAAAATAGAAAAACAGGAAACAAGTCATAACCAGGGTTGTAAATAAAAAAATTAATCAATTTCATAAACACCAGGTTTTTTGGAATCGACTTTGACTACCTTCATAGGCAGTGACTTTTAGAGGTCACTGTCCAAATAGGGCTGCACAATATAATGTTTTGGCATCGATATCTGTGATGGTGACATTGCATGATGTGCAATGTCAAGTATAGGGATCGTAGTTGATCCGTACAGGCAGCTGCACCCCAGTTCAGAATGCATGATTCACGTATTAATTGCAAAGTTTGACCATCATAGAGTAAAAGTTTATCTTTTGCATGTATTTTAGGTTGAGTTAGGCATCAAGCACAAGAGGAATCCCGCGCCGTTTTCTGAAGTCTATAGACAATCATTTCAGAATTAAATAAACAAAGAAGAAGGCAGTCTTTAATGAATTCATCTTATTATAACAGTCGTGTGATGCACATGATCATTGTCTTAAACAGTGCTTGGACAGAAGACATAAATATAATGTACTCTTATTGATATGCAACCAAATTTCTCGCTTCATTTATTTCTGACACAGCAACAGTCGACAGCGCGAGTCGATTCCTGTGCTGGAATCGATCCCGACTCTGAGGCTATTCTCCGAGGAACTCTGCACGAAAACACACACGTGTGTATAAACGTGTGCAGATCTAAACATCTCTAAATCACGTCTCATCTCACTTTAATCGCAACAACTGTAGTTTCATTTGTGTGGGGAATGTTTTGCCCCTTTACCTTCTTGTCTTTACTATCTTGTTTAATTAGGTGAATTTTTTGCTACAACCCCTGTTCATTTCAGACCCTGTGTAGTTTGCATTACGATTAAATGCTTCGATCTTTCAACGTTCACTGGAATGAGCTCTGTGTGCTTTAATTTGATTGGTCATCTCAATCATTTTGACATTGACGTGAGCAATAAGTTATAGGTTTGAGGAAAAACAGCCTAAAATATAACTTTCAAACCTTTTTGTCAAAATTACATTGATTACACTTAATGAAATTAAGCTGGAATGATTTCTATGAAGAGTTGTCGTATGTGCTCATTTTAATTAAAGAAATTGAACAAAGAGCTAAAATAATTTTTTTGAGTGAGGATTTAAGGGAAGTGTTCCCAGTTCCGGCTGACCTAATCTATGCAGCCTAACACTGAATTACAGAAGTCTATAATGTATTGTGTGTATGCTAGGTCAAAGAGACGTGTTTTTAGTCTAGCTTTGAACTGACAGAGTGTGTCTGCTTCCCAGACAATGGTACGAAGACTGTTCCAAAGTTTTGGTGCTAAAAGGATCTACCACCAACAGTCGATTTTGATATTCTAGGTATTATTAACTGGCCGGAATTTTGACGTGAAAAAAAAAAAAATAGACGTGAAGGACTATAATGCGTTAAGAGCTCGCTCAAGTACTGCAGAGCTAAACCATTTAGTGCTTTGTAAGTAATCAACAATATTTAAAAATTGATATGATGTTTAATAGGCAGCCAATCCAGTGTTGACAGAACCGGGCTAATATGGTCATATTTCCTGGTTCTGGTAAGAACTCGAGCTGCTGCGTTTTGAACTAGCTGTAGTTTGTTTATTAAGCGTGCAGGGCAACCACCCAGTAGAGCATTACAATAATCTAGTCTTGATGTCATGAATGCATGAACTTATAGTTCCGCATTTGTCAATGAGAGCATATGGCATTATTTAAATATATTTTTAAGATAGAAAAATGCGGTTTTACAGATACTAGACACGTGACATTCAAATGAAAGATAGGTATTAAAGAGCACACCCAGGTTCCTAACCGACGACGAAGACTTAACAGAGCAGCCATCAAGTGTTAGACAGTATTCTAGGTTAAGGCGAGACACTGCAGGTGAATAGGGTAAACATTTTAACTTACAGATATCATCATGAAACTTTACCAGTTGATTACTCACATGAATAGGAGAAAAAAATTTATTGCAAGTTTTCTGTAATTTTATGTTTAAATATGCTAATCAGGCTATATCTAATTAAATATGTGCTAATTTGCATATATTTTGAAGTGACAAATCTGACCATTGAAAAAAACAAGGTTCAAAATTATTTTTGCATTTTGTTGATATATTCAATGAAAAGACATTTTCAGAGGGGATTATTAATATCTCCTTTTGTTAACCTGTAAATCAGAAAATACTGGCAATAGCCTTAAAAAAATGATTTCTGCTCTATTTTTAGGCATAAAATGTCATATAAATCAGGCCAAGAATGATATATCAACAAATCCCTCTGAACAAACCTTCACAATATAGTTAGGAATACGGCTGTAAAGTTTGGTGTATGTAGATGCTACAGACGTGAAAAATCGTCACTAGGAGTGTGAGAAAAAACTCATTTTGAGAAAACGGCCTTTAAAGATTTTTATGGCAAAATGCCACTAATTTCTATTGAAAGCCATGAATTACAGACAAAATATGCTTTAGGTCCAAGTAAAATCCATGTATCACACTGTTTAACATCCAAAACTCATTACTGCTTCATCCATCACTGATCATAACATCCAAAACAACACATCAACAGTCCATCACACAGGTGGAATAACAAAAACTAACTTTATCACACCTATAGTAGACGTCACAGAAACATCACGTTACGCTTCTGAAGATGACTGCAGAGTCAGCAGTCGATACTGTCAAGGTATGAAAACAAACTTTAAACCTGTGTAATAAGAAAAAAATCACTTATAAATACAAATAGTAGGCTAAATGAACTCATATCTTTCCACATTTTGAACTACCACGGAAATGTCAGAGCGCGTCACGTGACGATTCTGAACGAATCACGTTGTCAGAAATTGGCATCAGCCAATGAGATTGCGCATTTCGAGGAAATGGCCCATTTTACTTTCATGATTCGTTGCTGATAAATAGGAAATGACCATATTTGGATCCGACAGCATTGAAGAGGAGAGAGAGAGAGCTTTCCAACGGTGTATGTGATGACAGGGAGCAGACAGCGATCGCGGAGCAGTGGGATGATTTAGAACGCCAATTTTTGATGAATTTAGGCGAAATCTACACACGCAAACAGACAAAGTGTAGTAAAATAAAGACCTAAATGTGTATTTTGGACTTTTTTTCAGCACAAGTCTGAAAGAAGACATGTTATTGAAGACAAATAGCCCAAAATCTCAAAATTGACCAGTGAAAAAAAAACGATGTTTTTGCCTGCCGTGTCTCGCCTTAATACGTGTGGAAGTTTTTTGTCCAATAATTAGAATCTCTGTTTTTTCAGAATTTAGTAGTAGGAAATTACTAGTCATCCAATTTTTTATATCAGCTATGCATTCCGTTAATTTTGTGAATTGGTAAGTTTTGTTAGGTTTTGAAGAAATATACAGCTGAGTATCATCGGCATAACAGTGAAAGCTAATTCCATGTTTCCTAATGATATCTCCTAATGGTAGCATGTACAGAGTGAACAGCAGCGGTCCTTGTACTGAGCCTTGTGGTACGCCATACTGAACTTGTGATCGATAAGACATCTCTTAATTTACTGCTACAAACTGATAACGGTCAGATAAATATGATTTAAACCATGCTAGTGCAATTCCACTAATGCCAACATAGTTTTCTAGTCTATTTAAAAGAATGTTGTGGTCAATTGTGTCAAATGCAGGACTAAGATCAAGTAACACTAATAGAGAGATACAACCACGATCGGATGATAAAAGCAAATCATTTGAGACTCTTACAAGAGCTGTCTCGGTACTGTGGTACGGTCTAAATCCTGACTGGACATCCTCGCAGATATCATTCCTTTCAAGAAAGGAACACAGTTGTGAGGATACTGCTTTTTCTAATATCTTTGACAGAAAAGGCAGATTCGAGATCGGCCTGTAAATGACTAATTTTGTATGATCAAGTTGCGTTTTTTAAAAAAGTGGTTTTATCATAGCTTAAAGGTTTTGGTAACACTTTATTTCGATAGTCCACTTTACACATTCTACTAACTATAAGTAACTTTTCAACTACATGTCAACTAACTGTCATTAGAGTATTAGTAGACTGTCAGCTTAATATCTGCTAACTCTTTATTTTGTTGGTCCCCCAACAGACATTCAACTGACTATAAGTAAATTGGCGACTACAAGTCAACTTATTCTCCTAACCTGAACCCTAACACCTAACCATAACCTATGGTCTACAGTCTACTGATAGTCTACTATCATATACTAATTCTCTAATGAGAGTTAGTTGTAATGTAGTTGAAAAGTTACTTATAATTAGTAGAACGTCTAAAGTGACTATCGAAATAAAGTGTAACCAAGGTTTTTGGTACGTATCCTAGAGACAAAAACGAATTAATGATATTAAGAAGAGGATCTATGACATCTGGAAGCATCTCTTTCAGTAGCTCAGTCTGTATACGGTCTAACATACAAGTTGTCGATTTAGATGAATTAACAAGTTTGCAAAATTCTTCCTCTCCTATAGCAACAAATTAATCAAATTATTCCTCAGGGAGACTACAGTGACTACAATCACTGATGCGATACTGTAGTAGACGATTGCATTATAATTGCATTGCGGTATAATTTTGTCCCTGATTTTATCAATCTTATAAGTGAAGAAGTTCATAAAGTCATTACTGCTGTGTTGCTTGGACACTTCTGGGCGTGAAGCTTTCTTTTTCGTTAGTTTAGCCACTATTTCAAATAAATACCTAGGATTGTTTATTTTCTTCTAAAAGGTTTGAAAAATAAGCAGATCTAGCAGCTTTTAAGGCCTCTCTGTAAGCAATCGAGCTCTCTTTCCATGAAATCCGAAATACCTCTAGTTTTGTTTTCTATCAGTTGTGCTCCATTTTTCTGGCTGCTCTCTTAAGGGCCTGAGTGTGCTCGTTGTACCACGGCGTTGGACTATTTTCGTTGCGTTGGCAACGGAGCAACTGCGTCTAAATTGCTGGAAAAGAGAGAGTTAAAAATTTTCTGTTGCAATATCAAGTTCTTCTAAGCTATCCGGGACGCTGAGATGATGAAACTGATTAGGAAGATTATTGATAAAGCAATCTTTAGTGGCAGAAGTTATAGGTCTAACATATTTATAACAGGGAGTCGGCTTTGCAGCCTTGGCTAAATGTAATTTACATGAGACTAGATAGTGATCTGAGATGTCGTCGCTCTGCTGCAGAATTTCAACGGCATCAACATCTATTCCAGGGCCAGGGCAAATTACAGTGCCTGACATTGTACTTGCAAGTTCACACACCTCTTTAATATTAATTTTGGTTATCTCCGACTGCCGGAGTCGAACATCATTAGTGCCGACATGAATAATGATCTTAGAGAATTTACCATTAGTATTAGCCAGCACTTTTAAATTTGCTTTGATGTCAGGCGCTCTGGCTCCTGGCAAACATGTGACTATGGTTGCTGGTGACTCTATTTTCACATTCCGTGTGATCGAATCACCAATTACCAGGGCACAATCAACAGAATTCTCAGTGGGTGTTTCACTGAGTGGGGCAAAACGATTTGTTATGGTAATCGGAACTGAAGAGTGGTTTTTTGATCCGCGACCAGAGCGATCTCTCACAGTCACCCATATGCCCTGCTTCACAGGCAATAATTCAGCCGGAACCGAATCATGTAAAGAGTTCACTATGCTAGGTGCATCCAAAATAATATTAAGCTCTAGCACTCTTACTATCCTCAATTAAAGTTTGGATGCGTGTCTCTAGTTCTGAAATCTTCTCCATCAGCCTGACTGTCTCCTTGCATTTATCACATATAAATCCTATATTGCCATTGGAGAAGGCTATACTAAACAAAAGACACAGGTGACAATAACAGGACAAGACTACTCACCGTGTTTGTTGACTGATTCTTAATGACCTGGGGCCTCATGTACAAAGACTTGCGTTGAATTCATACTAAAACATTGCGTACGGACAAAGCTGTAAATGTGCGTACGCACCAAAAAAAACAGATGTATGAATCTCTGCGTACGAAGGATCCCACGCATATTCTCTTTGTACATCCCAATTAACGTAACATTTAGCGCACATGCACGAGCACAACGCCCCACCCTTAATTAAATAAATTTAAATATGGTAATGAGTCCACTTTGGCAAAAGAAAGCAGTAAGAAAACGGCTAAAGCAAGCGGCAAGAAACGAAACTTTACAGAAAGTGAATTGGAGGTGCTACTATCGGAGGTAGAAACGAGAAAAAATATTTTATTCGGAACTTTGTACTCCAGAATTAATAACAAAAGGAAAAAAACATGAGTGTGAGAGTTTGGCTGATGCCGTCAATGCGTTGGATCTGTAAGTCGCTGTAAATGACCTTAAATGGAAATGGTCTGATATAAAGGTGGACGTTAAACGGAGAACTGCTGCGCACCGAAAGTGTGGACAGAACAGGCAGTGGTAAAGGGGTCGATGAACTTACACCCTTTGAGCAGAGAGTTGCCTCAATTATGGGTGACACTTCCCATACAAAAATGTAATATATGGCCATATATGTACTTATATTTTAAATAGCATGACATATATCTATTCTATACATATATTTGACTTATCTGAGAACACAATATATGCCTGCAACATAGGCTATATGAACATTTATGTGTCCAAACATGTGAAGAAAATATTTGAGTTCATCCATATATGATACCATATATCTGCATATATTACAGTATTGTTTTCTTGCATATATGGACAACATTAAGTATAAATATGTGACATACATTTTTGTTTTTCACATTTAATAAATGTATGTAATATATGCATGTGATACTGATGCATTTTTAAAGCTGTGGCATATGGTTATGGTTCTTTGTGGATGTATTTGTTAAAAATGACAGAAAACACTGCATTATTGTATTAAAAATACTATATTTGGTATTCACATACAGACACAAAATCTCCAACTATAGGCATTTAATTACAAGGTATTCAGATATATTATATAAAACAGTATGGAAATAAGTACATATATGCATGTATACATATATGCGTCTTACATATATTTAACATTTATGATGTAAAACAGTAGGCTACTATGGAAATAAGCACATATATGCATGTATACATATATGCGTCTTACATATATTTAACATTTATGTGCATACGGGAAAATATATGTCACTTACATGAAAACGGCCATTTTTGCTATATTTTGAAATATATGTTTCATATATGTCTATGTGTTTTAAATATATGAATTTTGCATATATTCTCATATAGGCAGCAGACATAGGCCTACATGGGCACTGACATTATATATGTAATTTACATATATTGACATATATTACATTTCTGTATGGGTTTACTGTCTCTGGAGTATATGCTGCTGTGAGACTCGGATTTACTACAGGACTGCCACGAAGGTAACCAATTTCTCATTTGTTTTTACTTTGGTACATGATTTCCATTACACGAGAGTAGATGTTAAAACTTCATGCTGATTTGTACTCGGCTTTCGCCAAGATAAGCAACACTAAGACGTAGCTTTACAGTAAACTATGCTTCTCCATCCATTTACGCTTCTTTCCATATGAGAGTGTGACTCCCCTTCTGTCCGGCGTTAACGGCTGCAGTGTACTTGGCGCGTCAGCACACACGACGGCTGCAACTACAGTGTGGTCTCCCTAGTGGACCAACACGACAACCGTCTGGATTGAGCCGAGTAGGGGACATCTCTAGGGTCTTCAAGTGGGCACCTTCCGTCCTCAGTGTTTCGTCGACTAGCCCACGACACCTCAAGAGGGCTCGACAATGACTCTGGCGTCCCAGAGTCACCCCCCTCCGTCCCCCACTCAACTCAGCCCAGCTTACTGACCTCTACATCCCTCCTGCTGCTGAGACCTAACCACAATCTCACTATCTCTCCGCAACCCAACCATACGCGCCAACCCGATTGACTAAGGCTGTCGAGCCCCACTGGTGCGTTAAAGCAGTTACAGTGGCAACGGTTCCGTATGGCATACCACCTACCGCAAAACACAATATCTGCCCAACCACCCGTCATTCCATACTATACAACCTATACAAATTGTATAGTATACTATACAACCTATACTATACAACCTATACAAATAAACCAACAGACTCTTCAAGTTTTTCAAGAATTCTACGAAACCGTAGCGTGGCGGCCTGTACCTTGCCAGCTAGAATCTTTCCGTCTCAACCACAGCCAGTTGCTGCTCCTTTCTGCTGCTTCAGATAAGTTCTTTACTGTGCGACGCAACTCTTGGCCGCTGAATCCGACGTCTCTGAGGAACCGGGTTGTAGAGTGTGCCACAAAACCTCGACAACCCACTTCCACTGGATAAACCTGGACTCTCCATCCTCGCTGTTCTGCTTCAGTGGCCAAATGAGCATACCGCAGTTTCTTCCTCTCATATGCCTCATCTACAGCATCCTCCCATGGCACTGTCAACTCTATCAGTTGAACAATGCGTGCTGATCCAGACCACAAAACAATGTCTGGTCGTAGGTTAGTGGTGGCAATCTCAGGTGGAAAAATAAGCCGTTGATCAAGATCAGCCAGCATCTTCCAGTCCCTAGCAGCTTCCAGTTGTCCTGGCCGAGAATTGGTGTTAACACCTTTTCTTGGTAGTTGCTCGCCTGGGCGGAGGAATGTTGTCTTCTGCGTGTGATGTTTTGCTAGAACATGCGGCAACTTATTGGTCATACTACGCTTGCCTTCCAATGCTAAAGCCAAACATCTCAGTACTTGGTCATGGCGCCAAGTAAACCGACCTTGGCTAAGAGCCACCTTACATCCTGTCAAAATGTGCCTTAATGTGGCAGGTGATGAACACAAAGGACAAGAGGGATCCTCTCCTACCCAGAGGTTTAGGTTCTGCGGTGATGGGAGAACATCATATGTTGACCTAATAAGGAAACTGATCCTACTCTCTTCCATTGACCAAAGGTCTTGCCAGCCCATTTTGCGTTGTTCCACACTCTCCCATCTCATCCACTCTCCCTGCTTGGCCTGGGAAATGGCCTTTATACTCCTCATCCTCTCCTCCTGCTTTCGCACCTCGTTGACTACCAGCTTCCTCCTTTGAGCTGGGCCTGCCTTGTGCCATTTAGGAGGAGCTAAACTGAGCCCAAAACCCCCTCTTCCATGCTGTACCTGTCCCACGATATCCCCTATTTGAAGGTCAGCCTTTGCCTCTACTACAGATTTCTTTGCTGACCACTTTCTACCAGTTTTTAACACAGGGGCTGCCTCCCTTACACATTTGTCACGTGACTCTACTAATGTCATTTCCAGTCTGACCTTGGCACACTTAAACTCCTCGGTTAAAGCAGAGACTGGCAGCTGCAATATTCCTTTACTATAAAGTCCCACTCTGCTGAGGCAGCGTGGAACTCCCAACCATTTCCTGATGTATGAACTTATTAACGCTTCCAGCTTATCCACTGTTGTCAAAGAAACCTCGTACACAGTCAGTGGCCACAGCAACCTCGGCAGTAGACCAAACTGAAAGCACCAGAGTTTTAGTTTGCCTGGTAGAGCACAGCTGTTTATGCTCTTCAACCCTTCCACTGCTTGTCGTCTAACTTCTCCCACTCGAACTGTGTCCTTTAGATCTCCATCGTACCATCTCCCAAGACTTTTCACTGGCTTCTCAGAAACTGTTGGTATTGCCTCACCATTAATGAAGAATGTTTTATCTACTACCTTTCCTTTAACTATGGAGATGCTCCTTGATTTAGAGGGCTTAAATTGCATTCGTGCCCATTCAATATTATCTGTTAACTTCCCCAATAACCGATTAGTGCAGGCTACTGTTGTAGTCATGGTTGTCATGTCATCCATGTATGCTCTGATTGGTGGTAGTCGCAACCCAGAAGCCAAGCGCTCTCCTCCTACTACCCATCTTGATGCCCTAATGATTACTTCCATTGCCATGGTAAAAGCCAGTGGAGAAATTGTGCATCCTGCCATTATTCCAACCTCTAAGCATTGCCATGCAGTGCTGAATTTTGGAGTTGAGAAACTAAATTGCAAATCTCCAAAATAGGCTTTCACTAAATTTGTTATTGACATTGGTACTCTGAAAAAATCAAATGCTGCCCAAAGAAGCTCATGTGGCACTGAACCATATGCATTGGCCAAATCCAGGAATGTCACATGGAGCTCCTTCCTCTCCTTTTTTGCTGACTGAATTCGTTGCCAGATAACATTGATGTGTTCTAAGCATCCTGAGAACCCTGGAATGCCCGCTTTTTGAACTGAAGTGTCAATGAAGCCATTCTTTAATAGGTAGGTGGACAATCTCTGGGCAATAATGCTGAAGAAAATCTTACCTTCAACGTTTAATAGTGAAATAGGACGAAACTGACTGATGCTTGTAGCATCTTTTTCTTTAGGTATAAAGACTCCACCTGCTCTGCGCCATGCTCTAGGTACAACCTGTTTTTCCCATGCCACTTTTAACAATTTCCACAGAATTCGCAGAACTCCTGAAGCACTCTTGTACACTCTGTACGGAACTCCATTAGGCCCTGGAGATGATGAAGCCCTTGCCTTTCTCACAGCCTGCTCTACCTCTTTCCACTTAGGTGCACAGACCTCCATTTGGTATTCTGGTGGGTTGATAGGTGGTATGTCTGATGGAATTGACATATGCTCATGCCTTTTTGCATCTGTATGCGTTTCCTCCAAATATCTCTCTAGCTCAACTCTAGATGCTTTTAAAGTGCCATTCTTCTCACTGGTGAATAACTTCTTTACGAATTTGAATGGGTCTTTATAGAAATTAGCCCTCGCACGTTCCTTCTTTTTGTAGCGTTTCCGTAGACGCTCAGCTCTGCGTAATGTTGCCAGCTTATCTTTTATGTCCCTTTGTAAGAGATTGAGTCCCTCCTTCTGACTTTGTTCTGCTCTTTTCCATTGCTTCCTCAGCTGTCTCCTTTCTCTAACTAACCCTTCAATTTTCTGCTGCCGTCTAGACATTCCAGGAGCAGTTTGTACTTTTTCCTTCCTTTTTTCCACACCAAACCTCTCACTTCCATATGCGTAAATGATGTCCCCAAATTTATCCAGCTTCTTTTCAACTGTACCAGTTAATCTTTCCAATGCAAAGCATAGATCTGTGTTTACCGTATCCCATGCAGTTTTCTCACAAGCTCTTGGCCATCTAACTCCAGGCCTATGCCCGTTGAGGTTCTTTTCTCTCTTATGCTGGTTAGTCTGACCGGTTTCACAAGTATGAATATGTTCATCACTAACTGTGCAAGCCCTCCTCTCCTCTATGACAGGGGTGCTGATATCCTGCGAGCTGTGGTTTGCTTCCTGTCGCTGGATTTCATTCGACTGACTTGACTGACTTCGTAAGAAGTACTGATCAATGCGAGGCCCTTGTCCCTTCTCCCTCAAGCATTTCATTTTCCCTTGATGAACCTTCAAACCCCTGACCGTTGTCGCCTTGCTCCAGCCACAGACACAAACCTGGAGTTCAATGACTTTACTAACTGCAGATCTTGAACTAGTCTTACTCTCCATACTCATATCCGTTTCCATTCCTAAGTCGTTAACCATGTTGTCCAACATCGAGTCATCTTCCGCCCCCGCTCTCGCAGACTCTAGGGGTATTTTTCTCTTTAATTTCTTAGAAGCCTTGGGCGGGTGTCTCCAGCATCCTGTAAACACGAAGCTGGATACTGCCGACAAGGGTAGCTAACCCTTACCAGCCCCATTGGGGTCTATTTCCTCCTGTCAGCTGTCTCTCCAGGCTGTCACAAGGTCTTTCCCTTGTTGCCAGCAGCACTATTCACCGCAGTCACTGGACGTATCCAGATCTTCATGATTTCCATTACACGAGAGTAGATGTTAAAACTTCATGCTGATTTGTACTCGGCTTTCGCGAAGATAAGCAACACTAAGACGTAGCTTTACAGTAAACTATGCTTCTCCATCCATTTACGCTTCTTTCCATATGAGAGTGTGACTCCCCTTCTGTCCGGCGTTAACGGCTGCAGTGTACTTGGCGCGTCAGCACACACGACGGCTGCAACTACAGTGTGGTCTCCCTAGTGGACCAACACGACAACCGTCTGGATTGAGCCGAGTAGGGGACATCTCTAGGGTCTTCAAGTGGGCACCTTCCGTCCTCAGTGTTTCGTCGACTAGCCCACGACACCTCAAGAGGGCTCGACAATGACTCTGGCGTCCCAGAGTCACCCCCCTCCGTCCCCCACTCAACTCAGCCCAGCTTACTGACCTCTACATCCCTCCTGCTGCTGAGACCTAACCACAATCTCACTATCTCTCCGCAACCCAACCATACGCGCCAACCCGATTGACTAAGGCTGTCGAGCCCCACTGGTGCGTTAAAGCAGTTACAGTGGCAACGGTTCCGTATGGCATACCACCTACCGCAAAACACAATATCTGCCCAACCACCCGTCATTCCATACTATACAACCTATACAAATTGTATAGTATACTATACAACCTATACTATACAACCTATACAAATAAACCAACAGACTCTTCAAGTTTTTCAAGAATTCTACGAAACCGTAGCGTGGCGGCCTGTACCTTGCCAGCTAGAATCTTTCCGTCTCAACCACAGCCAGTTGCTGCTCCTTTCTGCTGCTCCAGATAAGTTCTTTACTGTGCGACGCAACTCTTGGCCGCTGAATCCGACGTCTCTGAGGAACCGGGTTGTAGAGTGTGCCACAAAACCTCGACAACCCACTTCCACTGGATAAACCTGGACTCTCCATCCTCGCTGTTCTGCTTCAGTGGCCAAATGAGCATACCGCAGTTTCTTCCTCTCATATGCCTCATCTACAGCATCCTCCCATGGCACTGTCAACTCTACACATATAGCTTACCCATTTAATTTTCAAATGCATTAATGCTGACCAAAAGTAGGCTACACCAGAGATTTTACGTATCCATTGCATTTGGCAAATGCGTGTACCCATTAATAACAGACTCAAACAGTGGCGGTTCTACATTAATTACACCCTGGGCGAGACCCCCTTCGAGCGGAATTATAGATCTTATATAATTTATAATTATTTTATAAATTGCAAATTAATAGCAATGCTTCCCACATGTGGTGGTGCGATAGACTTGTAGAACAATTCGTTGTGTACATTGCCTGTAAGAGTCGCCAACGGACAAAAACTATGAGAAATGTACGTACGCCAGACATGAGATTGGCGTGGAGGAACGCACATTCTCGCGTTAATTTCACTGTTAGTACATCCGACCGTGAGCGTGAAAGCTGACGTACGCCGTGTTTTTGTGCGTACGCAGTGTTGATACATGAGGCCCCTGGGCTTTTTATGAACTCAAAAGGGGCAGGCGCGCGAGAGAAAATAAATAAATAAATAACTGAGCGCACAGGTGGCACGTTAACAGGCTAGCGAGTTACTAACGTGTTGTGCTAACAATACCGGAAGTTAGCGATGTAAGGTTAATCTGATATGTTGGATAAGCTGTATTTAGTAGTATAAACAACTAGAAATTATAGTAAATGCCCAGCAAACACAGAACATTGGTACAACGTACCCAACCTTCAAAAAACATTTTAACAACATGGCCAAAAGTTTGCTATAACTACATTGTGTGGTGAAGGTTGTTACGCCGTTGTCACAATGTTGACATTGAACCACCGTTCAGGGCCATTGCTGAAGGTTGTTCCTAGGGTGTCTGGACAACCACTGGAAAAAAATATGTACTCGTCACTGCCCTGAAGCGCGAAAATCAGCCTTTTAAATTTCAACCGACCGCCGCTGGGCCATCTCATTCATCATCAAGCAAGGATACGTGAGAATTGAGTTTAATTTACCTCAGCTACCTTCAACTTGTCTAATGTGACATTTATTTGAATATCTTCTGGTCAGGTATGACAAATATTTAACTTCATGCCAAAAGTTATAACCCAGAATGAAGTCAAAAATGACTTTAAGTAATTAATTTCAGCACTCCTTGAACGCGACTTAAGCGCGTACTTGTTGCACGTTAATGTTTTTTCCTTTTTTTGGAAACACACAGAGAAAGAAAAAAAAATGTTTGCAACCATTCGCACACCTGTTTATTTTCCCTTTGATTTGTCATCTCATTAGTTTCTTTGCTAGATGCTAGTCTGCTCATGCTAGTTAACGTTATTCACTCCCTGTATACAGTATAATGGGTTTTTTTCCCCTCACAAATGTAGGACTTTTGGAAGTGCAATTTGATAACAATATGCTTAATAAATTTTAATTAGCTAATTTTTAAATAATAGTCATTTTAATAATAGTCATTTTTACTCTTCAAAGTGTACACTTGCAGGTGTTGATTATAATTAATTTACTGTTAGGCCCATAAATAATAATAAGGATAAACAAACTTTTTAAAAAGTATACACTCACCTAAAGGATTATTAGGAACACCTGTTCAATTTCTCATTAATGCAATTATCTAATCAACCAATCACATGGCAGTTGCTTCAATGCATTTAGGGGTGTGGTCCTGGTCAAGACAATCTCCTGAACTCCAAACTGAATGTCAGAATGGGAAAGAAAGGTGATTTAAGCAATTTTGAGCGTGGCATGGTTGTTGGTGCCAGACGGGCTGGTCTGAGTATTTCACAATCTGCTCAGTTACTAGGATTCAAGCTGATAGAAGAGCAACTTTGACTGAAATAACCATTCGTTACAACCAAGGTATGCAGCAAAGCATTTGAGAAGCCACAACACGCACAACCTTGAGGCGGATGGGCTACAACAGCAGAAGACCCCACCGGGTACCACTCATCTCCACTACAAATAGGAAAAAGAGGCCAATATTGGACAGTTGAAGAGTGGAAAAATGTTGCCTGGTCTGATGAGTCTCGATTTCTGTTGAGACATTCAGATGGTAGAGTCAGAATTTGGCGTAAACCGAATGAGAACATGGATCCATCATGCCTTGTTACCATTGTGCAGGCTGGTGGTGGTGGTGTAATGGTGTCGGGGATGTTTTCTTGGCACACTTTAGGCCCCTTAGTGCCAATTGGGCATCGTTTAAATGCCACGGCCTACCTGAGCATTGTTGCTGACCATGTCCATCCCTTTATGGCCACCATGTACCCATCCTCTGATGGCTACTTCCAGCAGGATAATGCACCATGTCACAAAGCTCGAATAATTTCAATTTGGTTTCTTGAACATGACAATGAGTTCACTGTACTAAAATGGCCCCCACAGTCACCAGATCTCAACCCAATCTTTGGGATGTGGTGGAACGGGAGCTTCGTGCCCTGGATGTGCATCCCACAAATCTCCATCAACTGTAAGATGCTATCCTATCAATATGGGCCAACATTTCTAAAGAATGCTTTCAGCACCTTGTTGAATCAATGCCACGTTGAATTAAGGCAGTTCTGAAGGCGAAAGGGGGTCAAACACAGTATTAGTATGGTGTTCCTAATAATCCTTTAGGTGAGTGTATAATTATCTAACATATGACTAATTAAAAATTAACCACAAAACATAACATGCTAAATGGGGGATATCTATATCTAGCATATAAAAAAAATTTAATTGTCAGAATGTCGTCTCAGTTGCTGAATGTCGCGCAACAACGTTGCTACAGCCCTGTTGCGTCTTACAATTATACGTTGTTACAATGTTGCGAGCACGTAGACAGCGACGTTGCCATAGCAGAAATGCAACGTGCCACAGACGTTGCCACAACATAAATGTGTTTGCTGGGTGATGGTTCAAAACAGAAAGAAATACAAAGCTAATACGAGGCTTAGTCGGAGCTTACAGCCTTGAAGCAAACAAACTCACAGCAGGCAGCGAGGCAGACAGGAGCCATCTGAGAAACATCTCATAGAGACATCTGATAGACACGAGGACATCAACAGCTTTGATTAGAGCGTATGAAAACAGGGCTAGTACAAGTAAACCATATCATTGCAGACATGTTTCCCACCAGTTACTCCGGGAGCAACATCAGTTAATGAAAATCAGGCTGTTCTGCACTGATACTGGATTTTAAAACATATGTAACAATACAACTAACATACCTCGGTGATGCTGCGTCAAATATTAGCTCTTCCAGGACTTGCAGGGTTATGGCAGAACTTTTTCAAGGCCCTGGGTGTCTTCAACGGAGTAGGCTCGCGGTCTCGTTTATCTGAACGACCTGTCATGGTTTCTACTGCAGAGGCTTCCTCCTTCTTTTCATCCTCCACCCATCTCCAGTACACCAGCAAGTCACGTTCAAGTCTCGATAAAAGGGTGAGACACCACTGACAAATTCTGTTTGACTTTACCTGTGTTTTAACTACCGCCACTCCAACATGCAGTAGTCTCTCGGCAACATGGTGTTTCTTCTGTTTTTCGAAGATGCTTGATGAATACAAGCATGCCCGCAATCTTTTCAACAGCAACAGTCATTGTGCTCCATTACCATAACATTTGTTGGCTTGATGGAATCTCTCCATCAAACTTTTCCACAACACGCCATACGCGGAACAGTCCCCCATCAAATCATTTCCGTCGCTCTGACTACGTCACCTTATCTGACATTACCAATTTTTAGCAGTTAACAAAGAGGTGTCATAATGATCACAAGTTCAGTATGGAGTACCCCAAGGCTCAGCAATAGCGCCATTGCTTTTCACCCTGTTTGAATCCAACCAGTAAATAGTAAAAAAAAAAAAAAATCAATACAGCCCAATGCTGGGTAGCCCAAATTACCCAAATTGGTTTGTTTTTCACCCAGCATTTTTTTAGTGTAAGGTGACAGCATAAAGAGTAAAAATAACCTTATAATTATATATTTATACCAAACATTTATGTTACCCCAGTACAAAAAGCAGAACTGCACTTACGTATGAACATACTTTATTAAAAACTTTATTCCACATTATACAGAGGTATGAAGAAAAGAAAACACCACTGAAACTATTTTAAAGACAGTCATTTCCCATATTTATATAAAACAACCCCTTCCAAATAATAATAATAAATTGCTTTATAATTGTACTGACATTCCATTTAATTTTGGACAATGCTTCTTTTTGTGAATCCGTGCAACTTTGGAATGGCCGAATCTCTTGCCACATTGATGGCATTGATACGGCTTCTCTCCAGTGTGAATTCTCTCGTGTCCTTGAAGGGCTCCTAACTGCTTGAAACTCTTTTCACAATATGAACACTTGTAAGGTTTTTCTCCAGTGTGGATCCTTCGGTGCACTTTTAACTGAGTGGCTGTAGTAAAAGCTTTACCACAATCAGAGCACAAATACTCTTTCACACCAGAGTGTATTTTCTCATGGTCTTTAAATTGTCCCAGCCATGAAAACGTCTTTCCACAAACAGAACACAAGTAAGGCTTCTCTTTTGTGTGAACTTTCATGTGGTCCTTAAGGTCCGATTCCTTAACAAACTTCTTATCGCACTGATCACAATCAAATGGCTTTTCTCCAGAGTGAATGAGCTTATGAACTCTGAGACTATTTGACCATTTGAAACTCTTTCCACACTGATCACATGTGAACGGCTTCTCTTCCGTGTGAATTTGCATGTGAATTTTAAGGTTTTTATAGCTCTTTCCACATTGAGGGCAGGTAAAAGATGTTTTGGCTTCTGCTCTTTGATGTAGTTCTTGTCCTTTTTTTTCTCCAGTTCTGGCATCATGAAGATCCTGAATCTGATGTTTATTCTCCATTTCATTCAATTCTTCACTTTCCTCTTGCACTTTCATTAAGTCTAAAATGAAAATATAAAGCATTTAGATGTTATTTTCAAATATCACTTCTATTTTTTCTTGGCTTATTAACTATGCTTTTTAATGCTTTAACAATGCCTTTATCTTTCACAACACCCATGATCCTACGATTCTGTTATCTGGCAGAAAATTAGTTGCATTCATGTTTTTCAACAGACATTAATGAAGAATCAAGAATGGACACCAACCTCGTTCCTCACTATCTTCATCTTTCACTCTGCATGCTTCATCTTTATAACAGCTTTCAGTTGTTACACCTTTTGCCAGACTGAATCCAAGTTTGATAAATTGCAGTGGGAATGGCTTGAGCAGTAATTCCTATGAGGTATAGAGGACCAGATCTGAAAAAAAAGTGATTACAATATACATTACTTCACACAATTAATTCCACTTTTTAATTTTTATTCAGTGATTCAGCATAAATGAAACACATTTTAAAGATTCTTAAATGAGACCACTGTGTCTGACACTGGATACAAAATGAAGAGCTATAATAAAGTAATTGTAACTTTTGGGTGTGTGATATGTATCTTCTACATATGGTAATTGTTTTAAAGATTTGGAAGCATTGCCTTCATGTGCCTCATAATCTTTCATCAAAATAACTTCACATCCCTCTTGCAGACAGTGACTGCGTTTACATGCAGCCAATAACCCGTTCAAAACCGGGATATTAGCAATAACCCGGTCGCGAACGGCCATGTAAACACCGGCAAAAACCCGAATATGCTCATATCCCGGATTTTAAAAACCGGGATATTATACCTGGGGTACCCCTTTTCTAACCCGAATTTTTGGTCATGTAAACGCGTATCGGGATATCCCCATAGTGATTGTCCCCACTGCGCATGTTCTATTCGCAAGGAATCTTGGTCTTTTGAGTAGAGGAACTTCTCAGTGCATACAAAAACCCGCGTGCAGTATACCAGAAGTAAACATGGCGAGACGCAGCACAGCATACGTTTGGAGCGAGGTCAGTAACGTTACCAGCATCAAAGCGCAAACAAAGGCGATCGCTATCTGCCCCGAACTATTCATTATCCGCATGCTGCTGTTGTTGTCGTCTTTGGATACAGGAAGAAGAATCGGAACTGACGCATATTGCGTCTTAAGGTTGTCCGTACGTCCAGACGCTAACTGTGCGTCGCTGTTTACATCGGGATATTGCAATTCCATGTATACAGGAGAAACTCTCTGCTCACGCATGTAAACGGGTTATTCCTAATGTTTCAGAAACCCGAATAGTGACCTTAACCCGACCATAACCCGAAAATTGGCTGCATGTAAACGTAGTTGACATCTCTTCTCGTCTCTGATGAAGTGTTAACTGGTGTGAGGGATGGGCAACCTGTCATTCACATGAGATCGACCAATACTGTCCTCACCGTCTCATTTTAAATCTCTGCTTAAAACCCATCTTTTTACTCTGGCTTTTAACACCAGGTAATCGTGATTGATGTGATTTAAATGTGTGTGTGGTAGTGCACTTTATCCATTTTATTCACAAAATTATTCGACTTGAATTGATTTTGTTTTTATGCTGTTATTAATGCTGTTATTATCTTATTACTTTTATCCTATTGTGTTTTTTTTATTGTTGTGGTGTACAGCACTTTGGAAACCTTGTGTTTGTTTAAATTGTGCTTTATAAATAAAGTGGATTGGATTGGATTGAATAGCAAACCACAACCATCCGATCAATTCCCCATGGACAAAATCAAGCCCCGCCCCACATTTGTTTTTGTTCAAGAAGCCGTTTTATTTGGAAATTTAGACATCACAATAGGTAAGAAAAGCGCATTGGAACTTCTGTTTCATGCCAGCTTAAAGGGACATTAAGTAAGAATTACTCCCATCTAGCAGTGAAATTGTATTTTGCATTCAAACGAATTGTGCTCTCCAGCGCCTCGCGGTTTCAAATGCGTGTTGCATCTACGGTAGCCGTTATGTACCAAAAAGCTATGACAGGATGTCTTCTAATAACACTTCGTCGAGTTTTCCTTCGGGTGAACAGGTTTGTTATTTCAAACAAACTGCAACTTTACAGTATGAATTACTGACTGTGGAAAAACATGAACTATTGTAATTAGTATTTATGCTTCTTTATTCGTTATATTTTCTGAAGTAGGTGCATTGTTAGATTAGATATCATCATCATCATCATCAGATGATTCAACTGTAGGTAGAGGAAGAGGGAGAGGACAGAGAGGCAGTGGATCAGTAGCCGCGTTTCCACTGTCGGGCCAGTGTGAGCCAGGGCTTTAAACGGGCCGTGCCGGGCTAATAGCCTCGGGCCAGTAGCACTTGGCCTGCGTTTCCACTGTCGGGCCAGAAGCTCCACAGTGCTTCACTAAAACACTACCGTAACACGCCTCTCTGGAACAACGTCACACTAACCCATCATTTCACCAACAAATTAAAGTTTTATCAGAAAACTAATCAGAAAGAAATCACTGGAAACAGCATTGCAAAACAAACATGATAAAAGCGACCGTTTGCTGGCATTTTAGTTGTTTACTTGAATATTTAAAACTCAGGCATCAATGTTTTACCACAGGTCTACAATAAAAAGTGATACATTTATCATAAATTAATGTCGAAATTACAATTAATTAAATAAATTACCGTTAGGTTTCACAAAAGAAAGAGGACTTCTTCAGTCGCATCTATTTCTGTTTATTTGGGAGTTACAGGACATATATCACATTTAGAAAGAATGATAATTTCTACAAATATATGCCACCAATAATACGACCTGAGGAGATTTAGCACTCTCTCGACTCCCAGTAGGCTAAGTTACAGATATTACATTCAGAGAAAAGAAAGCTCCCGGAAAAAAAAGTTACTTTATTTTATGATATTCCGGTATAAAGAGATGAGGCGTAGGCTATCTGACAGATAAAATAAAAACATGATTGCGATAGCCTTTATGATTGGTCTGATTTCTTCAAACGTTCACCATGTTTTTTTTAATATGTGTATCTTCAAGCGTTTACTGTGTTTACTATGGTAATAGTTAACGCGCAATATAGTCTTTTGCATTGTGTATAAATATTTCTACCTTATACGGTGATCAGAATCCACATCGGATCACAAACAGAAGGCATTCAAACATGAAAGTGAGTTAAATTATTTTAAAATTATTTAATGCTGACAGAATCATCCGGCGCTGTCGTCTGGGCGAGGAGGAGGAGGACGACGAGGAAGAGGAGGAGAGCGAGAGTCAATACCACGACTTCAAAGATGCCCGGCAGCTACAAGAGACGATCTTGATAGAATTGAAAGTTTCCAAAGGCAGAGAAGAGAAGCAATGCAGCCTTTTAAACTTGCCGGGGCAGTGACAAGCGCCTCTCACTGCTCTGCTCCTCCGGTTCTGCTGCTTTCAGTTACGTGACGCTGGCTCTGAACGAAAACGCGTTGGCCTAGTACTTTTTGACCCTTTGGCCTAATTAAAGGAGGTGAGGAGGAGGAGTACAGGAGAACTATTAAGGAGTTTGTTGGTTGGAGTGACCACAACCATCTCCAACTTAACACCTTAAAAACAAAGGAGATGGTTGTGGATGTTAGGAGGAGGAAGAAGACACCGTTAATCCCAATCGCCATCCAGGGCAGTGAAGTGGAGATGGTCTCCAGTCCCAGATATCTCGGTGTGCAGCTTGATGATAAGCTGGACTGGAAGAGCCACATGGAGACAGTGTGTCAGAGGGTCAAAGCCGACTATTTTTTAAGAAGACTGAGGTCATTTAACATCTGCCGTCCTCTACTGTGCAATGTCTATCAGACAGTGGTGGCAAGTGCTCTGTTCTTTGCTGTGGTGTGCTGGGGAGAGGGTGCTCGTATGGGAGATCTAAATCGAGTCAACAAATTGATAAAGAAAGCAGGATCGGTTGTGGGGACTGAATTTGATATGATCCAGCACGTGGCTGAGAAAAGAATACTATCTAAGCTAAAATCAATCATGGACAATTCTTTACATCCAATCCATGCTCCACCTTGCTCCATCAAGGTGATCAACAAAAGCACCTTCAGCCATAGACTGATTGCACCAAAGTGCAAGTCTGAACGTACCAGGAAGTCGTTTGTACCAGCGGCCATCAGAATGTTTAATGTGTTATGAATATTCACATGTTACTGAATATACTATATTAATTTTGTTATTGAATATTCTGTACTGAATATGCATCTGTTACTGAATATTCTATATAGGTATTATTATTTTTTGTATTATGTTATTGTTATTGAGTGTTAAAGCTGCCGTGACAATATAATTTCCAGCAAAGGATCAATAAAGTATCAACAATCAAAAAACAATTATAGTTTTTCAAGATGGCGGAATGACATGGAATGACACATACCCGTCCCATGTATATAAAGATAATAAATTCTTCGTTTACGAGGATAAGTCAGATAATTGGCAGAGGTATTTGTACACCATTGGGGACATATTTATGAATAAAAATATTGATTTTAGATAATAAATTACCTAAAAAGTTACATATAGTCCCTTTAAAGCAATATCACACAACTAAGTGTCCTGTGTTTTCCTAAATATCAGCACAACTGAAAATGTGATATTGATTTTATACAACAGTTCAATAATCAAACTGTTAATATTGTGTTACATTTTAGACATTTTTTGCTCAATTTCACAAATGAAAATAGTTCCAAAAAGATGCAACAGACCTGTTGTGGATCCCTGAGACAAAGAACAAGAACCAAACAAGTCCTCTGCACAGACCTATGACCAGCATTATCTCCATAATGGCATGATGAATCTGATCCTCAAGCAAAACAAACTGGATGAAATATTTTAATGCTCCTGATCCACAATCTGAATTCTGACTTGTGATACAACCTGAGACATATCACATAACAATTGAACTCTGAACAATTTGCCAGTTATCCCTATAAAGCTGCTTTGAAACAATCTGTATTGTATAATTAGACCTTTACCATGACTGTTCCCTGCTGGTGGAATGACCTACCCAACTCAACCAGAGCTGCTGAGTCCGTAGCCATTTTCAAGAAACGATTGAAGACGCATCTCTTTCGGCAGCACTTGTTCCAGTAATACTAACACTTTCTCTTCCTTTCTATTATAAAAAAAAAAAAATGTACGGGTTCTACGTTGGATTAAACTGTGAAAGGTTATAGCACTTACATTTTGTTGTCCTGCTGTTAGTTTAACTGCTTCTATGGTTCACATTTGTAAGTCGCTTTGGCTAAAAGCGTCTGCTAAATGAATAAATGTAAATGTATAAAGCGCTAAATAAATAAAGATGACTTGACACACTTTATTCCTAAAGGAGATTTAATAAGCACTTTTGAACAAATCAATGATTTAAGGCTTCAATTACACGTACACTGTCAAAGGGGTAGTTTACCGCTGACAAAAAGAAAACACCCATAATGCACTGGGCATCTTGCCATCCAAGTTTGCTATGGCTTGACAATAATCAAATACCACCTTGCTTTAGTAGGAAATACCTATTAGCAAACTTTTAGTCACAACGGTGTCAACTTGTATTGTTCCTGGGGGCAAAAGTTCAAAGAGTAAACGTTTAGCGGGAGTGAGTTCAGAGCGCAATTTTATTCCCGCTGCTAGGCAGTATGGACACCACGGACCAAATTTTCCCCTCAGATAGGGAACCAATCACAGAACGGGGAGGGAGCAGCAAGGCGATGACGAAGTCTGTGCGACACACCGAAGCACTTTGTTTATATCTATGGATCAAACACGGCAGCAGACGCGAAGTTACCTTTCCAGTTTATTTAGAAAAAATAGCAACATTTGGTGTTAAACCATTTCATAACCAAGAAGGATGTTTTTTCCCTGCTACCAACAGGCTTTGGCAAAAGCCTCATATATAACGTTAGCCCCGTTGGCTATGGCAATGGGGCTTAGGCTAGCGAGACCCCAGTCGTTAGTTATCTCGCCATAAATCTCTGCGTTTACACTTGGCATTAATGCGATCTCCATGATCCGATCAAGCAGACCAGGACACGGTGTGTTTACATTTGTTCACAATAAGTAGCCCCTGTATCTGGATAACCGAACATCATCGATCATCAGGATTTAAGGTTATAGCGTGCAATGGCTATATTAACAGAAATGGGAGATTAATAAACATGCTGAAACAATAAAAACATGCAACATTTAAAACATTAAAAAATTAAAAGTGTAATCCCATTATTCCTCTGGCAAAGCAGCGCACGCTCTTCATCTCATGACTGATCACAGCTGTGATATATTGTACAGGCGATCGCCTCATTCAGATAATGTTGCACAATTAAAATGAAAAATGACACACACAGTATCATGTAAGTCTAAATAAACTCTTTTAAATATTGACGTTTTTTTGTAAGGTTCAAATAAGTTTAATTTCTTGTCTAAACTGCGTTTTTTCATACGTCATCTGGTATAATTGAAACCATTGGCTATGATCTACGTACAGGCCCATTTGATAGACATTCGTAGCACCCAATAAAACGGCTCTGGGCATTCGTAACCACGCCTCAAATACCAGAAAATGAACATGTGGTTTCCAGACCACGTATCATTCTCAATGATACGTGGTCTGGTGTTAGCCAGGCTAGCCACAACCATGAATGTTGGATAATTATTTATTAAAGAAAGTTAGGGAAGAATACGGAGAGGATGAAGTGGAAGGGGGAATGGGATGGTAGTCAGGTTGATCTGGATGTCTGGTGTTGGTGACCCAGAGACTCAGAATGGTGGGATCATCTCAGTTAAATGTAGATGGAGTGATTAGGACTCCGTAAGACTGAGAAGAGCTGAGGTAGGCTTGGGCTTGACAGAGGTCATTGATATTGTTACTGATGTAAGAGCGATATGCTTGTGAAGACCAACGGCCGAGGATTCGGATTGTGTTGTCTGAGATACCTCAATGCAGAAGGAATGTATTGAGTAGTGTTCTGGAGATATGCCGGTGATATGGATATGGAGGATTTGATAGAAGTGCTTGCTGAATCTGAATCTTGTTGCCAGTTATCTGGTTTCAGTAAGAAAGAGCGGATCTCTGGAAGATGCTCAGACAACATGACTGGAGGTGATATCTGCTTTGGAGAGCCATGGTCCTTGGCCTGCCAGGTGAATGAGTTCGATGGCATGGTCAATATTAGCATATTGCATGGAGAAATCTGGAGCTGCGATGATACTGAACGAATGTGAGCGAGAAGACAGTTGATTATTAATCTCTTTTTTGAGACTCTGCGAAGTGTCTTCCTTCAAACAGCTTACTTTCCCGATGACCATAAAGGTGAAATAATTGTGCAGGGGCTAAAAGATGCTCTGACCTCCTGGAACCTTGATGAAGACCGACTCATCTGTATGACAACAGACAGCGGTACCAACATAATAAAAGCTCTGAGAGACAATGAGTGGCCCAACCTCCAGTGCTTTGGACATGAACTGCACACAACGCTATAGGTAAGAGTCTAATGGCTATGCATTCAAGTGATGTTGTTTTTTTTTTACACATAAACAGCCCAATTAATGCATGTTGTAATTAATGCAATTTAATGAAATCAAGACATATTTCCACAAAATGTACATGCATGATTAATCATAATGGTATATATGGTGGTGGTGTGTGTGTGTGCGCATATGTGTACACCCTTAGTGTGCATTAATAACATGTGGAAATGTGAAAAAGACTTTGTTTTGACGCTGACCAATAGTGACACTAAAAATAGTTTTCTTTGTTTTTTCTTTCTTTCTTTATTGTACAGAGAAAGGTGTGAAGGACCCACAAATTGATTGTGCCATTGGTGTTTGTAAAAAGGCAGTTGCTGCCTTTTCCTATAGTTGGAAGAAAAGACGAGAGATGGGTGAAGTACAGGCTGAGCTTGGTCTACCCACTCATCAGCTGGTAACGGAGTCCCCGACCAGATGGGGTTCACGTCAAAATATGATAAACAGGAGAAGGCCATAGTCCGTGTCCTGGGGTCCGACAAGAAAAGCCATCATCTTGTGCCCACTTGGCAAGATATTGAGGTTTTAGAGTCCGTAAATAAAGCTGTCAATCCACTCCAGGAATTTACAGACGCCCGCTCCGGGGAGGCTTATGTCAGTGTCTCCTACATTAAACCGGTGCTGCATTTGTTCAAAATCTCCTACAGCCTCCTATCTCCTACAGCCAGAGGAGGAAGACACCAAACTCAATAAAAAGAAACATAATGCAGTACCTTGATAACAAATACAGCGACCCTGTGAAGAATGAACTCTTGGACATGTCCTCATTGATGGACCTCAGGTTCCATACAACCTACATCGACCCAGACAAGGTGGATCAAGTCAAGAAAAGAGCTGTCACTGAGCTGATGTCTCTGCCTGCTGAAAAAAGTACACCACAGCAGCATGGTCCAGCTGTGCAGGTGTGCCAAGGAGAAGCACAGCCTCCGCCCAATAAGAAAATGACTTTACTTTCTTCAAGAAGAATGTGCCAGAGCCATCTTCTCAGCAATCAGAGGCAGTGAAAGTAGAGACAGAGCTGGCAACCTACCTACTTACCCCTGAGGTAGACCCAGACACTGATCCACATCAGTGGTGGAAATGTCACAAACCAAACTTCCCAAGGCTCAATAATCAGGCCAAAAAATACTTGTCTGTCCCTGCACAAGTGCCCCATCAGAGAGGCTTTTCAGTGTGGAAGGGGGCATTGTTACCTGTAACCGGGCATGCCTCAAGCCAGAGGTAGTAGACAGGCTTGTCTTCCAGGCTAAAAATGCGTAAAAGAAGAATGTTGAAACTAAAGTAAAGTTTAATTTTTTTTTACAATTTCAGGGATTCAGGAAAACTGTTTAAAGTTTTGTTTGCACTTTATGAATACCACTGTTTTGACGTGTTGTGTTGACATCATATCCGGGAGATAAGTCAGTAAATTTGAGTAAAATCACAGGCTTCGGTTATCCCGTGCGAGTGCGCCACACGTCCAGCTTAAGTAAGTTTAGTGTTGATTAATTTCTGTTGTAAAAAATTAATTAAATTAATAGCCTAACTAATTTTATCAAATTAGTCAAGTCAATAATATTGTTGAATATTAAGTTTCCCCAACTAAGCAAACCCCGACAATGGCAAGGAACCCAAACTCCATCCGGTGACAGAATGGAGAAACCCAGGCTCAGTCTGGCCAACATGTCAAATTAAACATGTCAACATGTCAAATTAAAATACAAATTATTACAACACAATTATTATAAAAACTTCCTTTTGTGTAATTTAAATGCAAGTAGACAAATCAGTAAATTTTTACTTTTAATATTCTAGTATAGTACCAACTGGGGTTCCCTGTATAGTTTAAAGCATTAGTTAAGAGATATTTTTTCCATGTATTGTACCCGATATACATACCCCAATCAATATCAAATCGGAATTTAATCTAATCGCAAGCTTGTGAAATCGAAATCAAATCGAAATGTAAAATTCATGTCAATACCCAGGCCTAAACACAACTCACTCCAGACAATGTGGTAACTAACCATAGCAGCTTCGTGGCATTTGGCATCTGCTATTTTGACCAAAGTAATATAACAGCAATTTTGCCAATATTATCCAAACCACCATTGACCATAGAGTGTTTTTATGCTTGGAAGGCTGATTCTCAGAGCTCTCTTGAGGTGTTGCAATGTCCATTTTAGGCATGTCAATTTTCACAAATTCCCATGATCGATCGTCGTTTAAATTAATGATCAATTAATCGATTAATCGTTAGCCTTAATGCTGCAATATGCGTCAGCTGCAGTGGCACATGGCCAACAGCATGACAGGGTCTGCAAATGACTCAAAACGCTATGTTCCTCACCAAATTAATAAGAATGTTTTTTAATCTAAATAAAGGCCTAACTTAGTAGGATTGTAAAATGTTTTGATTTGATTGATATATTTAATAATCAAATATAACGACTAATGTGTCACCAACGCCGCCTCAGATGTGTGCTTGTCAGAATGTGTGACTGTTGTGGACGTGCTCTTCCTGGAACAACGCACTGAAAACAGCAACTAAACCCAATGAATTCACAACGATTTAATAAAATAGTGTTCTCATGTTATGTAATATGACAGTCCCAAATTAATCATTGTTATTATTAGTCGTGCATTGCTGCTTGAGCGGTGCACGCTGAATGAATAACCGTTGAGCACTTTGCTAGCGCGTTATTTAACTCAAAGAAACGCAGGCTATATGATATTAATCAGATATATACAAAATAAACATAATATTAAAAATTATATCTGCACAAAATGATGTGATTGCACAAGTGAACTTGAACTAAGTTACTTGCCATTCAGAATGACTCATGTTGTGGACGCGCTCCTCCTGGAACAACGCGACACGGCAACTAAACCCAAATAATTCACAATGTTTTATAACAATATTGTTCTCTTTGTAATATGACAGTCCCCAATAGTCATTATTAGTCGTGCATTGCCGTTTGAGCTGCGCGCTCTAAAGATCACGTCAATTCTTAACCAAATGCATCCAATATGAGATTAATCAGATATAGATAGGTGTTAAGTTGCACAAAATAAACTATTACAACTTACATTGGTGTAAAATAGTCCCACACATAACTCTGGTGTGTCATTCAGTGGGACTCAACACTTCAACACACCGGCACACTCGCTTACAGTACATGTTTCGCGGTTGAGCAGCACGCATTAGCATGCGCGTGCATGAACCTGCTTTAAAGGTAGGATAGGTAGAATTTTTCTAACAAAATATGTTTAAAGTATATGTTATGAATCTTACACGAAATTCCCCTTCATCACAGTGTAACTGATGGTAACAGGAAAAACGTGTATCAATGCAACCTGTTTTTAGCTTTGAGTTTGCCTTATGTTACTAGCTTGTTACCGAATCAAACTCAATACATTTTAAACTTTACCAGTATCGATATGCTGGATTGATAGTGTGTACTAACAGCCATGTTAGTTGTTTATATTCATAATGATAAAGTTAGGTATTTTATTACATGTGATTCTGACATGAGGTCACTACATGCACTGCGCTCCTCTCCGCTCGGCGCTGGTAAACTCCCAGCAAAAAAAAATGAACGCCCGTTCATGTGTTTTGGGGGCGTGTCTTTGGAAGGAGCCCAGACGGGAGGGGATGGGTGTCAATGGAATAATGAGCTGTGTTTATTGCAGCCCTGAAAGGACTACAGACACTCGATTTTTAAAATCTCTTTTTCAGAGTACTTACATTTTAATTATGTATTGGTATATAAGACAGTTTAAACAAATTTGGGAATTGTTCTTTTTTTTTTTAAATCCTGCCTACCCTACCTTTAATCGATGATCGATAAGTTTTATTGATTAAATGTATTATCGACAATTAATCGATCGTCATCCCTAGTCCATTTATAAGCGTTTTTGGGCGTGTTGTTTGGGTTTGGCTCATTAAGCAATCCAGTTTATAGAATTAATAAAGGGAGCAATTGCGAGTATTCGTTTATTTTATTTTATTTTCAAAATAAAGCATTGCAAACTATTTATGTTTTTTATGGCCTTGTTCTTGTTTGCTGTTTTTAATAGCACAATCGATCAACACTCATGAGTCGAGGCTTGTACCTCTTTCCCAGTGGTTTTCTTGCATTGCACACATGAAGAGAGACACAGATCTGAAGTGCTTTTGAATTATGTCAATACACTGCATTGAATTTTATAAATAAGTTTTTTTAAATTGTAGAAGGTCATCACTCCCATAAATTACTGAACTGTGAACAGAACAGGATTAAGACTGAAAGGTGAATTGAGCTGCGGTAGGTATGTGGCCTTAAAGGTGTGTTTTAATCAGCCAACCAATTAATCGGTTGAATAAGCGACTCGCTCATTAAGAACGATTTGCCGCCACCTTGTGTTTTTAGCCCTTATGGGGGGATAACAAAATAACTGAAAGCAGTGTTATTCTTGACATGCTAGATTTGTGTATTTTTTCACAGCAAAGCTTTTTTGAACCATAAATTTACGATCATTTCTAGTGTTTATACTAGCCTACTAATACAGTTTACCTAACATCTCAGACTAACCTAACATCGCTAGCTTCCGTTATTGTTAGCACAACACGCTTGTATCTCGTTAGCCTGTTAACGCTTCGCCCGTGCGCTCAGTTATTTATTTATTTTTCTCGTGCGCGCCCGCGCCTCTGAGTTCATAAAAAAGCCCAGGCGAGTAAGAATCAGTCAACAAACACGGTGAGTAATGTCTTGTCCTGTTATTGTCACCTGCACCTCATGCCACATGTTTACCATAGCCTTCCCCGTCGGCAATATAGGGTTTATATGTGATAAATGCAAGGAGACAGTCAGGCTGACGGAGAAGATTTCAGAATTAGAGACACGCATCCAAACTTTAATTGAGGATAGTAAGTGTGCTCGAGCCTTAGATACTATTTTGGATGCGCCTAGCATAGTGAACCATTTACATGATTCGGTTCCGGCTGAGTTATTGCCTGTGCAGCCAGGCAGATGGGTAACTGTGAGAGATCGCTCTAGTCGCGGATCAAAAAACCACTCTTCTGTTCCGATTACCATAACAAATCGATTTGCCCCACTCAGTGAAACACCCACTGAGAATTATGTTGATTATGCCCTGGTAATTGGCGATTCTATTACACGGAACGTGAAAATAGAGACACCAGCCACCATAGTCACTTGTTTGCCGGGAGCCAGAGCGCCTAACATCAAAGCAAATTTAAAAGTGCTGGCTAATGCTAATCGTAAATTCTCTAAGATTGTTATTCACGTCGGCACAAATGATGTTCGACTTCGCCAGTCGGAGATCACCAAAATTAATATTAAAGAGGTGTTTGAACTCGCAAGTACGATGTCAGGCACTGTAATTTGCTCTGGCCCCCTTCCTGTTCGAAGGAGTGATGAGATAGTTAGTAGATTGTGTTCACTCAATGGCTGGTTGTCTAAGTGGTGTCCGAAAAATAATATAGAATTCATAGACAATTGGAAAAGTTTTTGGGGCAAACCAGACCTGTTGAAAAGAGATGGTATTCATCCCTCCTGGGCTGGTGCTGCTCTTCTCTCTAGTAATTTGGCTCATAGTCTTAGAGATAAAACATGACAACCTGGGGCTCAGGTCAGGAAGCAGACAGACTGGCTAAACCGACCGTCTGCTAGCGGCCTCACGTCACCAAGGTCAGATAAATCCCATCACATAGAGGCTCTTTCACCTAGATATCATCATATAGAGACTGGGTCTGTTTCCCGAATTTGGAAATCCAAAAAACTGCCAAACCTTTCTAAGGTTAAAAATTTAATTGATGTTCAACAAATAAAAAACAGATATAATACAGATGAGCAAACGATAAAGCTTGGGTTGTTGAATATGCGATCCCTTAATTCAAAAGCGCTCATAGTTAATGATAAGATTACAGACTATAACCTAGATGTGCTGTGTTTGACAGAAACCTGGCTAAAACCAAACGATTACATTACTTTAAATGAGTCCACTCCGCAAGATTACTGTTATAAACATGAGCCTCGTCCGAAAGGCAAAGGGGGAGGTGTTGCTGTAATTTATAGTAATATTTTCAAAACCACTAAGAAATCTAGTTTTAAATATACTTCTTTTGAAGTGTTGGTGCTTAATGTAAAAATATATAGTGTAAACAATAAATCACGTTTGAGAATTCTGCTGGCTACTGTATACAGGCCACCAGGGCACCATAAAGATTTTATCAAAGAATTTGCTGACTTTCTATCAGAATTAGTATTGGCTGCCGATAAAGTCCTAATTGTTGGTGATTTTAATATACATGTAGATAATGAAAAAGATGCATTGGTATTGGCATTTAAAGACATTATAAACTCAATTGGAGTGAGACAACACGTGTCAGAACCTACTCATTGTCGTAACCATACTCTAGATCTAATATTATCTCATGGAATAGATGTTGATGCCGTTGAAATTCTGCAGCAGAGCGACGACATCTCAGATCATTATCTAGTCTCGTGTAAATTACATTTAGCCACGGCTGCAAAGCCGACTCCCGTGTTATAAATATGTTAGACCTATCACTTCTGCCACTAAAGATGGCTTTATTAATAATCTTCCTAATCAGTTTCATCATCTCAGCATCCCGGATAGCTTAGAAGAACTTGATATTGCAACAGAAACGTTTAAATCTCTCTTTTCCAGCACTTTAGACATAGTTGCTCCGTTGCGCTTAAAGAAGATTAAAGAAAATATTCCAACGCCGTGGTACAACAAGCACACCCGGGCCCTTAAGAGAGTACCCAGAAAAATGGAGCGAAACTGGAAGAAAACAAAACTAGAGGTATTTCGGATTTCATGGAAGGAGAGCTCGATTGTTTACAGAGAGGCATTAAAAGATGCTAGAACGGATTATTTTTCAACCCTATTAGAAGAAAATAAACATAATCCTAGGTATTTATTTGAACAAGTGGCTAAACTAACGAAAAAGAAAGCTTCAAGCCCAGAAGTTTTCAAGAAACACAGCAGTAATGACTTTATGAACTTCTTCACTTATAAGATCTATAATATCAGGGACAAAATTATAACTTTGCAACCGTCTACTACAGTAGCGCATCAGGGAGTGCATTGTAGTCTCCGTGAGGAACATTTTGATTCATTTGTTGCTATAGGAGAGGAAGAATTTTACAAACTTGTTAATTCATCTAAATCGACAACTTGTATGCTAGACCCTATACCGACTAAGCTACTGAAAGAGATGCTTCCAGAGGTCATAGATCCTCTTCTAAATATAATTAATTCATCTTTGTCTCTAGGATACGTACCAAAAACCTTTAAGTTGGCTATGATTAAACCGCTTGTTAAAAAAACGCAACTTGATCCGACAAAATTAGTCAATTACAGGCCAATCTCGAATCTGCCTTTTCTGTCAAAGATACTAGAAAAAGCAGTATCATCACAACTGTGTTCCTTTTTAGAAAGAAATAATATCTGCGAGGATTTTCAGTCCGGATTTAGACCGTACCATAGTACTGAGACTGCTCTCATTAAAGGGGGGGTGAAACACTCAGTTTCACTCAATCTCATGTTAATCTTGAGTACCTATAGAGTAGTATTGCATCCTTCATATCTCCAAAAAGTCTTTAGTTTTATTATATTTATAAAAGAAAGATAGGCTGTACCGAGTCTTTCCGGAAAAACCCGAGCGGGTGGAGGCGTGCCGTGTGGGCGGAGCTAAATAATCACAACACGAGCGCGCAAAGCTTTTGCGTTGAGAGCGTCTGGAAGCTGTGACATCCGAAAATAAACCATGGCTAACAATCAGATTCAGCCATACATTTTTGATCCAGAATCAGATCCCGAGGCTGAGATTGAAGACTAGTATTAGGCGATCTGCAAATCCGGCGTTGAACTGGGCCTTGTTTATAAAACTATTACTGTCGAAATGAAGGGAACAAACAAAAACACTTGCACAACTCCGTTGCTGCTCTGGAAAAACAAAATCCATCCACAGGTCCCTTAACGCGGGGTTCTTTGGAAATGTGTGCAGTGTTGTCTTGCCCTGGCAACCAAAAACACACTTTTTTGGTGCCATTTTTTTTATTGCAGCACAGCCGAGCCCAGCACTCTGATGGGCATAGGCGTACTCTCGCACGCACTAGGCTACAGATGCGCGCGCGCCCTTTCGGGAGAAGTGCCCTTAAGACCCGTATAAGGAAATTCCGGCCACTCTGACGTCACACAGGCCCGTATTCGAAAAAAACTTTCCGAAACTTGTGACAAACCGGAAGGAGTATTTTTGGAACAGAATTACTCCAAACTTACAACTTCATTTTTGAAACTTTGTCCATGTTTAGCATGGGAATCCAACTCTTTAACAGTGTAAAAATCTCACTATGCATGAAACAGCATTTCACCCCCCCTTTAAAGTCACAAATGATTTGCTCTTATCATCCGATCGTGGTTGTATCTCTCTATTAGTGTTACTTGATCTTAGTGCTGCATTTGATACTATCGACCACAACATTCTTTTAAATAGACTAGAAAACTATGTTGGCATTAGTGGAATTGCACTAGCATGGTTTAAATCATACTTATCTGACCGTTTTCAGTTTGTAGCAGTAAATGAAGAGATGTCTTATCGATCACAAGTTCAGTATGGCGTACCGCAAGGCTCAGTACTAGGACCGCTGCTGTTCACTCTGTACATCCTACCATTAGGATATATCATTAGGAAATATGGAATTAGCTTTCACTGTTATGCTGATGATACTCAGCTGTATATTTCTTCAAAACCTAATGAAACTTACCAATTCTCAAAATTAACAGAATGCATAGCTGATATAAAAAATTGGATGACCAGTAATTTCCTACTACTAAATTCTGAAAAAACAGAGATTCTAATCATTGGACAAAAAACTGCCACACGTAATAACCCAGAATACTGTCTAACAATTGATGGCTGCTCTGTTAAGTCTTCGTCGTCAGTTAGGAACCTGGGTGTGCTCATTGATACCAATCTTTCATTTGAAAGTCACGTGTCTAGTATCTGTAAAACCGCATTTTTCCATCTTAAAAATATATCTAAATTACGTCATATGCTCTCACTGACAAATGCGGAACAATTAGTTCATGCATTCATGACATCAAGGCTAGATTATTGTAATGCTCTACTGGGTGGTTGCCCTGCACGCTTAATAAACAAACTACAGCTAGTTCAAAACACAGCCGCTAGAGTTCTTACCAGAACCAGGAAGTATGACCATATTAGCCCGGTTCTGTCAACACTGCATTGGCTGCCCATTAAACATCGTATAAATTTTAAAATATTGCTGATTACTTACAAAGCACTAAATGGTTTAGCTCCCCAGTACTTGAGCGAGCTCTTAACGCATTATAGTCCTTCACGTCTATTGCGATCTCAAAATTCTGGCCAGTTGATAATACCTAGAATATCAAAATCGACTGCTGGCGGTAGATCCTTTTCCTATTTAGCACCAAAACTTTGGAACAATCTTCCTAACTCAGTCCGGGAAGCAGATACAGTCTGTCAGTTTAAATCTAGACTAAAAACACATCTCTTTGGCTTAGCATACACATAACACATTATAGATTTCTATAATTCAATGTTAGGCTGCATAGTTTAGATCAGCCGGAACCGGGAACACTTCCCATAATTCCTGATGTACTTTGTACATCATAAGAAGGATGGCATCTACGCTAATATTAGTCTCTCTGTTTATCCCGAGGTTTACAGCGAACCGCCGGATCCAGGCCATATCCAGATCTGAGGAAGGACCATCACATGGACACGACGACAACGCATCCCTGATGAGCCAGGCCCATCAACACTGTGAAGGCCCATGGACACCTCAACACACTCATCTCCTCACCGGCCGGATGACCCAACCCCAACCAGATGAACTGGATAAATATCGTGAAAGTTCTGATCACATCTGACTCCTGACATTATGCTGCCTAACTCATAATCATACACTGTTCGTTCGTTGGCCAAAGGAGGACTGGCCCCCTGACTGAGCCTGGGTTCTCCCAAGGTTTTTTTCTCCATTCTGTCACCTGATGGAGTTTTGGTTCCTTGCCACTGTTGCCTTTTTCGCCTCTCTTCGCCTTTGTCGCCATTGGCTTTTGGCTTGCTTAGTTGGGGACATTTAACATTTAATTTTGAATTTAACAATACTATTACAACATTGTTTTCCTGTTATCTCTGTAAAGCTGCTTTGAAACAATTTGTATTGTAAAAAGCGCTATATAAATAAAGGTGACTTGACTTGACTTGACAATATAATTTAGCTGAAATCATACAGTTCACGACACTGAACTTAAGATACAGTACTACGCGATACTTTAAGCCAAATTGAAGAAGATTTGTTGTTGTTTTTTTTTTTGCTTCTAAGACATGCTAAAAAGTAATAAAAAAAAATGTCATTGATTAAAATGCTAAATTTGGTATTACATCAGGCGTGGACTTGGTCCTGATCCCTAATGCACAGGGTAATGCTGATAATTGAATAAAAATATTCATGATTCTGAAGCTGAAAATAAAGAGATTGTGTTAGACATAATGCGTGCAGTCTGTCACTATCTACATATATATTTTTTTAAATTAGGCCATTTTTGTACTGGTAAAATCTGACATCTTACATTATCAGGACCCACAAATATACATTATTAAACAACACTACATATAGTAGTTTAATGTAGTACTATCACTGAAACTCTTTCATTTATTCTCACACTTTCACGCAGTACATTTGCGCTGGGATGCATTATAGATCTAGAAGAAATAATGGGAAACAATGAAACTTCAGCAAGTGCAACATTTTCAGAGGTGTAATCAGAACACATGGATCATCACACCAGTATAGGTTATAAAAATATTATGTCTACCGATACATTCATACAGCTTTATTCCAGTTGTTATAGGCAGTGATGTATTCAATAAAGGATAACAAGTAAAGTCCCAAACTCCCAGTTTTAAAACATCACAATGTCCAAACATTAGCACTGATGAAGACAATAGCTGAAAGTTACACGAAGTTACATCTGTAATTCAATTATGCAGGACTGCACAAAATGAGCAATAAAACATTATAAACTGTAACGAGAAGGTAAACATTTTCATTGTAAAGCATAATTTCGCGAGACGCTTGTTACCTTTATGAAATAATTAAACGTTCTGATACACAAGGAGTGCATATCTGGAAAACTCATGAGTATGCGATTTCCAGGCAGCACTGAATCCATTTCAGTTACAAAGAGACAACTATAAGACATTAAAAGTGCTCCCTAGAAACAATGAGAACAATAACTGAATTAAACCACAACCAGCACTTACAAAAAAAGACCACAGGGCTGGAGAGTTCGAGTTGTTGTTGTTCTTCTTCTTCTGTTGTTATTGGCGGTTGCCAAAGAAACGTAAGTTGAATTACCGCCCCCTACTGAACTGTAGTGTGGAGCTTGGACTAATCTGTAAAAATATTATGAATTGGAACATACCGGTAAAATCTCTCAATTTAAAACATTCTCTATGACATTATATGCAAAGTGTATGTGTTTACACTATATTTTTAGTACTATAGGCAAACTACTTTGCTTTTAAGCACAGACAATGTCCTTGCCAAGCCAACCTGTCTTTATCACTTCCATGGAGACAGATGTGGAAAAGACAGTTGTGTAAATGACATTTCCCCCCTTCCCTCTAATATCTCATGTTTGACTAGCCTGTTAGTGTTAGTTTTAGAGTTTAGAGCATTAAATAATCTCAAATATAACCTGATGAAATTGTAAAAATCCAGAAATGTTTCCGTCGGAATTAATTATGAGCGGTTCAGAAATGACATACAATAAACATACTCGCAGTAGCTATTTCTCATATTTACCTTGATATATCTCCAATTTATTAACCTCTGCTGGGACCATTCTTTCATTCAGCCATGTGGTTTCCTCTGGAGTGTCAGTTACAGTTCAGACACAGCCTGAGCCTGGGATTGAGTTTAATGCAGAGGTGACAGTGAACCCAAGGGACAAGTGTTCAACATGTTTAAAATGTCAAATTGAAAATAAATATATAAAAAATATTAGATTTGAATGAATTGGGTTATAATTCATACTCTCTGTTTGAATTTAATCAGTATTAGATTTAAAGTGAGATAAGCTGGTTGAAGACCCAAAGTCTGGCCTAGGGACAGAGGTAAAATAGTAAAAAAAAAAAAACGCATATAAAATGCCTCCTATTTTATATAAAACAACAGAATTGACCAATGATTTGTTAATATACATATAGGTTCCCCTACACATGTAGTAAGTGTGAAAAAAAAAAAAGTTGAAATGTTTTTTTTTGTTTTTTTAAACAAGGACAGAAAAATACGGAAGCGTATTGCATTCACTTGAGAAAAAAAATCTACTCTGTTTTTCTGAATTAACGAGTTAATTATCTCAGAATTACGCGATAATTTTTCATGGAAATTTTTTTTTGCTCTGTTTTTCTGAATTAACGAGTTAATTATCTCAGAATTACGAGATAATTTTTCATGGAAAAAAAGTTTTTGCTCTGTTTTTCTGAATTAAGGAGTTAATTTTTAATGAAAAAAAAAGTTTTTGCTCTGTTTTTCTGAATTAATGACTTAATTATCTCAGAATTATGAGATCATTTTTTATATATAAATTTTTTTTTCTTCTGTTTTTCTGAGTTACTGAGATCACTCAAAATCCTGTCATGGAGCTCTATTTTAGCTGGATTGCATGGAAGTAAACGTCACGCCTTTCAAGTTGAATCCGGTTTTATTTTACTTTACACGAAACCCGCGTCCTCGGGGACGCTCTGAAACGCTATCATGGCTTAATAATGCATTATACTGATATTAAAATAAATAAATGATATTAACTCAGTGATCCAAAACTCAGTAAACACCATAATAATAATGCATATTACAGAAAACAGAATAGCAGATGAGCCCAGAATATGAATGCAACAAGTTTAATTATACGTCAAGCATTTTCCTTCCATAGAAAACCAAGAAAGCACTTAATTTACATTTATTAATTTAGCAGACGCTTTTATCCAATGCGACTTACGCATGAGAACAATAGAAGCAGTGAAACTAACAATAGGACAACAATATGCAAGTGCTGACCCTTCTCAGTTTAATCTAATGCAGTACGTACTTTTTTAGGCTTAATGGACCAACAGTTATAAAAAAAATAAACATACACAATTCGTTATACATTAATAAAACACAGGCAGCAGGTTTATCTGCACTGAACACAAATTTGCTTTCTTTCGTCATACTCTGGGCTCATCTGTTTTCCTTTCTAGTATGCATTATTAGTATGATGTTTTACTGAATTTTGGATCACATGAGTTTGATAATGTCATTTATTTATTTTAATATCAGTACCACTGAGTTGCAAGCAGGCACGGCGTTATGAGTGGGCCTGACGGGCCTAGGCCCACCCACTTTTCAACAGGCTCACCCAGGTTTGATAATGTCATTTATTTATTTTAATATCAGTCTAATGCATTAAGCCATGAAAGCGTAACAGAACGCGGGTTTCGTGACATCATCGTGACTACAATAGAAGCCCCATTTCATTGGCTAGGCGCCAACTAATAAAAAGGCTAAAACCCCCGCTCCCGCCCCCATTTATCTCTCGCCGCCACTGAGTTGCAAGTGCACAAGTTACGTATACTTGCATCTAATAGATCGCGAAAAGAGTAACAAATGTCAAGGCGCCAAATTTGAAATTGCAAATTTTTCACACAAAAAATTAGTAGCCTAGTCACAAATGTGTAAAATGCCATTTACAGAAATACAATGACAGACACAAACTTGAAATATATATTTGCACTTATTCTTACATTTACATTTGCAGTACAAACTCAATTAGGAACTTGCAACTTCTCAAATCTGTCGCTGCAATTTCTTGCAATTTGTTACTCTTTTCGCGATCTATTAGATGCAAGTATACGTAACTTGTGCACTTGCAACTCAGTGGTACCTATATTAAAATAAATAAATTACATTATCAAACTCATGTGATCCAAAATTCAGTAAAACATCATAGGCCTACTAATAATGCATACTAGAAAGGAAAACAGATGAGCCCAGAGTATGACGAAAGAAAGCAAATTTGTGTTCAGTGCAGATAAACCTGCTGCCTGTGTTTTATTAATAATGTATAACGAATTGTGTATGTTTATTTTTTTTTTATAACTGTTGGTCCATTAAGCCTAAAAAAGTACTGCATTAGATTAAACTGAGAAGGGTCAGCACTTGCATATTGTTGTCCTATTGTTAGTTTCACTGCTTCTATTGTTCTCATGCGTAAGTCGCATTGGATAAAAGCGTCTGCTAAATGAATAAATGTAAATTAAGTGCTTTCTTGGTTTTCTATGGAAGGAAAATGCTTGACGTATAATTAAACTTGTTGCATTCATATTCTGGGCTCATCTGCTATTCTGTTTTCTGTAATATGCATTATTATTATGGTGTTTACTGAGTTTTGGATCACTGAGTTAATATCATTTATTTATTTTAATATCAGTATAATGCATTATTAAGCCATGATAGCGTTTCAGAGCGTCCCCGAGGACGCGGGTTTCGTGTAAAGTAAAATAAAACCGGATTCAACTTGAAACATGAAAGTTTACTTCCATGCAATCCAGCTAAAATAGAGCTCCATGACAGGATTTTGAGTGATCTCAGTAACTCAGAAAAAAAAAAATTTTATATATAAAAAATGATCTCATAATTCTGAGATAATTAAGTCATTAATTCAGAAAAACAGAGCAAAAACTTTTTTTTTCCATGAAAAATTAACTCGTTAATTCAGAAAAACAGAGCAAAAACTTTTTTTCCATGAAAAATTATCTCGTAATTCTGAGATAATTAACTCGTTGATTCAGAAAAACAGAGCAAAAAAAATTTTCCATGAAAAATTATCGCGTAATTCTGAGATAATTAACTCGTTAATTCAGAAAAACAGAGTAGATTTTTTTTTCTCAAGTGAATGCAATACGCTTCCGTAGAAAAAGTACCATAGTTGGAGAATCACCCAACTACTGGTTAATTGGATTCTAATCGATTTGTTTCTTTTAATCTTCTTGTTCAGAGTTTCCAAATGGGTGTTCGTGACTAATCGTAAGAGACTGTGAGCTGTTGAAAAGATAATTAAACGGAATTTAAATTTATATTAAAGGAGCCGTATGTAAGATTGTGGCCAAAACTGGTATCACTTATCACTTACAAATTACTGTAGAGCGGTGTATCACCTCCCCCTCCACCCTGACTTGAGGTTGCCAGATAGGCTGCAGGATACAACATTTTTTAATCCAACACGTTTGTGGCTGCAGCTGTGGTAACTAGAGCAGAGCTGGCAACTCGGATGCCGCAACACTACAGACTTCGTGATTGGTAGATCGGTGGAGGGTGGAGCATCAGACCAAAACACAACATGACAACATCAACATCAGTTGAGGGCTGCAACTTCACTTTTTAAATGACAATATCCTGGCCGGACTACTGTTGTCAGTGATATAAGTATTTGAAATGAACATGATTTCTTAATGTCTAGTGACATATCAGGGCCATTTTATGATTAATCGAAATTCATAATCTAAAATGGAGACAGCTTTCATTGAATCAAGAAAAAAAAAAAGTTTATAAAGACACTGGGTGGTTGCTGTTTGTCTTGCAGCTTCAGCCCGGGACGTGTGTGTGAATGCGGGCCGAGCCTCGGTGTCTCTTCTTTAAATATCTCTCTATTGGCTGAGCCTCTCGCTTACGGCCACACCACCCTGTACGCCCGATCTCGTCCGCTCCGCAGGGTCAGGCCTGGTTAGTACTTCGATGAGAGACCGCCTGGGAATACCAGGTGCTGTAAGCTTTTGCTTTATCAATTCACCAATACACTTCATGGTTCGGCTCACACGGTTCTTCCTTTATCATGTTCAATTCAATTGCTTTATTTATTTGTCTTTCATGTTGCTCTCTCTCTGGCTTCGGTCTGCTTTCGGTGTGGTAAAGGACAGCTCAGCCTCATCCTTCTTTCTCTCTCCTCCAGGGGATCGACAGGCTTTTCTCTCTCAGTCTACAAGCGACACACAACTCTGAGCGCTTGTTAATTTGTAACTCGCTCCAATTAGACCAGAGGATTCCAAACTGTTTCTGTCAGCCGAACGCTCAGATTTTAACTTAAAAGGTGCCCTAGAATGTGAAATTGAATTTATTTTGGCATAGTTAAATAACAAGAGTTCAGTACATGGACATGACACACAGTGAGTCTCAAACACCATTGTTTTCTCCTTCTTACTTAAATCTCGTTTTTGAAAAACACCCCTGAAAAATAGGCGAATCTCCACATAACACAGACTGTGACGCAACAGTCGGGATCATTAATATGTACGACTCCAAACATTTGCATATGCCAGCCCATGTTCAATGACAGGCGGAACTGCGCAGCCGAAGCATGGCAGTTGTTCTGTGTTTGGATGTACAAATGAACACAAAGGTATTTAGTTCCTTCATCCGAGCCTCTGAAGAAACAATAGGTTAATTTTATTTTCTCTGGAAATTTCCAAACATTTCACCGATGAGACTGTTTCCTCAACTTAGGCCAATACAGAGCTGGCCTCGATGTCTGAAAATATATCGATCAAGCTACCAAGCAACACTTTCTGATGTGTAATTGTTCAAGTTCAGACAGGTAATCTTTCTCTCAAAATCGTTCAATACTGTATTTACATCATCGTGTTTGCATTGGTGAAAGTATGAGAGTGCAGAAACTGCGTTGCAATGCTAAGATCTTTATTCTCGCGATCAACACACTGTCATCTGTTTGCTCAATCCTCATCACGGCAACATTTTATGTGATGGGAATAGATCTAAATACTTTAAAAACATCTCACGATTCGTTAATCTCGATAGCTGTAATAGTAAAAACATATAATATCTGTAGTAAAAGTATTCGAGAGAGTTTTACATGTAATACGTAGCTATTTCATATGCAAGCAGGTCAGCCAATCACAGCAGAGGCCGGTTACACACAGCAGACACGCCCCTTCAAACAGAGCTTTCAAATCAGAGGCTAAAATCAGGCTAGGAAAAATGCCTTTTATTTCTAAATTATGACTATTTTTGATCTAAAAAACATACTTACATTATAAGGGCAACCCAGAAAACATTATACAATAAAAATAAAAACCATTCTAGGGCACCTTTAATATTTCAATGTTTCCACTCACATTTGCATGCTCATGGTTTTCTGACGTTGGGAACGGTCACAAAAGGACATGCTGTTAACCAGATGAAATATTGATTATTTTCTTTATTTTGGGTTTACTTGTTTAATTTTTTTTTATTATAATTTTTTTGTTTTTGTATGAATCATAATCATACACGGTTCGTTCGTGACAAGGCTATGGACAAGAACGGCAGTGGAGAGAGGAGTGAGAGCAGGACAAAGACGGTGAATATTTCTGAGGTAGAAATAGGCTGAACGGGTGATGTTATTGATGTGTGCATTGAAGCTGAGGGTGCTGTCTAGGATGACACCCAGACTTTTTACCTGAGGGGAGGGTGAAATGGAAGAGCCGTCAATGAAAATTGAGAAATTCTTTATTTTGCTTAAGGTGGATTTAGTGCCAGTGAGCAGAAGTTCAGCATTATTGCTATTAAGTTTGAGAAAGTTTGAGGTGAACCAGGACTTTATTTCATGAAGGCAGTTGGTTAGGGAGGAGGGTGGGAGTGTGCTGTTGGGTTTACTGGAGATGTAGAGCTGGGTGTCATCCGCATAGCAATGAAAATTAATGTTGTGTTTCCTAAAGATGTGACCAAGGGGAAGAAGATAAATCAAAAAAAGCATGGGACCAAGAACAGAACCCTGCGGAACACCAGAAGTGACAGGGAAGGGATGAGAAATGAAAGACTTTAGCTGAATAAACTGGGAGCGGTCAGAAAGGTAAGAACGGAACCAGGTGAGGGGAATACCAGTGATGCCAATGGAGGAGAGTCTGTCCAGAAGGATAGAGTGTGAGATGGTGTCAAAGGCTGCACTGAGATCAAGCAGAAGGAGGATGGTTAGTGAACCAGAATCAGCAGAAAGGAGGCGATCATTGGTAATTTTGAGAAGGGCCGTTTCAGTACTTTGGAGAGAGCGAAAGCCAGATTGAAAAAGTTCATAAAGATTATTGGAGGAAAGGTGGGTATGGAGCTGAGCATTAACAGTTTTTTCAAGAAGTTTGGAGATGTATGGAAGGTTTGAGATGGGGCGGAAGTTATTGAGGTCAGTTGGATCAGAACCGGGTTTCTTAAGTATGGGGGTGACAGCAGCAGTTTTCAGAGAGGGGGGTACAGTGCCAGAAGTGAGGGAGGCCCGAATGATATTAGTGATGAGAGGGGAAAGAGCAGGAATGGAAGCTTTGACAAGAGAAGAGGGGAGAGGGTCTAGTTGACAGGACGAGGTATTTGATTTCTGAATGAGAGTAGAAATCTGGTTTACAGAGGGAATGGTAAATGTTGATAATGAATGGGTTGGATTAAATGATGGTGAAATAGGTGGATTTAGGACTGAGGGATGAAGTTGCTGATGAATGTGTTCAATTTTTGTGGTGAAAAAAGATGCCAGTTTATTGCAAAAGTCAGAAGAATAAAGATGGTATGGTAGTGAATCAGGTGGTTTTGTGATGTTGGAAAAGAGGGAGAAAAGAGCCTTTGAATTACCTTCATTGGAGCTGATTAATCTGGAGTAGTAGGATGTTTTGGCTTTAGAAAGTTGATGTCTTTGTGTATGGTGAGTCCAGTTTTCCTGTAGAGTCTTTCCAACCGGCGGCCTATTGCTTTTTGTTTTCTGAGGGTGGGAGTGAACCAGGGTGATGTGTGAGTGAAAGTGACAGATCGAGGTTTGAGTGGAGCCAGAATGTTGATAATGTTTTGGAGGTGTGAATTGTAATGTGTGAGAAACTCATCTGTTGTAGAAAGGCTATCTACACTGGGGAGGTTGTTGATATGAGTTATGAAATTATCCAGGTTGATGTCCTTGATTTTTCAGAAATGAATAGTACGTGGTGGATTAGATTTAGTGAAAGTAATATGACATTAGATGAAAGTGTAGCCAAATGAGACAAAAATGCAGAAAAATCAGATCTAAAATCCTTGTTTGGTTTTGGTGGTCTATAGAGAGTCGCAATAACAGTGGAAGTAGGTCCAGAGAGCTGACAGACAGTAGCCTCAAAGGAGAGGCAGGCAGGCAGATTAACAGGAACAACTTTCCAGTTCTCACGATATATTACCGCGAGACCACCCCCTCTCCCAGACATACGAGGTGCAGATCGGTAAACAAACCCCGGTGGAATAGCTTCATTGAGGGAAGCGAAGTCGTTTGGCTGCTGCCAGGTCTCAGTCATACAAAAAATGTCAAACTTACGGTCCGTCAGGAGATCCTGGACGAGGTGGCCCTTGCCCGTGAGAGAGCGGATGTTTAAAAGGCCGATATTGACCGCAGTACTGCTGAGACTGACAGCCGCATTAGCTGAACTCTGGACACGAGCTAATAGCGAGTAATCAGCACGGCGTCCGGTATTCTTCAGAGGCCGGCGGGCGGTAACCAGAGTGACTTGATAGAGCTGGAGTTGTCGTATTGAAAATATCGACGTGATATATAAACGTGAGTGCCTCTCCACTTTTGATATTGCTTCATATTTATTCTGGCGCCGACTATGTTTGTGGCAAACAATGCTGTCGTCAGTAGCGTTAATTTCAGCAAGAAACGATTCATAACTCCACCTCGGCGTTAGAAATCTTGGCTTTGTGTGGAATGGCTCCAGGGCCACATCACAACACTGCACTTTGGTGGGATCCACTGGACCCGAAGGTGTTTTTAAGACTCAAAGAAGTTAAAAGTACTAAAATACAGCAGGAGAAGCGGCAGCCAAACGTGCGCCAGCGTTCAAAAGCTCATCTTAATTTAATATTCATCAATAATATTGATCTGCCTGTATTGACACCATTATATGAGAACCAAACTGAGCTACACGATGACAACACGGTTTACTCACGAGCGGGTATTAATATATAAATTAACTAAATTAATGACTTTTTTTTACAACAAAATGAAACATCACTGAACTTACTTAAAGGACAATTCCGGTGAAAAATGAACCTGGGGTAATTATCACATGGTTACCGAGTCGATCGTTCTCTGGGATGCGTTTTCATGATTATCGAATGTAAAGAGTTTTATCTCTAAAAACAGATTCGCTTAAAGCTAGTATATGGGGCATAGAATAAGTAAAATTAAATCGCTAGTTAATACCATTAAAGGGTTAGTTCGCCCATTTAAGACATGAAGTTGTATGCAATCCTTACCAGCACTATAGTGTATACACACTGACCCACTCTGTTGTCACCCCCCTGGTCCGAGTTCTGACCGCTGGAAGTTTTTGAATGAAGTAATCCCGGCTACTTTCCGGGGCCACAAAACTGTGCGTTTTTACGTGAAAAAAAGATTTGCGTTTCAAAGCTTGATTAATTTAACACACAAAAAACACGCCGGTCAAAATTCATACCTCAGTTTTAATGCGGCACTATTTTCCTTCCGTTTCTATCAATCCGCGCTGCTGTCAATGTCAACAGTGCGCACGTGACGATTAGCTGTTGATAGCGCGACTCGCCGACAACATGTCCGACTGTCTGTTATTATTGTGCAAACTTGATTAATTCAGGTGTATCTGATTATTGTTGCCATGACTACTGAGGTCAAGTACACCTGAATTAATCAATTTATCTTATAATGGCTAATAGGAAACAAGGAGCTGGTTGAAGTTCTGGAAGTAGTGCAGCTGTGCATAAAGCCAATTGTGTGTGTTCAATCAAATATTTTTCTCAGCAAATTGTAACAATATATACTTTTTTTATATTACACATCTTTTCACGTGTTTTATAATGGAGTCTAAACATCAGCTTGTTTACCGTACAGTTTAGACATGGGATCATAAAGTTAGTAAATAGAGTTTACCCGTGGTACTGGTACAGAAAAACTCTTTAAAATCATTTTTTTTACTTTTCCTCCTTGGTTGGAGATGTAATCATCTTCGCTGAAGTGAGCACTACATACACGAAAATCCTTTATTCGAGATAATTTAGCTCCCGCTGAGTAGCCGATGGCAACAGCATCAGATTGGACAACTTCTCTGTCCTCTCGCTCTCTCTCTTCCCGTTCTTTGTCCATCTGCTCAAGTTCGGCATCGGTATACTCCGGTTCATAAAGATATCCCTTTGTCGTGGAGTTAAAATTACTGTCTTCATCTGATCCGTCTGACACTGTGCTAAAATTAGTTTCATCATCTGAAGTTTCGTAGTCGGACATGTTGTCGGCGAGTCGCGCTATCAACAGCTAATCGTCACGTGCGCACTGTTGACATTGACAGCAGCGCGGATTGATAGAAACGGAAGGAAAATAGTGCCGCATTAAAACTGAGGTATGAATTTTGACCGGCGTGTTTTTTGTGTGTTAAATTAATCAAGCTTTGAAACGCAAATCTTTTTTTCACGTAAAAACGCACAGTTTTGTGGCCCCGGAAAGTAGCCGGGATTACTTCATTCAAAAACTTCCAGCGGTCAGAACTCGGACCAGGGGGGTGACAACAGAGTGGGTCAGTGTGTATACACTATAGTGCTGGTAAGGATTGCATACAACTTCATGTCTTAAATGGGCGAACTAACCCTTTAACAAGGCTCAAAATAGCCTCACACTAACACGGTAGCATAATGAGGGTCCCTACATGCAAACCGAAGCATTGAGAACATTGTAAGTGTACAGACAGTTTAATAAGAAGATACTTTATAAAGACAGTACATTACGCGTATACAGGCAGGAGCCATCTTGGAAAACAGTCTTGACTAGTCGAGCCACGAACGCCGTGCTAAGTGAGATGAACTGTGACTTGGAATCTCATATGGTCCGTTGTTTCCGGAAGAAAGCACTGAACGCAACAGAGAAAATAAATAAATAAAAATAAATTTAAAAAACTGAAAGCAACAGAGACTTAGCACGGCATTAAACACATGGACATGGTCAAATTGCGGCATTCATGTGTGCACAAATATATCGCAAAATGGCACCTTTTTCAGACACAATGTAAGCTGTTTCGAACAGTCTTCAGCAGAGAAGAATCACCACATACAGTCTGAGGCGAAGGATTTCAGAGAAGACAATCCTGTTCATCCTCCAAAAGATCTGGGGCTAAATACTATGGTATGTTACATTCTTCACCACAAGAAGATACCCGTTGATCTACTAGACGATGTGCGTGTCTATCACCAGGAAAATATTACCTAAGAAGCCTTTGCCCAGATGAAAATATCTCTCAGGGTTAAGCAGGTGTTGTCACCCTCAGTGATCCCATCCTAAGAAGAAGGCTAAAATACTCACAAACTGTTCCATTATTGAAGGTCTGATTTGGTGTTCTTTAATTGTGTGTGTGTATTCTGTCCCTGATGCAAGTAGGTTGCACTTCAACAGATAGTTAAACAGGATGAGGGTTGAAGAAAAAGTAGAAACCAAAGAAGTTCTTTTTCGGTGTTTTACTTTGAAATCTTCATTCCCACAACGTAATTATTTGTGAAACTACAATAAAAACAGAAAATGTACATTAAGTATCAAGTATGAATAAAAGTAAATTTTAAGAAAGAAAACATCTAGTGCTAATATATGAAATAGAAATAACAATCTTTGAAAATGTACAGCAAATGTTTTCTTAAATTCTATGAAATACTCTTTTTTTAGCATAGATGTTATTAAATAAACAAACTTACAGACGATGGCCTCTTTGGCATGAAATGACAGAAGAATATCTCTTTTATCAGAGAGAAATCTGCTGCTGCATCACTGCTGTTGTGAAGAGAAAACTAAGATGGCCACCACGACCTCTAACCTAAGTCACATGATGCATCTTAACCAATTAAATAAAACCAAAATTAAATGACTACTTAAATAGTCAGAACACTCCCCGTCTGGTATTTTAGAAATACCACTACCAACAATGAAACAGTTCTGCAGAACTTTATTCCTTCTGTTCTTCTGGCGAGAGAAGAAGAACCACTTGGGACACAGGTCTCAGATAAGTTTTACACTTCCCATCCTTAGTGACCTTGATTTCAATTTTCCTGACCTTTTCATCGTCGCCTGGGAAGACCTTAGTGACAAGAGCCATCGGCCATTCATTCCTCTTAACTTGAGCCTCCTTCATAAGTACAATATCTCCTTCCCTGATGTTAGGCCGGTTGGTGTACCATTTGCGGCGACTTTGAAGGCTGACTAGGTACTCACGTCGCCACCTTTCCCAGAAGGTGCTGGCAAGTTGTTGAACTTGTTTCCATTTCTGGCGGCAAAGATCCTTTTCAAAGTCTCCTGGAGGAGGAGACAAGACACCAACTTTCTGAGTCAAAAGAGTGGCTGGAGTCAACAGGGCGGGTGAATTTGGGTCACTTGAGATCGGTGCGAGAGGTCTTGCATTCATAATTGCAGAAACTTCTGTCAAGAATGTCGCCAGCATTTCATGAGTGAGATGAGAGTGACTGTTTTGAAGTAGCATGGAGTCTAATATGCGACGTGCAACTCCGATAAGTCGTTCCCAAGCTCCTCCCATATGGGATGCATGAGGGGGATTAAAGATCCAACGACATCCTTCCTCATTCAAGTAGCTCTCCTTTCACAATCATTGATTCCACTGTGATCGATTGCTCCTGTCTGCCTCGCTGCCTGCTGTGTGTGAGTGTGTTTGCTCCGGGGCTGTAAGCTCCATCTAAAGCCTCGTATTTCTCTCTGTTTTGAACCATACATTTACGATCATTTCTAGTGTTTATACTACTAAAACAGTTTACCTAACATCTCAGACTAACCTAACATCGCTAGCTTCCGTTATTGTTTACACAACACGCTTGTATCTCGTTAGCCTATTATCGCGCCGCCCGTGCGCTCAGTTATTTATTTATTTATTTTTCTCGTGCGCGCCCGCGCCTCTGAGTTCATAAAAAGCCTAGGTGAGTAAGAATCAGTCAACAAACACGGTGAGTAATGTCTTGTCCTGTTATTGTCACCTGCACCTCATGCCACATGTTTACCATAGCCTTCCCCGTCGGCAATATAGGGTTTATATGTGATAAATGCAAGGAGACAGTCAGGCTGACGGAGAAGATTTCAGAATTAGAGACACGCATCCAAACTTTAATCGAGGATAGTAAGTGTGCTCGAGCCTTAGATACTACTTTGGATGCGCCTAGCATAGTGAACCATTTACATGATTCGGTTCCGGCTGAGTTATTGCCTGTGCAGCCAGGCAGATGGGTAACTGTGAGAGATCGCTCTAGTCGCGGATCAAAAAACCACTCTTCTGTTCCGATCACCATAACAAATCGATTTGCCCCACTCAGTGAAACACCCACTGACAATTATGTTGATTGTGCCCTGGTAATTGGCGATTCTATTACACGGAACGTGAAAATAGAGACACCAGCCACCATAGTCACATGTTTGCCGGGAGCCAGAGTGCCTGACATCAAAGCAAATTTAAAAGGGCTGGCTAATGCTAATCGTAAATTCTCTAAGATTGTTATTCACGTCGGCACAATTGATGTTCGACTTCGCCAGTCGGAGATCGCCAAAATTAATATTAAAGAGGTGTTTGAACTCGCAAGTACGATGTCAGGCACTGTAATTTGCTCTGGCCCCCTTCCTGTTCGAAGGAGTGATGAGATAGTTAGTAGATTGTGTTCACTCAATGGCTGGTTGTCTAATTGGTGTCCGCAAAATAATATAGAATTCATAGACAATTGGAAAAGTTTTTGGGGCAAACCTGACCTGTTGAAAAGAGATGGTATTCATCCCTCCTGGGCTGGTGCTGCTCTTCTCTCTAGTAATTTGGCTCATAGTCTTAGAGATAAAACATGACAACCTGGGGCTCAGGTCAGGAAGCAGACAGACTGGCTAAACCGACCGTCTGCTAGCGGCCTCGCGTCACCAAGGTCAGATAAATCCCATCACATAGAGGCTCTTTCACCTAGATATCATCATATAGAGACTGTGTCTGTTCCCCGAATTTGGAAATCCAAAAAACTGCCAACCCTTTCTAAGGTTAAAAGTTTAATTGATGTTCAACAAATAAAAAACAGATATAATACAGATGAGCAAACGATAAAGCTTGGGTTGTTGAATATTCGATCCCTTAATTCAAAAGCGCTCATAGTTAATGATAAGATTACAGACTATAACCTAGATGTGCTGTGTTTGACAGAAACCTGGCTAAAACCAAACGATTACATTACTTTAAATGAGTCCACTCCGCAAGATTACTGTTATAAACATGAGCCTCGTCCGAAAGGCAAAGGGGGAGGTGTTGCTGTAATTTATAGTAATATTTTCAAAACCACTAAGAAATCTAGTTTTAAATATACTTCTTTTGAAGTGTTGGTGCTTAATGTAAAAATATATAGTGTAAACAATAAATCACGTTTGAGAATTCTGCTGGCTACTGTTTACAGGCCACCAGGGCACCATAAAGATTTTATCAAAGAATTTGCTGACTTTCTATCAGAATTAGTATTGGCTGCCGATAAAGTCCTAATTGTTGGTGATTTTAATATACATGTAGATAATGAAAAAGATGCATTGGGAATGGCATTTAAAGACATTATAAACTCAATTGGAGTGAGACAACACGTGTCAGAACCTACTCATTGTCGTAACCATACTCTAGATCTAATATTATCTCATGGAATAGATGTTGATGCCGTTGAAATTCTGCAGCAGAGCGACGACATCTCAGATCATTATCTAGTCTGGTGTAAATTACATTTAGCCAAGGCTGCAAAGCCGACTCCGTGTTATAAATATGTTAGACCTATCACTTCTGCCACTAAAGATGGCTTTATTAATAATCTTCCTAATCAGTTTCATCATCTCAGCATCCCGGATAGCTTAGAAGAACTTGATATTGAAACAGAAACGTTTGAAACACTTTAGACATAGTTGCTCCGTTGTGCTTAAAGAAGATTAAAGAAAATAGTCCAACGCCGTGGTACAACGAGCACACCCGGGCCCTTAAGAGAGCAGCCAGAAAAATGGAGCGAAACTGGAAGAAAACAAAACTAGAGGTATTTCGGATTTCATGGAAGGAGAGCTCGATTGTTTACAGAGAGGCATTAAAAGATGCTAGAACGGATTATTTTTCAACCCTATTAGAAGAAAATAAACATAATCCTAGGTATTTATTTGAACAAGTGGCTAAACTAACGAAAAAGAAAGCTTCAAGCCCAGAAGTTTCCAAGAAACACAGCAGTAATGACTTTATGAACTTCTTCACTTATAAGATCTATAATATCAGGGACAAAATTATAACTATGCAACCGTCTACTACAGTAGCGCATCAGGGAGTGCATTGTAGTCTCCGTGAGGAACATTTTGATTCATTTGTTGCTATAGGAGAGGAAGAATTTTGCAAACTTGTTAATTCATCTAAATCGACAACTTGTATGCTAGACCCTATACCGACTAAGCTACTGAAAGAGATGCTTCCAGAGGTCATAGATCCTCTTCTAAATATCATTAATTCATCTTTGTCTCTAGGATACGTACCAAAAACCTTTAAGTTGGCTATGATTAAACCGCTTGTTAAAAAAACGCAACTTGATCCGACAGAATTAGTCAATTATAGGCCAATCTCGAATCTGCCTTTTCTGTCAAAGATACTAGAAAAAGCAGTTTCATCACAACTGTGTTCCTTTTTAGAAAGAAATAATATCTGCGAGGATTTTCAGTCCGGATTTAGACCGTACCATAGTACTGAGACTGCTCTCATCAAAGTCACAAATGATTTTCTCTTATCATCCGATCGTGGTTGTATCTCTCTATTAGTGTTACTTGATCTTAGTGCTGCATTTGATACTATCGACCACAACATTCTTTTAAATAGACTAGAAAACTATGTTGGCATTAGTGGAATTGCACTAGCATGGTTTAAATCATACTTATCTGACCGTTTTCAGTTTGTAGCAGTAAATGAAGAGATGTCTTATCGATCACAAGTTCAGTATGGCATACCACAAGGCTCAGTACTAGGACCGCTGCTGTTCACTCTGTACATGCTACCATTAGGATATATCATTAGGAAATATGGAATTAGCTTCCACTGTTATGCTGTTGATACTCAGCTGTATATTTCTTCAAAACCTAACGAAACTTACCAATTCTCAAAATTAACGGAATGCATAGCTGATATAAAAAAATGGATGACCAGTAATTTCCTATTACTAAATTCTGAAAAAACAGAGATTCTAATCATTGGACAAAAAACTGCCACACGTAATAACCCAGAATACTGTCTAACAATCGATGGCTGCTCTGTTAAGTCTTCGTCGTCAGTTAGGAACCTGGGTGTGCTCTTTGATACCAATCTTTCATTTGAAAGTCACGTGTCTAGTATCTGTAAAACCGCATTTTTCCATCTTAAAAATATATCTAAATTACGTCATATGCTCTCACTGACAAATGCGGAACAATTAGTTCATGCATTCATGACATCAAGGCTAGATTATTGTAATGCTCTACTGGGTGGTTGCCCTGCACGCTTAATAAACAAACTACAGCTAGTTCAAAACGCAGCCGCTAGAGTTCTTACCAGAACCAGGAAGTATGACCATATTAGCCCGGTTCTGTCAACACTGCATTGGCTGCCTATTAAACATCGTATAAATTTTAAAATATTGCTGATTACTTACAAAGCACTAAATGGTTTAGCTCCCCAGTACTTGAGCGAGCTCTTAACGCATTATAGTCCTTCACGTCTATTGCGATCTCAAAATTCTGGCCAGTTGATAATACCTAGAATATCAAAATCGACTGCTGGCGGTAGATCCTTTTCCTATTTAGCACCAAAACTTTGGAACAATCTTCCTAACTCAGTCCGGGAAGCAGATACAGTCTGTCAGTTTAAATCTAGACTAAAAACACATCTCTTTGGCTTAGCATACACATAACACATTATAGATTTCAATGTTAGGCTGCATAGTTTAGATCAGCCGGAACCTGGAACACTTCCCATAATTCCTGATGTACTTTGTACATCATAAGAAGGATGGCGTCTACGCTAATATTAGTCTCTCTGCTTATCCCGAGGTTTACCGCGAACCGCCGGATCCAGGCCATATCCAGATCTGAGGAAGGACCATCACATGGACACGACGACAACGCATCCCTGATGAGCCAGCCCCATCAACACTGTGAAGGCCCATGAACACCTCAACACAGTCATCTCCTCACCGGCCGGATGACCCAACCCAACCAGATGAACTGGATAAATATAGTGAAAGTTCTGATCACATCTGACTCCTGACATTATACTGCCTAACTCATAATCATACACTGTTCGTTCGTTGGCCAAAGGAGGACTGGCCCCCTGACTGAGCCTGGGTTCTCCCAAGGTTTTTTTCTCCATTCTGTCACCTGATGGAGTTTTGGTTCCTTGCCACTGTTGCCTTTTTCGCCTCTCTTCGCTTTTGTCGCCATTGGCTTTTGGCTTGCTTAGTTGGGGACATTTAACATTTAATTTTGAATTTAACAATACTATTACAACATTGTTTTCCTGTTATCTCTGTAAAGCTGCTTTGAAACAATTTGTATTGTAAAAAGCGCTATATAAATAAAGGTGACTTGACTTGACTTGACTAAAACTAGGCTCCTCTGCAAGCATTCCCAGCTCCTTACAAGCACCCTTGAAATTTGTGCCACAGTCTGATCTGATTTGTTTTGCTGGACCCCGTATGGCAAAGAAGCATCGGAGGGCGTTGATAAAGGTGGATGCATCAAGAGAATCAATCAACTCAAAGTGCACTGCTCGAATACTCAAACAGGTAAAAATGAGTACCCATCTTTTGCTGTTTGCCAAGCCACCCCGAGTGCGACGAGAGGCGACCATCCAGGGCCAAAAGACGTCAAGGCCGACATAAGTGAAAGGTGGATCAGTAGCAAGTCGATCCGGAGGAAGATCTGCCATCTTCTGTTCAACGACTGTTCCTCTGAGTTTCTGACAGATGATGCATTTATGAATCACACTATGAATCCGTTTTCTTGCCCCGACGATCCAGAATCCTGCATTTCTGATTGCACCCTCTGTAAACAGGCGACCTTGGTGTTTGACCCGTTCATGAAAGTGTCTCGTGATTAGAAGGGCTATGTGGCTTTTCCCAGGAATGATAACCGGATGCTTTTCTGTTTGTTCTATAGGAGCATGCTTGAGTCTACCACCTACTCTCAGAAGCCCATCTTGGTCAATGAAGGGGTTCAGAGTTCTCAGTCCACTGGTTTTTTGGATTTCCTTTCCTTCAGAAAGACGAGCACACTCAACAAAGTAGCTCTCCCTTTGGATACATTGTAATATCACAACTTTTGCCTGTGAAAGTTCCTCTGGGAGTGCTTTGTCACAAAGATGCCATTTTTTACAGGTACTGGCTAACTCAGTTTTGAGTCTGAATGAATGTATGATGTGAATTAAGTTGGATATAGCTTGTAGGAGACATTTCCAGGTCGAAAACCGCTCAAAGCGATGTGAACCAAGTTTGACAGGAAAGTCATTGGGTGTCAGATCCGTACGGTTACAGTGTACTTGGACATCTGAATCAGGGTCAATTAGATTGTATAATGGATTGTCTTCAAGACACTCTGAATCAAGATGAGAAAGAAACGCAGGCCCAGAAAGCCATGTGGAATCTTTCAAGTCTGAGACGGGCACTGAACAAACCATGATCAGCAGGGTTTTGACTTGTGGAAATGTAATGCCACTGTTCTGGCCTTGTAGATTTCCTAATCCGCTGGACTCTATTACTCACGTATACGTAAAACTGTCTGGTTTGGTTGTGAATATACCCCAACACTACTTTACTGTCGGAATAGAATTCTACAGCGTTTGGAGTAATATCTATCTCATCTTGAATGAGTTCTGTCACTTCTACTGCCAGGACTGCTGCTCCAAGCTCTAATCGAGGTACAGTGTGAGCAGACAGTGGAGCGAGCTTAGCCTTGCCTAGCACAAACCCTACGGTACATGATCCATTGTCATTCATCACCCTCAGGTAGGCTACTGCTGCAATTGCCTTTGTGGAAGCATCTGAGAAAACATGAATTTCTTTCCTTTTTGCTGAAGATAGCGAAACCTTTGAGTACACTCTGGGTATTCTGTACCCAGAATAACCCTGAACAAGGCTTCTCTGTATAGGTGGAGTATCCTTTTCCAGATCAAGGTCCTTGAGGTCTTTCACATGATCCTCCACAGGAAAAGCATTCATTACAGCAGGACTGTTAGATGCTATTTTATGAAGCCTCAGGTTGGAACTTGCTAGCATCTCCTGAGTTCTTTTCAACAGATCAACTGCTTCCTCAGCCATGGGCACTGATTTCAGGGCATCCATCCACATAAAAATTACGCCCCACAAAGGCTCTTGCGTCTTTTCTAAACTCAAGTTCTCCATGTTGAGCTGCACGATGAAGTCCATAGATTGCTACCGCGGGAGAGGGACTATTCCCAAAAACATGAACCTTCATCCTATACTCCTTGACATTTTTAGAGAGATGATTGTCCTCAAACCACAAGAAGCTGAGAAAGTTGCGGTGATCCTCTCTCACCACAAAACTATGGAACATCTGTTCAATGTCAGCAGTAAATGCGACAGCTTCTTTACGGAAACGCAGCAAAACACCCAGCAAGGAGTTATTCAGGTCAGGTCCTGAGAGAAGCACTTGATTCAAAGAAAGGCCTTTGTACTCTGCACTAGAGTCAAAAACAACTCTGATCTGTCCTGGCTTGCGGGGGTGATAGACACCGAATATAGGAAGGTACCACACTTCCTCATTTTCCTTCACAGGTGGAGCTAATTCTGCATGACCTGCATCGAAAATCCTTTGCATGAATGTGATGAAATGTTCCTGCATTTGAGGCTTCTTCCTTAGTGTCTGATGGAGTGACAAGAGACGTTTCAAGCTCAGGTCCCTATTGTTGGGTTGCTGTTGGCGCGGAATTCGGAAAGGAAGAGGTGCCACCCAGCTGTTAGAGCTGTCAATGAACATTTCCTTGTCCATCAGTTTCATGAATGTTCGATCTTCAATGGAAGGGGCTATTTTTTCGTCGTCTTGTGTCCGTTGGAAAATAGTGTTACCCAGCAAGTACTCAGGGCAGGTGGATGGGTAAAAATGACAGCCATGTAAAGAGATGGCATGATCTTTACTTAGCTGCTTAGCTTCTCTTTCACCTGTATCTGATTAGGACAAGGCTCATATGCTTGGACGTCCATTGAGAAGTATGTTCGTGCAGAACACGTCAACTGTGCTAGGTTTATGTGCTGATCCCAAGCAGACGTTTCCCACTATCACCCAGCCAAAGTCGAGTTTTTGGGCGTACGGTGAATTGTTCAAACCATTGAGCTGTTTCCTCACTTTGTGGACTTGGATGATGTCTCTCCCTAAGAGAAGCAGTATCTTAGCACATGGATCTATCTCTGGTATTTCGTGAGCAATAGATTTCAAGTGAGGGAACTGTTGTGCAATGGTGGGAGATGGGATCTCAGAATGGTCGTCAGGCATATAAGTACACTCGATAAGTGTTGGGAGTGACACGTGTGTCTTTCCATCTGTAGATACAGCTTGAAACCCAGTGGCTCTTCTTCCTGAAGTTTCTGTTACCCCAGCACAAGTTCGAAGAGTGTATGCTCTGTTCCTTTTATTTTGAATAGATCAAAAAGCTAGAGATCTAGCTAGAGATCTATTACTTTGCTCATCGAGCACTGCGTACATCTTCACCATAATTTCTGGATGATCCTCCGGATATACTCCTATCAGGCATATCTTAGAGCATGATTTGGATATTGGACTGTCTCCACAAATCTCTGTGCATTGTGAAGTTACATTAGGAGAGGGGCTTTTATCCTCCTCCCTGCCATGATCTGATGAGGGGTCTTTGATGGCCCACGGTGGAGGACCAGGATGTAGTGCGGACACATGTCGGTCGCTCTCACATTCATTGCATTTGATTACTGCCTTGCAGTTCTTTGCCAAGTGAACCGTCGAAGCACAGCACCTATAGCACACACCGTTTTCTCTAAGCAGGGTTTGCCTTTCTTCTAGAGTCTTTGCTTTTAAAACCACGACAACGTCTCAGAGGATGAGGTTTGTTTTTATGTATAAGACACTGCTTTTCTACATCAATAGGTTAATTATCGGAACTTCTTGTGGAAAGAAATCCGATTGACGATGTTACACCCGTCTTATGGGTAGACACAGCCATCCTTCTTTGCATTTGTCTTTGAACCAACGGCTCTGCTTTGATCCGGGTTGTGCTGACTGCACTAATGCTAAAGCTTGGATCGTTTCGAGCATGTGCTTCCTGACAGACAAAGTCAGTAAGAAAGGAGAATGGAGGGAAGGTAACGTTGTACTTCCTTTTGTACTCAGAACCCTGATAAATCCATTTTTCTTGCAGGTGATAAGGCAGCTTCTCCACGATCGGATTGACTCCTCTGGAGGTGTCCAGATAAGAAAGTCCTGTCAAGTACCCTTCAGCTTTAGCAGACTGAATCTCGCGTAGCAGATCTCCGAGCTCTTGTAATTTCAGAGGTTCTTGTTTATTGATTTTTGGAAATTTCTCAATTTTGTCAAAAAGTGCTTTCTCAACCACCTCAGGGGATCCATACATCTCCTCTAGACGATCCCAAGCCATTTTAAGCCCTGCGTCAGGATACCTTATATTCACTGACCTGATGCGTCTCACATATTCTGATGACCGACTGCCTAACCACTTAATCAGTAAGTCCAACTGTTCACTGGAAGTGAGTTTGAGCCCACTGGTGGCATTTGAGAAAGAAGATTTCCAAGCCCAGTAGTTTTCTGGGTGATCGTCAAATTTTGTGAGCCCGGAACTAATGATCTCACGACGGGCAAGAAACCTTGCTAAATCACTCATTTCAACTTCTCAGTGGGAAGGAGACTGCATAGGAGCGCCAGCATTGTATGTCTGTGCAAGGGGCCAGTAATTAACTAGACTGTACGTGGCAGACTGAGGCTTTTCAATCTTGATAGCGTTAGGCTTTGAGACTGAATCATTGACCTGTTCAACAAAATCAGGTGGCACACTCCTATGAGAAGTTTCCATTAACTGATTGTTTTCACTTCCATAAAGGTTTATGAAATCAACAGGTGGAGTGGCTAAACTTATTTCACAGGAGGAACAACAATGGAGTGATTTGAGTGCTGCTCCACATAATCACTGGTGCGCTGCACAGGGTCTGCAGCAGGAGCGATCGGGCTATGTGAACGATAACTACCTTCCTCCATGCTCTCAACAGCCTCCTCTAATATTCTTGCCTCGGCCATAGCGGCTGCAGCCTCCTTTTCATCCTCTAACGCTGTAAGACTGCCTTCCATGCGAACTTTTTCTACTTCCATTTCAGTTTCTTTCTTGACATAATATGCACGTGTACACTCTGCCTCAGCTCTAGCTCGTGCTTTAGCCGCAGCCATGCTAACCGATGCCCTACTAGACCTTTTAGATGACGTTGTTGAACGTGTAACAACAGATCTAGTTTTCAGTATCTCCTCAGTCTCTGATTTTCTCTCATCCTCCATGACATATAATGCATAGATAGTACCTCGTAGTTCAAGACTGGTATCATGCAGAAGAAATGAGATGTGAGGAGATCATTTACTTGAGAGCAGACTCTGTAGCTTGAATGAAGAGATTCCGTCTTTCCATTGGAATGGAGCTTCGTCTTTTCACTATTCTGTCCCTGATGCAAGTAGGTTGCACTTCAACAGATAGTTAAACAGGCTGAGGGTTGAAGAAAAAGTCGAAACCAAAGAAGTTCTTTTTCGGTGTTTTACTTTGAAATCTTCATTCCCACAATGTAATTATTTGTGAAACTACAATAAAAACAGAAAATGTACATTAAGTATCAAGTATGAATAAAAGTAAATTTTAAGAAAGAAAACAATATAGTGCTAATATATGAAATAGAAATAACAATCTTCTTTGAAAATGTACAGCAAATGTTTTCTTAAATCCTATGAAATACTCTTTTTTAGCATAGATGTTATTAAATAAACAAACTTACAGACGATGGCCTCTTTGGCATGAAATAACAGAAGAATATCTATTTTATCAGAGAGAAATCTGCTGCTGCATCACTGCTGTTGTGAAGAGAAAACTAAGATGGCCACCACAACCTCTAACCTAAGTCACATGATGCATCTTAACCAATTAAATAAAACCAAAATTAAATGACTACTTAAATACTCGGAACAGTGTGATATTCAGCTAAATTGTCCTCGTATGTATTACCTGTTTTTTTTTTAAATGTTCCCATCTTCTGTAAGCAGTGCCACTTTGTGGAATGTTGTACCGTCAATAGGAGTGCAAAGACTACCTAAATAACTAAGAAATCTAGTTTTAAATATACTTCACAAGTTCACACTTACATACAATTAGAGTGGATAAGGTTTAATGCGTATTTGGCGTGCTGTCCGGGGGGAGGGCTCCGAGCTCGGAGTTAGGCCCGAACCCAGAGTACTCCCCCCACATGTAAGTGGTTGGGACTAGAAGTGTGGAGAAGGGGCGGTGGAGGGATGCTGCTAAACTGTCAATGGATTGAGGTGAGATTGCTGAATCTATATATACCTCTTATCATTGATTGCTGAGTGCACTCCACTTGTGTCAAATTGACTGAACGTGCTCCTCCCGAACTTTGTTAATAAAACATCATTTCTTTTGAAGTGTTGGTGCTTAATGTAAAAATCAGGCGTCACGTTTGAATTGCTGCGTCGTTAACGCGCTTCCGTCACTGCCTCCTGGAAACCGGATGCGAGCACCCGAACCGAAACTGCTGCTGCGTCCCAATTCGCATACTATCCGTCCTAAATAGTATTCGAAAGTAGAATTAGTACATCCCAAATCGTAGTATGTTGAAATGAGTGTTCCAGAGAGACCCGGATGGTCTACTATATCCGGTCAGAATCCGAAGTGTAGATCGATGCGCACTCTAACGGCTGATATTGCCCACAACCCATCGCGCTCTGGACGAGGATTCGATTAGAACTACAAACACGAGTGAAAAGTGTTAAACAACTACAGACTCCATGTCTGTAGTTGTTTAACACTTTTCACTCGTGTTTGTAGTGCGAGTCCGGCGGTTATGTAGAGAGGTTTAGATAAAGGGGTTTGAGTGATTAATTACCAGTATCTAACCTGACGAAAATTTATTTATTCAATGTTGTCTACATTATATTGCATCTGCATCAGCACTGTGAACTTTTGTAAAGATACGTTTAACCATTAACTTTTAAATGCATCATTACATTCAAATTGCAAACACATGAGGAGAGTCTCCGCATAAAGACCCATGACTGGCAGATGAAAGAGCTATTACACTTCTCTCAGAAATGGTAGGAAATTAAATTAGATTGAATGGAGGATTTTAACTGTGACAAGATGATTGACAGGGCAGTTTACGGTGACAGGGCGCACGCGACAGAGCTGTCCGTTAAAGATGACGGAGTAGTATGTCCCAAAGCTTGCCTACTCTTTTGCTACACACTCAAAAGTATGTACTTTTTCTTCACAAAAAGAGTACATACTTTTAGGGCGTAGTATAAGTAGGCGAATCGGGAAGCAGCCACCGTTTTGCTTTGGAGAGCGTGCTGTCTTCTGCGGCACAAGCTCGTTACGATGGTTATTGTTTGCGTGTTCTGGATGTGGACGCTGGAGGAGGTAGGGAGAGTTTGCTAATCTCTCGCTAATCGTGCTCTGTTGAAATGAGTGTTTTTGAAGTGCTAGTTTGTATTTAAGGATGTGTCCTAATCCATACCCTTTATCAGTGGTGAGAACCTGAGTTCCCCTCCAGACAAAGCTACGTTTCATTTTCCTCGACGATCGGTATGTATTAGTTTTACGTGCATGCATTAAGTTAGAGAATTTATCTAGCAGAGTAACAATCTTGTTGTTTATAGGGCCCTGTTATAGGTCCGTAAAGGACTGTAACTACATTCCAGTCGGGGTGCTCCGTGTTCATTTACGGCCGTAGTGCTGTCCTGTTTTGATCCTGTTTCGACCCTGTTTCGACTCTGTTTCGACCCTGTTTCGACTGTATTAACCGTCAACTGATTCCATTGCAACTTGGGACTTCAGTTGATATTTTCTTTAGTTTCTTTTTTGCTTTCACATAGTTTTCGTTTTCTTTTGAACTGATATTAGCTGTAAAGATTGGTGCTGGATATCCTTTACTGTAATCCTTGCTCTTCTCTCATTCTAATTTATTTTGATGTTTCTACTTGCTTTCTCATTTGTATTTGATTTTGCTTCTGAAGTTGAATGATCTATTTTTCAATTATTTCTCTGAAATAATAGTTAATTTTTTTAGATTGCTTTATTTTGCTCCCAACTGCTTGACTTGTTTTTTTTATTAATAATTTTGACTGAAGTTTGGTTTGTTTCCTTTATTTATTTATTTATTTATTTATTTATATATTTTGCTGCCGTTGACATTTGGGTTTAGTTTCAACTAACTGTTTATTCCAATTTATTAATTGTAATATTATTTTGGTTTCCTTGATTTGAGTGTTAATAATCCTTCCAGCTTTTTTTTTCCTGATTATTTATTTCTGTATCTGATGTATACCCTTTTTGTGTGTTAGCAGGGCCTGAGCACCGGGGGCAGAGGATTCTTATTTGGGTGACGGTATCTTTCTCACCGTGTGCAGTGCTTGGTATTAACATCTGTGTGTGTGCGTGTGCACAGTGAAGTGCAGTGGTCCTGCACCTGTGGGTGGTATGCTACGACTCTCTGCCTCTGTGTCTCTCGTCCCTGTCTAGACCTGGTCCTAAACCTTTAGGGGTTCATTGAATTTGGACAAAGTGCCTTATATCCTTTTTATACTGTTCTCTTTTAAGAATTGTCAATAAAACTTATTTTTGTATGACGACCCATGTCTCTGACTCTATTAGGTGATACGAACCTGTGTGTGCCTTTTGTTGGGGCTTACTCTAATTCTTTGGGTGAAATTCCCAGAGTGGCGTAGTCGGAGTGTGAATGATACAATCCTATTAATTATAATTGTTTAAGAAACCCCCCCTTACTGCCCTCGTGTCGCCCGCCACATATACAAGCCACCAGGGCACCATAAAGATTTTATCAAAGAATTTGCAGACTTTCTATCAGAATTAGTATTGGCTGCAGATAAAGTACTAATTGTTGGTGATTTTAAAGGTTCTCTAAGCGATCCTGGGTGATGTCACTTCTTGTTGACGTTCGAACTATTGTCAAACAAAACGGAGGCTAGCTAGACCCTCCCTCCTCCTCATCCGCACACTAACCCCCCAAACCACACCCCCAAACCCTTCTTGTCGGTCATTGGCTGTAACAGTTTGTTATGTTTCGGGGAGCGGGTCGCCGCAGTTTGTTTTTGTTGCTGTTTGTGGAGCCTGGGTTGTCTACAGAGATCGCGTTTCTTTACAGTGTGTTCAGGGGACAGGCAGCCAGCGGATAGTGAGGAGATGTTTGCTGTATGTGACAAAAAATGTTTTGGCCTAAAAAACGCGTGACATCGCTTACAGCACCTTTAATATACACATATATAATGAAAATGCTTTAAAAGAGTACTCGTATTACTACAATTAAACAACTATCACAATTTGGTGGACAGCTAACTTCAAATTTTGCTCATGCAGTCTGTTTTAGCTAGGTTAGCATCCTATAATTTATTGTTAACATGCATTCAATATGTTAGCAACTTGTTATTAAAGCAATTAATCCAAAAAAATAAGTTTTTAATAATTTTTCTTATTTTAGACATAAAATGGCATCAAGAGACCCAACATCATCCTCCTCATTCATCTCCACAGAGGCCAAGAGTAAGTAAAAAATTACGTGGAAATGTCTGGAAATAAAATCATGTATTGTGATTTCACCATGAGATTATTAAATTTGAGAATGCTCTGAATCTAGATCTAAATACACTGAAATTTAAATCCAGTTAAAATAATTATATTTGATAAAATATGGAAAAAATTTATATAATTTAAGTTACATTTAATATTAAACCAGATCCTTTTTTTAAGTAATGTTGTTTTCTTTTTGTTTTACAATCAACAGGATCCAAAATATACATTATTGGGGACAGCTACATTCGCCGTGGGGAAAAACATGCGAGGGAGACCATCGGTACCAACCTTGGTCTGAATGCCCAGGTCCGGTGGTTTGGCTGGGGTTGCATGGTTTGGAAAAATCTCATCTCCTTCCGCCAGGGCCTTCGAGAAAGAGCTTTGCCAGATGTCCTGTTGGTCCACTGTGGCGGAAATTACCTTGGGACCATCAAAAGCGTGAAGCTTGTCGCAGGGATCAAGCAGGACTTGCAAGACCTCCATCGGCAGTTCTCTCAGATGAAAATCCTCTTCTCTGCCATGACCCAGAGATGCCGGTGGAGGTCTTCTCAGCCTAAGAAAATTGACAAAGCCCGGTGCTTTGTTAACAGTGTGATGTCTTCCTTTGTTTGTACTCTTGGTGGAAAGATTGTACATCATCCTCAGATAAAGCATAGAGATCCTGGACAATTTTTGCATGATGGAGTTCATTTCACCCCTCTGGGAAATGATATGTTTTAAAAAAATATTGACCGGTGCCTGAAAGACCAAATCCAGTAGGGTGATGCTGGATTTGGATTTCCCACCAAAAGTTTTGGCATCAAAAGTAGTCTAGGATTTTTACTTTATGTGATGATTAATGTGCACTCTTTTGTTAATGTACAAAGGGTAGCCATCACACTGTTATGTCACAACTCTCCCTTCCTCCTCCTCTAAACCCCTTGCTTTACCCCAGCCATTCCACCTGATACTTGACTTCCTCAATTTTTCCCCACGGTGAATGTAGTCAGGAGTTTGTATGTGGTTGATATGAATAACAAATGCAATGCTATTGTTTGTTGTGATATTGTAATTAAATACTGTATATATTTAAATGAAGGTCTCTTTATTTTTTATTCCAGAGAAAATGTATTGGCTCAACATAAAGGCCTCCACCTTACATTACATGAGGTTTTATTGTATTCTGTCTGTCAAAGAAACATACATTATTTATAAAAAAATAAATAATTCTCATGCTCCTGGGATGAAGACAGAAGGGGCACTATCTTGCACCCAGCGCACGATCTGAAACGCAAGTGTCAAAGCGCAAAGCGCAAGTACCTTTGTGGGCGGGTCTCGGCGCTGTTGCTATTTTCCCGGCAGGATAAATGCCTCTTGCGCCTGGCGCAAATCTAAAAGGGGTTGGTCTGAAGTAGCTTCATTATTCATAGGCGTGGTTTGGGCGTAACGTGAAATAAACCAATCAGAGCATCATCCAACATACCCTTTAAGAGCAGGTGCGCATGTTGCATGGCGGATTGTTATTAATACGGCGGATTTACCAGGCGCGCGCCAGGAGCGGTTCACAGCCGAGGAGACCGACGTTCTTTTCAACCGAATTTTCCGTTTGTATTTTTTTTTATCAATATACTGTTTGATATTGATTTTTCATTTTGACAAATGTAAATAAAGAAATGTCACAAATAAACACTTTCGGATGTTTTGGACTCGTTCTCTCTGAATCATGAATATATGCATGGTTATATTTTTGAAATGTAGTCGAACATTAGACCGATATTAATTTGCTTTACCTCACTATACTGTAATGTAGATGACGCAGCAGCTCTTCTGCCAAATACGCTCTCCTGTCCCGTGCTGCTGCTGGGGCATTTGGGTTAAGTGGCATCGGCACATGCAGTTCACCATCACGTCTCCTTAAGTCCTCTAATGTTTCCTCATCTATGTCAACAACACAACCTTGATTTATGGAAATGTTGTGTAAAACACAACATGCCACAAAGAATGCTACAACTTTTTTGAGGACTGTACTGTAAAGTGCCTCCTGGCCTATCCAAACACCTGAAATGCAGTTTCAGTATGCCGAACGTTCGTTCAATTACACAGCGTGTTTGTGTGTTTTCGATTAAACCGTATTTCACTCATTGTTGCTGGCATCAAAAATGGTGTCATCAGCCATGTCATTACTACAATTAGCCTGAAAAAATTGGGTAAATGTAAGCTAGATTTAGGCTTACTACATATTTCTTACATCTTCATGGACACCACAATGATTTCCCTCATGTGTTAATATTTTTCCTTGTTATAATGTATGATTTGCAAAAATAAAAACTGCTGCATCTGTGTTGATGAGAGAATCAAAGTGTATGCGCGTTGTGCACCCGCTACATTATGGCCAAGCATGCGCGCTTAAAATAGCATTATGAACAACGCGCAACGCGCCACTGACTTTTGACTAGGTTTTTTCTGGTCAGTGGCGCAATTGTTTTCTGGAACTGCAAAATAGCACCAGGGAGTGTTTGCGCCGAAACACGCCTCTTTTTTTGCGCCGACCCGCCCAGGGAGCGCAAGTTAATTTCCTAGTTTACCGACGTGCGTCTGTGGAGGGAAAAGTCCGCTTTGCGCGGGTGCAAAATAGGAATGATACATGCGTCAGTGTACAAAGTCAATTGCGCTGAGTGCAAGATAGGGCCCAAGATGTTCTTGTCTCAGATCAATTAGGACTAGGAAACTTTATAATTATTTAATCAGTATTGACCTGTCCATCTTGTCTATGCGTAACTTATTACTTTCTTACTACACCTATTGCAGGTTTAAATTACAATACATTGAATCTGATTTATTTCAGTTTTTCATTTACAAACAGATACTCCGATATTAAAAAGAATCACATAAACTGGATGGATGAGAACTACACATTTGGTGAGTCCTCCATGTTGTCAAGGGCTGGCGGGACGAGGGCTGCGTTCCAGTCCACTTTTAGACACGCACTTGAGAACTTCCCCAAGCACTTCCCCTCGGGGGAATCCCTGTCGCCATTTTGAAGTGCGGGAAGTTTATATGGACAGACCCTTCCTCGTTCCCTCGATTTAGACAGAGGGAGCGAGTATACTTCATATGTACACTTCAGGCATCTATATGACCCACAATGCAGTACGATTGTGACGTAACCACAGATCTTGTCTAATCACAACCACAACTAACCACTCTATGATATATTAATTATAATTTATTTATTTATTTAAAACTACCCAAACACACCTATATACATGTGGATGCTGCATTAAATTCTTAAAGGGAAAAAAGTTAATAATAAATCAACTCATAGCTGATTCAAAGTGATCATCAAGGGCTTAGGACGTTCCAATTCAGCTCATTGTGGTTTCCGCCAGTAGTGGGCACTTGTGCAACGTAAGCAATGACGTACATCCGAATGAACGAGGCGGAGGGTATGGTGTTATTTTCCTGTCAAATGTGAGAAGGGTCTGGCTGCAGACTGTGGGCAACTGGAGCTCCACTCTCAAACAGGAAATACGTCACCTCCACTTGGAAAATTTGCGGGGTTTTTACATTCCACATATACTTCGCTGTGGGGAAACATCAGCGATTTTCTCCCCTTCTATTCAGGTATTCATTCTAATGATGTTTTTAAATATAATGTTTGTAAACTGTGCATATGTGAGTATTATATTGATTGTTTGTTAATTTAAATGTTTTAAAGTTCTTTAGTTAAGAGATGCACGAACGCAAATCTCCATTTTGAGCATTAATGGCGCGAGACCACATATAGATAACATTTTAGTGTTGGTGTGTGGTACGTATGTTTGTATTTATGGTTTAATTCTGTTTATTTAGTGGTGATTGTTTGATTCACGTGTATTGAGAAGTAAATGTGAAGAGAATTTGAGGAATCTAACGTTATTCAATTCAATTCAATTCAAATTTATTTGTATAGCGCTTTTCACAATACACATTGTTTCAAAGCAGCTTTACAGAAAGTGCATTAAAAATGTACATAGAAAATACAGTTAGTTCATCATGTATTAATTTAGGGCATAACATATCGCCGGCGTTGAGTCGTCTCTTCACAGGCGTCGAGTCGTCTCTCCACAGGCGTTTAGTCGTCTCATCACAGGTGTTGGATCATCCGAAGTCTCCGTGAGAGGCTGGATACAAACTGGAGCTGACGAACGCTATTTACCTCGGGACTTGCGTCCCGAGATAACAGCAGAAAGGCAGATGAGAAATAATTAGCGTAGCTGATGTTCATAATATTAATGCATTCGATCTGATTCGGCAGTAGTATAAAAGGTAAGCATTATGTGAATGCTTGGTTAAAGAGATGCGTCTTTAATCTGGTTTTAAACTGGGACAGCGAGTCTGAGCCTCGAACAATATCAGGAAGGCTATTCCAGAGTTTAGGAGCTAAATGTGAGAACGCCCTCCCTCCTTTAGTGGACTTAGATATCCTAGGAATGACCAGAAGCCTCGAATTTAGTGATCTTAAAGAGCGCGACGGATTGTAGGGCGATAGAAGGTCCGTTAAATAGACTGGAGCTAAACCATTTAGGGCTTTATAGGTCAGTAGCAATACCTTGTAATTGATACGGAACTTAATAGGTAACCAATGTAGAGATGATAAAATTGGTGTTATATGATCATATTTTCTTGATCTAGTAAGAACTCTAGCGGCTGCATTTTGGACTAACTGTAGCTTGTTTATTGAGGATACAGGACAACCAGCTAATAAAGCATTACAGTAATCTAGTCTCGAGGTCATGAATGCATGAACTAACTTTTCTGCATCAGAAACGGATAGCATGTTACGTAGCTTAGCAATGTTTCTAAGGTGGAAAAAGGCTGTTCTTGTAACATATGAAATATGATTTTCGAAAGTCAAGTTGCGGTCAAGTATGACACCCAGGTCTTTTACTGTAGTGGATAAAGTAACAGGACATCCTTCTAAATTAAAGTTGTATTGTAAGGGATTTTGTGGGTAGTTTTTCGGACCAATAAGTAATACCTCTGTTTTATCTGAATTTAATAGTAGGAAATTACACGTCATCCAGTATTTTATATCTTTAAGACATTCTGTCAAGTTAGATAAGTTAGTGGTTTCATCTGGCCGTGATGAAATATATAATTGAGTGTCATCAGCGTAACAGTGAAAATTAATTCCATGTTTTCTTATAATATTACCAAGTGGCAGCATATATATTGAGAATAGTAGAGGGCCTAACACAGATCCTTGCGGTACTCCATAGTTTACTGACGTTATCTTTGATTTTTCCCCATTTAAGCAGACAAAGTGGTAACGGTCTGATAAGTACGATCTAAACCAGCTTAATGCCTGTCCCTGAACACCAGTGTAGTTTTGTAGTCGATCCAGGAGTATTTTATGATCTATAGTATCAAATGCAGCGCTTAGATCCAGTAGAACAAGTATTGAGATGCAGCCTTGGTCAGAAGCTAAAAGTAAATCATTTGTAATTTTAACTAGCGCAGTTTCTGTGCTATGATACTGTCTGAATCCTGACTGAAATTTTTCATAGATATCATTTTCTTGCAAGAAAGAGCACAATTGAGCGGACACAACTTTTTCTAGTATTTTAGACATAAATGGAAGATTTGAAATGGGTCTGTAATTTGCTAGGTTATTTGGATCTAATTGTGGTTTCTTAATAAGAGGTTTTATTACTGCCAGCTTGAATATTCTTGGAACGTGACCTAAAAATAAAGATGAATTAATAATATTGAGAAGAGGCTCTTCCACTACAGGTAACACTTCTTTAAGTAATTTAGTGGGTATTGGATCTAATAAACAAGTTGTTGGTTTAGATGCAATAATAAGTTTATTTAGCTCTTCCTGTCCTATAGTTGTAAAGCGGTGTAGTTGTTCTTGAGGGGCGGTAATTGAGGCTGAATCATAAGACACCATAAAAGATTGTATATTTACAATTGTGTTTCTGATGTTTTCTATTTTCTCAGTGAAGAAATTCATAAAGTCATTACTACTACATTGTAACGGAATATTCTGCTCAGGTGATGCCTGTTTATTTGTTAGTCTGGCCACGGTGTTAAATAAGAACCTTGGATTATTTTGGTTATTTTCTATTAGTCTGCGGAGATGCTCAGCCCTGGCTGATTTAAGAGCCTTTTTGTAACGTGACATACTGTCTTTCCACGCGATTCTAAAGACCTCTAAATTTGTTTGTTTCCATTTACGCTCTAAGTTACGAGTTTCTCTCTTGATAGCATGCGTAGCATTGTTGTACCATGGTGCTCTAGTTTTCTCTCTAACCTTTTTTAATCTAATTGGTGCAACAATTTCTAATGTACTAGAGAAAATGGTGCTCAAACTGCTAGTCATTTCCTCTAGTTCATCTGTTTGTTTGGGTTCACTGAGCAGCTGAGATAGATCAGGTAAGTTATTTGAGAATCTATCTATAGTGTTTGGAAGGATTGTTCTGCCTGGTCGATAACGTGGCGCAACATGACAAATTTCAGCAGTACGTAACATGCAAGTTACCATGTAATGATCAGTTACATCATCGCTTTGCGGTACAATATCTATATCGGTTGGATTGGTTCCATATGATATGATTAAATCTAGTGTATGATTTAGGCGATGAGTGTGTTGAGGCGTGAGGCGTTATGCATTTTCAGTTCAAACAATTAACTTACTTTGTACGGTAACATTACACGCAGATTAGGAACAGAATTGGGTACAGTTTATTAAACAGAGGGAACAGTTTAAGAATTTGTGAGTACAGTTTATAAACTGAGGGGACGGGTTGTTTTTTTTTTCTCCCACAGGTGACTTCCCGGACTGTTTTCATTCTCGTTTTCTCACTCACTTTCAGAGCTAGGATTATCACGAAGGATGCAGCAGTCTTTACATTTTAAAGGTATGTTGCCACCCTAAAAGTCGAAGGCTTTTTACACATTTCTATCTTTCCTATTTTTTTTGTTCTATTATTCTGTTGTTTTACTTTTTGTTTCAGGGCAAATTTCAAACAGATGCAGTTTACCATGCCGTGCTGTGGGGCATTACCACTGCCCCCACTGTTCAAGGACAGTTATAAGAAGAGTGGACATGGAAAGGCATTTGGTCTTATGTTATAATCAGCTGACCTCACAGTCTATGCAGCCTGATCTGCCTCGTGCCACTCCATCAGCCGAGCCTGGGCCATCACAAGACCACTTGTATGCACGGCAACCGGTGCAGGGTGCAGCAGAGGTTTATGGGAAGTCTGTCAGGTGTCCTCATTGCAATCTTAGTCTCCTTAAGAAGAATTATAACACGCACCTCTTGAGGAGACATTCTGATTTGTCTCACGACATCACTCAGGCCTGTCATCTGCAGAGTGTTACTGTCGATGAGACAAATGGCATATTTTCTGTGCAAAAATCTGGACATGGGTTTTCTGTGCCAGTCCATGTCCAGAGAAAAACATGGGGAACAATACATCAAGTTAGATGTGAGCTAGAGGAATGTGTGCAGTATCAGTTGTTGGCTCAGCGGAGTGGATTAATCTACAGTTTGTGCTCTCACATTCGCTCTGTAGACTACAGTAGCGAGATAGCTGCAGAGACATTTCTCGGAGAAGACGTCCTGAGGGATATGATTGCAGTAAAAATTTTTGGAGAAGCAAAAGCAGCTAAATGTGTGAAGAGGCAGGTTGCTTGTGCAGCGCATGTTCCTCTTTGTGTGCCCGTGGACTTTGGTGGGTCTCCATCACAAATATGCCTGTCGATCCATGAGCCAGACATTCATAGTTTTAGCCGACTTGGGAGGATAATTTTTTAATCATAAAAATTATGCATTTTTTATCAAACTAAGTATTGTAGTATAACCAGCAGGAGAGCAGTGATGTGTGAACTGAATTTGGTGACAGTAGGTTACAGTGTCTCACAGTGAAGATATTGAATATGTTTAATAATATAAAATATGCAGAAGGGTTTTGGGATTTGCACTTTGCAGACGGCCCCTTATTCGGACTTGTCTCTCAATTGGCTGGTTAGAGACAAATTTATATTATAAAGCGTTGTCTAGGTTACTGTGATTGTAAATAGGTGTTGTTTGTGTTTTAACAACGTTTAGCTCAAGAATATTGATCGTGGAAGCTCGATAGCCTATGTGATAGCCTATTATTGCCAACTTCACTGAACTCCGTAAGCACTGACCGCATTTCTTTATATTTGAGTCCAAGTTCAAACACTACGAAACGCTCCATTAACGTACGGAGCTCTGAAACACTGCCAGCGGGACATTAAACAGGAAGTGTCTGTCCGAGCTCACAACAGGTTTTGCGTGGGAACGCAAATAACTTTGCGAGGGAACGCAAAAACTTTGCGTGGGAACGCAAATATCTTTGCGAGGGAACGCAAAAGTTTTGCGAGGGAACGCAAAAGTTTTGCGAGGGAACGCAAAAGATTGTGAAAAAAAAATTCTCCCATCCTAAAAAAATTCCACCACCACGTCCCTTTAGGGGCTCCGTAGTCACCTAATGTTCATGGTTTGTAGATCTTTAAAATGATGAAGCTTTTCAGAATTGTGAGATAAATCGTGATCTTTATTCCAAGCAAAAAAATCGTGATTCTCATTTTAGCCAGAATTTTGCAGCTCTAGTGTTAGTGTAGGAGATGATAGTGTGTAAAAGTGCAAGTGCCAAGTGGTGTGATTTATGTAGTTTTGTGTGTGTTCCGTGTAAAAGTGTCAGTCTGTGAAATGTGTCTCTCCTAAAAATTAGGCACCATTATGGTGATACTGAAGAAGACAGTGACAGAGAGCCTGCACCCAAGAAGGCAACACCATCAATTACACATCGGCCATCTTCAGGACCCTCATTAACATCACGATGGTAAATATAACCAGTATTTGTCCTATTGTGGAAATCAATTGTTAAACTATTAAATTGCTGTTTTTTTTTAGAACTCTTCTGTTCCAAATGTCACTAAAAAATCTCCATTATAACCCTTCCCTTATGTTTTATGATTATTGTTTAGCAACCAACCAGATCCAGGGCCATCCTACTTCGCCCAACCTCCACTACCACCCTCCTGTTCTCCGCCTCCACCACTCACTTCTCCATTGCCATCCTTATTTTCTCCACCTCCACCACGCTCCCCTTCAAGGCCCCCCTCATTTTCTACACCTCCTCTGCAGTTATTTAAATCTCCTTACGACTCTTCATCTCAGAACTACACAGATCTGTCTTCACCCCATCCACTTCCCGGGATGTCCTCTGATGTTTTGGCAACTAGCTACAAAGAAAGAGCCACTGAAGTGTTTATGCCCAGTCTGAATATGGGGCGTTCTGGGAAGGACCCAATCATCTGTACACGTAAGTGAATTATTGCGCAGACATAGCAACATAGCATTAACAATTTAACATATGCTTACACATTGTTGAATCACATGAACCATATCAACAAAACCAATACAGATCATTTTAACATTGAGAAACTCTCTCAGAAATAGTAAAACCAATGTTAAAACAATGCTTCTAAAAATTTATTTCAATTCAATTACAGGATGTACAATATTTTCTGTGTTGTCTGCTTTTGCTACATTTAGAATTCATGTCTTTAAATTTGGTGTTTTTGTAGCTGCTGACCTCCACATGCTGACACTAATGGAGACCATGAAGCAACAGATGAACCAGCTTTCCATTAATATGAGCGTGATCATGGCCAGAATGGCAGCCACTGAGCCTGTTGTGGAGATGCCGCACAGCAAAATCCCCAGTGTTAAATTAACACTCTGAGTGTGGACTCATATAAACACTGAAGCAGTGTTAAAGTAACACTGAAGCAGTGTTAAAGTTAATGAGATAATTAAATGATTAATTGAGTCATGATTGATAATTATTGAAGACACCTGATGTTAACAAGCAGAATCACTGAAGGAGAAAAATCACAAATTTTGCGTCACCATTTTGATGATTAGTGTCTGCTTTAGTTGGGCTCTTGTCCCTTACATTTTTAACTTTATATTTAGTTTAGCTGTTGTAATAAAATTACTACTGCCAGCTGAACAAATAGAAAAGGTGATCTGATGGTGTTGGTTGTGTTTTTAGATAAACATTATTTCACACTCATTTGACCTGAATCACTGAACTCGTTTAGAGCCCAATTTCTGAGTTAAGTTTACTTTATTAATTATAGCAGCACTGTCCTTGTACAGCTTCATAGTATTAGCCTTTTCAATGAAACCAAATGATAAAAGCAATAAAAATAAAACTTTAAAAATTATTTTGCATTGGCACACACAGACATCAAGATTTAGCGTATGAATCTCAACAATGGTGACACATTATTTATTCATGCAACAATGCATGATGGGAGCCATGAATGAGTTTTGATTGGTGGTACCCAGAATGCACTGCAACATGCTTTATATTTGTCACCATAGTTGAGATTCATAGGTTGATTCTTGATTTCTATGTGGCTAAAATATTGAAAAGAGTATTTTAATTTTACAACATCTTTAAGAGATCCATTTGAATACGTTGAAATTGCTAAAAAAGATTAATGCTTTATAAGGTCGTGTTAAAAAGATTAATGCTTTATAAGATTGGTGCAGTTAAAATCAATAAAGTAAATCTAGCTCGGAGATACAGATCATAAAATGATAGTTAAAACATAACAAACACCAACAGATCACACTTTCTGTTTGTTTAATTGGCTGTTTTAACTGAATGTAAAGTTAAGGGTAGGGTTAGGGCTGCACGATTCATCACACGATATTGTTATGCGCATCTAATCAGTAAAGCCGGTTCCTTGATTAGTAGTAAATCACCTTCACCTGCTTTCAGATGGAGCGGCATTTACTACAAAGAGCCGTAGTTAACTGACAAGCTGAGCCAAATCGCGTTAAAATCGAGGCCTCGATTTTAACGCGATTTGGCTCAGCTTGTCAGTTAACTACGGCTCTTTGTACACAGCAAAAACTCAGTGTTAAATGAACACACCTGGGAGTGTATATGAGTCCACACTCAAGAGTGTTAAAGTTAATGAGATAATTAAGTGATTATTTGAGTGATGATTGAGCATTATTGAAGACACCTAAAGCAGAATCACTGAAAGAGAAAACCGGAATTTCAGGTCACCATTATGGAGATGAGTGTTTGCTTTAGTTGGGTTCTTGACCCTTCTATTATTAGTTTAAGATTTTGTTCATCTGTTGTATCTGAGTTATACCTGCCAGATGAACAAAGAAAAAAAATGATCTAATGGAGTAGGTTATATTATGACATTCATCATTTGAACTAATTGTTTGTGATTTATGCTGTTGGTTACAGCATAACTGAGATTCTGCATAAATAACAAGAATTTGAGATATAATATAAAGGATTTCTTAAAAGTTGAAAAAAAATCTTTCTTTTAGGCACACACAGATATCAAGATTCAGTCAATGCATCTCAACAATGGTGATGAGCAGAATATTCAATTAGGAAAATTTTGGATTTAGATGGTAAATGTTTACAGCTAACAGATTTTAGCCTATCCCATTAAAGGGATAGTTCACGTTTAAAATAAATTTTTGGTATGTTTTAGCTTACCTCAAGGGCATCCAAGATGTAGGTGTCTTTGTTTCCGCAGTAGTTTCAATTTTGATATTTTTAGGTCAAACCGTTCTTGTCTGTCAGTCATATAATGCAGGTCTATGGTCACCACCTCAAAGAGCATGCACAGAGAAGTCCAAATGAAACATGATTTAATGACTCGTAAATGTAAGTACACATTGATGGCCTAAGACACGAAACGAGCGGTTTGTGTGAGAAAACGAACAGTATTTATATTGTTTTTACCTCTTGTAACCACAGCCACGTCCAAGTGATCTGAGGGCGCGGGTGCTTCGGTCGGAGGTCACTTGGGCCCCGTTCACACTGCAGGCAAAAGTGGCCCAAATCCGATTTTTTGGGGGTCAAGTGACCAGGTCAGACTTCTTCAGAGATAGTGTGAACACTCAAATCTTGCCCAGATCTGATTTTTTCTAATCAGATTTAGACCACATACATATGTGGTCCTGAATCAGACACAGATCTGATTTTTTTCAATGCGTCCGCAGTGTGAACAACCAAGGCGCATTTGATGCGACTTTTACGTCAATCTACATCGACATTTGTCACAATTATGCGCCGGCGACTTAGCACAGACACAACAGACACAGAACGATGGAGAACAGTGATGGAGTGAGTCAATGGAGGGAGAGTGAGGTGTTAGACCTAATTAATATATGGGGAGATACTTCAATTCAAGCTAAACTAGACGGATCCTACCGTAACCGCTCCGTTTTTGAAAATATAGCACACGAAATGGAGGAACGGGGACACAGGAGAACGTGGCTGCAGTGCCAAAGGAAGGTGAAGAGTCTTAAAAGTAAATTTAAAGAAGCAAATGATTCTAACAACCGAAGCGGTCGTGGTCGCGTCACCTGCCCATTTTACAATGAGATTAGCCGTGTTATGGGCGATAAACCCAGCTGTCAGCCGTTGGGGCTGCTGGATAGCTACGAAGCATGTGAAGAGGAGCCTGAAACTCCGAGGAGTTCGGCAGACAGCCTGGATATAGATGTCGAAACAGGTACGTTTTCAGTCTTGACATACATAGCCTACGCATATACTGTAGAAAGTTGAGGTGTTTGTTATAGGAAAATTATGTTCACAGAAAAAACGAGCCAGTCAGCTGCTCCCAGTTTTCTTTGCACAACTCGGAAACCCACTAGAAGCAGTCAGAGTAACGTTACCCTTTACATGACTGTCGCTCCAAACACTCATGAAAGTGCATATCTATACCACAAAGTTCATTTATCGTAGGCTACCATTTAAACGCCAATAATGTTTTTTTGTGTGTTTTTTTGCGTGCATATTCTACACACTGTAAATCCCTTGGTTAGGATTAGGGCTGTGGAGTGCGTGCATACACGCAATAAAGTACGTATGCACGCGAAAAATGCATATCATAAAATAATATAAACGCAAAAACAAATAAAGGCATATAAATGCCACGATACATTTAATTCCTGGTATAGATAAGCACTTTCATAAGATCGGGCTCGTCATTCAAAAATGTACACAGTCTATCTACGATCTGATCCAGTGCACTGGTAACTGGCTCTGCAGAACCAAATGCCATATTATAACCTAACATATATAAGGAGGGGGGATAGCTACCATGTTATCCTCATCTTCTCAGGGTAACCTGTGTGTTGAGAGTGTTATGTAAATTGGTAACGTGAACCAGCTCATAATATTTGCATTGAATACATCACATTATAGCATGATATGTTTGCTTTCACCAGATGATACAAACACAGAGTCACTCCCATCTGCATCTTCTGTGTCGTCTGCACCTTCTGTTTCTCCTGCACCATCTACATCTGGAGCACCATCTAGATCTGGAGAAAGCTCATCAACTGCAGGCATTACAGAGACCACTGGAAGAAGCACAACAGCCACCAAGTCCTCTGGAAGTAAGAATCATCATGTTTTTATCAGGCTGTTGCTAAATCATTAGTAAAGTACTCGCTTAGCTATCCCATCCATTACTATTTTTGTATTGTTATTACTGTACTGTACTACTGCTAAGTTTCTACTTATACTCATGTCTACCCTCCAAGCCTAACTTTTTTTTTATTTTTTTATTGTGATACAATGGCCAAACACTTTCTCCTCTTTCTTACAGCTACATCTGCCAAGAGCAGGAAAAGGAAGAGCAAGATGGAAGCAACACTGGAAATCTTTGCTGAAAAGATCAGCAGTGCCCTCAACAACACAGACGACACCGAGCTTCAATTGAAAATGCAAGCAGCACAGCATGAGCTCAAAATGCTCTCAATGTTCACACAGTTTCTTGCAAGATCAAATTCCCCATGTCCACCTTTCTACCAGGCACCAGTCCAGCCCTCACAGTACAACCCAAGACAACTGCCGCCTCAGCCTACCTTTTACAACTTTACTCAGCCCCCAACATTTAGCATGGGTTCACCTCAGCCTCCATGTAACGAGACAACCAACCAGCCTCTATCTTTTCTGCAAGATCTAGCTCAACCTTTCAACCATCCCCCTGCACATCCTCCAGATATACCTCAGTCCTTCAGCCATGTGCCAGGTGCACACCCTCAAGGTCCAGCTCAACAGCCCTTCAGCCAGGCCTCAGGACATCCATCATTCTACCAACCTCAAGATGACCAGGAAAAGTAAATCAGATTACGATATTGTGAATTGCATAGATTGACCAACAATACTGAAAGCAAAGTTTATTCATCAAAAATGTGATTTAAATGTGCTCTAGAAAAAAGTTATCATTATAAAGGCTAATGTTCAGATTATATTTGACAGTTTGATTTCAGGTTACAGTTTGAACGTTATGTAGTGTTATAAAACAGACAGAGACTTGCACTATAGCAGAATAATTTTTATTTTGAACATGAATATTTTCAGAGTAATTATTCAAAGTAGAACATTGAAGTTAGCAGGTTTTCTTATTTTTTTAGCTGAGAAAAATTCTTGTGGAATTTTTTTTTATGATTTTTATAGGAATTATTTGTTTACATACACCTGCACAACTAATTTTACAGGGATGCATTATATTTTTATTTATTTTTTAAGAACAGAACTGACCATTTCATCATTAGTATTGAAAACGCTTTTTTTGTTACTCCACACTTTGAGAATGTTATGTTTAAACATTGTCAATTAAAGTTTCTTTTGTAAATCAGCGTTGGCTGTAAAAAAACTCTGTCAGTGCCTCTCTGACTCTTGTTGGCTCAGCAGCATCTTGTGCCCCTCCTTCTGCTATCCTGTTGTCCTGAAGAATAGGTCGAACAGGTCCCTCATAGGCCTCACCATGCTTCTCACACACATTGTGGAGAGTGCAGCATGCACTTATGATGGTAGGGACAGTGGAGATGTCCACATCCAGCCGTTTCGCCAGGCATCTCCACCGCCCCTTCAATCGGCCGAATGCACATTCCACAGTCACCCTGGCTTTGCTGTGTCGCTCGTTAAAGTACCGTTGCTGCTCTGTCAGATTCCCTGTGTCAGCATACCCTTTAATAAGCCAGCTCCGCATGGGGTATGCCGGGTCACCAAGCAGCATGATCGGTACTTGGACACCGTTGATCTCCACTGTGTCCTTTGGCAATGTAAAATAAGAGAAGTTAAATTTATTAGATGTTATGCTATGTTTCTCTAAACATTTTAATCTCCTTTAAACTAAGATGGTACTGTTTCCAAATAGGATGTGTGTGTGTGTGTGTACATGATTCTGATAGAACAACTTACTGGTGGAAAAAGCTCCCCTCTCTCTGCCATTGCAAAGACACAGGAATTCCTAAGAACCCTGGCGTCATGGACACTTCCAGGCCATCCCGTGTAGATGTTGGTGAAACTGTTATGGGGACATGTGATGTGTTATTTAATAATTTTGTTCATGTAAACAATTATGAAAAGGAACACAAATCAGTTATTGTACTGTGAATCATTTAAATATCAGCTAACTTTGAAATGATCAGTAGGGGATTGCAAAACAAAACAAACAGATGATTACTGTAAACACAAAGGGGCTATCATATTTTAATATCAATAGGGCTACCAATAAGCCATACTATGGCAAGCCACTATAACATTTAATAATTTAAACCTACTAGTCTCTATAGTCTTTTTAGATACTATTATCTATTCCATCAAGTACTAGTACGTATTTATTTAGCTAATACTTAAAGGGATAGTTCACCCAAAAATGAAAATTCTGTCATAATTTACTCACCCTCAAGTTGTTTCAAACCTGTATGAGTTTCTTTCTTCTGCTGAACACAAAAGAAGATAAACTCATACAGGTTTGAAACAACTTGAGGGTGAGTAAATTATGACAGAATTTTCATTTTTGGGTGAACTATCCCTTTAATATATAGATAATAGTATCTAAAAAATAAGTGCTATCAAGAAAATAGAGACTAGTAGGTGTAAATGATTAAATGTTAAATGATTAAATGTTCTTGCCATAGCCATACAACATAATTGTATCACAAGGCAGCATTAGCTATTTTTATAAAACTAAATCAGACTTTTCACACAATGACGGCTAGCTCTAATAAAGTAAGAAAAAATTCCAGAAGCGCTTATTTCATAATTGTAGCAGGCTTACCAGAACTGATGATCTACAACTCCCTGCAGAAGGACAGAATGCCATCCTTTGCGATTGAAGTGGTCGACGTGATTTTCTTCTGGGGCAATGATGGGGATATGACTACCGTCAATTGCTCCAGCGCACTGTGGAAAACCACACCTCATTTGGAAGCCTTGTAGGACCTCCCGGAGTGCATCTCCTTCGGGCAGTTTTATGAACTCGGGCATGAGGACTTGGCGCACGGACTTGCAAAATTCGTGCACAATCGCGCACACAGAAGACCTAGCAATACCAAACAGGTTACCCATCGTGCGATAACTGACCCCCGTTGCCAACCAATATAGCCCAACTCCGACACGTTTCCGCACGGAGATGGGTCGCCTAAATTGAGTGTCCAGCCGTAGGAGTCTTGAAGAGAGGCGCTGACAAAGATAATCAAAAGTTTCCCTTGACATCCTAAAGTTTTCAAAAAACATCGTCTCGGTGAAACTATTAACATCACTTTCCCACCACTCCTGGCTTCGTCTACGCATCCACACAGACCTCTGTATTGAATTTGCAGCCATAAACCCGCAAAAGGCCAAAATAACCAATTTTGCTTTCTTTCTCTTTGTTCTTCTCCTCCTCAGCACCCGCTCATTCATTTTACGGCTTCCATTACACAGACATTTAGAAATAAAAGCGAAAATGCTTACTTCCTCCATAACCACATGAACATTAGTCGATTAGTGCGACAGCGTGCTGCGTATGATGTCATTGTTATTGTTCTTTTGCGCATGCGGGTTAGTTTAAAACATGCAAACCGTTCACACTGGAATCAGATATAGGCCACATTTTAAAAGGTAATGTGAACGGCCAAACCAAAAAATCGGATCTGAGCAAAAAATCAGAATTGAGCATTAAGACTTGCGGTGTGAACGCAGCCTTGGACGTGGCTGTGGTTACAAGAGGTAAAAACGATATAAATACTGTTCGTTTTCTCACACAAACCGCTCGTTTCGTGTATTAAAAACAAAGACACCTACATCTTGGATGCCCTTGAGGTAAGCTAAAACGTACCAAAAATTTATTTCAAAGTGAACTATCCGTTTAAGGGAAAACTGATTCAACCATATAAACCTGAAAGCTTATTCCCTCAAGATGTAATTCATTACATGAAATATGTCCCACACTCATTGTTATGTTGACCATACCTCTCTATCATTTATCAATCTCTTACTTCTCACTAATTTAGTCTCCTGTTTCCACAGGTGGGAATGCTGGCCTCCATTGGTGGAAGAGATACCAAAAGCATAATATTTAACATTTTGGCACACATTTTTGCTGACAGTGTAGCAAAATCAATTAATTGGAAAAGGATGAATAATAAAAAGAAATTCAGCGAGATGGCAAACAAGGCCATTATGGCTCGTAAGTATTATATATAGATGCCTTTAACTTTACTTAATCACCACTCTCTCATTCATTCACTTACACACTACTCTATGAAGGTAAAAGACTGGCAAAACTCGACAGCACGTAGATGTCAATTTGTCTCAAATTGTGAACTCGTGAACATTTACACTCACAGCTCCAATGTGAAAACCTGTCAAATTAAAATCTGAAGTTGAATGTTGAAATTTGCACTTGCAGACAAAAGTCACAAACCTGTAATCTGAATTTGAAGATGAAGACACATCAAATACACAAATGTGTAAAAATGCCATTCACTGAAATACAATGACACGCACAAACTTGTAATATATATTTGCATTTAATCGCAGTACAACCATTAGGCACTTGCAACTTCTCAAATCTGTCACTGCAATTTCAAATTTTTGCGACTTTTGATAACCTTTTTGCGCAAGTTGCAAAACTAACTTGTGCACTTGCAACTCAGTGGAAATTTTAACATTCAACATCAGATTTTTATTTGACAGGTTTTCACATTGGAGCTGTGAGTATGAATATTTATTGTAAAGTTCTCAAATTCACTCTACGTGCTCTACGAGTTTTGATACTCTTTTACCTTAATACTACTCACTCCACATCACTTTAGTACGGAGCCCCCCTGGTCCCAAATTTGTCACAAAAAAAATCTCGTGGCCTCAAGATAGTAACTCCTGGCCGTGCTCTCAGATTTGTAAAACATGCCTTCAGTTTATAAATGCAAATGATAAAAAGTAGCCTATCATTATTACATTTAGGCTAGAATGCGCTTTTATCCAACAAAAGGAACAAAGCAATTTGTCAAATGTCAGATAGACAATAATAATACAAGATTATCACAAATAAACACAAGATTGTGACGCATAAAGGGTTTGCGCGGAGTGGAGCGCGCACTGCATGGCACGGAGGAGCGGGCGCGAACACTTGCATTTTCCTAACAACAGTGGAAACAACTTAAAATACTCTATCATTTCTGGTCACACAGAAAAGAATAATACATCAATAGCAACTACTTTTTATTTGTCCAAACTCACAATAACTAGAAAACGTTGTGCTTTTTTTGTAGCTAAAATAAAATAAAACAATCAGGCGCGCTTTCATGATCTCCGTGAACTGGAGCGCATCTCATAAATGAACAGAAACATAATATAGCCTACCTATATAAAGCTTGAAATGTCCACTTTTAAATGAACAATTAAAATGCCTCGTTATTTTTTTAGACACATTTATTATCATTAGCCTATAAATCATCTCTGTGTATAGTTCCAGAGACATGGCTCTTCTCATTCAGCACTGCGGGGAAAATATCATTTCCAGGTTCTAATTTGGCCTTAGAACACCAGTCAAATTGAATTTTTCCTTATTAATTTGTGAATATTTTAAATGTTTAATAAAGGGGCAAAAAGTCATAAACAAAAATCTGATAATACATCTATATATATATCAGGTGGTTTAATCTGGCATGCGACCGTGGGGGTGGCCGCCGTGCCCGGTCACACCCAACTAATGAGCAATAAATTACAAATCAATTATTATGGAGTTGGGAGAATGGGATCTCATACAGCCTGGTCGCGCGCGCAAACTTGATAATCGACTACTGTGGACTTCGACCGAAAACAGGAAGAAAATACAGGTATGTGAGCTGGCTGAATTACAGTATTTTTGAATTGCTAAAACACTAAAATCCATTTGCAAAACCAAAGTTGCAAGTGTACAAACCACTTTATTGATTGAATCACACAGTTTGCAGAACTTTAAACAACTTCTCATGTGGTTAGACACAACTAGCAAATCGGAATAACTCTTTGTGAAAACTGTAAACACATTATCATTTACAAAGCACATGTAGCATTGTGGTGCACTTCAACTCAGAATGGCACAACACAGCCACCAAAAGTGAAACACAAGCAACACACTGTTGTCATCGGTAACACGCAAGCACTCAAAATTGAACACACCTATATCAGAAATCAAATCAGAAATCTGTATATAAAAAAAACTGTAATTTAACCTCCAAAACTCACTCAGATCAACAAAACCCTTCATACATGTCTCAAAATAAGCTTGTTCCACCAATCACAACAAATTCTCATTCAGAAAACATGCATGTCACTCATAACACACTGACCTAAAAACACTATCAACAGGGAGCATTACATAAATTATGAACTTTTATTTTTAAAGTTTGAATGAATTTTCACATAAACAGTATTTCATTATCTCAATAACAGATTTTTTATTTATCGAATGTACTAAAGCACACGCATGTAACAAGAATGAATCAGAAATAATTTGCTTTCTTTGAATATTGTACTTTATTTGTGAAAATACTGTAAATCGGTGAAAAAAGAAAAAAAAAATCCTGAAATTCCAGGGCAAAAAAAACAAAACAAAAGTCAACACATCAACAACACGTGTAGTCTACTCATTGTAAAGTCCTGTGAAGGTTCTAGTCCTCCCTTTCTCTTGCATTAGGCCACAAGTTAGGATTAAACAAAATTTCAGCATGGAGGTGGAAAGTCTATGACAGAAAACCTAATGCATAGGAAAATCTCATTCAGTCAATGGATGCAGCATGTGACAACATTGGAGTGGAAGCGATTTAAGGTTGGATTCGGCATGCTAAAGGATTATTTCCCCATTGTTTAGCAAGGGACAGGATTGCCTGTGACGTTGATGAGGTCCTGTGGCCTGACCATGCCCAGAGGCATGATGCTGAGGCAGAATGATTCCAAGACATTGCTTGTTATCGATCTGCTGCATATTTTGTTTGTGACTACATTTATATGTGTGTAGGATTGTGCAAGTACTTCATAATAAATATAATTGGTAACACTTTATTTCGATAGTCCACTTTAGACATTCTACTAACTATAAGTAACTTTTCAACTACATGTCAACTAACTGTCATTAGAGTATTAGTAGACTGTCATTTTAATATCTGCTAACACTTTATTTTGTTGGTCCCCCAACAGACATTCAACTGACTAGAAGTAACTTGGTGACTACATGTCAACTTATTCTCCTAACCCGAACCCTAACACCTAACCATAACCTAACAGTCTACTGACAGTCTACTATAATATACTAATCCTCTAATGAGAGTTAGTTGACATGTAGTTGAAACGTTACTTATAATTAGTAGAACGTCTAAAGTGACTATCGAAATAAAGTGTGACCATATAATTTTTCCCCTGCTCTGCCCCGAGTGCAGTGTTTTGCATGCTGTGTAGTGTTTATGCATTAGCTGGATGTGTGTGTTATCTGAAATCAGTGTTTGGTTTTGGGTAAAGATAACATAGTTCTGAAGCAATTGTTTGATATAGCAAGACAAGTCAAAGGTTTTGACCGTGTAGCTTAAGTTTGGTGATTTCTGTTTAAGGTTTTGAGAAAGCGAGAGAAACATTCAAAAAAATTGTTTTAGCAATTCAGAAATACTGTAACATATTTTTTATTAATATCTTTCACATCTACTGCAGTCAGATTCACCATGTTAACTCTGAATAAAATCACTCGCATGGCTGTGCACTTGTACTGACACATCAAGGATGTTAAGAGGCTAAAAGCAGGTTTAAAACTTGCCCCATTGAAGTCAACAGGGTGCAAATTTTAAAAAGAGGATAACACGGTGTAGGCAACACTGATTTTTGTCGTTGTTCTCTGTACTGACAGCACTCCACATTTACAAAATAATGAGCTCAATGTTAAAATTGACCGGAGTTCTCCTTTAATATAAAAAGAATGGCCTGATTTCTTAAAACAGCATTAGTAACAGCCATGACCATCAAAGTGCAAATGGAATAAAAATAAAAACTTCAAAATAAAAATAAATAAATAAAAAATTTACTTATCAAAACACAAAATCGAGACATCAAATCTATCCTGTTTGTAGTTGTAGTTGGTCCTGTGGGCACAGATAAAACAATCAATGTGAAACCAGTCAAATTATGCAATCAACCTCTTTACAAATTAATGATACAAAATTTCAAGTGTTAATGCAACTTACCGATAAAGTTGCCCTCTGGTGACAATGTAGGTCTGCACATGCACACAGAAACAGACAGCAAGATATTTAATTTTTAAGATACTTTTGATTGATTTAGTAAAGGACAGAAAAAGCACAAATAATTGGCAAAGACTAAGTTATATAGATACTATTACAACTCACTTTGCAAAAAACTATCAAAGTCTTCAGTGTCCATGCATTCACCACTAGCTGCCTAAAATAACTGATCTAGACCAGGTCTGACCGCCCCAACCAGTGAAGTACTTTATGACCAAGAGTGCAAATAACAATGTTATCAGATTTCAAAATACTGGTGGGGTCTTATCTGCTTTATGCTTTGATATTATGAAATCACACAGAGTGTGACTGCTTCCCCTCTTTCTACACTTTTAAATGAATTGTCTGACAACACAGAAACCATGTTGTTCCACTTCAGAGAGTGGCTAACTTGTTATTCACAAATATTAGCTCAAGAGCTTTATATGCTAATGAATAAGGCTCCAAATAAAAGAAATGGTGAAAATAGGTTATGTTACAGCCTAAATCAACATTTGAGTCACCTTGATTTTGGGGGATGCTCACTGCACTTCTTCCACTTCAACCTATAATGAAAAGACGTTTGTAAAGGTTTAATGAAAACTTGCAGAGTTCATTCGGTAACTATTATGTCCATAACCTTAACTTTGTTTGAGTAAGTTACTGCTAACGTTAGCCACTAGCTCATTTGGGTGCATGTGCATGTAGGAATAACATCACATTGAACTTAGAGCAGGGCGTTAAACACAAACAGCACCAACACACTCAAAAACAAAAGGACTATCGCTTTTAAAAAGAGTTATCAGGGTTTCCGCGGGGTCTTAAAAAGTCTAAAAAAGTCTAAAATTTCTAAATCACAATTTAAGGCCTTAAAAAGTCTTAAATTTGCTGAAGTGTTGTGTTCTAGGTCTTAAATCATTTTAAACAGGTCTTAATTTTCCTACGTCCATGTAAATCTCATTTAAATGATCCCGCAGCGCTTTGGAATGTTTTTTTATTTTTTATTCCGTGGTGTTGTAGTTTCTTATTTCGCGAGTCCAAACATAATTCGCTGTATTACGACTACAAAATAGACCAACATGCAACAGCCAATCAGCTTTGAGCTTTCGTGTTATTGGCGCGAGTCTCTCGGATACCACAGAAAGATGTAAAACGGATTTTATTCAGCTATGGGGAAGTCCAAGTTTAGCGATACCTGGCTTGAAAAATCTGAATTTCGTGCTTGGTTAAAGCCAGTTGCAAATAACGCATTTGAAGCCTACTGCTTCTTATGCAAGAAAGCGATTAAATTGGGAACGTTGGGTGTACGGGCGCTGGAGTCTCATTAAAAAAGTGAAAAACATCTAACTGCTGTGAAGGGTCTGCAGCAAACGACAGCCATCAGCCAGTTCTTGCACGTATCTGGCGGCTCCAGCACTACTCCTACACCTAGGCTAGGCCCACACAGTAGCTCCGCAACTCCCGCAATTGACCTCCGTGTTGCTTTTGGATCAGAGCCAACACTAAAAGCAGAGGTGCTCTGGGTTCTCCACACGGTGACAAGACACCAGTCCTACAGTGCGAATGAGGAAATCGGGGAATTGTTTCAAACAATGTTTCCGGACTCTGATATAGCTAAATCATTCAGATGCGGGAAAGATAAAACGTCCTACATTACGCGCTTTGGAATAGCGGATTTTATAAAAAGAGAACTAATTTCCAAAATCACGGGACCGTTCGTGCTGATGTTCGACGAAAGTCTGAATCGCACCACCAAAATGAAACAGCTGGACCTGCACGTACGTTTTTGGGAAGCCAGGCAGGTGCAGTCAAGATACCTGGGATCCCAGTTCATGGGTCATGCAACTGCCGAGGACTTAATGAAACATGTGAAAGTAAGTAAATGTAAATTTTAGCTAAAATTATTTTAGCTGTTACGACTTTTTTTTTTCATTAGCAAAAGGGTGATTAGAGTGGTATTTTCTGTTGTATTAAAGGAGAACTCAATTTTAACATTGAGCTAATTTTTTTGGTAAATTTGTAGTGCTGTCAGTACAGAGAACAACGACAAAAATCGGTGTTGCCTACACCGTGTTATCCTCTTTTTAAAATTTGCACCCTGTTGTAATTAATTGTAATTATGATGTGACTTATATGGCTTAGATTTTTTATAAATGTGGATACAAGACACTTCCATTTACTTCTGAGATTATCTTTTGGCAGAGTCTACTGAGACGCTTTATTAAAAGAGATGTCCTCCAGGACATCACCACACTGCAGCTAACCAAGCTGGATGTAGCTGACAAGAAGAACTGGATCCAACAAAAGGACATTGACATTGGCTTGGGTGCTGAGTCAGTCCTCAAGGTAGTGTGGTCATTTGGAAATATCTTTTTGAAGATACCTGCAGAAACGCTGAATGATGTTCAACAGCAGCAAATATAATTTTACTGTGCAAGGTATTGACTACTTTATTCTCACGCCCAGAGCAGGAAAATGGTTGAGCTCAGAGTCCTTGAGTTTAAAAGAGACTGCATACAGTGACTTTAAAACATCGTAAGGAAAATGCAGGAGAAGAGCCCTCTCAGATATGCAACAGTTAGGCAGTTGGCATGTCTGGACCCCTTTGTCATGTTCAGAGACCCAGACAAGTGCAAGAGGCAGATTAAATGTCTTGTTCAGACATTTCTGCAGGACAAGCAACTGACAGGAGGTGTTTTTGCTGGTAGGAATAGTTGTAGAAGAGGCTTTTGGCAAAAGTAAGAGGTCAGCACTGAGAAATATTTTGAATGTTGTTAACACAATCTGTGTTACGACCAGGACTTTTTTGGTTCTCCTTTTCAGTAGACTTATCTTTTGTTGTGTGCACTTCTTTTTTTTTCTTTCTTTTTTTCTAGTCAGGATTACATTTTTGAGTGTGTTTTTACATTTTTGAGTCTGTTACTTTTGTCATATTCATGGTTAAGCACCTGTTCTGTGTGCAGAGGCGTACTTGGTTTTGAAATAGGCTTTGACATTGTCTACCATTATAAACAAATCTAGAGTAGTGATTCTGCTCATTATAACCATTACAGATTGTTGATATATTGTAATGATGTATTGCAATGATTTATCAATATATTGTTTTCACTTTTTTGTTTCAGGGGATGTCATTCTCCAACAATTTGAAGCCTTCCTGTCTGTTGAGTGCAGAAGTGAGGAGTTCCTCACCTTTAAGCCCCGTTCACACCGCCAGCGACTTTGTCGCTGTGTGTCGCTAGGCTCTGTACTGTGATGTCGCTTGTGGGCGTGTAGTGCTGTCGCTCTGATGTTATTGGTAGACTGCACGTCTGGCCATATCTATACAAAAGACTATCACAAGTGATATATACAACTATATAATTGTAATTTGACTGGGAATAAATGACTTTTAAGGCTAAACCGTATGCTGTTGGGAGAGTGTTTTTATATTTCCACAGCAGTGTTCAGTGGATTAACCAGTGTCTGGTGTTCAGACAAATTAAACTCATACTGTCACAAATTATAAAAACGTCATTCGAATTTGACAAATAATAAATTTTCTTGTGCCTAATAGTCAACGTAATGCAGGGGAAATTGTAAAATGAACTGCAGCAGTGCTAAACGTGCATCATAAAATTACAACACTCGAACTATAACGTTACATGTATGAATTAAACTCACTGAGACTGTCGACAGTTTCTTTTCCATGCATCATTTTATTATCCATGTATGTGGTTACAGTCAAATCATATAAAACGGTGAAATCGTCCTCGAACTCTTTCTGTCTTGCCTGCACTCGAGACGGTGACGTGAGCTCCACTGAAAGTCTTCTTTCCTATTGGTTGTCGCTCGCGAAAATCGCTTCTCATTTGCATAAAGTAGAAAATTCTCAACTTTTGTCGCTTGTCTCTTGTCGCTTGACACGCCCACATTCTGTCGCCAACGGTCACTGTCGCTCGTGTCGCCGGATGTCGCCAGTGCTCCATTGAAATTAATGGGATCTTGTCGCTTTGTCGCTGTGTGTCGCTGGCGGTGTGAACGGGGCTTTACACCAATGCAGAAGAGGCTTGACATCTTCTTGAGCAGTTTCCTTGGAAACTACCCAGAGCTTTTTGCTTTTTGCCAGAAGCTCCTGATTTTATCTCATGGACAGGCCACTGTTGAGAGAGGCTTTTCTGTTAATAAAAAGATTGAAACCTGCAACATGTGTTACAGGTACCGGCTGGTATCATGTAAACGTCTTATATGCTCTCGCTCTGAAACAGGAGAAATAAATGAGACAGGGCAAAGTCCGCGTCCGTTTTTCATCTCGCTCAGCAGAAAGAGCAAGACCGCAAAGCGGGACAAACTGACGTAAAGCCCCGGAAACACACAGTGCCACACTGCCCACTGCAGACGAACTCCATAATTTCTCCTGACCTCTATATAAAATATATTTAGTGCAAATGAATGGTAGAAACAGGTTAATTACCCCTGAACAAAATTCAAAAACATTTCTTTATAAAATTACAAAAACTACCACAAATGTGATAACAATTTACTGGGCATCACACATGCAAGAGGACACTTTAGTAGCACAGAGGCTGGTATGCGACTATGTCACTCGACACGGGGGTGTTGCCAAAGTCCCCCTGACAAAAGAACTCATGAGTTCGGTGGCATCAGCCAGGACCAGGTACCGTCTTTACCTTGAGACAGAGAGAAAAAAGAAAGAGTCCCTTGTACAGGGCCAAAAGAGAAAGGTGGCAGAAGATCACTTGGAGGAACTCATAAAAAGGAGGAGGACTATGCAAACAGTTGCTGAATGTCTTTTCAGAGATGCAGACAAATTTGCAGAGCAGTCAGATGGCTCAGCTAATAACCAAGTCAAATGCTCTGAGGAGGGCCAGCAAGGAAAAATCAGCTGAGCTCAAGAATATTGAGGAGGAGATTCTGGCCAAGAGATAAGAGCTGAGATCAATGTAGTGCACACTCACGCATCCCCGCAAACTCACGTCAAGATGTGTTTTTTTCTTCTGTAGTTCAAAAATGCATCTAAGCTGTCTTCAGTACTATGTTCAGTATGAATAAATAAATTTTCTTTGCAAGTAATTTTGAGACTCTGCGTTTCCTTTGTAAATTTTTTTTATGTCGTGATATAGGTCTTAAATTTCATTCATAATGGTCTTAAAAAGGTCTTAAAAAGTCTTAAATTTGACTTTGTGAAACCTGCAGAAACCCTGGTTATTGACTAACGTTAACATTATTGCCTTGCCACGACACTAGCAGGCGGACTGGCGGTAATTGCACATTTGGCGCATAAAAAATGTGCGCGGCACCGTGATGCTGGGCGCTTGCAACTTATATATTAAAAATAGCCTCGTCTAACAGTCAAATATCACATGTAATATGATATTATTACAATGTTACAACAAGCAAATTAGTTTTGAAGTGTTTTGGTTTACTTACAAGTTGTTTCGTTCTTGATATCACGTCGCTCGAGAGGGTAGCCATCTTGTATAGATTTTTCAGGTAAAACCGCACGTCATGACGTCATATCACGTGATCGAAAGTACACTTAAAAATAGTGAGTGAACCAGCGGTGTTCACTCAGAAATGCTGAGGCACACAAACATAAAAACACATATTTGTTCATAGACATTAATATTTTTAAGGTGGATTACCTCAGCAAGAGATTTTAACTGTAGTGACCTCAGTCTTTATAAGCTAGTAGTACTGTTCATGTGAACGCCATCAGCGTTTATCACAGGTTCGCATTTAAAGTCTGTTTAGAGAGAATGGCGTCATCTTAGCGGCCCCTAATTTAATAACAGGTGATCATTTTGACGGAAGTGAGTCAATAAAAGCTGACTTTGGCTGGAAAATAGCGTTGTTCAGGAGCCACTGTGAAGCCAAAACAATCTCTATTACTTTGAATTATATGTTTATCTCTGTAAAGCTGCTTTGAAACAATCTACATTGTTAAAAGCGCTATATAAATGAAGATGACTCGACAAGATGAGACAGGTTTGAAGTTCCCACCAGCACAGATGGTGCAACATGCCTTTGAGGCCCTTACAAAACATGAGTAAAAGTACAAGAGTTACCTGTGGTTATTAGCCCCCTGTAGTGATAAAAGGTTTTTTTCCAGGTTTCTGGTATGTTTATTGTAATCATGTTCACTTACAAGTTTGTTTTATTTTATTATTATGTATTTTTTTCTTCATGTTATTGCCATGTAGTTATATAGACTTTTTTTCAGTAAATGACAGAGAAACCTCCAGAAAACTTTCAAGGGGATTTCAATTTGGAAAGATTCTGGGAGTCCAAAGAGATATGTTATGGATTTGTTGCAAGTATGTGCAAACATATTTTTTTATGCACTGCATTGCAAAGGAATTAAAATAATCACACAGCTTTTTGTGTTTTTAATTCTGCCTTTGTAGGTGGTGCACAACATCCATTAGCAGTTAAACACATCGCTTCTGGGCTCTCAGTGGATTGGCAAAGAACACACAAATATGCATGTTCAGGCTGTGCCGGGTAAATTAAAATATCTTCTTTTTTTTTTTTATGTAGTGGAAAAACACAGACCACCAACCAAAAATAAAAAATAAAGTTTGGGTCTTTTTTCCGATAAATTCCGATATCTGCAATGAGGCCAGGAAACCCTTTTCGAAATGGCATCCCTGTTTTTTTTTTTTGTTCAGTGTGGGCACCATGAATCATGAAAGTCCCTAAAAATGGTGCCAGCCTCCTCTGTGCCTCTAACCTTATGTCTTGGGAGGTATTTTTTAAAGAGGATGTCTGGTGTGGCTTAAATATAGGCCAAGGCACCAAAGAGATGAAAGATTCTACAAAAGATTCTAGATTAAAAAAATTAAAAAATAACACAATAACTTCAGTGAACTATCATTAGCCAAAAGTGCAAATAAAATGGTTAGTAATAAAATATACATAAATACAGTAAACAACAAAACAATTACCAGCGTATAAAATGCAATGAATTATAGATAAATGAACTAAATAAATAAGCAAATAATATAAAAAAGGAAACAAAAAAATTGACTAAAACCCTAAAAAACACAAACTTTCATTTGACCCATCTTCTTTTTTATTCCCCTTAGTCCCCTGTTACTTCTAATGACTTTGCTAACAGAATTTTTGTCTTCTTGCTTTCTGAGATCCTCTATAATGTCATCAAACGAAGTCTCGCTTCCAATCTGGTGGTTGAGACTGATGACTGACAGACCATTGAGACGTTTTTGTGCCATGGAGGACCTTAGGTACGTTTTTATCAGCTTCAGCTTTAAAAAAACTCCTTTCTGCAGATGCTACTGTCACTGGTAGTGTGCAGGCTATTCTCAGTGCCACCCAAAGGTTTGGATAAAGCCCAGTCAGCCCTTTTTGTTGGAGAAAGTTGAGAAATTCAAATGCTGTAATGCTTGCCTTTGGTAAGTTTGGAAGGCTCTGGATTTCTGTGGTCAGTTCTTGCCAGTAAAGGTCAGTCTCCTCCCCATCAGTCAGTGTGTTGCCAAGTAGCTCACAGTGCTCCTCTGAGTGCCTCGTCATCCATGTCAGTGAAACTGAGCAGAACACCAAATGTATCACTTACGTTCTTTAGTGATCCAAAATTTTCTTCCAGTGACTGGATGGCAGTGTCAACAACATTAAATAATGTTACCTCCATTCTCTTTACTGCATCCTTCACAGTCTCATCTGGTGCCTCGTAGCTAAACTGCCTTTTTGAGCTTCGAATCCTCTTCTGCGCCAGCACTGCTTCCACATTCATGTTCTCACATGATTCTCTCGCCTTTGACAGGGCATCAGATAATCCTGTGTCCCTGTACTTCAACAGAGATTCTTTTGTTTTGGTTTTGTCAATAAGATTGACAGCAACATCAAGCTGCATGGTTTCAGATTGCAGGGGTTTACTGGTAATGTTGAATTTAAATTTTTATTTTATTTTTTAGAACCACAGCATTACATCGAGTACAGTATGGCATTGGGTTTTAACATGTTAGTCCATCATGTTCTCACAAACAATATTGACAATTGTTCAAACTTAATTATATCGTACACCTTATACAGAGAATGAAAACAAATACACCTAGTACAGGGAGGAAAAGGGGGAGAGAAAAAAAAGGGATGAAATCAGGGTGGATATGATAGTATAACTAATGGTCATTGGAGCATTAACGGAATTACAGGAGCCCACCTCTTTAAAAAAACAGTTTTCTGAAGTCGTAGCTCGAATGTGATTTGTTCCATTTCGTACAACTACCATACTTTTTGAGTCCAAGTATTGTATGATGGAGGGTCAAGTTTCAACCATCTGCATGTAATACACTTCACGGCTGCAGCGAGCAAAATTTGTTGTAAATATATTTTATCTCTACCTACAAGGCCCTCTGGACGCACACGTAGAAGGGCTATTATGGGGTCTTCAGGGATTTCACAATGAAAGATTTCTTTAAGGGCATCAAATATATATTTCCAGTAATTTCTTAGTTTTGGACATGACCATAAGATATTTGTGTGGTTACCAACATGTTGGCCACAATTTCTCCAGCACTTGCCTGAGCAGGATGGGTTCCATTTTGCAATTATCTGTGGAGTTCGAAAAAATCTGGTTATTATCTTCCATTTGAATTCCCTCCAGACATTATAGTTGGTCACACGATGTACCTCTTCACAAGCTTCCTCCCAAGTTTCAAGAGGCACTGTTTCATTAATTTCAGCCTCCCATTTTTCCTTGATCTGTAATGTGTTATTTGAATTCTGAGACAAAAATAACAGATATCCTTTTGAAATAATTTTTTTGACCGCATGTCCAATTTGTATTTCTTTAAAATATATTTCTATTGGAGAGGGTTTTTTAATAATTTCTAGTTCCTTATGCGTTGTGAGGAAATGTCTCAGTTGTAAATATCTAAAAAAATTCAGACCTTGGGAGTGTAAATTCATTTCTTATTTGTTCAAATGATTTTAGTATGTCATTATGAAATAGTTGGTGCAGATAATCAAGTCCATATTGTGACCACTTTTTGAAACCCACATCTTTACGAGATGGTACAAAGTAATTAAGATAGCCAATGCTTGCTGCAGATGAGATTTTCTTAGACAAACCAAGTCATCTTTGTATAGTTCTCCAAATTTTTAAAGTAACTTTGGTCCATTCACCCATGGAGGCATTTTTTAATTATACATTAAAGAAAGGTACTATTTTAAGGGGCACAGAACAAAGGCTCTTTTCAATATTGATCCATCGAGTTTGTGTATCTTCTCTCATCCATGAAACGAGGGGTCTCAATTGAGCTGCCCAAAAGTATAACCTAAAGTTTGGGAGTCCCAGCCCACCATTTGTTTTAGGCGATTGTATTATTTTAAGCCTTATTCTTGGCCGTTTTCCTTGCCAAACAAATTTAGAAATTATTTTATTCAGCAAATCAAAGATAGATTTTGGCACTTCTATAGGTAACATCTGAAACAGATAAAGTAATCTCAGCAGGACATTCATACGAATAGATTCAACACGACCAATCAGAGAGAGAGGGAGAGCTGTCCAACGAATTAAATCTTCGCTAATATTTTTAATCACTTTTTTATAGTTTGCGTCGTATAACGGATGTATAATTTGACTAATTAATTTATTTAACCTTTTTGCAAGAATGGCAGTTAATATACGTAAATCACTATTTAACAATGAGATGGGCCGATATGATTGACAATCAGCAGGATCTTTGCCCTCTGCGAATTACAACAATGGTTGCATCCCTCCACGAGGGCGCTACTGTACCAGATTGTAGCGCATAGTGATATGCTCTTAATAAGAGCGGAGAAACTAGTTCTTTAAAGTTTTTATAGAATTCATTTATATACCCGTCAGGTCCTGGGATCTTATTATTCTTCAACGTAGAGATTGTCTCAATTATTTCACTTTCTTTAATAGGTTCTTCCAAATCCTTAGACATTGACTCTGTTAACTCATTTGATTTTAAATTATTTAGGAACGATGACAGAATATTGTCATCAGAGCAAGTATCAGAATTTTTGTAGAGTGATTTGTAGAAATCTGCAAAAGAATCTGCAATTTCATCAGGTTTAGTACGGGGGTTAACAGACCTGCAAGATAAAAATTTTTGTACAATGTTTGAAGATTTTTGCTTTCTTAATCTAATTGCTAACAATCTACTAGCCCTGTTGCCATGTTCATAATATCTTCGGTTAATAAATCTTAGATTGCCTTCAATCTTATAAGCGATTAAGCTATTGTATTCTCTTCGCGCATCCTTTATTTTATTTAGTAGTTGTGGGTTTGATGTTTGTTTCTCTACATTTTTTGATAGTGTGTTCTAATTCTTGTTGTTTAGCTACTCTCTCTCTCTCTTCTTGGCACTTGCGAATGAAATAATCCGGCCTCTTGAGATATGCTTTTGCACAATCCCATACTATGAGTGGTGATACCTCTGTAGAGTCATTTGACAAAATGAATAAATTCTTTATCATTAAGGAGCGAGGCGTTTAATCTCCATTGTTTAGAAGTTTGTCTATGTCCTATGCTCCATATTAGTTCCACAGGTGAATGGTCCGAAATTGTCATTGGTAATATCTTCATATCTACTATTCTATATAGCTCTTCTTTGGGAGTGAAAAAGTAATCTATCCTAGAATAAGATGCATGTCTATAAGAGTAAAATGTAAAATCTCTACAATTTGGATATCTACTTCTCCACACATCTACAAGTCCGAATTCAGAAGACTGGTATTTTAACATCTTACTCATTCGGGAGAGTGAAGTAGTAGGTCCGGGTTGTCTTTCCAGATGTTGTGACAAAATACAATTGAAATCTCCTCCCATTAATAATATTCCTGTGCTATACTGTGTAATTACATTGAAAATATTTTTAATAAAAGCAGGCTTGTCCTCATTTGGTGCATACACGTTCATAAGAGAAACATTAATGCCGTCTATGGAGCCATTTACTAAAATGAATCTTCCCTCTGTATCCTTATGAGTCTTTACTAAGGTAAAATTTATCTGCCCATGTATTAGGATAGACACTCCTTTCTTTCTCCCTGATGGATGAGAAGAAAAGTACACTTTATCTGCCCATGATCTCGTCTATTGCGATCTCAAAATTCTGGCCAGTTGATAATACCTAGAATATCAAAATCGACTGCTGGCGGTAGATCCTTTTCCTATTTAGCACCAAAACTTTGGAACAATCTTCCTAACACAGTCCGGGAAGCAGATACAGTCTGTCAGTTTAAATCTAGACTAAAAACACATCTCTTTGGCTTAGCATACACATAACACATTATAGATTTCTATAATTCAATGTTAGGCTGCATAGTTTAGATCAGCCGGAACCGGGAACACTTCCCATAATTCCTGATGTACTTTGTACATCATAAGAAGGTTACTTACCTACCCTACGCTAATATTAGTCTCTCTGTTTATCCCGAGGTTTACCGCAAACCGCCGGATCCAGGCCATATCCAGATCTGAGGAAGGACCATCACATGGACACGATGACAACGCATCCCTGATGAGCCAGCCCCATCAACACTGTGAAAAGGCCCATGGACACCTCAACACACTCATCTTCTCACCGGCCGGATGACCCAACCCAACCAGATGAACTGGATAAATATCGTGAAAGTTCTGATCACATCTGACTCCTGACATTATGCTGCCTAACTCATAATCATACACTGTTCGTTCGTTGGCCAAAGGAGGACTGGCCCCCTGACTGAGCCTGGGTTCTCCCAAGGTTTTTTTCTCCATTCTGTCACCTGATGGAGTTTTGGTTCCTTGCCACTTGTTGCCTTTTTCGCCTCTCTTCGCCTTTGTCGCCATTGGCTTTTGGCTTGCTTAGTTGGGGACATTTAACATTTAATTTTGAATTTAACAATACTATTACAACATTGTTTTCCTGTTATCTCTGTAAAGCTCTGGAGCACACAGTACATGGGTGTCATACCTTTTAAAACCAACATGTTAGATAATATATAAGTGGATGCATTTTTCCACCACTTTTTTAACAGTGGCAGATCTCAGGGAAACAATGAGACCTGCAAAGATAGAACTAAAGAGAATGTTATTTGAACTCCAGAACATAGATGAGATGAGTATTTTAGGGACCCAGCCCTGAGCCGCACGGCAAGAACAGGCAGCCACAGATCAAACTTATCTCAGTACGAAATAATTAAACTTCTTTATGTGCCAGCAATTACCTGTGCATAAAATAAAGAAATTATCAAGGGGGCTGTGGATATACAGAACCAATAAATCTCGGTCAAAAGTATTATTACAACAGCATTATAAATAACAGTAGACCTCTAACGTTAACTGTTACCTTAACTGTGCGGATAGCTTGGCCATTAGGACGTTCATAAAATATTTACTTCAGAAATAATAGTAATAGCCAGCTGAACCAAAGACACTGTGCAGATTTAATTGTTAACATGAGTAAGTTAAGGGTCGAGTACTTATCGTGATGCGATCCTTTTCACGATGGTAGGTAACGTTAAGCATGTCAAACATCAGGTTGAGTCTCTGAAATAATTTTCCTCTTCACATAGTCCATTGCCTCAGACGCGTTCCGGAACTCTTTTTCTTCTCCATCATGTGAAATCCGAAGTCTGGCTGGGAAGAGCAGACCATAGCGCACACCTTGTCAACCCCGGAGAGCTCTCCTGACATCACCGAAGGCCGTTCTTGCCTTAGCAACGGTGGCTGTGTAGTCAGGAAAGATAGTGATTTGATTCCCATTGTGGTTGAGCGGGGCGTGTTCCCTGACTTTTTGCAAGATCTCCATACAATCTAACTTTGCAATGATGATGCAAGGTTTGTCACCTGGTTTCCTTGGGACGAGACTGCGATGCGAAATGTCAATTTTCACATCTCTGTCCATTTCAAGCATTTCTCTCAGGAGTTTGGATACCGCTGCGGGTGAACTCCAACCAGGTTGCTCGGGAACTCCTGCGATTCGAATATTCCCCCTCCGCATCCTCCCTTCCATATCTTCACACTTTTCTTTCAAGTCGTCAACTTGGCTTGTAAGTTTGGTTACGGTGGCCTGAAGAGTAACCATCTCATCTGACCAAGTGGAGAGCCCCCCCTCGACGTCTTTAATGTTCTCTTTCATTTGGTCAATTTCAGAACGCGTGGGGGCGGCACTGCTCGCGATTTCGGACCTCATCGCCTGTAGTTCACTTTTTATTGTGTCGAAATCTTCAGCCAGTGCATTCTTCAACTCTTGCTTTATTACAGATGATATATCTGACCGCATGGAGGAGAGAATGTCCGCTTTTATTACCTCAAAGTCCATATTTGTGTCTATAGTAGATCGGCTGGAGGCACTTTGTCCCAGGGCTTCAGGCCTTGTGCTAGTAGAGCCAGAGTACTTATATTTATGGAGATTCGCTGCCATCCGCAACTATAATATCAGACTGACGTTGTTTCTTATATTTTGCAGCGACTTTCGGCCTTAAAATGCTGTTGTAAGATTGAATCTTTACGGATTCTGTAGGAGCTCTGAAAAACACGTCTTACTCCATGCCTCGCTCAACAGCGCCCCGTAATGTTGATTTTTGAGAGGATATCAAACCAGACCATGCACTGTGCAGATTTGAAATCTGAATGATTCTTCTGCCAATGACAGGGCCTCACTTCTTGCAGCATCATCATATGTTTTGTCTCTGACTTCAGTTTAGGCCTCTCTGACTTTGTCAGTTTGGTACCGTTTAGGCTCAATGCTGTTGACTCTACTCTCCCATCTTGTATCACTCCATGACTTGAGCGTGATCTGGAAATGCTTCTTAAGAATGGCCCATCTCTGAGGAGCAGCAGAGAACAAGTTGTAAAGCTTCTGAACTATGACAAAGAAGCTGATAGAATCTGCAACCATTAGATTTAGGGTGTGTGTGTTACACATGGAACATAAAGAGCACAAGCATTTTTTTTCAAGCAGCCTGGCCTGCACTCCTTTATTTTTCCCCTTCATGTTGGAGCCATCATCAAATGACTGACCCCTGCAGTCTTGAAAACGGATGCCCAGCTCCTCCAGCTTGTTCAAAATCAATGAAGATAGGTCAAGGCCAGTGGACTCTGGAGCAGGTAGGAAACCCAGAAAGTGCTCTTTAATCTCTGGGGGTATTGACCTGGTGACAATTCTGACAACAACCGACATTTGTTCCTGGTGACTGATGTCTGGGGTGCAGTCTAAAATGATAGCAAACTACTTTGACTGCTTAATTCTGTCACCATAGTGCTAAGTATTTTCCCACTAATACAAACAATGAGTTCATTTTGGATCATTTTCCCCAACTAGGTAGTGTGATTTTAACCAGAGCTGATGCGTCTGACGTGGTCATTTAAAACCGGATCATACTTCGCAGGAAGTTCTACCTCTTTTAGAAAATTGATGTTGTTCGGACATCAATTTTGCAGATCAAATTAGCAGATGGTGTCTGCTAATCCCGAGCAAGGTTTCTTTCAGCCAATGATTGAATTATGCTGATCAGATGTTTGAGTACCTCTCTCCAGCGACTCTGCTCTGTTTATGTTTAACATGATCTGGGCTGGTTTCATGGGACTTTAATATTGCACTGATATTGACCCAGTCAGTCTGACACTCTGTTGCAAGCTTTGATCACTTTCTTGAAAACAACTTGCAGCAAAAGCAGTAGAGGTTAACCTCTTAGCCAGCGCCCCATATATTTTTTTAGAATTTTCTGAAAATGACATACCCTAATACAAATGTATGTAGCTCTTAAACCATATTGTCCACATTCATAACTGTAGTGAACTTTTTCCTTGTAGAAAAGTTAGAAGCTCAAGACCAGGAGACGGAGGAAGTTTTCCAAGCAGAAGTTATTTTATTGCTTGTTGCTGCAGTCATACAAACATCGTCTGACTAAGATAATTTTACATTCTTAGTTTATACTTTTCAAAGAGGGCGGGATTACCTAAAGGAGGAGTCATTCTGAACAATGCATGTAAATGATTCATGACTCAGCTGTTTACCTGAGTTCATCAGGATGACAGTGTCAGGCCTGATGATGGTGATCCAATCAGCCTGATCAGATCACTCAAACATTAACACTATCATAGAGACAAAAGGCCAAGCTGTACTCAGAGAAGTGACCAAAGGTTATAGTCATAGTGTGCACTTTCTCAGTTAAAAATACTGTTAAACCTTTATGAAACATTTAATAAATTTGTATTCCTTCAGTCCCCTCTTTGGGAGTTCTAAATAACTCCCACACTATATACAAATTTAAACACTTAAAAATTCATTCTCGCAACTTGTGATAGTTACAGGCACATAGCTTGCTCTGTGTTGATGTTTCTGCAATTGCATGCTGACACAGAAACAAAACATGCATTTAGGGTCTGTGAAATTCTTACGGAATAATTAACTTCAGTCATCTGGTATAATTTTGCTGAAAGATCAAGAACTGTCTTTGTTTGAGCACAAGTGAGTCATGGAATGCAGCCATCTTCGGGTGTGGCCTGCAACATTTTTTCCAGCAAACAAGGATTCTGGAGTCTACACTTTGTGCGATATCCTGATGGTTAGTAGTAGTACGACAATCTTGATCATGTTGATGGATGACTGAAGGTTCCGTAAGTCAGTCTCTGCGTTGTGTTTTTTTTTTTTTATCCTTTTGTTATAGTTGGCAGTGGGTCTCGTTGTTTTCTAGAGGTTGTGGCTTCATACACCGGTTAAGAGGTCGGTGCATATGGGTCTCGGGTCAGCCATCAAGTGGTATCTGCACAAAGGAAGACAGAAAACACAAAAGACAGGAGAGCAGTATTGGTTCAAACACTAGGGTTGTAAACTTTTTCCGAGTCTGCTATTGTTGTTCCTTCTTTCCCTATTTCTTAATTATTTTGACACCTAAAGAAACAGTGAAGTGAGGATTGACTAAATGGATGGGGAAGGCCTATGAGGGAGTCTTCGCCGCAAGGGTTGGCCCCCGATTGCCTATTGCATTTTCGGTTCTTCCCTGGGTTCTTCACTGATTCGTGTGTCCTATCCTATCCCTGTTGATGGAGGAACAACCTTACAGTGTGACACGTGAGTCCAGGTTTTCTTTCCCTGATACAATACTGCAGCAGCTGTAATCAACATCACTTGGTGCGTACCACTTAGGTTCTAATGGATTGTTTCTGAATGGCTTTATCATGACCCACTGACCTGGGATGATTGCGTGTCCACCTTCGGGTGGAGTCTGCCAACACGACTCAACTCTCTCTTTGACACTCTGTACTGCCTTTGTGAGGTTTTCACAGTAAGCTATCAGGGCATCTGAGGCAATGTGTACATCAGCATTTCTAAGATCAATCACACCTGGCATCTGCATTGGGCGTCCAGTAATAATCTCATGAGGGCTCAGTCCTACTGATCTGTTAGGTGACGCTCTCATACTACACAGTACTGCTGGCAGCGCTTCGACCCATGGCACTCCTGCCTGATGCATTTTGCTTAGCCTGGTTTTGATTGTTTTGTTTGCACGTTCAACCTGTCCTGATGCTTGCGGCCTATAGGGGCAGTCAAGGTTCCACTTAATCTGCAACATTTTAGCCACTTCCTTGACTACCTGTCCTGTGAAATGTGTACCTTGATCTGAGTCAATGCAATCTGGTAATCCCCATCTGGGAATGAAATCAGTGACAAGACATTTAGCAGTATGTGCAGCTGTAGCACGCCCTGTTGGATAAGCTTCTACCCATCTTGAGAATTTGTCTATTACTACCAAAACATCAGTTTTTCCCTTACAACGAGGCAATGATATGTAATCAACTTGCAGGTGACGAAATGGCCCTGGTGGAGCTGGAGTATGTGCAGCTGGCGTAATGGCTGCTGGTACATTATTTTTCTGACATGTAACACACCTCTTGGCTGTTTCTGTGGCTACATTTCTGAATTTTGGATTCCACCATTGATTTGAGAACCTGTGATTCATTGTTGCTGGACCACTGTGACCCAAACTGTGTATTTGTTGAGCCAAATATGGCAGCAGTGATTCGGGAGCGACATACTTTCCCCCTTTGGTCCAGCAACCGGATGAATCCACTATGGCTCCTTTGTCTAACCATGTCCATGCTTCATACAGCGGAACGTCTTTGTACAGATCAATTATTGATTCAGGAGGCAGAATTGTCTTCTGTGCTGTACTACCTGAGCATACTTGTACAGTTTCATAGAAACAAGCCTGTTTAGCTGCTACATCAGCAAGAAAATTACCTTTAGCTTCTGTAGTATTAGTTGTGAGATGTGCTTTCACTTTGATCACTGCTAATTTCTATGGGAGTTTCATTGCAAACATTAGATCTTTCACTAATCCAGCATGCTTAATGGGGGATCCAGCAGAAGTTAGAAACAGTCTGGTTTGCCAAATGACACCAAAATCATGAATTACCCCAAAAGCATACCTGGAATCTGTGTAGATATTTGCAACTGATCCTGAAGCTAGCATGCATGCTCTTGTTAAGGCTACTATTTCTGCAGCTTGAGCTGAAAAATGATCTGGAAGACGACCTGAACCAACCACTTCAGTGGTGGACGTTACTGCATAACCTGCTCGTGTTACCGTCAATAACTTGAGCTGAACCGTCAACAAACAACTCAAATTCTGAATCCTCTAAGGGAGTTTCTTTTACTTCACTTGTAGCTGTATATGTAAGCGTAACACAATCGTGAGTCATTTGTCCTTCATCCTCTAACAAAACTTCAGTCATTGCAGACATCATACATGAGGACGGATTCGTGACTGGTGCGCGCTGTAAAACAATGTTCATGGCTGTGAGTGTCGCTAACCAATTTCTCCAACGGGAGGAGGTGACAGAAGTGACTTTTGCTTGATTCATTAGTGCGGACACGGCATGAGGGCATTTTACATTTACAGTCTGTACTAACACCATTACTGATGAAGCCTGAAGGGCTAGATGAACTGCCTGCACTGCTCTCAGGCATGGGCCCATACCTTGAGCGACTATGTCAAGTTTAATGAATTGGGTGTAAACTGCCCCCATGATCTTGCATTAGACATGTAGTCATAAAACCTAAGTGTTCATGAACATAAAGCACAAAGGGTCTATCATATTGGGCAATTCCTAATGCTGGTCCTTGACATAGTGCTCTCTTCAAATCATTGAACGCTTTGAGGTGACATTCTTCCATATAAACTGTATCTGTATCTTTACCATGGCCTTTCAACAAGTCATAGAGAGGCTGAGCAATTGAGGCATATTCTTCAATCCACGGTCTACAGTAACCTGCTGTTCCTAGAAATGAGCGGAGTGTTTTAATGGTGGTAGGCGGAGGTATGGTTTTGACTGACGTAGCTCGATCCTGTGTAATGGATGTATTTCCTGCACCAATTGTTTGACCCACAAATGTGACTTGCTTTTTAGCAATTTGAGCTTTGTGAAAGCTGCATTTGTGTCCTTTTTTATGCAAATATTTCAACAATGCTGCCAATTCAGTTTGATGTACCTAGTGATTTGTTGAGGCAATCAAAATATCATCGACATATTGGATCATAGTGGACTGTTTTACAGGACATTCTGGGTCACACAAATCACGTCTGACAGCCTGATGGTATATGGTTGGGGAGTTTTGAAATCCCTGTGGCAAACGTGTCCAGTGGTATTGCTCATAGTCAACTGTGAAAGCTAACCATGGCTGGCTGTCAGAGTGCAACGGTACAGAAAATAATCCATTAGACATATCAATTACTGAAATTTTTTTACACTCTAATGGTAAGCCATTACAGATTGTGGAAGGATCTGCCACAAGGGGGTGATTTTATCAGTATGTTTATTGGCTACTCTGTAGTCTATTGTGAGCCTCCATGTCCCATTGGATTTCTTGATGGGCCATATGGGTGAATTACATGGACTGTTGGTTTTAACTAGCACTCCTTGCGTCAGCAATTTTTCTACAATAGGTTTGATCCCCTGTATAGCTTCCTTACTGATAGGATATTGTTTGGTGACCAGAGGTGTAGTTCCTGTCAATTTTACTGGTTCTACACCTGTCAACAACCCACAATCATCCTTGTCTTTAGCCCAAATTGGATGATTCTGTAAGAAAGCATACTCTGGAGGGATTTCATTATTGGTAGAAACTTGCGCTGTGGAAATTTGAATGCTAGCAGATTCTGAGGACGTCTAAAGTTAGATGTACTTGTCTCAGGAGATCCATACCTAAAATTGCACCTGTATTTAATGGAGCACATAACAATTTTGTAATCAGAGTTTTAGGGCCAAATTGTACCGCAATGGGCGGGGTTTCATACAAAACAGAATCTTCACCTATTACACCAGTTAAAGAAAGTTTGGTTTTCTTGTACGGGATGTCTAAACCTTTAGCTAATTTTGTAGGAATTACTGTAACTTCTGCACCTGTATCAAGCAAAAAATCAATCTCTTTCTCACGTATGCTACCTTTCACAAAAATTATTTTGTCATTATGATGGATTACAGGGGAAAGGTAGCTATTCACAGCCCCAGCAATTAGTTTTTTTTCTGGTCTTTTTGTGCTCTTGGCACAAAAAAGTGCCAAGAGTGAATGGTTTCATTCACTCCGGCTCCAACACACCACCACGAAGCCTGGGTGGTTCCGCGGAAGCCGTGAGCCAGAACAAGAATCTTTTCGCCCCTCCCGGTTTTTGAGATCTCCACCCAGAACCGCTTCTCCTCTCTTCGCGAAACGGAACGCGATGCTGTGATCATCGGCGATTCCACCATCCGACACGTCCACGCTATGTTAGGTAAAAGTAAGGTGCACAGTCATTGCTTTCCTGGTGCTCGTGTTCTCGATATCGCTGCGCGGGTACCTGAGATCTTGAACGGTGACGAGCGCGGAGGTTCTGAAGAAAGACTTCAGGAGCCTGATCGAGACGGCACGCAGCACATCGCCTGAAACATCGATCATTGTGTCTGGACCGCTTCCCACGTACCGACAAGGGCATGAAAAGGTCAGTAGATTATACGTGCTAAATGAATGGTTAATGTCATGGTGCAATAAGCAGAAACTGCTCTTTGTAAATAATTGGAATCTGTTTTGGGAGCGACCGAGGCTCTTCCGCGCTGATGGCTTACACCCAAGTAGAATCGGAGCAGATCTTCTGTCGGATAACATCTCCAAGATGTTAAATAGACTTTTACATGTTGATGACATCACATTGGATGTGGATGGCTGCTCAATCTCTGCATCTCCTCAAGTACGAAACCTTGGTGTCATCATGGACTCCACTCTCTCCTTCCAACAGCACATCAAAAACACAATTAAAACTGCATTTTACCATCTTAAGAACATCTCCAGACTCCGACAGTGTCTTTCCAACTCTGTAGCCGAGACCCTCATTCACTCCTTCATCTCCTCCCGACTTGATTACTGTAACGGTATCCTGTTCGGTCTGCCTAGCAAAGCTACTGACAGACTCCAGTATGTACAGAACTCTGCGGCTAGGATGCTCACTCACACAAAGCTTGGACTTCACATCACTCCCATCCTTAAGAAGCTTCACTGGCTGCCAGTTAAATCTCGGATCAAATATAAAATCCTCCTTCTGACGTACAAATCTCTCCATGGACTTGCCCCTCAGTACCTTATTGATTTACTACATCCCTACACTCAGCTACGGTCCCTGCGGTCCTCTGACAAGGACCTGCTCGCTGTCCCTAAGTCCAGGCTCCGGACATTTGGTGATAGAGCTTTCTGTGTTGGTGCTCCATCACTCTGGAACAAGCTTCCTCATGCCATCCGCTCTGCTCCCTCTCCAATAACTTTTAAAAACCAGCTTAAAACACACCTCTTCACAGAGGCTTATGGGCTTTAGCTCCCCTGGCCTCTTGCCTCTCTCCTCCTATCCCTTCCCCCCCTCCCCCCCCTCCCCTCTCCTCTCCCCTCTCTTGTTGTTAAAGCGTCCTTGGGTTTTATGAAAGGCGCTATATAAATTAAAGTTATTATTATTATTATTATTATTAAATACCGCTTGACTAGTAACCAAAAATCCAAATAACAGTCTCTGCTGCACCAATTTAATTGATATTAAAGGGTACATATCATGCTTTTAAATCGTTCCTTTTTACATATAAATCATACATTTGTGGTCTATATAAAGCGGAACTGCAATGCTTGGGTCTGAATTCCTCATTATTATAGCTCCACAGGCCCCTTTTCTACCCCTTTTCTGATGTGCGTCTGAGAGCAACTCGTTTTGGTGCGGTCTCTTTAAATCCAGGTTGCAGAGGTGACACTTGGTTCAACTCCACCCCGTTCGGACATTTTTGTAGTTTGATAGCAGAGATACGATTATCTAGCGGCACAAAAACTTTTTATTCAACACGTTATTAACTAAATGTCAACAACGGAAGACTTGTCCATCAAGCCTTACATGTTCGAGCCAGAGTCGGAGCGAGATGAAAATAAAGACGACGAACCTGCAGAACAACGTCTTCGTATGGATGTATCGCAATGGTGTGTTACTGTATTTACAGTAACGTCTCCATCCATGCCCACTATTACAATACTGCATGTTTTACAACGACTATTTAACACTCACAAAACAAAATATAAGTTATATTATAACCAATTAAAGAAGAGTCGATTATTTCTCTTGTTAAAACAAGCACACTAACAAGACAACTGCTAAACCATGACCACCGTGTGTTTTAAGAAAGTAGTACTTTATTTTTATTAACGTTATTTACAGCTTACCGAAGTGCTCTGTTCGTCGTCTCCAAAGATAGAAGGAACTGACCCCTCAATCAGACGAAGTCTATCGGCAAATCCTTCTTTATACTGGCGGAGGTTGCTGAAGTAACGTTAGTTATCCTTGAAGTGCTTCGCGCACACAAAAATGACTTTACCCACAGATGTGGGTACATTTCCGTGAAAAATAAAACTCAACCAGGCACTTCGAAGAGGTTCTGATGCTGGGAGACGGTGTAATGAAGCGTGTGGGTTGCTACATCCAACAACCGAACATTTTGACGTACCCAGCTGTCGTAACTTCTGCATCCTTGAACTTGGACTACAAAATTGCAGCGAGAAATAAAAATGGCGGATTGCTCGAAGTGTTGGGCCGGAAGTCGATGTCCTTATTTGGCAGTTCCGCTGCAAATACTGTGACGTAATAGTTAAAAAAACGTCATAGATTACAGAAAAATCTAAACCGGTTGAAAAATGTGACCAAAACAGAATATAAAGATATCAACGAAGTTCCTGAAGAGACTAATTTCAACTTTTCTGTACTTATAAACACTCCAAATATACAGCAAAAGGCATTTAAGGGCTAAAAAAGTAGATTTAGCATGATATGTCCCCTTTGATACTAGTGTAGAAGATTGCATAGAAACTGTCACGGTGTGGGTTTTGTGTCTTGTTCCTTGTTCTTGTTTGTCATGTGATTCCCTGTTTGTCATGTGATCCTTCTTCTTCTTCTGGTGTTTAATGGCGGATTGGCAGACCAACATAAATGGTGCATTCCCGCCACCTACTGATCTGGAGTGTGGAGTATACTTGGCTTTGGAAGAAATGAGAGAGAAGACTTTAAGTTAAATTCTATTTATTATTCCTGTTTTATTTAGATATTTAAATATTAATTCGTGAATTCTTGATTGTCTTGACCCATTACCTAACAATACTTTTATTGAAATTGTATCAACTCCCATCCATTGTAGCTCTTGAATTAACTGTTGTCTCTCCCATTCGTATGCAGCACATTCTAAAAAAATATGCTGCACTGTTTCTAAATCACCGCAATTATCACATTTTCCTGTATCATGCTTCCCTATTTTATAAAGACTATAATTCAATGCAGTGTGACCAATTCTTAACCTTGTAATAATGACATATTTTTTCCTATTTCCATATCTTTTCCTCTCATTTCCAACCTGTTCTTGAATTTGATAAAGATGCCTTCCTTTAAAGTCACTATTCCATACTCTTTTGCCATCTTTTATTAATTTCAATTGCTATTAATCTCTTGATTTCTGATTTACTTAGTGATACATTAATTTCTATTTGTGAATGATTTAAGGCTTTCTTTGCCAACTGGTCTACCTCCTCATTACCATCCACACCCACATGTGCTGACACCCAGAGGAAAAATACCAATACCCCTAACTGCCTTGCTCTAAATAAACTTTGCAAAACTTCAAATATTAAGTCTTGCCGAGAATCAGATTTTCCACTCATAAGACTAGTGAGAACAGCCATTGAATCCGTACAGATCACCGTTCTTGCTGGTTGAACTTCTTCCATCCACTATAGTGCTAATATGATAGCTATTAATTCAGTAGTAAATACCGATACATGATCCAATATTCTTTTTGCAATTTTTATATTAAATGTAGGAATTAATAGACCCCTTCGATGTTTGTAAACATCGAACGCCTAGGTTGGGTGCGCGCGCAGCATGGGGTCAGAAAAACGGCGCGGCTAATAGACCGGCATAGTGTTTCACTGTCTTTGCCACCACAAGAACGGGAAAAGTACCATAATAAACTTGTTTTGGTTAATGGCGATTGTCTGCCTGATCCCGAGCTCCTAACAGAATGGGTAGACAACGTTAGCAAGCGGCCAGATATTCACTGGCCCGCCATATAATGTTACAGCTATCTGGTGGACAAGCCAAGTGTTTTTACACACGCGAAAAACTAAGAGCCTACAAATCGCTAGACGCTTATAATAACGTAGTCTGTGGGCATGTCCACTTGTCCAGACGGTTTTATATAGCGATATAGATTTTAACTATCCTCCTTTGCACGGTCGCTTTGTAAACAGTGGGGCGGCACTTTTGCCGGCGCCGGCGACATCGACGTGATGACGTAGTTCCCGGCGCGTTGCAGATCAGATCAATCTGAACAACTGTAGTTAAAAAGTATATATATTTTTGTTATTTATTTAGAAAATGACCTATCGTTTCGCTAGATAAGACCCTCTTTCTCAGCTGCGATCGTGCACAGCCCGTTGAAGGACTTCCAATACCTTTGAAACTGCACGGGTGTCGTCTATTTTTTTTTTAAACGGATGAGATCCTGCCGGAATCCTGAAAAACTTGACTCCACAACTTGTGCGATTTTCACAGTCCACGACGCAACAAGTAGGCATTTTTTATTTGACGAGAAATTCTCTTGTTACCACACAATTCAATGGGATGTAATGAACTTTCTGACCCCGACATGCGCACTGCGAACAGCGAATTTTCCTGTGACGTCAACCGTGAAGGGGTCTATACTGCTGCTGCTGCAGTTCTTCCAGACTCTGGTCATGTGATCCTGCCATGTGTCTTGTCATTTTGTTTATTGGTTGCTCAGTGTCCACAGGTGTTCCCTGTCTCGTTTATTAGTCTCCCCAGGTGTCCTGGTTTACCACGCCCCCTTGTTATCTTGTTTAGCTTGTCTGTTTGTGTATTTATACCTCTGTGTTTCAGTTGTGTTTTGTCGGTCGTTGTTTTATGTTATGTTCCTAGTCCCGTGTTCCTTGTTCTGAGTTTTCCCTGGATTATTTGGATTTTGGTTTGTTGGATTATTAAAGTGCTTGCGTTTGGATTCACTCTCTGCTTCATTCCTGCCTCAACGTAACAGAAACTGTGTCTATTCCTCGTTTACTGAGATCAAATAATAAATCTACTGCGGGATCTAGAAAAAATCTAATTGTTATTAAAACAAAAAATCTCGCTATTAGTGAACAAAAACAATTTCTAAAGCTAGGTCTTCTAAACATTAGATCGCTCACACCTAAGGCGGTTATTGTAAATGAAATTGTCACAGATAATAATTTTGATGTACTGTGCCTTCCTGAAACCTGGCTTAAACCAAATGATTATTTCGGTCTAAATGAGTCTACTCCGCCAGGATACTGTTATAAGCATGAGCCCCGTCTGATCGGTCGTGGCGGCGGTGTTGCAACAATCTACAGAGATATCCTTAATGTTACTCAGAAAACTGGTCATAGGTTTAATTCGTTTGAAGTACTTGTGCTAAATGTTACGCTCTTAGATGTAAGAAAAAAATCCCTATTATCTCTAGCCTTGGCTACCGTATATAGACCTCCAGGGCCTTACGCCAATGTCCTAAAAGAGTTTGCAGACTTTCTCTCAGATCTATTGGTCAACGTCGATAAAGCATTAATGATTTATCGTTATGTTTTTGCAGCCTCTCTTGTTGACCTCTCTGAGGATGCCCAAAAAGGACTGCAGTGTCTGGTTCATAAGAGGCTCAGCAAACTGAAAGCAGAAATGCTTTTAGTCAAGGGCCATTACGACACTATCCTGAATGATAACTCACACCTGGAGATGGAGTTGGAAGAAGAAGACATAGAACTTGATACTATATACTCTGATTTCAGCTCTTCTGATGAGGACTCTGACTGAATGTCATCTGCCATCAAACATGCTTCAATTACTGTGTTGTTGTTGTGGTTGTTGACGTGTTGATGGTTGTGGTTGCTGTGGTTGAGTATGTTGTATGATGGTGCTTGTGCCCTTGGGGTTTTGTTGTGTACAAAGTTTAACAGGGTTTCTATGGCTTTGGATCAAATTTTCATTAAGCAATAATCAATGTGTGTTAATGTGTTAAATAATCAAGATGTCAAACTTCAAACATAGCTAAATCCTCATCTGTCCATAAAAGATTGTGTCCATAATACAGACCGTCAAATGTTGTGTATTTACAAGTTGCAGTCAGACAGCTTTACATGGTTTCCAGTCTTATGTGTGTTTATTTTTTTTTTATTATTTTTTAAACTTGACATTGCATTGTCTGTAACCTGATTACCAGTATCTACTCTTTTAATTATATTTTCAGACTTTGTTTGTATTTAATTATTTATGTGTGATCCTTCTGATCTTTATTTGAATGACCTGTGACTACTTCATTTTCTTTCCTTTTTTGTAACATTCAAGATCATCTGGAATGACAATAAAGCATCTTTTTTATTTTCTTCTGTTTATTGAGTTTCATAAACTGGGGAGGTGGGGCTAGAGGTGGGGGGTGGGGTGTAAGCAAGGAAGCTTCTGATCTCACTGATTTCTTTATATCCAGATAATTACTGGAGAATAGACAAGTGTCATTGACCTTTGTTGGTTCTTTATGTTATTCACATTAACTAACTGAATCCATTTATCCCATATGTAGGCCTCTGCTGATGGTATGAAATAACTGACATTGCCCCTATAAAAGGCTTTTGTCACCTATTAACCAAAGCTTAGTAAATTTTGAAGTGAAATGAATTCATACATTCAGAGATCCTGTGGTGTCCATTTGTTGTTCAGGTAAACGATGCACATGCACCCGGCCATCCACGTGATGTATAGCCCATTGTTGCCATTTTTGGCAGTGAACAGGTCAGCCTGGGCTGTGACCATCACCTATAGATGTGATTTGACATGAATTGGGACATTTCAACTTCATCATTGACCTATACTTTGCTATATTGTATATTGGTGAATCAAAATTACGGCTGATACCTTTTGATGTGTAGGCCTACTTAAAAAATCTAAGTGTAGCCTGTTGAAATAGCCGCCTGAGCCGAAACCCAGAGGGCCAGATCAGGCCCGCTATCTCTCTGATATGAGACATTTATTAAACTTAATGCTGTAAACTATCCTCAGGAAGGAAGAGGCCACAAAAACGGACATGGAAGTCGGGTATGGAGGAGGATATGACAGCAGTACATGATTTGTATGTTTGCTTGTGGGTATAGTAAACTAGAAAGGCCAATAAATTACAAGTGCATGAAAATGCAACCTATGATGTAAAATATAATACTAAAAACAGATAATGCAGGGATAGTTAAATGGTTTAATTGTAATTTAAGTGCCTCAAAGTTCTTTCTGGTTACTGGTGGAGCATTGACAATCTTTGCAGTTCTTGCTAGAACTTATGGGATTCCTTTATGCACTTTGTATTCAGTTCAGAGGTTCTGGAGTCATCGAAGTGCTTTGGGGATAATTCGAGGAACTTTAATGATACAAACGGTTATTGTAAGATCTTTTGACATTTAAGTGGTTCCTGAAAGATCACTTATGTTAAAGCCAGCATCTGAAGGAACCCAATGGTTCTGTGCGGCCAGAATATTATTATTATTATTATCCTATTATTATTACTATTATACTTAAGTTTGATTCAGTAGGCCTATACTTAGGCTTACATTTATTTAGTTTAGGCCTATTGATTCATTTAAACCTTCAACAACAATAACAAAACAAAATAACAAACAAACTAAATATATATATATAAGGTCAAATGATTATGAAATAATGATTATGTTAAAACACAACCAACACCATCAGATCACTTTTGTTCATTGTTCATTCGGCTGTTATAACTCACGTACAGCAGCCAAACAAAATCTAAAGTTAATGAGTTAATGGTCAAGAGCCCAACTAAAACACACACTTATCTCCATAATGGTGACTTAAACATTCCGGTTTTCTCCTTCAGTGATTCTGCTTGTTAACATCAGGTGTCTTCAATAATGCTCAATCATCACTCAATTATTCACTTAATTAACTCATTAGCTCAGAGATTAATTGGGTCGCTTAAAATGACCAAATTCCATGATGTTGAAGTTACATGAACATATTTTGTTTGTTTAACGAAACATAGTTATGTGGAACCGGTGGAACCTGTTTACAAAAAAAAGTTAAGTAAAGCCAACATATAATTTTTTTGAGTGTAGATAATTGTACTTTTTTTTTTTTTTTTCATGTTTCATGAATTATTTACAAAAAAACAAACAAAAAAAACTGCTTATGAACACATGCAGTGAAAGTGAACGGTGACTTGGGTTGTATTATGCCCGAGATCTACTTTTGGGTTCCACAGACAGAAAGTCAAACAGGTTTGGAATGTCACAAGGCTGAGGAAAGAATTTTAAGTTCACAACTATCACTTTAATAACATTACTAACCGTATTTTTTGTCCTTTGCAGGGACCTCGGTAAGCTGAAATTCAAGTTTCAACAAGAATAAAAACCCTCCTGTAGACCTGAATGCCTGGACCATCCACCAGAAAAGAGGAAAAACAAATGGAAAATGAAGCTGCTGCATCTTTTCACTTATCTAAATTAAGTACCTAACATGTCCCTTGTGAAGATTTTTTAGGGCCCGAGCACTGATGGTGTGAGGACCCTCTTGGAATTGCTCTGAATAGCTCAGAAATTAATCACATTTTTGAGGGCCTAAACAGGCACAAAAACTCACAAAAATTTGCACACGCGTCAGAACTGGCAAAAATTTACAACTGATATGCGTTTCAGATTTGGGCGGGGTAAAACGTCTCGTTATTGATTGCATTTTATGTTGCAGCAAGTAAAGGTGCGGTCACATTTGTGAATTTCGTGCAATTACACAGGCAAAAAAGTCCATTGACTATTGTCAGCAGTGTAGCGACATAATGTATGACGCACAGCTCACAAAGGAGTCACTTTTCAAGCAGCTTTCTGTTGGTCAAATCCAGCGAATTCCAGTGACCACATCATTTTACTACACCTCAACTCTGTTAAAATTGAAAATATTTTCTGCTTGTTGTGACATATAGTCCGTGAAGCAGACCCCCACATTTCAGAAATTAGTATCATAAGAGAGCACCAATGCTACTCTTTATTTTTATTCAACAGAGGGATGTCCCTGGACCACAAAAATGCATGATAGCAATTCTTATTGTGTAGCTTAAGGTACAAAAATCACCAATTTTATGTATGGCCCCCAAAAATTTGGCAAATTCCATAGAGGGTCAGTTATTTAATTTATTCATTATTTTGGTACCAAAACATTTATTCTTGAAGATATCTAAGTTGGAATAGTGCCAAAACTTTAACTTGTTTCAATAATAATATTGAAAATACGAAGAAATTCTGTTTCCGGGTTGAAGCCTCTACTTCTACTTCATCTATCTTGTTTCTAGTGAGAATAATCAACAACCATTTATGAGCACTGTTGATTCAAGTCACACATTTAAGCTTTTCAAAAGCTGTAGTGTACATTACAGTTTCCAGATCATCTGAGATTTCGGTATAGAGATAAAAGTTTATAATAAAACTTTTCAGGAATATTACAGCACAATGCGTGTATATTAGCACCATTTGTTTTTGGCATCTGACAGAGCTTTTGGACTTGGAAACAGTGATGTCACTCTTAACAAGCAGACTGAAAAAAAAGTTTTAAAGTTAAGTGAAGATGGACATTTTTAATTAGTCATTCATTTATTACATGAAACATATGTGTTTCCAGGCATTTTGTTGAGATGTCTTTTCTTGTATAGCCTATTGTATATACATGCTTGATCATTCATGTTGCTTATGTCTTATACTGTTTTTTTGTGTGTATTCATTGATATTAATCTATTATAGCTTTTTTCCCAAGTGCATGGAGTGTATGTATTAAAATGGATCTAAAATATGTAATAAACAATTCTTATTTTGTATTTTGTTGAGTTGGTTTATTATTATGGAAGTTAATGGTAAACAATGGTAAAAATTTTTATGTGGTTCCTGGAGGCACCCAAAGCGGTTTCACACAGTGCCTTATATAAGAGTTCCTCAGGAAAACTGTATGGTTCCTCAGAGAACCACCCATTTTTAAAGGGTTCCTAGAGGATCTACAGACGGTTCTGCCAATGTGGCAAAGTAAAGCACTTCCTGCTCTGCTACTGTTCGGACGCTCCTGCTCACTGCTCCGCGCTTTGCTCTATCGCTTTCATATTTTTTGCTCTATCACTTTTATATTTTTATATTTTATCTCCTTTTATCACCTAATTTTAACTTCAGCAAATCGGCACAGTGCTCAAACGCTTGGATTACAACAAAAAAGCTGAATTATTTTATCCGACCAGCCTCCCACTGAAAGCTTACATTCCGGGGAAGAGAAAACACAACAGACTACATTCAATAGGATAAGAGAAAATGCCTCTTCTGGAATCTACTTGCTGCACTAACTGCCACAGACTTTTACAAAGGATTGTAGTTCTTGAAACAAAGTTATTTGTGGGACCACCAAGCCAGACGGAACACACAACAGAGCTTCATCATGGACCTCAGCATACAGCCGGTGAGTCCCCTGAATCTAGTACTCCTCGACAGGCCATACTGAGTGTAGAGAAACAAACCGATCGACTTACACATCGGTGGCACAAACAGGGAGCGAGACCCAAAGGCATCAGACATCAGATTGTCACGAGTATCACATATTGCCGCAATAGCATCCTCTACCCCAGATACGGCTATGACAAGGATTGCAAACACTGATCTCCTACCACCGCCTATACATCTTGAGAACAGATTTGAAGTATTAATGAATGTAAATGAGGAATTCCCAAATGTGATGAATGTGATCGAACACAGACTGAATCAGCCAGTAGCTAACACTGATGCTAACGGGCGCCCAAGGTCGAGCAGACAGCGGCTCTCAGCTCAGAGCGCAGCCGAGCCCAGGACTCTGATAGTGGGGGACTCCATAATCAGAAACATTAGCAGCAGGGATACAACAACATGCTGCCTTCCACAAGCAACAACTTCTGATGTAAACAGGGAACTTGAGAACATTCTGATGAAACATAAAACTGCAAATCGACTCATCATTCATGTGGGGAAAAATGATATTCATAAAGAGCAGTCAGAACTCCTTAAGAAGGATTTCAATGAACTTTTTGAAACACTTAAAAGACTGAAAGTTCAAACATTCATCAGCGGACCACTCCCAGCAAGAGGAACAAACAGGTTTTCACGGTTGCTTGGGCTAAATACATGGCTCCAAAAAACCTGCAATATAAAAGGAGTAAACTTCATTGACAACTTTAATCTTTTCTGGAGTCAGAGGCCACTGTTTCAACAGGATGGCCACCACCCAAACAAACTTGGTTCAAGAGTGCTAAAGGACAATATCCACTTCTCCCTCACTCATCCTTCAGCAGTGTGTGCCAATCCACTCAACCTGAATGGCACACACACACCTGGACACAGTATGAATGACCACAGGACTTCACTTCAGCACCTGGATGGACATGCGGTTGACACGTCACACAAGGACAATGATAACACCACTCAGCCACAACAACTTCTGCTCACGGACACAATCTTAGCTGAGCCCTCCCCACAGAGCTCACCACAGACAGATTGTGACATACTAGAACCGCTCCAAGATTCAGCACCCAAGGACAACTTTCTGGAAAACCAGGACAGCACATTACAGCCTCTGATAACACCAGAGAAACAGCCCCTCTCCCCAGACACGCTTTCCCTCTCTCCAGCATCTCCACAACATCTTCTGTGCTTCTCAGAGAAAATGGAAAAACTAGTGTTTGCTGGAACCAAACTATCTGCAAGCCCGCAGATATCAACCAAAAAACGTCAGGCCCCAAAACCACCAAAGCCTGCGGGCCCAGCTCGCCCTCCTCCTCCTGTGAGAGCTCTTCGGCCTCTGCCACAACGCCAGGGCCCACACCCTCCTCCATCGGCTCGAGGTGAACCCAAAACAACTGATACCAGCTCTCAGTGATATGTGTCGGGTCCCCGCTATGATAACAGTAACTTTCTCAAATGTTTACAAAACAAGCGGGAACCCAGTGTGCCTGTATCTTTCTCCATTGCTGTTCGATTACATGATAGAAAGTCTAAGGCCTTCAAAAGCCGTACAGCAAACCCATCTAATCTGGTGCCTATTACACGCCAAACTAAGACTGCTGTGGGGACAGAAAGTAAGACTGTTAAGTTAGCACTTTTAAACATCCGCTCACTTAAAAACAAATCACTTCTAGTCAACGACTTAATAACCACATACAACCTGGATTTTATGTTTCTAAATGAAACTTGGCTAGAAGACAGCTGCAGTGCAACAATCCTCAATGAAACATCCCCTCCTAACTTTACTTTCATGAGTGTCTGCAGAGCGGGTAGGAAAGGAGGGGGTATAGCTGCTCTCTTTAAAGATGTCTATCAATGTAAGCAAATATCATTTGGTAATTACCCGTCTTTCGAATATCTGGGTATTGTGTTAAAAGGTGCTCCACGCATTTTACTAATCATTGTTTACAGGCCTCCAAAATACTCTTCAGCCTTTGCTGAGGACTTTACAGAACTGCTATCAACAATTTCCTCAGAGTTTGACTGTTTTGCTATTGCTGGAGATTTTAACATTCACATAGATAATGCAGAAACCAATATGGCAAAAGAAATCAAAACTGTTTTAAAAACTTTTGATCTGTTTCAGCATGTACATGGACCGACACACAATCGTGGACACACTCTAGATTTACTTATCAGCAAGGGTCTAAACATTTCATCAATTGTTATCAAGGATGTAGCACTGTCTGATCATTTCTGTATTTTCTTTGATATATTGATCTCTCCTGCAATTGAAGCTAGGTCTGTGTCTGTCAAGAAGAGATGCTTAAATGAGAACACTAGTGTGCTATTTATGAAGGCTATATCTTTAACACCAAGCATATCTGCTGACTCTGTTGATTTTCTCCTTGATTCTTTTAACTCAAAAGTTAAAGGTGTAATTGATGATATTGCTCCTGTGAAAGTCAGGAAGAGTGGTAGACAAAAAGCACCTTGGAGAAACTCAACAGCAGTGCAAAATATGAAAAGAAAATGCAGAAAAACAGAGCGCATGTGGCGGAAGACAAAACTTGTAGTCCATTATAACATCTACAAAGACAGCATTCATGCTTTCAATTTGGAACTAGGCAAAGCTAGACAGACTTTCTTCTCAAATATTATAAACAGCAACTTAAACAACACACGCACTCTTTTTGCTACTGTAGAGAGACTGACAAACCCCCCAAGCCAGATTCCCAGTGAAATGCTCTCAGACAGCAAGTGCAGGGAGTTTGCTTGCTTCTTCTCTGAGAAAATTAATAATATCAGAAAGGTGATCAGCACATCCTTGAGTTGCACTGGGGTCAGACAGATCAGACCACAACCTGAGAAAGTAGTTACTATGTCTGATTTTAAAGAAATTGATTGCAAAATTTTTGAAGAAACCGTACAGCACCTTAAAACATCAACCTGCGCCCTTGACGTACTTCCCACATCTTTCTTCAAAAGTGTGTTAAACAGCTTAAAAGCAGATCTTCTAGAAGTGGTTAATGCCTCACTTCTCTCTGGGACTTTTCCAAACTCCCTGAAAACTGCAGTTGTCAAACCCCTCCTAAAAAAGAGTAATCTGGATAAGACTATATTAAGCAACTATAGACCGATCTCAAATCTTCCTTTCATAGGCAAGGTCATTGAAAAAGTTGTCTTCAATCAGCTGAACAAATTCTTAAGCTCGAATGGATACTTTGACAATTTTCAATCTGGTTTCCGATCGCATCACAGCACAGAGACAGCGCTCATAAAGATAATAAACGATATTCGCTTAAATACTGATAAAGGCAAATTATCAGTGCTGGTACTACTCGACCTCAGTGCTGCATTTGACACTGTCGATCACAACATACTTCTTGACAGGCTGGAAAACTGGGTGGGGCTTTCTGGGATAGTCCTAAAATGGTTCAGGTCATACCTAGAAGGGAGAGGTTACCATGTGAGTATAGGAGACCATAAGTCTGAGTGGACGTCCATGACATGCGGAGTCCCTCAAGGCTCAATTCTTGCGCCACTCCTATTCAACCTGTACATGCTCCCAATGAGCCAAATAATGAGAAAGAACCAAATCTCTTACCACAGCTATGCAGATGACACACAGCTCTACTTAGCCCTATCGCCTAACGACTACAGCCCCATTGACTCCCTGTGCCAATGCATTGATGAAGTAAACAATTGGATGTGCCAAAATTTCCTCCAGTTAAACAAAGACAAAACTGAAGTCATTGCGTTTGGAAACAAAGATGAAGTTCTCAAGGTGAATGCATACCTTCACTCTAGGGGTCTAACAACTAAAAATCAAGTCAGGAATCTTGGTGTGTCTCTAGAATCAGACCTTAGTTTCAGTAGTCATGTCAAAGCAATAACTAAATCAGCATATTACCATCTGAAAAATATTGCAAGAATTAGATGCTTTGTTTCCAGTCAAGACTTAGAGAAACTAGTGCATGCTTTCATCACCAGCAGGGTGGATTACTGTAATGGACTCCTCACTGGCCTTCCCAAAAAGACCATAAGACAGTTGCAGCTCATACAGAACGCTGCTGCCAGGATTCTGAGCAGAACAAGAAAATATGAACACATCACACCAGTCCTCAGGTCTTTACACTGGCTCCCAGTTACATTTAGGATTGATTTTAAAGTATTATTACTGGTATATAAATCATTCAATGGCCTAGGACCTCAATATATTGCAGATATGCTCACTGAATATAAACCCAACAGATCACTCAGATCATTAGGATCACGTCAGCTAGAAATACCAAGGGTTCACTCTAAACAAGGAGAGTCCGCTTTTAGCTACTATGCCAGCCGCAGCTGGAACCAGCTTCCAGAACAGATCAGATGTGATCCTACAGTAGTCACATTCAAATCCAGACTGAAAACACATCTGTTTAGCTTTGCATTTACTGAATGAGCACTGTACCACTGTATGTGTCCGACTGTTTGAACTGTATTTTATTTAATTTTTTATTCTAAACTGTTTTAATTATTCTTATTTCTGTTGATTATTTTAATTTCTTTATTCTAAACTGTTTTAATTATTCATATTTCTTTTGATTATTTTAAATTTCTTCTATGTAAAGCACTTTGAATTACCACTGTGTATGAAATGTGCTATATAAATAAACTTGCCTTGCCTTGCCTTGCCTAAAGAACCGCAAAAGGCTCCTCCAGGCACCTTTTATTTTTACAGGTCTATTTTCTAAAAGCCTATTGCTTTCTTTTAACAATAACATTAAAAAAAACATGTAGATGTAATGATTTTAATGTATTGAAACATTCAAAGTATAAAAGAAAATATCCAAATCAATGAACAAAAGTTGACATGAATACATTTTTATTTCGGATCTGACCAACAATTGCAATATAAAATTACCAAAAAAGCTTTTTTATTAATTTTTGAGAAGATGAAACAAAAAAATCTAATATTTTATTAATAGATGCCAATCACTGGTATTGTTCTGCTGGCTCCCACGAGTCAGGCCATTCTTTCCCACTGTCCAAAAAGGAATGATAAAAACTTTATTAATAGGACATGTAGGGACTGGGCTAAGAGTGAATCTGAATAAATAAAAATATCCGTGCTAAAGTCCCAAAAACCTTCAGGCACCGAAAGACTGAATTTTACACACACACACACACACGAGCCCTTCCCTCCCCCAACACACGAGGGAAGCTCCTGTTACGAGACTTTATAACCCATCGGAATGTCGCAGAATGTCTCTGAACAAAGAGACGGACATTTCTGTTGTGTAAAGACATAAAAACCATTAAATATATTTTGTTAAATGTATGTGTTTTTCCCCATGTCACAGTGAAATATCTTTGTTTGGCCACGGCATAAATGGACATTAGAAATACCTTCTTTATGCATTTTAAATACCTCTGTATTTTTCCTTTGACTTTCATTTGATGTGTTTGACACCTCTAAAATGCTCATGGAACGGGCTATCTGAATATGCACAGAGATATAAAGTAAAGTGTATTTTTAATAGGTTTTACCGCCATTGAAGATTCAAACTGTTAAACTATACACCCTCCTTGAACACACCCCTGTACCACGAGGGGCATGTTCTCCCAAACAAAGGACAATAAACCGAGGGTTCCCGCGTGCACCATCCATTCCCCGATTGGCCAGCCAACAGGAAGGGGATGGAATTCTACAAGGTGATAAATGTAGGAGCGCGGCTCCGCCCAACTCTCTCTTGAACTTTCCAGCACGTCAGAAACATGTAATTCACGCGGAGGTCCCCTCAGGGGATCAGATCATATCCTGGATCTTTTCTTTACTTTCTAGCCTAAAATCTGTTTTCTGTATTCAACTTGTTTCACTTCCACGAAGTGAAATGACCTGAGCCGAACTATTTCCGTTGGTAACGTGACCTAAAAGTCTTCCGACCGCTGTTCAAAGACTCGCGCCGCATCACGTGACTCCACGGAACCAAGGACTCAGCTCACGCACGCAGCTAAACCATGCGGGCCGCACGCGCACGGAGAACAAAAGATCTGCCGTCCAAAACGCGGCTAGACCATGCAGGCCGCTCAAGGAACGCAGCAACACATGAGAGAACCCTTCCACATGCAAGTAAATTTGGGTTACCCTGTTTTCAGAGCATTAAGAATGTGTTTTCGTGTTGTTTCAGGAAAGTTGACTGTCTAGGTGAAAGTAACCCTATCCCTATCTCTCTCTTACTTGCTCTCACGCGCGTAATTTATCCATATCTCTATATCTCACACACTTCCTCGTTCATTGATGTCTTATTGTGTTTTGTATGTCTATTATGTTTGTAAATATATATATATATATATTCCATGGCAACCGTAGTAAATATATAAGTAGACATGCCTTTATTAAATCCATTATATTCATTTGATTGATTCATTTACTTTGCTCATTTTCAAGTCCCTTAAGTGCAAACAGGTCCTACTCGCTTTATCAATTAAAGATACTTTAAAGAGTATATGTTTATAGGGCAGCAAACCCAATTCTTCTGGCCAGAGAATTGCGTTTCCTGAAATCCTATAAAGTAAGATGATATTGTGGATCCCCACAATATTATTCTGGAAATTGAGCTAATTAATTTTGCCTGTTTTGTAAGACGTGATCAGTGTAATTAACTGTAATCAACTTGTAGTTAAAATGCAAGGATACACAGTTAAATATGCAGGTAAAAGGACATCCTCCCTTAGAGGGAGATTTGTTAACATGTAAGACTGATCTAATCCAAACATGTATGAATAATTATTAATTATGAATTATTAATTATGATATGCAAATTCCCCACGGATTAGATCCGCCCAAAGTCTTTACAGACAACTGAAACACTTACATTGAAAAAAAAATACAAAACTATGTATTGGTCCTTTAGAACTGATGAAAATATATCTGAGAGTGAATGTCCAAATAGACAAATAATAAACGAATTCAAAATGACCTCATTGACGGTCATACTGTATAGTCTGTATGTACATCTGTTTCCAGGGTAGGACTTACCATTTTGCGCAAGATGTCCATTTCACCCTGACTTCTTTTCCCTGAAAATAGATGAAACAAGGAAACCATAACTTTAAACATATTTGCAAGAGCACAACATGCAGAACAAGCAAGTGGAAAGGAGTGCGCTCAAAAGTGGTCGCTTTATTCTAAAACATAGGGTACAAAATACATACATGTTTGCGGTGTTGTCAGTTAATTTATTCAGTTGAGTTCATTAATCTTTTTGCATGTCTTTCCAATTAATACTAACACCAGACAAGAATAGAATATTACAATAGTAGGCCTATCATAGTTATCAGATATTAAATCAAGGTCATTTTTGGCATTGTCACAGTGGGCTATATCCCATTTGGAAACGTGATTCAGCGACGACTAATATAACTTCATGTGTAATATATTACATCTGTTTTGCTCAAAATCCTTGAGTAGTATTCTTTGAGAAGGAGGAGTTAGTCGGTACCATCTGAGGGGAAAAAGTCTAGTCTCATAGTCATTTTTGGCAAGGTATACCACCCTATAGTAAGAAAATAAGTGATAGCTTTGCACTGATAGTAGCTTTTTGTGTGTTATCACCCTGTATATGTATATTATACACTTATGCAAGGATATATTACTAGTGAAGGGCACAGGTGAGGGGTGGAGATAGGGATAATGAATAGAAGCACATGGCAAGTATAAATAAAGGAACACATGGAATAGGACACAGTAAGTAAACAAAGGTAACACAAGAGGTGCAGACATGATTGAACACAACACTAGGCAGGGAAACAAAACCACGGCAAAACAAGACCCTTATAATTAGTCCTTGAAAAAGTATTCAGATCAGATGTGGAACAATATTGAGATTGTAAATACTACTGTAATATCGTCTGACACATTCCATTTGCTCAAAACCACTGTTGGTCGGCTTTAACCAAATCTTTAATTAACCTCAGCCTGACTCACCCAAATTTGTGTGTTACTTCGCTCTGGCCACAGTTCACATGCACTGTCGTCAAAATATGCTCTCAACTTGCACCTACATGTTTTACGAACAGTATGTTACTTTATTCTCTGAACTTAAATGAGAAATCCTGCAATTTTTTACACAGATCAGGTTTTGCCTATCTCGAGTTGCTACATCTAGCAGCTACAGCACTACACTCTGTGGGCATGTACATGGGGGCTCATGGACATGCCTCTAGAGTGTAGTGCTGTAGATGCCTGGTTGGATTAGCTGTTGGCTATAGTAACTCGAGCAATTATCCCTTTGTCACAAGTTTCCCTTTTTTCGTACCGACAGTACTCGGTGACCGCGATAAACAGAGCTCTATGTGAAAACTCGCTGGATTTCTCCATTAAAGGCACCCATAACAGTTTTTAGACCTTAACATAACGTTTCCAAAATCATTTCAATGGCACATAACCTCATAACATGACGAACGGCACTTTGCCATTTTCTGAGCGGCCAAAATCAAAACGCCAAAAAAGCTGCTATGCTACAGAAATATATTTTTCTACAGATTGCTGTCGGTGCATTCCCTCAATATTATATTGGAGTTATGTTCATACTTTGTTGCAAAAGACTTTAGTTCAGTTATTCTTGTGTTTCTCAACTGTAACCGAGAGCAACATAGAAGTATGCAACTTAGGTCTAAGAAAAAATACTTACACCAACAACACGCTTATCCACAATGTCGGAATAATTGTAGATGGTCTGTTTGGCATGTTTTCTGCATTCTAAAAATGACAATAAAAAAGTTTAGACAAAGTCTATGTTGTTCAACAGGTCAAAAATTAAGCAGAGTTGCAAAAGTCTGGATTCAGAAACTGAACGTCCTCCCAAGTATTGCACTTAACACAGGTGATTTCACTAATTAGCTTATTTACTTGCCTGAGAAGTGGTGGTGATAGCACTCAGCTGGTGTAGTAGCACTGAAGCCAGACTTTTACCACATTTAATTAGTTTAGCTGAAATCTGACCTTTAATTTTACGTTTTGAATTGCGTTTTGCAGGTGGTGGAGGGAGAGAGGACACAGGTGGAGGGAGAGAGGACTCAGGTGGTGGAGGGAGAGAGGACCCAGGTGGTGGAGGGAGAGAGAACACAGGTGGAGGGAGAGAGGACACAGGTGATGGAGGGAGAGAGAACACAGGTGGAGGGAGAGAGGACTCAGGTGGTGGAGGTAAAGAGGACCCAGGTGGTGGAGGGAGAGAGGACCCAGGTGGTGAAGGGAGAGAGGACCCAGGTGGTGAAGGGAGAGAGGACCCAGGTGGTGGAGGGAGAGAGGACCCAGGTGGTGGAGGGAGAGAGAACACAGGTGGAGGGAGAGAGGACCCAGGTGGTGGAGGGAGAGAGGACCCAGCTGCTGGAGGTAGAGAGGACTCAGCATAAGGCAAAATTATAAAGAAATAACCATCAGTAGTTGTCACTGCCTGAGAAGTGGTGGTGATAGCACTCAGCTGGTGTAGTAGCACTGAAGCCAGACTTTTACCACATTTAATTAGTTTAGCTGAAATCTGACCTTTAATTTTAAGTTTTGAATTGCGTTTTGCAGGTGGTGGAGGGAGAGAGGACCCAGGTGGTGGAGGGAGAGAGGACCCAGGAGCTGGAGGTAAAGAGGACCCAGGTGGTGGAGGGAGAGAGGACCCAGGTGGTTGAGGGAGAGAGGACCCAGGTGGTGGAGGGAGAGAGGACACAGGTGGTGGAGGGAGAGAGGACACAGGTGGTGGAGGGAGAGAGGACCCAGGAGCTGGAGGTAAAGAGGACCCAGGTGGTGGAGGGAGAGAGGACACAGGTGGTGGAGGGAGAGAGGACTCGGGTGGTGGAGGTAAAGAGGACCCAGGTGGTGGAGGGAGAGAGGACCCAGGAGCTGGAGGTAAAGAGGACCCAGGTGGTGGAGGGAGAGAGGACACAGGTGGTGGAGGGAGAGAGGAATCAACAGAAGGCAAAACTAAGAAAAAAAAATCCTCATTAATGACCACTGGCTCCTCCACCACCTCCTCCTCTGGAGGGTTTGCTTCCTCTCCAGATGGGATTGGATCCCCCCCCCCCCCTCCACTTCTTGTTGGTTTTCCTCCACCACCTCCTCTTGAGATGGGTTTGGATCCACCTCCCCAGGGACATCCTTTTGAGCAAGCAATTCTGCAAAATGTTAATATTAAATGTTAATAACAACTGGATTAAGAATGTTAAGATGAAAAAGTGAAAATAAAAGTAGCTGTCTATCTGCAAGTAGCTAAGTTTTCCTATGGCTTAAAGTTGTAAATATATAACATGACCTATACAGGTGCATCTCAGAAAATTTGAAAATAGTGAAAAAAATCCATTGTCCTACCCAGATTGGATGATTAAATCCTCAAGAAACCATTGCCAATGTTTTTACCTAATTAGCTGATTAGAGCTCTTCTCGGGTCGACATTTTACATTTTACAGCTCAATATAATACAATATACACTGTATAAAACAGTTATCATCAAGATTAAAAACCAAAAAAGGCTTGGAAGAATTTACAGGATATGTAATGAATGTAGAATATAAAGTTTCAAGTTTTGAAATAAATAACAAAAAACAAAAATCACAACATACTACATAGACTAAGATGGATCTTTAAATTTCCTTATGAATGTGTACACATTGTAATTATACTAGTCGCAACATGTAAATAGGACACTGTTGGGAGTTCTTTTGTCACTTTTGGGAGATAGGCTAGTTGGTTTTGCCACCTCAGTGAGCTATACTAAGATAGGCTAAAGGTGGGTCTGACTGAGTTAATGCAATGGACGAGAAGGGTATGTATAATCTTATCTCACTTTAAAGTTTTTAGGGTCACACTGTACTTGGATAGTTTTTCCACAGACTATCTATAGATGCTCAGATTACCTAACTATCCGTTGACACTGTAAACAGTGTCGATAGTTATGTAGAATATAAGTACGTATTACTGTGTTCATGTTAAAAATGACAGGAAATCTTACTTCGTAGAAGGTGCCCATAAAGATTTAGCATTTTTTTTAATAATTAAAGAAAGCTCAGGATTCCCTGGGTTCTCAAGGCAATGCATAATGTCTGCTGACATTCCCCCTTTCCTGTCCTTATGTCCCAAGAAAAGAATTGGACAATAGTCCAAAACACTGAGTTTGGACACCTGCAAGAACAATAAAAACAAGACAAATATTTGGATTATAAACAATTATGCAGTTGGTGTCACTGTAGTAATATAATGACTAGACAATGAGAATACACAGACAATGTACTTATTATATAATGTTATGAATCACAGATCAATGTGATTGGTTTGGCTGGATCAGTGATTTTAAAGTTAATGGTGATTGTTTGTTTATGCTGGACAAATGAAATACAAGCTAACGCAAACTTTATGTTCATTAGAATGCTACAATTGAAAACATTTCCAAATGGAGTGTACCCAGACCCTATCCACAAAGGGACACACCAAGTTTCCTGGCAGAAGGGAGGAGATTGAAATAGGTTGTGTTTATTAATTTGTACTTATGTATTGATAAATTTCCCTGCTTGCTTCCTGGTGAATGTATAATATTAGTATTTAAAATGTTATGTATGGTCCTTGATTTTGTACAAGGCCCTAGGTTTGGGGAGGCAAAAATGTTGACATTAAAGTTCCTTGGGTTCACTCTCTGGTTTTAGATGACAACCACAGGTGAAATAAAACAGAAGGGTGAACCTGGGGAACCAATGGCGAAACACATTGTTTGCTCCTAATAAAACAATTCCTGACATCAGACCAGTGTGATACTCTCTACTTATTAAATCCTGACATTCCTGCACATCAATTCCTTAACAACGTGCTTTGTGATTATGTGATTGGAAATCTAACAGTCTTAGACTATAGGCATAGGCCTATATGTGTTTTAACTAGATGTGTAGGGCTAATTTTAATCAGCCATGTTTTGCAAGCATAAGACACAGCACAGAAGAGGAAAGAAAAGAGACAGTAGAAGTAGAGTAAATCCAAAGTATAGAAATTGGATACATTGTTCATAAACCCGCATCATCTGCAGATGTTGCAAGTTACACATTAGTGTTATTATATACACAAACATGTGGTCTAATATTGTGTAGGCCCTATTAGTTGCTGTGCTTGTCTCGTTGGCTATAGTTCTGTGGCTATAGTTTCTGTTATGTTAGTGTAAGCTGTTTATAGGCTACTTCAGATGTTGGGGTAGTTCAGAAGTGGTAGTAGCTGTTTGATTTTGCTGTATTTGGCCGAGCAGTGGTTTGGGTGGCTCGCCAATGTATTAGATTTCTCCAATACATACTGTAAAATAAGTAAACTTGACCAGAGTTCTTGTGGGGAGAAGAATTTAATGAAGGTTGTAGTTTAGCAGTCCTTCAGCAGCGATGTTAGCATGTAATTACGCATGTAAGTTAGCATGTAAGTTAGCCCTTCAACAATCTTAACCCAACGGTCTGTCTGTGAGACAGAACTTTATACTGTACATGAAGACAAAGCCTATGGGCTACAAACAATAGAAACCTGTTAGGACCTCCCACACGAGATCGATCTAACTTGCTAATCCACTCTGAGCAATGCTGATTCTTTGTCATTCACACCAATCAGTTTCTGTGGGCCATACACCTGAATGGGCCATTTGGCACACACCTTTGCAGACACAGACAGAGTGAATTACATCTGATACACAGTCACAATGTAAATGCATCTGACTAAAGTTAACTGAAATTATACATAATCTTTCAAACTCTCATCTGATAATTTTTTATCACAAAACAAACTTAATCATATATACAGCATGCTGCATACAGGCTCCATTACTTAAAATTACAGTATAAGAGTTTTCTGGATGCTTCATCTTGAATCAGTTTACATGGCAAAACTTGTATTTGTTTTCTGGATGCTTCATCTTGAATCAGTTTACATGGCAAAACTTGCTGAAGTTGTCTTAATGCCGCTGTATGTGTGCCTCTCTCCTTTACGGCTTGTATAGCAGCACCTTCTACTAGGACAACATCTTTGGCTTCAGTTGTTGAGACTTCTGTGTATGCTTTTATATTTGGGGTGGTGTCTTCATTTGTCATTTTTGCATACACATGGAGTCCATCAGTTGTTGGATGAGATGTCACTAGTTGGTGCTGCAGAGAGAGGCTCTTCAGTTTCCCTGTGGCTCAACAGCTTTTAGCAGAATCTGTTTTTGTTTGGCTGTCAACTGCTGAAACCTCCTCAACAGGTTGTCCTCATCATCACTTTGATGTTTTAAACTCAGCTTGCAATCACGAACCCAGTGTCCTTCTTCGTTGCAATACCTGCATCTTCCTTGAGTTTTTGACTGTCTATTATCTTCATTTTCTTTATGCTCATTCCACATTGTCCTGTTGTTGTATGACATTGTCTTCGATCGCAATGCTCTGAGTTTGACTTCATGTGTTCTTTCAATCTTTGCTGACCACTCAACAATCTGATTAAAAGATGTTCCAACACTGTCCCAGTCGTCATATTTGATTTTGAGGGCTTTTGAAACTTCAGGTTTCAGTCCATTTACAAAAGCAGTTTTCAGAGACATGCTAGTGTTCTTGTCAAGATCCTCGCTGTCATTTAAACCGGCATGTTCCAACCAAATTTGTGTGAAGCGTTCTTCGAACTCTGCAACACTTTCTCCAGTCTTCTGCATACATGAGGTAATTCTAGCCCAATTCACCTCTGCAGGTTTCAGTTCAAACAAGAATGTTCGTACAGCTTCCCATCCAGCTTCAATGTTTTCTTGAGACTCGCCAACCCTGTTTTCAACACGTTCAGTTAGCCTCTTTTGGTCATTGTCCCTTAAGTTCACATTATCAATCATCACACCATCTACTGGATGTAAATTGTAGATTTTCTGTAAGCGTTGAAGAAATTGCCATACTTTTCGTGGTTGTTTGTACACATCTGGTAACTCCTTTGACCACTTGTCTACTTGCTCCGGTGAAGCTGGCTGGTATGTCTTACAGGGAACATATTTCTTAATAGTTTTTTTTACGATGCGGGTTCGTCTTTCACCTTCCTCCTCATACTCCTCCTCATTGTCAACTTCAATTTCAGTCCTTCTGTTCTTGACAATTACAGGAGCGAGTCTAACCTTTTTGTTCTTCTTGGTGACATGAGCATGTGTCTCAGGTTCAACATCACTGTCCTCAGGACTCCCAGTCGAGCTGCTGTCACTTTCTCCTAGCAAATAATGACGTTGTTGATCCTCAATCTTGTTGAGGTCTTTAAATGGATAGAGTGACTCTTTCTCTATCTTGCTTCTAGATTTTATGGGAGTTTTTTTGTCCATAAAAGTCTTTTGATTCCAGCTGTGTGGAAAGCAACTTTAACAGCTTGTCATTATCATTTAAGAGTCTGTGGTGGCGGTTTTATGATATTCATTGATCTTTAGTAAAATATAGATGATTCAAAGAATGTCACATGTGTGTCTCTCACTTGTAGTGAGAGAAGATTCTGTTTATGTACCTGGGGAGGCAGAAGGGGGAGACACTCCAGAGAACAGACGAACAAGGACCTCTGACCTAGATGTCAGAAGGCCATTTGGTGCAGGGGGGCTTAGTGGGCCAACTAGTGACGTCTATGGAAAACTACTGGGAGGAAGGCTCTGGGGGGAAGAAGGCCTTGAAACTAAGATAAAAGCTAGTTCAGTCTGTCTGGGGGTGTGTCACTCTTCTGCACAGGGTAACAACTGTGTATTAGACTGCTCCTATTCTTGCAAGAATAAATACTTCTATTTCTATAATTTGACTATGAGTGTCTCTTACGCAGTGATGTTTGTTTAATGAATTTTCGCCACAACAGTTTTGGTGTCAGAAGGGAGATTCCTTGGACGTGCCTCCTGGACCTGAGATCGGACGGTGTTTGGCCACCTGGAATGAGTAAGTTCCAGCTCTACCTCGTAAACTTGAGAGAGAGGGGCCGACCGATATCAGGGCCGGGAGAATCGACCACTGGAATCTAAAGAACCCGCAAGTGGCATGAAACAACGTCTCTGGTAAGGGTCATTTAAATTCGGTTTAATTGGGGGAAGAGTGAAATTGAACCATATTGGCTGAGGGCTGTTTCTGTGGTACGTAATCTGGATTGATTAAGATCTACGGACAGATCAAGAGATTTCAAACAGATACGAGAGAAAATAATCTGAGATTAATTGAGGTCTGTAACAGGTCAAGAGATTTCAAGCAGATAAATAATCTGGGATTAATTGAGAACTGTTACAGATCAAGAGATTTCAAACAGATAGGCAACCTGGAAATGAATTGTTCCACCACGGAGCAGATTGTTTTTGGGTGCTGAGGCTAATTAGGGGGAACCAGAATTTTTTTTGGTAAACCATAATTAGGAGGGCACTAATAGTGCAACCCGACCGATTTGGGTTAAAAGAAAAGAATCGGATTTGCTGGGGACGCCCAACAGATCAAAGAAAACGCGCGTTGAAGAGAAATCCACAGAAAACAGAGAAGCAGCCAGTATGGGGATGTCTCAAAAGCAAGCTTGCGAAATTTGGTACACCGGTGTACTACCAAATGAGAAAACATTATGGTCAGAAATGTATAATATTGAGCGCCACAAGATTAAAGGTGGTGCGGGAATCAGTTGAACAGGGCAGTTCAACATGTGGGTAGAGATGTGAACAGATAATGGATTGTTGGCTTGAAGATAAAAAGTCGAACTGCCAGGAGAAATAAGGTTTTTACTTCTTTATCCAGTAAATGGATGCATGACATTAGATGTCTATATAACTTAAATTTATATGATAAGGATTGAAGTAGCAAGCAGCAATAAGGCTGTCTGTGTGAAATAGAGGGAACTGTAAGTGAGAGACTTAGATGCGACAGAGAGAAAAGAAAGGAGAGGATACAGAAGGAACTGGCATGTAGGGAAAAGAAAGGAGAGGAGACAGAAGGAACTGGCATGTAGGGAAAGATTGAGAAGAAATATAGTAGAAAACTATATGTGATGAAAAGAAAATTTCTGACAGAATTTATGGAAGTCAAATTAACTGTTTAAATTGTATGAAAAGTTTTAGAATAAAATAAGGCATTGTATGATTGACAGGGATTAACATGATATGAAGAATGTTTTAAGCAGAATGGGGAACAATTCTATATTTTGATAAAATAATGATTGAAATGATGATATATCTGCTTTATTTTATTAATGTTAAGAAAATAAGGGTATTGAAGCAAGTAGCTATAATGGTTGTCTGTGTAATTTACGGACTGAGTAATATAATCTGTTTTGGAGAAACAGTAGAGATAAGACTGAGACAATAATGATAATATTAAGTTGAATCTGCAGACTAACCATGTGATGGAAGGAAAAAGGCTTCAAACCAGTTTTAATGAAAATAATGATGTACAAATTGTAAGGTAAAGACAGAAAACAAATTCGAATATTTTGAGCATTTCCGTGCAGCTTATGAAAATTAATGTTCTGCCAATAATAATGATGAAGATTATGATTCGGCTATTGTTGTATCTGCCATTGGTGGACTGTAAGAAGAATACAGAGAACTGCTTATCAGTGGCTCTGTTTACATTCCTGAATGGGACACACTGCTACAATGGTGTGCAGTAAGTTGGAGCCGTTTGCAAGCTCACAGTGATCAAACTAGGCAAGGTGTCTGTGGCTGTAGTTGAGGCTGAAACAAACCCACCAGGTGACAAAGTGTTTTAATTTTGTTCAGCAGGGCCATTTAACACATAACTGTAAATGCCCACCGAGAAGGTGTTTAAAAAATGTGATAAAGTGACGAAATTTGAGGTATTAATGTGGGTTTGAAAGTAGATCAGTGTTTAAATGACGATATTAAAGTTTTCGTCTGAGAAAGAACAGGAGATAAAAATAAGGTCATAAGATTGAAGACTTAAGGAATTCCTTTTAAAGGAAAGATCTAAAGTACCGGTTGTTGTAAAATTACAGATAATGACTAAAAAGAAATTTGAGTTGCAAAATATGGAAGTAACTAAAAGGATGATTGTGTTTTAATGAAACACTTTAAAGAGTTGTACGAAAGTTAGTGTGGATCCTAATAGCAGATTGATAAACTCCTAGAGAAAACATTGAAGATTGATAAACTCCTAGAGAAAACATTGAAGTCAGGTGTTAAAACTATGGTAATTGAGAACCTAACAACTAAAATTGAGATGAAATTTGAAACGTTACTAAGAACTAGAATAATTATTATTCTTTCTTTAAGATAAAATAAGCAGAATCAGTGTTATAGGATTAATAGTTGCCAAATGTAAAATGTGTAGAAAGGCATTTGATTAAACAAAAGCCTGTTAGTGTTGACCATGAAAAGAACAGAGCTGATGTTTTGGTTTTTAAAAGATAAGCTTGTGATTTGGCTGAAACAGTTCGCTTATCTGGATCTGGTGTGTGTGTGACTGAAAGTGCCAGTGCGACAGAGACTCAATTTGAGTGGAAATTTGTAATGTCTAAATTCCTTGATATATGGGCACAAGACAATAAAAATTATGTTTATTTGAACACGCATGTAATTTCTGGCAAAGATGCCTTAAGCTGGGATAGAGTTAAAAGATGGTAGGTAAAGTTTGATGTTTGAAGTTTATAGAAGTGCAGTGTACCAGTTCTGAATTCCTCACAGTCTCTCTCATTCAATGACAGCTAAGAACTGTTATCTGAGCCTGTCATAAGTGATAATAAGCTATTGATAGTAAAGCACAGTGTTTCAGTTGAAAATCATAGACACAGAGATGTTAAAAGAAATCATTGCCATGCAGAGGGCAATTTGTATTTGTAAATGTTTAAAATGTAAACCTGAATGACTTTAAAGAAGTCTTTAAAATAGTAATACAGACCTTAAGTGTACTAAATGTGTATCTACATACCTTATACACATGAAGTACACTTAAGTACAATCTTGATACACTATTTTAGAAGGTACAAAATGACAGGGTTCTCAAGTCTCACGCATTGGCCGTGAGACACACGCAATTCAACCAGTTCACACGCTCACACGCCACACCATGTATTTCTCACGCTGAAAAGGCAATGCCAACCAAGTTGTCCTGCAAGCTTTATATAACGTTGTATACGAGGCGCAAAGTGAAGGTTCCTGCCGCCAGCGCGTCCGTATCTCGGCCTGATTGCGTTCGTTACTAGGAAACATAGATGCGCGAACACGCGGAAGTTAACGAAACATTCTCGGCCACCACGACATTGTGTGTGCGTGTGTTCGCGCATTCTCGGCCACCGTACGTTCGTTACTAGGTAACCAACAATATCGCGCAAACACATGTCGTGATCATAGGTCGTTATGGAGAAGGTTTAAGTTGGAAGAAAGCTGGTCTAACATTTTTAGGCTAGAACATTTAATATATAGCCCATCGTATACATTATTATTGATGCAGTCAAAAACTCTACAACTACTTTGCAACCAGGCCAGAATCTTTGGCTAAGGGAAATGTTAGTGGCTATGGGAAGGAATGAAGATGTATTTCTAAAAATTTTTAAATTATATATTATACTGTACTAATAGTCTTTCTAGTTACATTAAGGCTACATGTATTAAAGCAGAGTGCTCTGGGTAATATTTTATATCCTGTCAAAACATACATTAATCATTGCCATTGCATTTGTATTTTTCAAAGATGTCAGGGAAAAATGCAAAAAGATTTGTTTTTCCAAACTGTTTGGAGCAATTTGTTGTATTTTTGTAATATAACATTAAAGAGTATATTTGATGTGATGAATTGCTCTGTCATTTATCAGATTTACCAATTGTTATAATTTCAATTTGTGCTGGTTAATTATGAACAATGGGTAAAATTGGGGGGTGGGGGTGGGCGGGGCTCCACTGGGGCTCCTCCCCTAACTGCATGTGATCTCACTCCAAGCTTTTGATAAAACTTGAGAACCCTGAAATGACCATGTGTAACTGAAGGCTATTTTCATAGTAACATATTTAAAGGAGCTGTATGTAAGAAATTTATTTCAATTAATCATAAAATGGCCCTGATATGTCACTAGACATTAAGAAATCATGTTCATTTCAAATACTTATATCACTGACAACAGTAGTCTGGCCAGGATATTGTCATTTAAAAAGTGAAGTTGCAGCCCTCAACTGATGTTGATGTTGTCATGTTGTGTTTTGGTCTGATGCTCCACCCTCCACCGATCTACCAATCACAAAGTCAGTAGTGTTGCGGCATCCGGGTTGCCAGCTCTGCTCTAGTTACCACAGCTGCAGCTACAAACGTGTTGGATTAAAAAATGTTGGATCCTGCAGCCTATCTGGCAACCTCGAGTCAGGGGGGAGGGGATTTGAAAGTAATTTGACAGCAAATTTTTTTTTATAGCAATTTGAAAGTGATTGCAGTACCAGTTTTGGCCACAATCTTACATACGGCTCCTTTAAGTACTTGTTACATTGAGTAGTACAAAGTACTTTCTTATATAATTACATTGTACCGACTCGGCCTGTTACATATGTGTAACAGTAGCTGCCTATTACATGAGTGTAATTACAATCTGTAAGTACAAGATGTTCCATAACGTAGTTACATGTTAATTACATTTTGTTACATGTTATTACAATGTATACTATTAAGTAATTACTTAAGTAATTACTCTGTATCACGGACACCGTAAAATAAAGTGTTACCCAATTATCTAGTGTAGTCATGCTATATCATATGACAAAACAAATTACATTTAGCTTGTTTTACTAAAATATACAATTTTCAGTAAAAAAAATAAAATAATATTAAGTAGGCTATTGGTCAGCTTTTTTCATTATTATTGTTGTGCATAAGGGTTGGGGTGGGCTAACAATGCAATTCATTTAGAGATCGGGTTGGTGGAGCTAGAGGTTAATAGGGAAATGAACAGGCTAACAGGGGTGTGGCACATGCTTTGCACCTTGCAGCTTAGGGACACAAAAACTTCTCAACAGTAGCTGATGCTTATTGAACCGCAGAAATAGAGAGGTTACCCCTGTATACAAAGCAGAACTGCACTTATAAATGTACTTTATTCAGCATTATACAGAGGTATTAATAAAAGAAAACACCAACACTTTTCTGAAGACATTTATGCAACCCCCCCCTCCCAAATAATATTAAAAAGCTTTATAATTGTACTGACATTCCATTTAATTTTGGGCAATTCTTCTTTCTGTGAATCTGTGCACTTCTGGAATGGCCGAATCTCTTGCCACATTGATGGCATTGATATGGCTTCTCTCCGGTGTGAATTCTCTCGTGTCCTTGAAGGGCTCCTAACTGCTTGAAACTTTTTCCACAGTATGAACACTTGTAAGGTCTTTCTCCAGTGTGGATCCTTTGGTGCACTTTCAACAGAGGAGCTGTAGTAAAAGCTTTACCACAATCGGAGCACAAATACTCTTTCAGACCAGTGTGTATTTTCTGATGTTCTTTAAAACGTCCCCTCCATGAAAACGCTTTTCCGCAAATAGAACACAAGTAAGGCTTATCTTTTGTGTGAACTCGTATGTGGCCCTTTAAATCTGAGTCCTGAAAAAACTTCTTATCACACTGATCACAATTAAATTGCTTTGCTCCAGAGTGAATGAGCATATGAATTTTAAGACTTTTTGGCCATTTAAAACACTTTCCACACTGATCACATGTGAACGGCTTCTCTTCAGAGTGAATTAGCATGTGAGTATTAAAGGCTCCTTTCTGTGAGAAACTCTTGCCACACTGAGGACATGTGAACGGCTTCTCACCTGTGTGAAGTCTTTTGTGAATCTGAATGGCTGATTTATGTTTGAAACTCTTTCCACAATGATCACATGTAAATGGTTTCTCTTCATTGTGAATTTGCATGTGACTACTAAGGTTTCCTTTATTTATGAAACTCTTTCCACACTGAGGGCATGTGAACGGCCTCTCACCAGTGTGACGTCTTGTGTGAACAATAAAGACTGAATTACGTGAGAAGTTCTTTCCACATTGAGGGCAGGTAAAAGATTTTTGGGCTTTTGCTCTTTGAGATTTTTTTGGTCCTTTTTCTTCTTCAGTTCTGGCATCATGAAGGTCCTGAATCGTATGCGTCTTCTCGGTTTCATTCGATTCTTGACTTTCCTCTTGCACATTCAAGTCTAAAATGAAAATATAATTATTTTAGATGTAATTTTTTAATCACTTCTATTTGTCCTATGCTATTTTTTGCTTCTATGAATCTTTAAGAACTATCTACAATTCTGTTAATCTAAAAGAAAATGTTTTATTCAGGCTTTTCAGTTGTCATTAATGAAGAATCAAGAATGGACACCAACCTCTTTGTTCCTCTGTATCTTTATCTTTCACTCCACATGCTTCTGAATTTCTCATATTATCATTGTACTCTTCAATAACCTCCATCTTTACAACAGCTTTCATTTGGGAATGGCTTGGATGAAGGTGTGAGCAGTGATTGTTGTTATGAGGTATGGGGGACCAGATCTGAGGGAAAAAAGTACAGTACAGACATTACTTCATACAATTAATTCCACTTCAACTTTATTCAATAATTCAACAAATGAAATGCATTTTAAATCCAAAATTAAACTACTGTGTCTGACACCGGACACATAAAGAAAAGCTACAAGTTGGTACTCAATCAGAATAATACTTTTACCGCAGCCGCGGCAGTAAAATTGGGGTGTGTATTTGCGCCAGTATTGGGGTGTGTCCCAATACTGAAATTACAGCACAAATATAGAACTGAAACAAAATGTAGGCTTTTGTTATTGCATCAAATTGAAGCGAAGTAGGCTAAACGTTAACATTGTGTGCCCATTTTTTCTATAGCTAGAAAGGCAATGCATGTAAATGTTGTGTTTTATACTTGTATTGTGTTATTTTAATTTGTTAGTAGGCCTAGATTCATGAACGAAATAAATTAAACTAAATGATTGTAAAATTAAAACATAGTCAGGACTTGCTAACTGATGTTAGTCGGCAGCATTTGTGTTTTAGGATTAAGAATTAAATAGTATAGGTTTACAGTAGGTTATGATTAGCAAAATTTTCTTTAATAAACAATGAAAACATTTAAACATAAATGTCACATCAATGAGGCTTGGCTTAAGCATAAGACTTTAAGCTCATGCTCAAAAGACAGCGTTCAGACGATAGCTGTGTGGTCAACGCAACAACATGTCTCACGGTGCTTCAAGCGGTCTGTGAATATCAGCTCTACCATCTTCATAATTTTGTTTCTAGTTTAATATGCTATTTGTCAAAAATAAAAACTTCGGAAATGTTCATTTATTGATTCGAAACACTTTTCGGAGCTTTGTTAGCCTATTCATTGTCTGTCATTTTTAGGCGTTTAGATGATAGCGGACAGCGTTTATGTTTTACCGTTCTTGATGCTTAACCCTCTGGGGGCTAAGCCCTTTTTGGTCCGTTTTCTCTATTTTTACATTTGGGCTTATAAACCATATGTAATGGAGATGGAACACCATGTGTTTGGTATCTATGGATTCAGAAGACCCTAAGCTAACATAAGCATATATGTAATGTGTTTATAAAGGAAGTATGAGAAAAATGTACAATAAACTAGAGAATTTCAAAAAATAAATAAATAGATTTTTGTCATTTATTACTGAAAATCACAACTCGCACAACAATAGAGAACAGTTTTTGAACAAAAAATATATTTTTCAAACCGTTTGCTTGACAGACATTTGTAATTGTTCAATTAAATATGTAAAGAACAATGAAATAATGAACTTTTTTACAAACAGCCCCAGGCGTTTTTCATCTGTGAAAAAGCGTTCTGCTCCGAATTTCTCCACGTCACTTTCCAGTAATTGTTCCAGAGCTTGTTCTGCCGTAAATTTTTTACTGCTTCCCATCATAAAAGTGCTAAAACAATATATAATAATATAATACAATAATAATAATAATGCTGTTTATGAAGTTATTCTGTCTCTCTCTCTCTCATATCTGTGCGCTCTGAAATACACATGGCTAATACACCGCTCTGTGTCCTTCTCCACTCAACGGTGTTTGTATATTGCTCATTACTATCCACTTGCAAGGCTACAGAGTCCTCTGATTAGCTAGAATACGTCATGGTAACCTTACTCTGATTGGGTAAGAAAAATATTCCTCCCGAGCGGCAATTTTTCCATTGGTCTTTGCGTGCGGAATATTCCTAACAACATCGATTTCATTGGCCTTATACGCAATGGTATTACGCAACAAGGAAGTGTGTATACCATATACCACTGTTTTCAGTGGAATCTGAGGAAGACGGCAAAAAAGACCGCAACTTTCTATCATTAAAAGGAGAACTCTAGCGCAAAATGAACCTTTGGTCTAATTACACATTGTTACCTAGTCAACCGTTATCTGAGATTTGTTTTCATGATTATCGAATGTAAATAGTTTTATCTCTAAAAACAGTTTAGACTATAACACTAGTATAACGCTAGTATATAGGGCACAGAGTAATGACAAATAAAAATCGCTTGTTAATACCACTAACAAGGCTCAAAATAGCCCCACACTAACACGGTAGCATAATAAGGGTCCCTACCTTCAAACCGAAGCATTGAGAACGTTGTCAGTGTCCAGACAGTTTAATAAGAAGATATTTTATACAGAGTCAGCTTCGCGAATACAGACAGAAGCCATCTTTGAAAAACAGTCTCTACCAGTCGATCTACGAACGCAGATCCAAGTTCGCTGAATTAGCGTTATACTAGCGTTATAGGCTAAACTGTTTTTAGAGATAAAACTATTTACATTCGATAATCATGAAAACAAATCTCAGATAACGGTTGACTAGGTAACAATGTGTAATTAGACCAAAGGTTCATTTTGCGCTGGAGTTCTCCTTTAATAGTTTTTAAGATAATTACAAATTTGTACAAGTATGCCATTTTGGGCGGTACCGCCCAATCCGTCCCCAGAGGGTTAAGAAGGTAACAGATTATTAAAGTCAAGCGCTTTGTTCAATTAATAATGGCACATTTTTACAACATAAATTTGCTACATTCAAGTTGAGCCTCTGTTGCGCTGTACAGTTGACTAAAACCGAAGGTGCTGTTGGAGGCAGATTATCAGCCGATTGCACGAGAAAATGAAGATGATGAAGCTCGTCTTTAATCAGCTAAATTATTGTTTTGTGAAAGTTAATAAATGGTGTTATAAATTGGGGAGATGATCACACAACATTGTTACCTGAATTTTTATTCTTGCTGGCACATTCCAACAATGGATCCAAAAACGTATGAGGACTATAAAACTCAAGGCACATACACATTTGGCATAAAAAAAGACCAAAAATATGTAATTCGCAGACGTTCCTCCAATTTCCAAATTGATGGTAAGTAATCTATTCTAAATTATTCTAGACAGTGGAAATAGCTCTAGATAACTCCACAGACAGGAGTGAGGTATGACACACCAAGACTTGCTACAAACAAAAAGTCCATACTTGTCCATTGACTACAGCCTTCTTATAATTGACTTGGCAGCAACTAGAACATCAAAAATAACCTATCCTGCAGTTTAAATTAGCCCATATTTTTTCAATGGGCCTTCAGAACCTCCTTGGAGGTTACCCGTTTAGATTTGACTAACAATAAAGCTATTTCAATAGATGGCCAACTTTACTTCATCTCCTTAAAAAATGGTATGGGTTTGAGAAAAAAAAAAGTGGTGGTTGGACAAAAAGAGGCCAACCAAATATTCTCAGTATTCCATGCCAGCCCCTACGGAGCACACTGTGGAACGGACAAAACAAAGCTTGCCATTTCAGCTGGGTTCGAATGGCCTGGAATGGGGTGGGCATTGATAAATGGGTAAATACTAAATTGTTCCCTTTTAAAGGTGCTCTAAGTAACTTTTTTACCTTAACTGAACAGCTTCAGAGTCAGTGGAATGGTTATATTACTTATTTTGGGTTGAATGGTGGTGGTTTCGCACCCCCCTGGTGCTCGAGAGCGGAAAAACCGCACTTGCAACTTTGGGCCGGCGGGCCGCCGGCCTCGCCGTCAGGAAGTATCGCGTGATATCAGGTCTCGCGATGTAACGAATTGCTTGACGGCACTGCACACGTACACGCCCCCATTCAAGCACCGGCTAGCTATAAGCAAAGGGCAAGATAGATTGAGTTATGGCTGAGCCTGTAAAAATTAAGCAGAAAGCTAGGAAATCGTTGTCGGAGGACCAACGAAAGAGGAAACGGGAGACTGACCGAGCAAGAAGTCAGACTCGAGTAAATATCGGACCGGCTTTTTCAGAATGGCGAAAACTGAGAGAAACAGAAGCCTGCAAAACGGATGCTGAGCTGGCCTTCTTGCTGTTGCACTTGCAAGTATCTTTGGAATAAAATGTGTTTTAATATTTAAATTTCAAGTAATTGTGACCTCAGGATGTTTGCTATTGTCTGTAAAGGTTTTTATTATGATCGCTGTCTGTTACGGGCTTACTAGTACGCATAGTACTATAACTATGATGTTAGCATTGTCATTAGCAAACACATTTAATTTCTGTAGTTGTTTGGCCGTTCCTCTGTCGGTTTTAAATGTGTAACTTCGTTCGCAAATAAATAGATATCAAATTCTTCAAATCAAGACACCGGTGTATCCTGCCCGCGTCTAAATGGCTAGCGGAGATTTTGGCTTGATCTAGCTAGATGGATGCTGCCCTTCTATGTGTCTAATTTAGCTTGTGTACTCAGACGAGGCTGAGGTTGACGTTGCAATATCACAAAACAGTTGACGTACATTACAGAAATGAGTTGAATTACGATGGCCTAAGTCAACGTGTCTGATAATAGGCAATAATAAACATGTTGCACATATCATGATCGAGCTAGAAAAAACGTTCTGATGTTTTCTTAGACAAGCAAAGGTAAACCGTCATTCTACCAGATGAACTTATAGACCTTGCTAATATAAATTTAGACAAATTAGCCTCCGATATATATATTTTTTATGCTCGTGCCCACTCTCCCCAAAAAACAACAACACGAAAGCAGTAGTTTGCCTTGTTCATATTGTTCGTTCCCGGTAAAAATACTAGTATGCATGACAACACAATAAAAATTAAAAAAAATCGCCATCAGTTGGAAAGAAAATATTGCTTTTCTTACCTCGGGAGACATAGGCCTAACTGGTTTTGAAATAGCCGGTTCCTGCTCAGCTGGGTTGACAGCTGATCAGCTGGGTTGCTCGTGGCGAGGGGGAGGAACAACAGTTCGTTTTTACGACAGTGTGTTTGAAAGCATTTACTACCAGACACCAGGGGGGGGCGTCGTAGAGAAAAAACACCCAGTTCTGCCTTGTGTCCCTTTAACTTTGCTGTGAAACATACAAATGGATTGTTTTGGAATGCATGTCTCATGTGCTTATTACTGAACATCAGGTCCCCAGTGCCAATATAGCAGACTGTCCACCAGGCAGGAGCCCAAGTACATCCCAATATGTGCATGTAAGCTTGTCCACAGATGTGAATGGTTTTTGAGACTGGAGTTCAAATAATTTAAATGTATTTATTATTTTAAATGTATTTACTATTTTTATTTTAAGGTGGGTAAGCCTCTGGAACTGCTGGGCATGGATTTAGTGAGGAAAGTCACCAAAACCAACCAGGGAAATGAGTACATTTTTAAACAGCACAATGGAATTTGTGATAGCAGAGGACACCATATCAAAGGCCACTTCTCTTAAGGAGAAAATGGACAACATTGTAAAAAAAACAAAACAAAGGAAATTAACAAAGACCAGGACAGGAGACCTTGGGTGGCAAATCAGACACCATTTTTTTGTAGGGCAGAAGATCCTGCGAAAAAACCATAAGGATCCAGCAGAGGAAAGGGGGTAAGCTTGAGCAGAGATGATTGGGACCGTATCCATTTGCAAGACAAAAGCGCAGATTTAAAGGATGAAAATGGCAAGATATTCCCCAAAATCAACACTGACCATCTCAAACTATTTAAAGAAGACACACACCGGATACCCCATAGAATTACCCAAGAACCACAACATTGAAGGTAATGATGTTTCTTTATGTGCTCTTTTCTCACACCTGTAAACCTCACCATCACCAAGTCACATGAAAACCAGCCCCCAACATAGGGCTGGGCGATATGGACAAAAAATATTATCACAATAATTGTTTTATATCAGTCGATATCGATAATTATCCCGATAAATGTAAAGACAGATTTTTGCTCCGAAGTAAAAGTTGTAGAAATTGTTAAATTGTGGTTTTAAACTACTCTTTATTGTCAGAACATATGACAAACACTTGCTAAACCGGTGAACATTTCACCTAGAACATTCAAACATTTGTCATTTTTCCTTCACAAAATAAATATCTTTATTGGAAAATTAATTTCCTGACTTTGATGGCACATATCTTCAGCACAGTTTTCAGTGCTGGCTGCAATATTAATATGACATGTTTTGGATCGAAACCACTGATCTATATGGTAAGGACTGGGCGAAGGGTGAATCGGAATAACTAAATACATTCTTGCTAAAGAAGAAAGGAATTTCCCCATTAAAGACATTTTAATGAGATATATTTTATATGTTGTTATGTGGGTCTGAGTGCCCAGGGCCTATGAAGATACCTGACTGTATTGTAGTTCTAAACGAACGATAAATAACTGTATTATGCATTTTAATGAATAATCCAGCAAACTCACTATCCTAACAAAGTCTGTGAAACTTCCCCCCAAATCCAGCTAACACTGGCCGAAGTGTCCTGTAACGAGTTTACGACCCAAAAGAATGTGCATAGACTCAATTCTTTGCTGAGAAGGAGAAATAAAACCTGTTCAATCCTATATATTGTATATATGAAGAGTTCAGAAGCAAAAGCCTCTAAGTGCCATTTGAAATTTTCTTCTAGAATGATAATTTTTATCAAGCTTGTATATTTAAGTTCAGTAATTTCACTTAAATGACAATTAATAGGTAATCTTCATTGCCATTTAAGTGAAATTACAGAACTTAAATATACAAGCTTGATAAAAAATTATCATTCTAGAAGAAAATTTCAAATGGCACTTAGAGGCTTTTGCATCAGAACTCTTCATATTTATATATATATATATATATAACCATGTGATAAATGTATTGCCATGTATCAACTGTTCCATCTCATGGTTTGTTTTCATGTAAACTCTAATACTTAATGTTTCAAACTCTGCAAACTAGGGTTAACCAAAACTCACCTATACCGTGTTTGGTTTTGATAAATTGGTACTTTGGAGATTGGAAAGAGTGTGCATATGATATGTTGGTATATATGAAATATGATACAAATGATTAGTATTACAAGATCTTCCCTAGTCCTCTTCATCAGAAACCAGTCCACGTTTAGGACAAAGACTCGTAAATCAATGACAGAGCAACTTTCCCGCCTGGAACTTCTACCCTTCTTATTGGTCGAGCCAATGAGAGGTGGGACACGTTCTCTAAGGCTATAAATTGCATCCACACCACAAACTCCCCCTCTTGTCTTACTCTCTCACTCTTGCCAGGATGTGATTCCTTCGTGAGTCCCCTTTGGGGATCTCTTTCTTTTGTTTTGTTTCTGGTTTAGTTTATGTTTTTCAGTCTTAGATAAGTCTCCGTGTTTAATTCCAATCGACGAGTGAAAAGAACACCGCGTGACATATCTCTTCAGCAAATCCATCTACAAGGGACCTTTAAACGAGCGCGCGCTCGCTTTGAAGGAGAAACACGCGCATGTGACCACGTGACGCGCAGGACCGAGAGACACACACATGCTTCTTCACCAGCCATGCAAAGAGTTTACCTACCTGTGCAAGTATCCGTGTTTGATCACGCTTTTAAGATGTGTTGAAGTCTTGTTGTCTCTCAAAGTTCCGTGTCTATGTGAATTTGCTATTTAGAAAGATCCTCGGGTCTCTCTAAAACTCCCTCGTGCATAACTGCAACTTTCTAAAAATTCTCTCTCTCTCTCTGTCTCTATGCATTTCTCGTTCATCGATGCCTTATCGTGTTTTGTTGTTTATTATGTTTGTAAATACATATATCCCATGTAAATGCATAAGTAGTTCTGTATTAGTAAATTTATTATACTCAGTTTGATTGACTTACTGTGTCTGCTCATAATTCCGGTCCCTGAAATGTCTAGATCAAAGCTACGAGCTTTACAAATTAAATATACCTTAAAGAGTATTTGTTTATAGGGCGGGAAAGCTAATTCTTGTGGCCACAGAATTAATTTTCCTAAACTCTATAAATTAATTGAGCGAATTAATTTTACCTGTTTTGTGAAATGTGGTCCGTGTAATTACTTGCAACCAACTTGTGGTTAATCGCAAGGATTCACATGCATGCAGGTAACAGGACATATCATCCCTTACCGGGAGATTTATTAAAATGTAAAGTTGATCTGGTCCAAACCTGTATGAATAATTATGAATTATGAATTATTGTATGCAAATTCACCATGGATTAGATCCCGCCCATGAGTCTTTACAATATAGAATGACTGGATAGCTCATGACGTTCTAAACTGCCAGCCGGCAGTGAAACCACCGGAAGTGTTCGAGCGGCCATCTTACGATTCCCTACCAGCAGAGGGCTCCAATGGCGTTATACAGAGATTGGTGGCTCTGAAGATGATCCGCTGTGCAACATACAAGTGTAAAATGACGTTCACAAAAGGATGTAGGAAAACTGCCCACAGGTTGTAATTTAAGCCCTATAAGTAATAATTTATATGCACAATTGTCGCTATTCCAGTGTTGTTTTCTCCAAGGCAAGATCAATGCTTCTTCAACAACAAAATACGGTAAAACCGTCAACAGTAACCTATAAGAAACCTCCGAGCAGCAATGATCAACACAATTAACGTTAAGTGTCAAATAGCGACACCATTTGACAGCTTCAAAAGAGCTTCGTGCAGAGTCCGTTTACCTTACATTCACCCATACAATTTGTATTATGCATTCCCTGAACATGTACTTGCTAACTAATCAAACACTTTATTTGAACAAACTACTTAACCACAATCAGTCTTCCGACCTTTTACTGTCGTGTCGCGAGGGAGAGAGAGCAATACAGTGCGTGTTGTTTGAAGACGGGCACGCGGCCGGCGGCGCTATCTCTCTTGCTCGTTGATAAAATGATTTTTAATAAATCTTGAACGCGTTAAACTTATTCCCTCCCTAATTTCGATTGAACGAATTGCGACGTGGCCACAATATAGTAAAACGTGCTGAGGTATTCGTGGCCACGAAACGATATTCACCTGAATATTCACCAATTCACAAAAATAGTTTTAGTGAACGTTTTGGGGTTTTAACCTATACCACTGATTAAGCTACGCAGAAGTCCCATAAGTAAATAACGAACACTGGCCACTTAAAAAATAAATATGATATTTTAATGTGGAGAAAAGTGTCTTCTTCATTCAAAGGGCAAATCACAAAATAAAACACTTCTTCATTAGCTACTGCCACCTGCTGTTAGCCTAGACAGACACTCTCCAAGCTCCTCTCCCCAATATCAAAGCAATTTTTAATAACCAGGAAAAATTTCCGACTTTAAACAAATACCCATTTAAAAAAACACCCTTAGGGTGTTTGCGTTGTAAGAATGTACAGGGAGACTTTAAATTTAAAAACGGTGTCTCGTTAGGCAATGTTTTCTCAGTCAAATCATACAATTTCCTATTGATTCAATAGAACGCGTGAGCTCACTAGGGAATACCAAGATGGCTGCGCGGTGGCTTCACTGTTTATGACGTCATGAGCTATCCAGTCATTCTATATAGATCAGTGATCGAAACACATATTTGACAGTGAGTTGACAGTAGTATTAGCTTGAATTTGGATGTAGATTTACTATGTTAAATTTATGTTCATTAACAAAAACAGTAACATCTGTTTAAATTTTTTTTTTAACAACCTAATTTTTTTTGGGTAAAATTTAATTTTCTGACTGTTTGAGTTTTATTAAAATTAACCATTGGTCATCCAGAATCATGCATTCAGATCATGAAAAGATCGTTGCGCATAGTGTTTCTCCTGTTTGTCAGCGCTGTTTCATCTGCCTTTAAACTGGTTTAAATCACTGAGAATTCAAGCACTTCTCACTAGATCTCGTGACCGAGACCGATCAGAGTAAACGCATCTGAACTAGTGAGCTCGTGCTGCGCTGCCGTTTGGACTTTGAGACGAGCGGATAAACGGTCTGTCAAATGAGTTCAAATGAGTTTCATTCTGCTTTTTGCGCATAAACATTATGGAACATTTATCTAATCTTGATATCGTTTTATCAAGAAAAATTATATCGAGATAATTATCGTTTTATCGCTTTATCGTTTATATTTTAATGTGCACGGCAAAGTACATTTCCTACTGCACTTTGCAAAGCAAACTCGACACGAGGTCGACAAAAAAATTGTGAATGCAGGGATGAAAGTGAAACTCACCTTAAGTCATTATCGAAAGATGATGAAATTGTCGACAGAAAAGGTAGCACGAATTTAGTTATATGGAAGTGGTTCGGTTGTTTGAAAAGAGACGAGGCTCAGATTAAAACGATCAGAAAAATATGTCGCCAGTCAGTGAAAACCAAGATTGGCAACACGACCAACCTATTCCATCACCTAAAAAAAGTCCCATCCCAGCGACCACACTGAAAGCATGAAAATGACTCCCGTCAACAAGTACTAGCAGTGGGGCTGTACCAAAACAGAAATCGATCTTGTCATCCTTCGTGGCCATTACCCCTAATGAAAAGTGTTCCAAAATGGCGACTTGCATGTACAACATGTGGTTAGTGTGAAGCCAAATATGTGAGATTTATTTGTGTTAGTGTGAAAATGGAATGAGTGTTTATGATGATGCGAAAACACTGTAACAGGTCCATGTATTGGGATTGATTATAATGTGTTACAGACAAAAGTAACTTCTGAAAAGCTTTATTGAAAAGATATTTTCTTTATTGGAATGTGTTGAGTAATAGAGAAACGAGTAATTGTTGTTCTGTAAAGTTACTTATGTTACTGTTGTGAATGCATGTGAGAGTTAATTAAACTTTGCCGGAGCTTGCAGCCAGTACTACTGTCTCATAGCGGTAGCTTTATTATTCTACAGAGAAACAACGCTGGCAAAGGGTGGTTCATTCAGATTATCCATCCAGGCTCCCCAGTCTGGAGGCGGGTAACAATTGCAGACAGCATATTTTCTGGACAGCCATACTGCCGAAATACTCTCCGCGGGTCTGGAGGATGCACTCGCATCTTGGGGCCTTAGCGAGGACCGCCAGGTGTGCATCACAACGGAGCCAAAATTGTCAAGGCTGTCTCACTTAAACACTGGACTCGGCACTGCAGTGTTTCGGTCACTGGCTGCATCTAGCTATTGGTTAATAAGTTAATAAGCATCTAACATATAAAAGTCAAGCTTTCAGAGCTAGAAAAAAAATGGCATAAAAATCCATTAGGATATGTTATACATTTTTATAAGACTGCCCCGTTTGACTATACACATAATTTAGAAAATGTTGGAGTATTCACACTTACCTAACAAACACCAACTTGTGCGTGGTTGTGCGCTGTAAAGGCAGTGACATCGGAAAAAAAAATCATCTAGCCCTGCTTGACGCTATTAATAAATAATGTTCATGTATATTAAGGATGTTAAATCCCATTAATGTTTTAAAATGTGTGTAATGCATCTATTATATTCCACAATAATAACTTTATATCATTATGTTATAATATCTCATAATTCATTCAGTTATGATTCAATTATGTTTCTGCTGGCATTGAAGAAGTCATTATGCCAGTTTGTTGGGGCAGTGACCTAGCCTTTATTTAACTCAGAATTGTGGGAGAAAAAGACAGCGCTAGTGTGTGTGGTCCAAATGTAGTTTCACATTATGTTGATTGAGAATGTGATGACATTGTAATTTATCATCACAAAATACTTTATCATCACAAACAAGTGAATTCATAATCATCTTTGCCTTGTAAAGTTTCTAAACGTACTGTTTTCTTCATCATCAGAGGGGAGTATAAAGCCATAGGTGTGTGTAAAAAAGTGGTCAGTGCTTTTTCCTACTCATGGAAAAAGAAACGAGAACTAGTGGCCACTCAAGAGGAGCTCAAGCTGCCAAAGCACAAGTTGATCACAGAATCACCCACCAGGTGGAGGTCTCGCCAAGCAATGATAGCACGGGTGCTAGAGCAGGAGAAGGCCATTGCAAAAGTTTTATCAGCTGATAAAAAAAACAAGGCACTTGTCGATGTGCATAACACATGAAGCACGTATGACTTCAGACGCCTGGAATAGAGTGTGTCTGGACTAGACTTAACTGCAGTTTCATGGATCAACACCGGCTTCAGAATGTGTGTACAGTTGTAGAAAGTCTTGCAAGTTTGGACTAACATGAGTGTGAACAAACACAGTGAACTGAACTGTTTGTGTTGCAGGATCCAGAAGCCTCTCCTCAAATGATGCGAATAAAAGTGTGTGTGACATGAACTTCATGTTCTTCAGCGTCTCAGACTCAGCCTGTTGATGTGTGTGTTCAGTAGAGGCTTGAGCAGGGGCTCGCAAGCTACTCCTGCATTCCCATCCACTGCACTGGGAGGAGGCAAAGGTGATGATGATGATGATGGTGCTGCTACACCTGCCAAATTGCAGAAGACAATCGGCATCTTTTTCAAGAAGTCCTACACTGCCTCTGTTGCAACATCTGATCTCACAGAACAGCAGGCTGAGGCTGAACTAAACCGCTACCTGCAAGCTCCTGATGCAGACAGCGAGACCAACCCCCTGGCATGGTTGAAGATTAATTCAACAACATAACCCCACAGTGAGCCTCCAGGCAAAACGTTTCCTGTGTATTCCTGCCACCAGCTCACCCTCAGAGCGTACTTTTAGCACAGGTATTGTGTCACGCAAAAGGGCAGCTTTAAAGTCAGACACAGTGAACAGACTAGTCTACAGTCTGTAACAGACTAAGTACAAATGATATGCACTTGCTAAAAGTTGTATAGTTTTATGTTTAGATTTTGCACATTTAATCTACCTCTTAAAGCCAGACACTTTTGACACTGACAGACTAGTCTTCCTGGTGAAAATAAAAAAACCTTAAAGTTTTACAAATTGTTTGCACTTCTAGAGTGTTATTTTTACATTTTGCACATTTAAGGTACTTCTAAAAACAAACTGTTAAAACTATTGTAAACAACATTTGTATGTTTAAATCTCATTTACCTTCTTTTGTCACAACTTTTGTTTTTGTATTTATTTTAGCAAGTCATCTTAATATTTTAATGGCAAATGTGTAATCTGTTTTTGTTAATAAACTATACTTTAAATTATAATTATCGAACCCTCTAATTGTTGGGACACTCTGTTAAAGGATTAGTTCGCCTCACAATGAAAATTTCCTGATAATTTACGCACCCCAGTGCCATCCAAGATGTTCATGTCTTTCTTTCTTCAGTGGAAAAGAAATTAAGTTGGCACCATTAACAATTTATATATCGAAATATACATAGTTATTGATCAATATGGGAAAAAATTAGAGATTACATTTGCCAAATCGCCCAGCCCTAACTGTATGCTTGAAAGAGAACCTATACTTTTCTTGTTTGCAGTGCCCTGATGATAGCAAAGGGTGTTTCAGTTTCAAACTGGGTGTGTGAAAGCTTGCCTCACCCACTTCAGAGGGATGCTATATCATGTGGTGTGTTCGCTTTGAAGGTGTGTGATTATAGCATTCTAGAAAATACTAAATGTTCATTAAATACATTACATTAAATAGTTCATTTTTCTTGTTACTTCCTCAGTTTGCAAAACACATTCTGCAAAATAACACAATTGAATTCTCCACATGATTCAGAATTGAGATTGCTTTAACTCGGATTCGCCAATCTAGTATGGCTTTATAAACTCATGAATGTTATTGACATGCTTTTTTTTGATGTGCATCACTTTTATTAGTGTTGTACTGTACCTCATAGATGACCTAAGTGACCTGTGCCACTTTTGTGGAGAGGCAGAAACATTTCATGACTGCAGATGTTCTTTGGGTAACTATGGCTGAGCATTTTTGGTTGGTGTAGCATAGACAAAGTAAGAATGAATGGGCCATTGCTTTAAAACCTTTTTTTTAATTGTTACTCTTATTTTTTTATTTTATAGATTGCCTGTGATGACTGTGGGCGATGGTTCCACGTAAAGTGTGTGGGCAATCCATCCACGGAAGATGAATACAAATGTGTTTCTTGCAATAAAGAACTAAATTGTGAAGCCATTGTTTTTGGAGTTTGTTTATTGTTTTCCCTTCATTTTCACTTTGGTTAAACCTACTTGAAAATCAGTCCTTCAAAGCAAGCATTAGGCTATTTCTTGTATAAAATGTGACATCAAAAGTACCTGTGAAGTGATTGTGGTTCAAATAGTCCTGTGCCAGAGTCTTATCTGTACTAACCAAAGCCTTAATAAACATTACATTGAAATCCATAATACGTTTTAAATTTGAAAATAAATAAACTGAATTGAATTGACAGATGGGAAAAACTCACTTTTAAGCTTTGGAAAAAACAACACTTTTTTAAACTTTTGGCTTCCCGTACATCCAGTTGTGCTTCTTGCTCGTATTCAGTTCTGATGGTACGTATGATAACTCGGCAACTGCGCATGACTTGTAGTATGATTGCGTAAAGGGAACAGGAATTCTGGTAGGGAACAGAATCGACTTCACCGGTCTGTTTTGTTGCTAGCGCCACTGGCAATAATGTCAGCTGTGTGTTCTCGCTCTCTTCTCTCTGACCATGACACACACCTCCTCTCACTCACACTCTCATTCGCTCCGGTAAAATAATGCTTGTATTTTAAAGGGTCATGAAACCCCCCTCTCAAGTCTAGCTCACAATCTTTTTGAAAAATGCAACTTAAATGGGCGTGGATGGCTGTGAGAAGAGGGCAGGGAGTGGGTGTGGTATGGCCATCACTGTCTGCATATCGACTGTCACTAAAAAGCAGTGATAAAACATGAGGAAATGCTAGATTTTTTTATAGCTGGCAAAGTTAAAGTCTAATGAAATACACTGACACTTTATTATTGTCCTTTCAAAAGTAACTGAATGCCCTGCTACATATAGGCCTATTAGCCTGCCCTACAGTAATCGTAATTCTATTTAAAACATATGAATGTAGACTATATGTATAATTATAATGTCATTATAAAATATATAGTTGTTTATATAGATACTATAAATGCATATATTTGAAAATAATTAATTTTCCGTAAAAAAAAAAAAAGTTCCGTGCATAGCCTAGATCTACGCGCCCCCTGAACCCCCATAATAAACATGACTCTGTGGAGGTGTAGGAATTCTCATTATTAGGGCTGTCACTTTTGTGAAAAAATCCTGTTCGATTTTTGAGACACAAGTGTTGATTGAATCGATTGTAAAATCGATTTTCCATGTCTAAAGATGTTTCCATTTTCAACACTAAATATAGGCAAATCCACGGACAACTAACAGGCATTATTAGAACGAGCGTAAAGATGGCGCTTGAGACGCGCACAAGTCAGAAATATTTCTGATGATTTATTGGCGTGAACTTTCGTGCAGAATGACAAACAGGAGTGCAACCGTCAGGGATTGAAATTAACAAAATGAACTTTGGCGGGTAACGCTGTCAAATCACGAGTGTTTCTATGTTTACTCACTTTGCTGGGGAAGTTCGTGTAGCCAAAGCTGCGCGGATTTAGCGCAAATACGCAACTCGTGAGTCCTCTTGATATATTAAATACAGCGTATTGCGCAGAACCTGTGCATTTCTGGCTTGCTTGAACACACACGTCACTAAGCAACAAATAACGGTGCGCTTGTTCACTTGCATTGAAGTATTGCGAATATTAAAAAGCATTTGGTTAACAGAAAAGACATTGTTATTTTCCAATATCCTAACTTACATGTTCTGTGTACTGTATTGATCTGTCCACCTAAAACACATTTTTGGTTTAAAAAAAGAAAGAAAAGAAAAAAGGATGTTAAAATCGATTCCCTATTTTCGTTTTCGAAACTTGTGTTGGTTGGTCCGATCGATTGTGCAATCGATTTTCGAACGTAAAGTGACAGCCCTACTCATTATAGACACACAAACACCTCTGAAGGGATAGAAAAGTCCTCGGGACTGGAAACTTGTTGCGTCCCATGATTGTCTCTCTCATCTACTTCGCGATATCACAGTTTTGACATGTCTGTCATTGGAAAGTTCCACGTGGTGTCATGAATAATTAAGAGATAGTGTCTTCTCATAGGATATGAAAACTCAGTCTCATTAATAATTATGAGACACCGATGAGTCATCAACGCACTCACAGTGCACTGCAACGTCAGACACGATGAAGATTTTAAACCCGGAAGAAAAAAAAAGCGGGAAAAAAACTACAATTTAACCATTTTAACCATAATATTAAATCTAAAATTTGGCTTGGGGTTTCATGACCCTTTAACAGTGAACTGGATATGTTCATAAGCTCTTAAAGGGGTCATATAATGGTACATATGCACTTTTACAAGTTGATTGTACTGAAATGTGTGTTGGCAGTGCCTGTACAAAACCATCAAATAATGATGACTAGATTGGACACCCCTCCCACGATTGATGATTGACAGCAGCGTTTCAACACAGACCCGCCCTGAGCGAGCTGTCATCGTAGTCCGCCATTGTTGATACACTGGAGCAGAATGGCGTCTAAGCGATTGTGGTTGTTCTGTTCTTGGGTGTAATAAGGAACACAGCAGTCATTTTAATGTTCCTAAATTCGAACTGCTGAAGATGCAGTTGCTGAGTTTTCTTTTTGAAGGGAATATTGCCAACGATCAACGTAAATGCTTTTAGTTTGCTCTAGGCTATTTATTTCTCACCAGACTGCTTTATAAACGAGGGTCAGTGTAAATCTGGTTTTGCTAAGAAGCTGCTCCTGAAAAAATAATCAGAATCAGAATCAGAATCAGAATCAGAAAGAGCTTTATTGCCAAGTGTGCTTGCACACACAAGGAATTTGTTTTGGTACTGAGGCTTCCAGTGCACATATACAAATACAACAAGAAACATAATTTACAACAATTTACAATCGGTACCAACTATACGTGTTCCAATCCTGCTGCACCTCCAGAAGAAGTGCGTGTAACGTTTTATTAACCTTTAAATATTGCTTGCGCGCTCATGATGAATGCAATGTTTACACTCAGGGTATATTATACCACGTTTGTAATGAACAACGCGTTAGGCCTATAGTTAAAGTGTTATTAAAAACTGTGTACGCAGGCGTAAAAGTTAACATGGTAACGCTAATGTTAAGTTACACCTGGTTTACTTGTCTGTTATTAAGAAGCAATGTAAAAAAAAAGTTATATCTGCATGAAGATGAATGGTAAGCAAAATACTGTTTACATCCTGCAAATGCATATGATTCAAGACTATTAATACTCCCGCTGCCAATCTTGTTCCAAAATATACCCTCAACTGTCATCAAGGCAACACTCCACATGTGTTGTGTCAGAAACGCCCCACAGAACAGAGGGGCGGAGTGAGCAAAGCTCATTATCATTTAAAGGCATATGCACTGAAACGGCGTGCTGAAAATAGAGCTGTTTTTGACCAGGTAAAATTAGTGTTTTCTTAAAATACTATTACAAATTTTCAATAAAAGTTTAGTACAAAGTTTTCATTTTTCCTAAAGATTCATATTAAAGCTGCCGTCGGCAACTTTTTTTTTAATCATATTCAGCGAATTCGACACTATATTCCGACAGAACAACATAAATAAAGTGGTTTTAGAAAAAAACCCGAGCTTCTAACTCCACCTGGAGCGTGTTATTTGTTTTGCAAAAATCCACCGCTCCCGGTTCATTGTGTCCAATCAGCGCAGGGGGGTGTGAGATAGGACTGTCAATCACAAGTGTGCATGCACACGTCAATCACATGCACACGCCTGAAGTTCACGCAGTAGCAAAGAGCGATGGCGCACTGACGAGCAAGAACTCTGTGGGAGGGTATCCGTTGATAGTGGGGGAGGGGCATGAGAGTTGTAAACATTCAAAATTTTGCCTAAGTCCACTCAATCAGCCAGAGTTGCCGACGGCAGCTTTAACTTATTAACATATTAACAAACGAGGTTAATATTATCATATTAACAAAAATGGCGTTATGACCCCCTTTAAAATGACAGAAGTCCAATATTCCTGCTGCTGTCTGTCAAGTTAATAAAAAATAAAAAAACAAGACAATCACTGACTACTCTTGACTGAATAAGGTTTATTACTTCAATTGTAAGCATTATTCTGTATTTAATTTCAATGAAGATTAGGCTATCCGGTGTTATTTTACATTTGATAAATTCCTGCAGTGATTTAGTTTGTTTGTTTGTAGAAAAGGAGATTATGCTGCATGGAGATTGAACAGACAATAGTTTTGTTTTATTACGGTTAATTTACAAACGTGTCTGTCGGTGTTTGTCTGTTGAGTATGAAATGAAATGGCCTTAAAAGTTCGTCACCTAACTATAACGTTACAGCGCATAATAACTGCGTTGGTGAGCGTTCTGGTTAACTTAGCTCTAGTCTCTTAGAAGCTCTTTCCTAAAGGAAATTTTAAAATATTCGCAAAATATGAAGTATACTTACTTGTGCTGGGTCTGAAGTTAGACCACGAAGCGTTGGTAATGACCCTCTTTTCAGAGACAACTTTTTAGCAAATCCAGCTTTGAACTGACCCTCGTTTGTGAAGCAGTCCGGCGTAAAATGATTTGCGCAAATAAATAATATTTTGACGACTTTCTTTGGCACATTCCCTTCATAAATAAAATCTATCCACTGCATCCTCAGTTGTTCAGATTCCGGGAGTTTATGGAGACTTTTATATTCGTTTGTACACCCAATAACAGAACATTTGTTATGTTTTTTTTGCACAGACATTGTTTATCTCCCGCTGCTACAACGTGGAAACAGAGAAGGCGATGTGAAGATGGGAAGAGGGTTGCCACTTGCCAGGTCCCAGAAAAAGTATCTTCTTCTATTTTGGTGTTTTACGCATCTTAGTGTTGCATTACTGCCACCTGCTGTCTCACTTCGACCAAATTACTATCTTCCAGTCCAGTCCTCCTTAGGAAATCAAACAAATATCCCTTTGGTCATCATTTCCACATTCTACTGTACTTTTAACATTATTCTCTAGAATCTGTACTATACCTATCCGTAGTAGCTGATTCTTCAACTCTTGCCTTTCTTGTTTCTTGCATGATATAAATATGTGCTGATAAAACTTTACAATATGCTCATTAGTTAACATTAGTTTACTACCTTAGTTAACATGAACTTAGAATTAACAATACTTCTTCAGCATAATTAATCTTAGTTAATATTATTTTCAACATTTGCGTATACGTTATTGACAGGGCTTGGCATTAACACCCACCAACCCACCAAATGTGGGTGGATTTCCCTTAAGGAACAAAAATATATGGGAATATACTGAAAAATATAACGCTATTACATTTCCATATGTGGGAAACTAGTGCTTATGTTTTTCAATATACTGCAATATATACATTGACCATGGCTATAATTAAAGGGTTAGTTCACCCAAAAATGAAAATTCTGTCAGTAATTACTCACCCTCATGTTCCAACCCCGTAAGACTTTCGTTCATCTTCGGAACACAAATTAAGATTTTTTTTTGATTAAATCTGAGAGCTGGATCACTCCTTCATAGGCTTCTAGGTAATTTCTGTCTAATTTCTAGGTAAAATCTGTCAGCCCAGAAAAGTTAGTAAATAGGGCCTACATTGTTAAAATAGTCCAAGTGACTACAGTGGCTCAACCTTCAGTTTACCAAGCGATGAGAATACTTTTTTGTGAGCAAAAAATAGCATTATATGTAATATTCACAAAGTTTTATCCTTTATTGTGTACATATATTGCACATACATGTTCCCATATAAATGTGAATGCTGTGCACACACACACACACACAGAATGAGTTACAACAGATTTCTAGTTCCGAGCATGCTTAGCTTCTGACTGTTAAAGGAGCAAATGTTAAAATTAAGTGTTATTTAATGTGTTTTGCTCAATAATATAGGGGGATATCTGATAGTGTTTCATGTTCTATTATTTTGTAATTTAAAAGGTTTTCTGGTATGTTAAGACGAGTAGAGCCTGTGGTTCGGTTGACGATTGGCCAAACATCAATAAGATTATAATGTTATATTTGAAAAGTAATGGCTTATCAGGACTGTATGTTGTATAGTATCTGGGTTAAAAACTTTAGTACATGCAGGTGTATTTGTGCATTTGTTATCTAGCTTGAAAATATTAAACATGTAAATAATAAAAAAAAACATAAGAAATATATTACATCACATTATTTTTCTAAATACTGTATGTGTGTTTATGCTGCATGAGTAAATATACCTGCAATATATATTACACATGCAGTACCATATCTGATCACATATACATATATATATTATGAAGTGTATTACTGAATATAAAATTACATACATTAAGGTATATTAGTAAATATATTGTCACAAATTTTTCAATATATAAAAAGCGGCTATTACTTATATATTTTTCAAAATATTGTAATATATTAACACAATATATTATTCTGTATATTTTCAAATATACTGTTAAACCATTTAATATATTGATCATTCATATATAGGGAAATATATTTTCTTTTCATAAGGGTTCAGCCGTGGCATGTAACGCAGTCACTCCTACTAGCCACTTTGGCTGGTTGAATTTTATATATCTAATATAGGCCTATACTTGTTACATATGTAGTCTTTTAAAAATGCATCTGAAATAATTAAGTAAGTACAATAGTGTTGTCACAGATAGGCCTATCACTTTTTTGATATCTGAAATGAAATAATTTTCCGCCTAACAGATACACACTACCAGCTGAGCTTTCTCGCTCTCTCTCATCTCTCTGACAGCAAGCTGACACACAAACCGTCCATTTACCACTCGTTTCATTTGCTCCGGATTAATATTGTCACTGTTACAAGGCTTGAATTTTGGCATGTGATTGCTCGCATTGTGCTTAATTTTACTTATTCCTGCAGATTTTGTACTCACATCCAAAGTGCGCGCACGGTATAATGCGTCCATGCATCAGGTCTTATCAGTATAATATTAGCAGCCCTAATATAGCCTACCGGCTGCCAAATTATAAGATATTGGAATCATTAGATAATATTAAAAAAAAAATTATGGCAGTTTTTCCCCATGGTATCTGTCAAAATTGTGACCAGTGAAAATACTGAGTGGCTAGTCACTGAAAATTGACTAGCCACAGTGGCTGGTGAGCAGAAAAGTAATAAACCCCCGACAGGGTGATGAGATCTAAATATTGATCTGAGTTGACTAAGGAATGTTCTACGAATGGCATCTACGCTAATTTTAGTGTCTTTGTTTATCCCGAGGTTTTCCCGCAGCCTGCCGGATCCAGGCCGTATCCAGATCTGACGAGGAGCTTCGCCTGGACCCGATGACAATGCAGTGCTGAAGTGCCAACTAGCCTCTCCCTATGGAGGATCCCTTTCCCACTTTACAGATAAAGCGTTGTGGGAAAATTCGGTTTGCATACCTACCCCGAAGTGATAAAATAAAATCTGCATCAAAATTTATAGGCAGGACAAGTAGTCTGTTTAGGCATGGTTTTGTAGGGAATTACAAACCCGCGCACATATATTCAAACGCACATAACATATAGAATCAATTCTTAATGCGCATGTGAACGCCATCAGCGTTTATCACAGGTTTGCGTTTAAAGTCTGTTTAGAGAGAACGGCGTCGTCTTAAGCCTAGTTCACACTACATGATTTTAAGCCCGATTTAAGCCCGATTTGCAAATCGTTGAGCTCACCGACAGGTCAGGGTGTTATAGCGCGCAAATCACGGGGGATTAGCGGGCGATGAACGTTTGCCAATCTGTTAGTATGAAAGAGCGAACAACGCATCAAAGACGCTCGCAGACGCGTCGCCGAGCCCAGAAAAATATCTAGCATGCTTGATATCCAGAGCTGTTGCACGACTCAACCTCACGTGATGTCATGAGCTACAGCCAATCAGAGCAAAGCATGGGTTGAGGTCACTGGGTAAATACGCGGGTATTGCGTTTTTTCTCAGAGCAAATCATCACGCAAACAGTTTGCAGCACTAGTTTCTGTCTGACGTCCATATTCGCGTTGTGTTCTTCTTCGCTGGGTATTGGCGCGTTTCACGATGATGACTGTTTCGCGTCATTTCCAGTTCGGTTTATCGCGTGATTTTTCGTGACAAAACGTGGTTTGTAGACAAGATAGAATCGTTGGGTGACAGTTGTTGTCAACTCGTGTAGTGCGTTACCTCCTGTTGCGTATCAATCACGTTGTGTCGTGTGGTGTGAACAGCTCAACAACTTGAACACTCCTGATTTCACAGAGAGCAAGTCATGGAGTGTGAACCACAAAGTTCAGCCCGACATTTTAAAATTATGTAGTGTGAACTAGGCTTTAGCAGCCCCTAATTTATTAACAAATGATCATTTCGACGGGAGTGAATCAATCAAAACTAACTTTAGCTGGAAAATAAATAAATCAAGAACCGCTATAAAGCCAAAACAATCTCAGTTACCTTAAAGGGGAAATGAAACGTCCATGTTTTTTTGCACTGGTAGTAGCTACATATTAGAAAAATCACCTATTTTATTTTAAAAAGTTGTTAAAACCACAGATATGGTAAAATAATTTTCATAATTTCCTACGTAACGGGGTTGGTTGGTTCTGTTGGTGAGTGAAGTGTTACTGGACCGGAGTCACCGGACTGAATACGCAGTTTTAAATGGAGGAAGACAAACTTGAAAGACCTGTTGAGCCCATGTATCCCATTTCTTGTGCATTTGAGCTGATACGGTGCGGGAACCGAGCAGTGGTAACGTTACGTCGCTATGTCGAACAGCCGGTGCTGGTTTGGGGCGAAGAGTGGGTTGGCAACGCTACCTGGTGTCAGTGTGGTTGTTGTACTGCGATGCCCACCGTGTCACCGAGTCCATCTGCTGTAAGAGGCTGATCATGGAATACTTTGTACTTACATCATGACTATTGATTTAAAGCATATAAAAGAATCTTATACTGAAACTGTTTCTGGTTGTGCTATTCTTACAATAACCATGTAATAATAATAATTTTTTTGTTCAATGTCCATACCAGTTATGTGCTGTAGTGTTGTTAAATCAGTAAAATTACTGTAATTTGGCGTTTTATTAACATAGGAGTAATATGTGTAACAGTAGGGATGTTTGTTACGCTTCTGAGGGATAATATCCTATATTAATATCCATCTGACTTTAATGTTAAAGCATATTAACATTTAAAATTATACTGTCAAAGAGTATATTATAGTTATGTATATATCGTCAGTGTTTGTGTATTTATATTTAAATATTGTCACGACCTCCCCGTCTAGGGTTAGGAAAGCCGATGACAAATAAAAATCAACAGTAATTGATTTATCCCTTCTCCTGTCCCAGATCACCCAAAAAGTACCACAAAACAAGGGTGTCAAAAATTAAGCTTTTTTTTTTATTTACGTAAAAATAGAAAAAAGCAGAAAGCGTGAATCTTGAGGAGGGCTTCAAGCCAAAATAACAAACAAAAGGAATTCTACATAAAAAGTAAAGAATTAAATGTAACTTACCTAACAAAAAGAAAATACCCCCACAGAAAATACAACAACCTTCCCTTTCTCCCTAACTGACCAGTAAACAGGAGACAACAATTAATAAAGAAAGTAATGGCAACCTCCTCCCTACGGCTTTCAAAATAATAAAGTAAACATTAGTCGAATGACATAAGTCAGCGACAGAATGAATAAACAAAGCATAAATAAAGGATAATATTAGTCTGGCATGCCAGACCTACATCAAGATGTTAGGTCTGGGAACTCTCCATTGACAGGGCTTAATACGAGGGGCGGGATAAACGGTTGTCTTTCAAATTCCCTCTGCACGCAATAGGATAGCGCTACAACCAACCAGAGCAACGAAGAAGGTGACGTCTTTTATATCTTCCTTTTTACAAAATGACTCAAGTGCCGTTCTTTGTTCATGTTTTAAAGAAAAGTTTAACTTAAAATCCTCCAGATTCGCGGCCAAAGCCGAATCGAAAGACAGCTGTTCGCCAGCCATTCTTTGTTTTCAAGTAGCAGTGAACCGTCGCAACTCTGTCGTCATTATGTTAAGCCCGCCCGCCGACTCGATACACGATGTGATTGGCCTGACCTGAGTTTGGTTTTTCCAGCTCGAAAGTCAACGGAGAGTTGCTAGACTACACTGGCTGCGAAATAATTTTTGCAGCCGCTAGGTGGAGTCTAGATTTCTAGGCTAGGATAATATACTATCAGTTGACGAACAAAACAGAAACGTAAAACGTTCCTACAAAGGAAAACGTCCTCATAACTCAACCGTGAAAACTCCCACACAATGAGAATTCACTAAAGAACAGCACACCAACGCTACTGATTCTTCTTCTTCTTCTTCTTCTTCTTCCAGTTTAATGGCGGATCGCAAACCAGCATTTATAGGTGCATACCGCCACCTACTGGAGCCCACACACTTCTTCTTCTTCTTCTTCTTCTTTAAGAGTTTTATGGCGGTTGGCAAACCAGCTAAAAAGGTGCATTTACCGCCACCAACTGGACAGGAGTGTGAAGCGTCAATATCGTTAAGCAACTTAAAAAAAAAAAAAAAAAAAAAATACTATTTAACTATATCCTGTCAACCAATCCTGTTTCCCTTAGATATGTTATTAAAGCACTATACACCCTTTTCGCTTTCTGAGCCCACACACTGTCATCTTTCTCAGCTTTTAAACGCTCCCGCTCCCTCATCATAATCTGCCGCAGCTGATCCCAATCAAGCCCTGCACAGAGGAAGAGAGAGAGAGAGATAGATAATTGCACACCGTGCAAGTTCACAACATCATCAAGAAATCAAAGAAATAAAGAAAAAAATAATAACACAATACGATTCATATGTTTTCAACAGTCAATTAAACATCACCACAATACGCCCTTGACAATGAGTCAGCTACGACTGTCATGAATCAGACCTCTGTGGCTCTCTCTGATGGCCACCGGAGGGCACCCTCACCTGAGTATTGACTTTCTCGGACTCCATTTCCCATACACCCCGTACAGAGACTAATCACCTGCACAGGTGTTTACCATTATCTGCTCTACTTAAGCAGCATTCACACTCATACTCATTGCGAAGTCTTGTTTTGCCCTGGCTGACATTTCTAAGCGTTTACCTGGATATTCTGTGACCCTTCTGTGTATGATCTTGGACTGTTATTCTACTGTTGATTCTCTGCCACCTGCCCTTGTGATCTTGCTCTCTGGAACTTCGTCTGCTTGCTGCCTGCCCTGACTCTTGCCTGGTATCATATCGTTTCTGTTTCTGCTCTGCCTCTGATATTCCTGCTGCTGTTGTTTGAATACTGCCTGTTTTGACCCTGAACTTGATTATTAAAGATAATCTGCAAATGGATCCAAATGCTTCCGACCCCTCATTACAACGACATTATCTGCACCTTTTTTATAGCGTATATCTAAGTTGAACTCTTGTAGGACGAGTGCCCATCTCATCAAGCGCTGATTGGAATTAGCCATACGAGCCAGAAATATTAGAGGGTTGTGATCGGTGTATGCCACAATGCGATCACCAGAACTCAAATACACCTCGAAGTGTTGAACGGCCAACAGTAACGCTAGAGCCTCTTTCTCTATAGTGCTAAAGTTTTTCTGACACCGGGTAAATTTCTTTGAGAAATAGCTCACTGGATGTTCGATACCAGCGTTATCTGCTTGCATCAGCACCGCACCGGTGCCATGAGCACTCGCGTCCACTTGCAGGTTGAAAGATTGAACGAAATTCAGGGCAGAAAGCACAGGAGCATTACATAGCAGATCTTTAGCAGAAGAAAAAGCGGATTCACATACTTCGTTCCACACACATTTTCGCTCAGTACTTAAAAAGATCAGTAAGGGGTGCAACAACTGTGGCAAAATTCTTACAGAATCCCCTGTAATATCCAGCCATTCCTAGAAAACGCCTCAACTCGTGTTTATTAGTGGGTGAAGGAAAGGTAACAACAGCTTAAACTTTAGCCTGAACAGACTTAACCTGACCTTGCCCGACTAATTTACCAAGTCAAGTATATTTATATAGCGTTTTTCACAATACAGATTGTATCAAAGCAGCTTCACAGTATTAATCAAAACAACATGACAATGTTCAATGGTATTAATGATCGGTTAATTAATTTGAGTATCCCCAACTGAGCAAGCCAAAGGCAACAGTGGCAAGGAACCGAAAAACTCCATCAAGTGACCTAATGGTGTCCTAAAACTCCATCAGATGACCCAATGGAGAAAAAAAAACCTTGGGAGAACCCAGGCTCAGTCGGGGCCAGTTCTCCTCTGGCGTTTATGAACTAGGGGCCGGATTTACAGTAACTGTACGATAACTTTATATGAATGCCTGGCTGAATAGATGCGTCTTTAGTCTAGTTTTAAACTGGGAGAGCAAGTCTGAGCAACGAACAATATCAGGAAGGCTATTCCAGAGCTTCGGAGCTAAATGTGAAAATGCTCTCCCTCCTTTGGATCTGGATATCCTAGGCATGACCAGAAGCCTCGAATTTAGTGATCTTAAAGAGCGCAATGGATTATAGGGCGATAGAAGATCCGTTAAATAGACTGGAGCTAAACCATTTAGGACTTTATAAGTCAGTAGCAATACCTTGTAATTAATACGGACTTTATAGGTAACCAAGGAAGTGGTGATAAAATCGGTGTTATATGATCATATTTTCTTGATCTAGTAAGAACTATAGCGGCTGCATTTTGGACTAACTGTAGCTTATTGAGGATGCAGGACAACCAGCTAATAAAGCATTACAGTAATCTAGTCTCGAGGTCATGAATGCATGAACTAACTTTTCTGCATCAGAGACTGATAGCATATTACGTAGCTTAGCAATGTTTCTAAGGTGGAAAAAGGCTGTTTTTGTAACATATGAAAAATGATTTTCAAAAGACAGGTTGCAGTCTAATTTAACACAAAGGTCTTTTACTGTAGATGATAAAGTAACAGGGCATCCTACTATGTTAAAGTTGTGTTGTGAGGTTTTGTGGATGGTTTTTAGAACCGATTAGTAGTACCTCTGTCTTGTCTGGATTTAATAAAAGAAAATTACGCGTCATCCAATCTTTTATATCTTTAACACAATCTGTCAATTTGGATAATTTAGCGTGTTCATCTGGCCGTGATGAAATATATATTTGAGTGTCATCAGCATAACAATGGAAACTAATTCCATGTTTCCTTATAATATTACCAAGTGGCAGCATATATATTGAGAATAATAGAGGGCCTAACACAGATCCCTGCGGCACTCCATAGTTTGCTGAAGTTATGATTGATTTTTCTCCATTTAAATAGACAAAATGGTAGCGGTCAGATAAGTATGACCTGAACCAGCTTAATGCTTGTCCTTGAACACCAGTATAATTTTGTAGTCTATCTAAGAGTATTGTGTGATCTATAGTATCGAAAGCAGCACTAAGATCAACTAAAACTAGTATTGAGATACAGCCTTGGTCCCAAGCTAAAAGTAAATCATTTGTGATTCTAACAAGCGCAGTTTCAGTGCTATGATGTGGCCTGAATCCAGACTGGAACATTTCATAGATGTCATTTTCTTGCAAAAAAGAGCCGAGTTGAGCGGACACATCTTTTTCTAGTATTTTAGACATAAATGGAAGATTTGAAATGGGTCTGTAATTTGCTAGGTTATTTGGATCTAATTGTGGTTTCTTAATAAGAGGTTTTATAACTGCCAGTTTGAACGTTCTTGGAACATGACCCAAAGATAAAGATGAGTTAATATTGAGAAGAGGCTCTTCCACTATAGGTAACACTTCTTTCAGTAGTTTAGTTGGTATTGGATCTAATAAACATGTTGTTGTTTTAGATGAAGTGATAAGTTTATTTAACTCTTTTTGTTCTATAGTTGTAAAGCATTGTAATTGTTCTTGCGGGGTGATAATTGAGGCTGAATTATACGGCGCGAGCAAAGATTGAACGTTTACAATTGTGGTTCTGATGCTTTCAATTTTCTCAGTGAAGAAGTTCATGAAATCATTACTACTAAACTGTAACGAGGTATTTTGTTCAGACGACGTCTGTTTATTTGTTAGTCTAGCCACGGTGTTAAATAAAAACCTTGGATTGTTTTGGTTGTTTTCTATTAATATGCTGAGGTGCTCAGCCCTGGCTGTTTTTAGGGCCTTTTTATAACGTGACATACTGTCTTTCCACGCGATTCTAAAGACCTCTAAATTAGTTTGTTTCCATTTACGCTCTAAATTACGGGGTTCTCTCTTTAGAACATGCGTAGTATTGTTGTACCATGGTGCTATACTTTTCTATCTGACCTTTTTTTAATCTAATGGGTGCAACAATATCCAATGTTCTAGAGAGAATGGTGCTCATAGTGCTAGTTAGTTCGTCTAGTTCATCTGTTTGTTTGGGTTCAGGCAGCAGCTGAGACAGATCAGATAAGCTATTTGTGAAATTATCTATGGAAGAATTGTTCTACCTGGTCGATAAAGTGGCGCAGCATGACATATTACAGCAGTACGTAATATGCAAGTTACCATGTAATGGTCAGTGACATCATCACTTTGTGGAATGATATCTATATCGGTTGGATCGGTTCCATATGATATAATTAAATCGAGTGTATGATAGACGATGAGTTGGTCCGGTGACGTTTTGCCTGACCCCAAAGGAGTTTAGTAAATCTGTAAACGCAGCCCCTAACGCATCATTTGAATTATCTACGTGTATGTTAAAATCTCCAACAATTAATGCTTTATCGACGTTGACCAATAGATCTGAGAGAAAGTCTGCAAACTCTTTTAGGAAATCAGCATAAGGCCCTGGAGGTCTATATACGGTAGCCAAGGCTAGAGATAATAGGGATTTTTTTCTTACATCTGAGAGCGTAACATTTAGCACAAGTACTTTTCCTGACGGCGAATTAAACTTGTCACCTGTTTTCTGAGTAACATTAAGGATATCTCTGTAGATTGTTGCAACACCGCCGCCACGACCAATCAGACGGGGCTAATGCTTATAACAGTATCCTGGCGGAGTAGACTCATTTAGATAAGTCACTACTGCTTTGGCAAACTCACACTTACTGAGGTTGAGTGTTAAGGACGCTGCAGCCAAGCATTTCATGACCGAATTCAGGGTGCATAAGTGCCCTTTCCATGTCATGGAATAGATCACAACATCATCTAAATACACTTCACAATTCTGTACCTCAGATAACACAATCTGCATTAATCGTTGGAATGTGGCCGGTGCATTCCGCATCCCGAAAGGCGCGCGATGTCAAACGCTCCTGCCAGTATCCTTTTAAAAGATCGAGTTTAGTCACATAACGTGAAGAACCTACACTGTCAACACAGTCCTCCATTCTGGGGAGAGGAAAGGAGTCAGCTTTGGTGACATTATTAACTCGGCAGAAATCCGTGCGCCGCATTATTAACATCGCGCAACATCATCAACACATGTAGGAAACCTCATGAATTACGGCCGTTCACACAGCAAGCGCAAATTTCTTTTTGTCGGCGTGCATGTTAATCAATGACTGCATTCACACCGGGAGCGGGAACGGGAGCAGCGGCTGAGCGTCAGGCAGGAGCGTCGCGTGAGCAGCCGTGAAATGTTTCCACACCGAGTCTATTTGCTGCACTGCTCACGCTCAATTAAAGAGAAAGCACACTTTTGATGGACAAAATAGCCTAAATATTATTTCACACAAAAAGTGCCCAGAATTCACATGTTTTATCAAGAACTGAAGTAGGCTATGTCAGAAAATAAAACATTAGACTCAAAAATATTTATAGAAAATTAACCCATTTAAACTTGTTTTTATTATTCAGTTTGTACAAGTGATTGCAATAGGCCTGTGTGTGTGTTTTGAGAAATATCTTTATACTGCAAGGCTATATTTATTAATTTTTTTTATTTATATAGGCCTATTATTTTATTGCCATTACCTGTTTTCATACTGACATTTAGTTTGCTAAATATACATCTAAAAAAATTATTGGATATTGGATGTGAAAAGGAAATGGTTCTTCCATAACTGCACTTTAGATGTGTGTGAATTTCTCACACCAGGGGTCATTTATATAGTTCTATTTTATAGCGATTATCTGTTAAAAACATTGTTCTATGCAAATTGTAAAATGTTCTATTAAAGAAAAGATAGAAAATAAATATTTGTGTGTGCTGTAAAGTGGTCAGAAAAAATGAAATCGGAATTGGCTAAAATCGGTATCGGCAGGTCAAACTTAATAAAAATCGGAAATCGGAATCTGCCTAGAAAATTGTAATCGGTGCATCTCTAGAATCAATTCAACGATATCACTACGCTGATTCTCAGACAAATAAGAGAGATGAGACGGCAAATCGTCCAGAATAACAGAGTTTGAAAGCTGTCCACAAAAGGCTTGAGCATCCTTTCCAATTAAACCATCTGTCTCTACCACATAAATGGAAGGCACATCAATAGCATTAACAACAGACTGTTTCAACTACAGGGTTAACTTCAGGCACATCTCTGGAGACATACGCTTTCAGCATAATCACGTGGCAAACTCTGCTTTTGCTACGTCGATCAGGAGTTAGAACTGTGTGGTTGGTTTTTTTCTCTATTTGATATGGACCAGCAAACTGAGCACACATGGGAGAGTTAGGTACAGGCAGAAATACAAGCACAGAGTCACCTGGTTTAAAATTGCGGACTACGCTGGTTTTGTCATATCTGCTCTTCATCTTAGATTGACACTCAACAAGATGCTATTTAGCAACCTCCCAAGCGTTGTGAAGTTGTTCACGACACAAACTCATATACTCCATGATCAGCACGGAGGGAGGATCTTTAGAGTTAAACTGTTCACTTATCAACTCCAAGGGTCTGCGAACTGTATATCTGAACACAAATTCGGCTGGACTGAACCCTAAGGATTCTTGCACTGTGCTCCTTATGGCCAACATTAATAAAGGTAGTCCATCGACCCATTCTTTACCCGTTTCAACACAATAAGTGCAAACATTGACTTTAACGTCTGATGGAAGTGCTCGAGCGCACCTTGCGACTCAGGATGGTACGCGCTTGACATCTGATGTTCAACCCCCAGATCTGTTACCTGTTATCTGTAATTGTTCAAACAGGCGTGAGGTAAAGTTTGTTCCCTGATCTGTTTGAATTACCTTAGGTAACCCGAATATAGAGAAAAACTTAATCAGCTCTTTAACCACGCCTTTTGTTTTGATAGAACGTAGTGGCACGGCTTCCGGGTAGCGAGTGGTTGCACACATTATGGTAAGGAGATACTGATGACCGGACTTAGCCTTCGGCAATGGACCAACACAATCAAGAATGAGTCTTTCAAAAGGCTCTCCTATTACAGGAATGGGTTTAAGGGGCGCTTGAGGAATCTTTTTATTAGGCTTGCCAGCAAGTTAACAAACGTGACAGGATTGAACAAACGCAGAGACAGACGATTTTAAACTGGGCCAAAAGAAATGTCTGGAAATTCAGTCATATGTTTTTGTAACACCAAGGTGTCCTGAACATAGATGTTCGTGAGCTAACTGCATGATTTGATACCGATACCCAGTAGGAAGGACAATCTGATAGACAGTCACCTTCAGAATTTGACGGCTTCCACCAGCGCATCAACACTTCCTCATCCCAAAAATAACCCACCGACACATTTGAAACTTGTGTTTTGTCCACAGCCACACTGATACATCTGCTCAAGGTTAAATCAGATTTTTGCGCAGCGATTAGCTGTTCCCTACTCACTTTTAAGGGAATTTCATTTGCATTCAAATACTCCTCATGTGTAAGCCTGTGTAAGACTGCTATGGAAAGTTACGGTAAGAAATATTTCTTCGAGGTTTCCATCAACTGTGCTGACCTTCTCTGGCTAGTGAATCAAATCAGGACATGAGTTTTAGGTGAATGCTTTCAGGCCCAGGTGTTTTTAATGGTTGTTTATTTAGAATTTCGGAGTCATGTTCACTATCTCTGTCTTTCACTGCCCAGGGGTCTCATTTATAAAACTGTGCGTAGGATCCTTACTAAAAGTGTACGTGCGCCCGAAAGCCAAAATTGGCGTACGCCAAAAAATATTCAGATTTATAAAACCGTGCGTACGCCAGAACTTGCGCAGAATTCCCTTTATAAATCCCAGTCAGCCGAAGATTGCGCGCACATGCGTCTCCTCCCCGAAATAACCATATATGGAGCTTACAACGCCTAGTTTAAATATGCATATCCTCATCTGCATATCATTTGCATATGATTATTCATCCACGTGATACCATGTTAAGGTACAAGACGTTAGGAAAATATGAAATACAGATGTGCCGTGTCACAAATTATTATTAATTTTTTTTAGTAGCCTATATCCTTGCCTTGTTTTTGAATAAATAAATAAAATAGTGTAAAATACATTTCAGAGAAAGATTTTCTCAATCTTTTCCACGGGCCAAATAGTATTTTTAATTAATTTATATTTTTAATGGAAACAGATAGACATGGTTGTGCATTATTTGCATGGAACTATTTTCTCAGACAATCTGCTATTATCATGATTAGCAATTCTCTCTAGATGAAACATTAAAACACAGCATGCCAGAGAGAAAGTGTTCAAAAGCATTGCATCCACAACAAATATATATTTCTATTTATTGAATATAATTTTGTTTTTGTAACTTCTCAGTAATGATTTCATGTAGTTTAAGTGTTTAACTCCATTAATGAGAATGGCATATTTAATCTAAATGTTTATATCATAGTTTAAATCATTCTTTCATTTATTTAAACTGTTATTGAGAACATGCACTGTATTTATTAGGTCTCATTACGGTTTTACTTCATCTGCCGTTGGATTATAGGCTATGCGTCAGTTTCACTAAACGGCCCAACGCGCTCGCTGGCACGGACATTTAAGAAGGGATGGATATTGGCTTCAAGTGATAGGCTTGGTGAGTGAAATTCTATTTGTAGGCTATTATCTTTCTGTAGCCTATAGGCTATAATTTTCTTTAGATTTTCGGTCTAAAAGTGACCAAAAAGACATTTAACTCCAGCTCACCATCGGTGTCGCCAATTCCCTTTGTCTCCAGAATGTGCGTACGCACGGCTCAAAGTTAGCTTAAAGGTGCGCACATTCTCCCGTCAAGTTTGTTTTTTATAGATCACAACCTTTGCGTGGAAACTGGCGTACGTACGTTTCCAGCCCCGTTTGTGCGTACGCACGCTTTATAAATGAGACCCCAGAGCCTTTAAAGCCAACCAACCCTGTGACGTCACAGGTTAGAATACTGCACAATGGTGGCGCCCTGGTCGCGAAAGATATAAAATTTTCTTTTATATGTTTACATTTGTCATGTTTCTTATAGAATTGTTGATTATAGTGGAAATCCATCTTGTAAATCATGTTAACTTGATTGACTGCTTCATTTCCCCTTTAAGGGTCTTTAAAAGGCCTTGCCTTGAACTAGAGTGGTGGACACAGAATGTTTGACTCTTTTAGAATCGCCTTTGACCACTTCAGAGTGGCTGTCTATGGGCATGTACAAACATGTCCTTAAAACAACCCTTAACGTTTGTTTTCAAAACTGTGCAACTCACAGAGTGGTTAGTGGTGTTCGTTGATGATTAAAAACAAATATATCGGCGCAATGTATGATTTTATGAGCTATAGTGGAACTATTTTTTCAGATACCTCACAACCGCGTATAAACTTCCGCTCGATATTTGAGTCTGAAGCGTTAGCAAGTCAAGTCAAGTCAAGTCACCTTTATTTATATAGCGCTTTTTACAATACAAATTGTTTCAAAGCAGCTTTACAGAGATAACAGGAAAACAATGTTGTAATAGTATTGTTAAATTCAAAATTAAATGTTAAATGTCCCCAACTAAGCAAGCCAAAAGCCAATGGCGACAAAAGCGAAGAGAGGCGAAAAAGGCAACAGTGGCAAGGAACCAAAACTCCATCAGGTGACAGAATGGAGAAAAAAACCTTGGGAGAACCCAGGCTCAGTCAGGGGGCCAGTCCTCCTTTGGCCAATGAACGAACAGTGTATGATTATGAGTTAGGCAGCATAATGTCAGGAGTTAGCACACTCCCGACCACTTGATGGCGACAACCACTTTGCCGTACAAGGACGCTGTACGGAACACGGCGTCTAGCGCATAGACAGTAAAAAAAAGTCTCGCGGGACAGTCACAGTCGAGTTCAACTTCAAACCCAAGACCTCAGCATTGCACCAAGCCATCTAATATGGTAAGAATTTGTGCAGTCAAAAACTGCGGTAAAATTCCTCAAAAAACTAGTTGTCATCGGCTTCCTTTCCACAACCCTGAACGACTAAAGTTGTGGCTTTCATTCCTCGGGTTTGACATAAAGACACCTTTACATGTTCTTCGAGAAGCTGACCATCGTGTTTGTGCCTTTCACTTTCAGCACGGGGACTATGTTCAATCTACAGGTTCTCGAAAAAAGTCTCCAAAGAAACCGCTGTACCGGCGCTTAGTCAGGGCCTGCGGTATGGGGATTATGATTGAATTATGATATAATTTACAAAATAATATCAGTTTAATTTAATTCACATTTCAGTGAGAAATAATAAAAAGATATGTCTACAAACTGCTCATTAGCTGAAAATATAACAAAGCCAACATAAAACCACAGTGTGGCGCTGTGAGGAAACCCCCCCCTGCCGCATTCAAAACAAACAGATGAAAATTCTCCAAAAATGGACATTAGAAAATGCTTCAAAACCACAGTTTCTCCTTCCACATCAGAGCATGTGAGCGGAGCGGTGTGACGCTCAGCTCAATATTCCACTCTATGCGCGTGCGCTCCACTCAGTCGCTCGCGTCCCAAGCGAACACTCCACTGATGAATCGCTCGCACTCACCGGTAAAACAAATCCCGCTCAGATCCCGCTCAGACATAAAATGTCTCTGTAGGCTACTTGCTTTCTGTTTGTACTTTGTAATGAATATCTGGAATATATGTATAAATTACAGTAGCTAGGATTGTAAATAGAAGTTATTTTGGGGTGATTCTGAATAAAAGTCTGTTCTATTTTTTCATTTAAATGCATTAAATTAACTTAGTTAAAAAACATGTATAGCCCTTTGGCAAACTTGTCTATTAAATGCAATAACTGAAAAGGTATATTTGATTCTCGTTATTTTATTTCCGTGAACATAACTGCAGTTGCAAAACAGGCATATTAAAACGTGCGAGTGCGCACACACAAACAAGATGAAATGCATGTAGAACTTCACAAAACACATCTGGACTATCATGCTCATAAAAGAACACACAGGTGAAATGCACTTAACAACATCTTATCAAAGCACACCTGGATGATTGACTGGCATTAGTAAAAGAAACGCGCGTTCTAAAGTTTAAATAGACCAAAACTGCGGGTAATTGTGGTCTATTTAAAAACGTCTCAATCTTTACATCACTTTAGAATTTACTTTTAGAAACATTAGCTAGGACAAAGTATTAGGTTTCAGGCTCATGCGGTGTGCCCGGGACAGTAATTCAGCGGCGGAAAACACGCGCTCAGCACTGGAAGAACCACTGGGGATGCTTAAGATTTTCCGGACGACCCTGGCTAGTCGAGGGATTGATCAAGCATTGGTTTTCCAAAATCCTAGGACGTCTTCATGTGGACATTTTCTTATTGAGCACAGGTACTCCTCCATCTCACCTCTGGCACTGTCAGCTACACTCGAGTTGCTCTCATATGAGCCGAAAATGCGGGCCTTCTTGGGAGCGCTTCTAGCCTCAGTCACTGTGTCCACTGCAGTCTCCACACCACTGCATTCTGCCTCTTTTACAAACATTTCAAGAATCTCTACGAGTTGATTGCTCACTGTACCATCTCTAATGATCCATCCAGTTTTAAAACGTGGATCCAATACAGCCGCCAACACAAGGTGCTTGTCAGAGTAAAATCTGTTAAAACGAGTAGAGACATTATCTGACAGTGGCTGCGTTCGGAATCGCATACTTCCCTACTATATAGTAGGGGAAAAGAGTAGGCGAGCGAAAAAGTACGTTCGAATCCTCAGTATTCATAAAAGAGTAGGCGAGAATTACCTGGGTGACGTACTAATTATCACGAGATTTGGACGATAGTGCGTTCAAATATCCCTACTTTCCTACTATATAGTAGGCTAAAACAGTATGTTAAAGAAGCAGTACGTTCGAAACATCAGTAGTCATAAAAGAGTAGGCGAGAAGTTCCTGGATGATCTTCTGCTTTCGCCCAGATTTTTGAGTGCTCAACCGATGGGTACTCATGATACTCTTCTATCCCAGGAGGCCACGCGAGAGCATACGTCATTATCAAACATTACGGAGATCAGCGAGGTGGGGGTTTTCAAAGGTGAGTAAACACGGTTCCTTGTGTTTAAATCGTATGTGTTAAACTAAACGTTTTAACTGTTCAGGGTGTAAAGGAGTTAGACAGTATAGTATAGTTGTGATTTTGCTGTAAAAATATGTTTTATTATGTATAGCTAGTTAACAGGGGAGCTCCTGTCACGGTTGATCAATTCACTGTCTCTCTCTCGTCCTGCGTGCTGTTGCGTGTGTGTGTGGGTGTGGCCGCTGATTATCTCTGATTAGCGGCGCCAGCTGGTTCCACTTGTTTGTCCCTTTATATGTCAGTAACTGCTGTCTCATGTTGTCAGATCGTTGTATGGTTTCCCTGGCGTGTTCCTGTTTCCGTGTCTGTCTTCCTGGATTGTGGATTACCCTGTGTCTCTCGTCGTGTCGGTTGTCGTTGGATCCCTGCACCTTCACTGGACCACAGAGCACAGTTTTGGGACTACCACTGGATCACAGAGCACCATCACCCGCTGCCCACCGAGGTCCCTGCGTCACCCGACATCCTGCGCTGGTGTCCGTCCGACCACTCCTCTGTGTTGCATCCTGTGTGTGTGTGTGTATACATTTCTGACCTGAGTAATAAATAGCGTCTTTGCAATTGCATCCTGCCTTTGTCGTTCCGTAACAGAACGATCTGACCAACGATGGATGCAGCAAGCGCTACAAGCTGGGACGATTTTGCCGCCATGAGCGTCTCGAGAATGGATCAACAGCAAGAGTCGATCGCCAACACAGCTCGGGCGGTCCAAGCGCTTGTGACGCAGGTGTCCGAGCTCACCCAACAGCTTCAACAACTAAGAGTTCCCACTGCGCCACCCACACCGCCCGTTCAACCCATTCCTCCTCAACCCATTCCACCACAGCCGCACGATCAACGAGAACCACGACTTCCCACACCAGAAGGATACGCAGGTGAACCGGAATATTGCAGAGCATTCCTGACTCGTTGTTCCATGCACTTTGCCTTACAGCCCCAGACGTTCAGTCAAGAACAATCGAAGGTGGCGTTTGTTATCACTCTGCTCTCTGGCAAAGCGGCTCTTTGGGGAACGGCGGTGTGGGAGAATCAAGACCCATGCTGCGCCTCGTTCCAGGCACTCTCCGAGGAGATGAAGAGGGTTTTCGATCGCGCGGTTGCGGGTAGGGAGGCAGCCAGACTACTCGCTGATCTCCGCCAAGGTAACGGCTCGGTGTCGGAGTATTCTATCCAGTTCCGCACCCTGGCTGCAGAGTGCCGTTGGAACGAGGAGGCGCAGTGGGACCGTTTCCTGCATGGGCTGGCTGACCGTGTCCAACGGGAGATTTATATGCTGGACCTCCCACCTACACTAAATGGACTCATCGAACTGGCATTGAGAGTGGATGCCCGCCTGAGTAGGATGGGTCGCTTTCAACAGAACCCGCCATTTCGTGGCGCGGAGGGTTCGCGCGCTGAGTACTTGGACACGGTCAGCCCCGTCTCCGATCCCGAGCCCATGCAGGTGGGTAGAGCTCGGCTTTCCCGGGAGGAGAGAGAGCGGCGGAGGTCCCATGGACTGTGTTTATACTGCGGGAAGATGGGGCACTTTATTCACTCGTGTCCAGTAAAAGATCAAGCCCGGTAGTAACAATGAGGCTACTATCGGGTGGGATCTCCGCCAGGAAGACCTCATCACCATCATCCTCTACTCTCCTCCCGGTAAGACTTAGGTGGGCAACCCACACGCACGACACCAAGGCTTTACTGGACTCGGGGGCAGAAGGTAATTTTATGGACTCTGGACTGGCACTACGTCTTCACATTCCTGTTTCTACTCTCACGCACAAGATCGCCGTCAATGCCCTGAATGGACAGCAACTTCCTAACATTTCACATGCTACTGAACCCATCACTCTCACTACATCTGGCAATCACACTGAGACAATAACATTCCTCCTCATGGACTCTCCACTCACACCCATTGTTCTTGGTCACCCGTGGCTTACACAACACAATCCCAGAGTCGATTGGGGTCACAACTCTGTGTCCATGTGGAGTAATATGTGTCATGAGTCATGTTTGGTGTCTGCGTGTTCGTCTGTACCAGTCTCTGTGTTTCAGGAGGAGGTGGTGAATTTGTCAAACGTGCCCGAGGAGTATCAGGACCTGAGGGAAGTGTTCAGTAAGTCTCGCGCTGCTTCTCTTCCTCCGCATCGTCCCTATGACTGTGCTATAGACTTAGTGTCAGGTAAGTCTCCGCCTAAAGGCAAGTTATATTCACTTTCTGTTCCAGAGAGGGAGGCTATGGAGAAATATATTTCTGATTCTCTGGCATCCAGGTTCATTCGCCCTTCCTCATCTCCTGCGGGGGCGGGGTTCTTTTTTGTGGGGAAAAAGGATGGATCTCTGCGACCGTGTATTGATTACCGGGGGTTGAACAACATCACGGTAAAGAATACTTATCCTTTGCCGTTGATGTCTTCAGCCTTCGAGCGGTTACAGGGAGCATCCATCTTCACAAAACTGGATTTACGTAACGCTTATCATTTGGTTCGCATAAGGAAGGGCGATGAATGGAAGACCGCGTTCAATACCCCTAGGGGGCACTTTGAATACTTGGTCATGCCGTTCGGGCTGTCCAACGCCCCAGCGGTCTTCCAGGCACTCGTCAATGACGTGTTGAGAGACATGGTCGATCAGTTCATATATGTTTACCTGGATGACATATTGATTTTTTCATCTTCTCTCCAGGAACACGTTCAGCACGTCAGACGAGTGCTTCAGAGGTTGTTAGAGAATGGGCTTTTTGTCAAGGCGGAGAAATGCGTTTTTCATGCACAGTCTGTTCCTTTTCTAGGGTACATCGTCTCGTCTGAGGGAATGCGTATGGATCCTGACAAGGTTAAGGCTGTGATTGATTGGCCAAGTCCAGATTCCCGTAAGGCCCTACAGAGGTTCCTGGGATTCGCCAATTTTTATCGGCGTTTTATTCGCAACTTCAGCCAACTAGCCGCACCTCTGACTGCCTTGACCTCCCCCAGAACGACGTTCAGGTGGTCCGATACAGCCGAGGCTGTATTCGCTAAACTTAAGAGCCGCTTCGTTTCGGCACCCATCCTCGTTGCCCCTGATCCTTCACGTCAGTTCGTGGTGGAGGTCGACGCGTCAGAGGTGGGGGTAGGAGCAGTTCTTTCCCAACGTTCTCCCACAGACGACAAGATGCATCCCTGCGCATTTTTGTCCCATCGTTTATCACCTGCCGAGAGTAACTATGACATTGGTAACAGAGAGTTGTTGGCAGTCAAGCTAGCGCTGGAGGAGTGGCGTCACTGGTTAGAAGGGTCAGGGGTACCTTTTATCGTATGGACCGATCACAAGAATCTAGAGTATATTCGAACCGCCAAAAGACTCAACTCTAGGCAAGCTCGGTGGGCACTTTTTTTCGGACGTTTTGACTTTTCTCTTTCGTACCGCCCGGGTTCCAAAAACATCAAACCCGATTCTTTATCTCGTATTTTTGACCAATCCGAACGCCCGTCTACTCCCGAGTGTATTTTACCCGAGACGTTAGTCGTCTCCACTCTTAGGTGGGAGGTCGAATCGAAGGTCATGAAGGCCTTAGAAGGGGTAACGCCTCCGCCCGATTGCCCACCGAATCGCTTATTTGTGCCAGAGGAATGTCGGTCCGACGTTATTCAGTGGGGGCATTGTTCCAGCGTGGCCTGTCATCCAGGGGCTAATCGCACCAGTTTTTTGGTAAGGCAACGATTCTGGTGGCCACTTATGGCTCGTGACATCCGCAGTTTTGTCTTGGCTTGCTCGGTTTGTGCCACTGGTAAATCCTCCAATCGACCCCCAGATGGGTTACTCCAACCGCTGCCGGTCCCTTCGAGACCCTGGTCCCACATTGCGCTAGATTTTATCACCGCCCTCCCGCCCTCCCAGGGCAAGACAGTCGTTTTGACCGTCGTGGACCGGTTCTCGAAGGCGGCTCACTTTATTCCCTTGCCCAAATTACCCTCCGCCAAGGAGACAGCGGTAACTGTCATTGATCACGTCTTTCGCTTACATGGCCTCCCGATGGACGTGGTTTCTGACAGGGGTCCCCAATTTGTGTCCAAATTTTGGCAAGAGTTTTGTAAATTACTGGGAGCGACTGTCAGTCTTTCTTCGGGGTTCCATCCCCAAAGCAATGGTCAAACCGAGAGAGCCAACCAGGATTTGGAGAGAGTGTTGCGATGTTTGGTTTCCAAGAATCCTTCCTCCTGGAGCCAACAACTTTCTATGGTGGAGTACGCACACAACTCGTTACCAGTGTCATCCACGGGCCTTACGCCATTTGAGTGTAGTTTAGGTTACCAGCCACCAGTTTTTGCCAGTACGGAATCCGAGATCGCGGTCCCCTCTGCTCACGCCTTCGTCCAGAGGTGCCGCCACACTTGGACGAGAGCCCGTGAGACTCTTCTCCAAGTGGGGGCGCGCACCAAGGCTAAGGCCGATCGCCACCGGTCGAAGCCTCCGATATACGTCGTTGGTCAAAGAGTGTGGCTTTCTACTAAGAACATTCCTCTCCGATCCGTATCTAACAAGCTTGCTCCTAAATTTATTGGCCCATTCCCTGTCACCAAAATCATTAGTCCGGTGACAGTCCGACTCAAACTTCCTCCTGCGTACAGGAGAATTCATCCCGCCTTCCATGTGTCCAAAATTAAACCTGTGTTTCATGCACCTATTAATCCGCCGGTCCCGGTTCCCCCCCCGCCGCGACTCGTAGATGGGGAACCATCTTATTCGGTTAATCGCATTCTGGACTCGAGAAGGAGGGGACGCGGATTCCAGTACCTGGTGGATTGGGAAGGTTACGGTCCGGAGGAGAGAAGTTGGGTTCCTGCTAGAGACATTCTGGATCACTCCCTGATCGATGATTACAATCGACAGGTAAGTCAGTCGAGGAACGCCAGGAGGCGTTCCTAGGGGAGGGGGTACTGTCACGGTTGATCAATTCACTGTCTCTCTCTCGTCCTGCGTGCTGTTGCGTGTGTGTGTGGGTGTGGCCGCTGATTATCTCTGATTAGCGGCGCCAGCTGGTTCCACTTGTTTGTCCCTTTATATGTCAGTAACTGCTGTCTCATGTTGTCAGATCGTTGTATGGTTTCCCTGGCGTGTTCCTGTTTCCGTGTCTGTCTTCCTGGATTGTGGATTACCCTGTGTCTCTCGTCGTGTCGGTTGTCGTTGGATCCCTGCACCTTCACTGGACCACAGAGCACAGTTTTGGGACTACCACTGGATCACAGAGCACCATCACCCGCTGCCCACCGAGGTCCCTGCGTCACCCGACATCCTGCGCTGGTGTCCGTCCGACCACTCCTCTGTGTTGCATCCTGTGTGTGTGTGTGTATACATTTCTGACCTGAGTAATAAATAGCGTCTTTGCAATTGCATCCTGCCTTTGTCGTTCCGTAACAGCTCCAGTAAGCACACGTACGTCTCTAAAGGGGATTTACATAACCATATACATCTTAAACACGCTTATTTAAAATGTATATTTGCATCTGTAAGGAAAATATTGTATAAGTATTGCAGATGAGCAAATCACAACATGAAAAAGACATCTGAGTGATGAATGTGTGCTATTATGCAGGATAATTCACTGTTGTCAACACTGTTTACATTAGACAAATGTGCTGTAAATAATTTTGTAAAATGTTTGTGCATTTTTGTAGGATCTGAAATGTCTACAGACTGGTGTGGGTGTGATATAGTGGATTTCATCTTTATTGTTTTTTTTTTCAAATGCATTGTAGAATTTGTAAATGTTTTTTTTCTAATATTGTTGATGTTGCTTAAATACTTATTTGTGCTTTGTTTAAAAAGAAGAGTGTTATATCCATTTATTAAATTATTTTCGCTTGGCATACCAGTGTGATGACGTCATCGCACGGCTTAGTAGCGCGCGCGCCCGTGGTGTGCTTCATTTAAGAATAAAAACGACGACCAGGAAGCCATCAAGCGCTCGTTTTATTTATTCTTTTATCTTTTTATACTTCTTTTCAGGGGTATTACATGAGCACTGAGGATGAGGAGGCCAGAACTGAATCCTGGAAACGGTGCCATGGATGAGTCCCTCCATCACTCCATCTGCCCTTATGAGACCCTCCATCCCTCCATCTGCCCTATGAGTCCCTCCATCTGCCCTATGAGTCCCTCCATCCCTCCATCTGCCCTATGAGTCCCTCCATCCCTCCATCTGCCCTATGAGTCCCTCCATCACTCCATCTGCCCTATGAGACCCTCCATCCCTCCATCTGCCCTTATGAGACCCTCCATCTGCCCTTATGAGACCCTCCATCTGCCCTATGAGTCCCTCCATCACTCCATCTGCCCTGTGAGTCCCTCCATCACTCCATCTGCCCTTATGAGATCCTCCATCCCTCAATCTGCCCTATGAGTCCCTCCATCCCTCCATCTGCCCTATGAGTCCCTCCATCTGCCCTATGAGTCCCTCCATCCCTCCATCTGCCCTATGAGTCCCTCCATCCCTCCATCTGCCCTATGAGTCCCTCCATCACTCCATCTGCCCTATGAGACCCTCCATCCCTCCATCTGCCCTTATGAGACCCTCCATCTGCCCTATGAGTCCCTCCATCACTCCATCTGCCCTGTGAGTCCCTCCATCACTCCATCTGCCCTTATGAGATCCTCCATCCCTCAATCTGCCCTGAGTCCCTCCATCACTCCATCTGCCCTATGAGTCCCTCCATCACTCCATCTGCCCTTATGAGACCCTCCATCCCTCCATCTGCCCTATGAGTCCCTCCATCACTCCATCTGCCCTTATGAGATCCTCCATCCCTCAATCTGCCCTGAGTCCCTCCATCACTCCATCTGCCCTATGAGTCCCTCCATCACTCCATCTGCCCTTATGAGACCCTCCATCCCTCCATCTGCCCTATGAGTCCCTCCATCACTCCATCTGCCCTTTGAGACCTCCATCACTCCATCTGCCCTTATGAGACCCTCCATCTGCCCTATGAGTCCCTCCATCACTCCATCTGCCCTTATGAGACCCTCCATCTGCCCTATGAGTCCCTCCATCCCTCCATCTGCCCTATGAGTCCCTCCATCCCTCCATCTGCCCTATGAGACCCTCCATCCCTCCATCTGCCCTTATGAGACCCTCCATCTGCCCTATGAGTCCATCCATCACTCCATCTGCCATATGAGACCCTCCATCTGCCCTATGAGACCCTCCATCTGCCCTTATGAGACCCTCCATCCCTCCATCTGCCCTATGAGTCCCTCCATCACTCCATCTGCCCTATGAGACCTCCATCACTCCATCTGCCCTTATGAGACCCTCCATCCCTCCATCTGCCCTATGAGTCCCTCCATCACTCCATCTGCCCTGAGTCCCTCCATCACTCCATCTGCCCTTATGAGACCCTCCATCTGCCCTATGAGTCCCTCCATCCCTCCATCTGCCCTATGAGTCCCTCCATCACTCCATCTATGAGACCCTCCATCCCTCCATCTGCCCTTATGAGACCCTCCATCTGCCCTATGAGTCCCTCCATCACTCCATCTGCCCTATGAGACCCTCCATCTGCCCTATGAGTCCCTCCATCACTCCATCTGCCCTATGAGTCCCTCCATCACTCCATCTGCCCTTATGAGACACTCCATCACTCCATCTGCCCTTATGAGACACTCCATCTGCCCTTATGAGACCCTCCATCTGCCCTATGAGTCCCTCCATCTGCCCCATGAGTCCCTCCATCACTCCATCTGCCCTATGAGACCCTCCATCTGCCCTATGAGTCCCTCCATCCCTCCATCTGCCCTTATGAGATCCTCCATCACTCCATCTGCCCTATGAGTCCCTCCATCACTCCATCTGCCCTTATGAGATCCTCCATCCCTCCATCTGCCCCATGAGTCCATCCATCCCTCCATCTGCCCCATGAGTCCCTCCATCCCTCCATCTGCCCCATGAGTCCCTCCATCACTCCATCTGCCCTTATGAGACCCTCCATCACTCCATCTGCCCTTATGAGTCCCTCCATCACTCCATCTGCCCTTATGAGACACTCCATCTGCCCTTATGAGACCCTCCATCTGCCCCATGAGTCCCTCCATCCCTCCATCTGCCCCATGAGTCCCTCCATCCGCCCCATGAGTCCCTCCATCACTCCATCTGCCCTATGAGACCCTCCATCTGCCCTTATGAGACCCTCCATCCCTCCATCTGCCCTATGAGTCCCTCCATCACTCCATCTGCCCTATGAATCACTCCATCTGCCCTATGAGTCCCTCCATCTGCCCCATGAGTCGCTCCATCACTCCATCTGCCCTTATGAGACCCTCCATCCCTCCATCTGCCCTATGAGTCCCTCTATCCCTCCATCTGCCCTTATGAGATCCTCCATCCCTCCATCTGCCCTGTGAGTCCCTCCATCACTCCATCTGCCCTATGAGTCCCTCCATCACTCCATCTGCCCTATGAGACCTCCATCACTCCATCTGCCCTTATGAGACCCTCCATCACTCCATCTGCCCTATGAGTCCCATCACTCCATCTGCCCTTATGAGACACTCCATCAGCCCTTATGAGACCCTCCATCTGCCCTATGAGTCCCTCCATCACTCCATCTGCCCTATGAGACCCTCCATCCCTCCATCTGCCCTTATGAGACCCTCCATCTGCCCTATGAGTCCCTCCATCACTCCATCTGCCCTATGAGACCCTCCATCCCTCCATCTGCCCTTATGAGACCCTCCATCACTCCATCTGCCCTATGAGTCCCTCCATCACCCCATCTGCCCTATGAGACCCTCCATCCCTCCATCTGCCCTTATGAGACCCTCCATCTGCCCTTATGAGACCCTCCATCACTCCATCTGCCCTATGAGTCCCATCACTCCATCTGCCCTTATGAGACACTCCATCTGCCCTTATGAGACCCTCCATCTGCCCTATGAGTCCCTCCATCACTCCATCTGCCCTATGAGACCCTCCATCCCTCCATCTGCCCTTATGAGACCCTCCATCTGCCCTATGAGTCCCTCCATCACTCCATCTGCCCTATGAGACCCTCCATCCCTCCATCTGCCCTTATGAGACCCTCCATCTGCCCTATGAGTCCCTCCATCACTCCATCTGCCCTATGAGACCCTCCATCCCTCCATCTGCCCTTATGAGACCCTCCATCTGCCCTATGAGTCCCTCCATCACTCCATCTGCCCTATGAGACCCTCCATCCCTCCATCTGCCCTTATGAGACCCTCCATCTGCCCTATGAGACCCTCCATCTGCCCTATGAGTCCCTCCATCACTCCATCTGCCTTTATTGCCTCAGATTATGAAGAGCAGCAATTAGCTCGGGCACGAAGGCACGGCTCAGCTCTGGTGACTTCATCAGGATAAAGCCGCAGAATGGGAACCGCTGTGTTAAGATGACAGTAGGATGTGGGGTTCACCGCCTGTAAATACATGCTTGTAGTTTGAATGAAGCTTTGTTTCATGTGTTGTTGTCTTGTATGCATTTGTTTATTGTGATGGTTACTTTTATTTGTTCTTTTTCTCATTTATTCATGTTTCTTATTGTTGTCAGTATGTAAAATATAATTATTTAATTAATGTACGCATTAATTCATTGCTTGACTGACAATTGTGATTTTTTTACTGCATTTATCTAGTGTGTATTCATGCATAACTTTGTCATATGATAAAACAAATTACATTTTGCTTGTTTTATTCAATTATATCATTTTTAGTATATAAAAAAGTAATATAATTAAGTATTGGTTAGCATTTAATATTTTTATTTTGTTTCAGTTTTAGGGTGGGCTAACAATGCAATTCATTCTGAGGTAATATTCATTTTTAAGGAACGATACTTAAATTTTTCGAGTATAAAATCAACTGTTTTCTCCAAAGGAGAAATCTTCGAGCAGCTGCACGTCTCCTTTGTGCAGACATTACAAACGCAGAGGAAAACTGTTCTAGGTTGTGCTGTCAAGTTACTGATGTTATGAAGTGTTAGTGCACTTGTCGCTCATATCATTTACACTTATAAACTTATTACATACAAGATCATGGAAAGATACCATAGTTGTATCTAACAATGAAGAATCATAATGACAAAACAGAAAACATAAAGATCCTTGGTTTGTGTACATCATAATATGATATTTATACACAGGAAAAAGAACAATAAGGCTAAATATCTATAAATAGTTCTTCATAATAAAAAAAAATGTTAGAAGTCTGAGGAATGAATTGAGAGGTAAATTCATCAAGAAAAAGAGGAAAACTAGGAAATAAAGAAATGAACAAAATCGAGATGACGATTTTGGGGTTTCTTAATAAAAAAGGGATATCGTTATAAGGATAAAACTGCTTAAATCAACCCTAAATGTATTCATGAAATAAATGGGCAGCTGTTTCTTCAACAATACCACAAAATGAGCAACTTTCATCAATATCAAGATATTTACAGATAAATGAATTAAACGTGTCGTTCATATCTTTTAAGTTGTTGCGCTTGTGATAACGCGTCGTAGATCACATGATAACGTCAACATGGCGATGATGTCTGGATCGCATTCATACTCAACGAGATTTGGCTATAAAGTACCTACTCTTTTAGCGCTCCTTTAGTAAGTACTTATTGAAATTAAGTACCTACTCATTGAGTATGCGATTCCGTCCGCAGCCAGTGTCTCCACAAATGCACGAATGTTGATGGAGCGGATGTCAGGGACACTGGACAAAAGCTGTTTGATTTCCATTACAGCTGGAAGAATCATGCCAAGGTTTCCGAGCTCTTTTTGCATAGCAGTTGTAAGCTCTGCCAGAGCAGAGCAATAGCACCTCAGTCAGGGCTTGGAGATGAAGTGCGTCATTCATGGTCAGCTTACTGTGCTCTGGAATTTTCAGCTTGTTTTGGAATTGCGGGTCTCTTTCAAACATTTTCGGTACTGATTCGATCATGTGCAGCTGACTGCTCCACCTGCTGACACATGCTGGGGTGGGACGCACACCTAGTTTATCAGCCTCTTCAGTCTTTAAGGTGCTTTTTCTAATACTCTTTACAAGTTTTGCCATTCGTGTGATCATTTTGTCTACATCAGCATGACCGTTTATTGCATCCTTTATGGCGAGTTGCAGTAAATGGATGGGGCATCGCATATGCAAATTAGATTCAGTGATGTATGTGGCGCTCATGTTTTCTATGATCTGCGCAAAATCTGGCTGGAATGGTGAAAGTGGACCTTCCTCTGTGCCACTGCCACCTTCCTCAAGGACCTCTTCCTCGCCCTCCTCTTCAGTTGAATTTTCATCAAACCCTGGGAGGTCGAATGCCTTTACCATGTTACTTGCGCTGTCAGTCACCACCCTGACAACTCGCCGTTGTAAATTCCAGTGTTGCAAGATACTTTCATATTTATGAAAAATATTCTCAGCGGTGTGGTGTCCTTTAAGATGTTAACAGGACAGCAGCACAGTGTGACTGTTAAACATGAAACTTGCCACAACACCCAGAAAGCTGTGTCCTCTTCTGTTTGTCCAAATGTCTAAAGTAAGCGCAAAGCCATCTCCTAACTGCAACAGCTCTCTAAGTCTGCATTCCATCTCGCTAAGAGCATTCGGCATCAGAGTGTCACGTACTGTACTGTAGCACGGTGTGGTATAGCCGGGCTGGGCAACGCTGACAAAATGACGCATACCCTCACCGTCACCTTTTGTTAGAGGTTCATAATCCACGTAAACCATCTTAAAAAATGCGTCATCTAATTCTTTCTTCCGTGCATTAGACACAGAGAACTGGGGAGTCTGGGGATGCAGGAGAGGAAAAAAATTATTTATCTCCCTTTGATTGGTAGCAGTTTTTCTGTAAAAACAAATTTGCGTACATTATAATAGCGTACAGTAAACTTTCTGTTGCTGTTGCGGCCCTTGGCTCCTTAATAATGGCAGAGAGTCTCTAACAGGTGCAGTAATTTTTTATTCTTCCAAAATCAGCGTGAGCACCGTGAAAACTAGAAGTAAACACAAATTGCTGGTTAATGAACCTTTGGACACAAATTCACAAAAAAAAAACTCACCTCATTTACAGTACATCAAAATGCATTTTGCATATGTGCAATGCAAATCAAAAGACCTTTAAAGTTATTTAAAAATAACAACCAAAGACAATAATTGTCTCCCTTAACACATACACTTTCCTGGTACAAGATAAACAACAAAATAATTTCCAACAACAGTCAAAATAGACATTTTACATCCTTGAAGCCTTTTATACATGGAGCCAAATGATACACACCTTACTCCGCTCACCAAGGGTGCAAATTTTAGATTTGCTGCTTTTCAGAATTAGCCGCTAGCTTGAAGGTCTCTGAACTAAAACAGCACACAAATGTGTGGATATAAGACAAAGCAAACTTCACCAAAAACACCATGAAAAACAGAAATACATAAACTAATTAATATTGTAAAATGAACAGCACCAGGATTTCACAATCTGAGTCAACTTACATGTCCCAGATCTTCTGAGATGAGAGAAGTCAGGCAAGTGCAAATCGAATGATCAGTTATACAGATTCCAGGGGCACACAGCCTCAAACCCAGTCACATGAATTACCTGACTGAGAATGCACTACCTCTAGCGGCCTCCAGTGGCCACTTACAGTTGCCTACATCTAAATTATAGGCCTACCTAATTATTCGGGTCAGTTTTTTATTTATTTAAATTTAACAAGTGGTTCAATAACTTCTGTCTAATTTCAACTTAAAAATAGGCTACATCAACTACAATTATGTAGACTAAAGCCCTATTCGCACGGGATTAGTACTATATGGTGACCTCTAGTCATTTGTAATAATTGCGGAGGTTGTCTGTGATCTTAATCCCGTGCGAATCGGTCATGTCTGTAATTTGTAAAGTAATAATTCCCCCGCAAATTACCTACCATATTTCGCCGAACACCTAGGTCCTGTGGGAATATTAGTCCCGTGCGAATCGGCATCTCTGTGATTTGGCGGATCGTATATAATTTTTTCAAGGTTTTTGTTTCATGCGCGCCTTTTTATCCATCTTTCGCGAAGAATGGAGGCTGCGCTGGAGTGTTTTGATAGTATTTTGGGTGCTGGGTCATATCGCTATACACCATACAACTATACAATTTGCAGAAAGAGAAAGCTGAAAATCATCAGAAGAGCAAAAACAAAAATAATGATTATATGGAGATGAATGGTATAGCAGCATGCGGTAGGGAACATTCTTCTGTTTATGATATATCATACAGATAGACCTATAATAACGGCAAGACATTTCCAAGCAATAGCCTCGACGTCATCCGGGAGAAAAGTCAGTAAATTTGAGTATAATCACAGGCTTCGGTTATCCCGTGCGAATGCGCCACACGAAATTCAGATGTGGGGGGGTAATTTCTAAATCACATAAGGTCCACAGATAGTACTAATCCCGTGCGAATAGGGCTTAATTCATATTGTGTGTTGGCTATAGGTTATTTTTAGTTGCACTGATATGATGATTGCATAACGAATTAACAATTCGTTCCAACCTCACGTCAGCATGTTTTAATAATTAATTTCCTCATTTTATTTAAATCGTACAACATTAACAATTTAATATTTCGATCCATGGTTTAGTAAATCGTGACCACGTTGTAATCATTTGTTTCCTTGTTTTAATAAAACGAGAGTAGCCTACGAATTAGTTCAACATGGCCACGATTTACTAAACCAGGGAACGATTTAAGAATTTGTGGAAACGAATTTAACTCTCACAGTCTCTCCACACTCCCTTTCAATTTCTCCTCCCTGCTCGTTCTTAACTGTGATTTTTACTGTGCATTTATGCATAAGGCTCGCAACTTCCTTAAAACAATATTTGAACTCCATAACCAACCTACTATTGCTTTAGCTAATTCACCAATTCTCGAACTAGCAAATCACAATAGGGCATTCTGGGTTGAGCGAGCGGCGCTGAGCGGACGGAGGGAGCGGAGCGGAATCTTCAAAAAGGCACTCTCCGCTCGGAGGAAGAATTACCGCTCCGCTCCGCTCACATGCTCTGTTCCACGTCAATTAACGATTCTGCTGCAAGACAACGACAGCCCGGCTAACATTTGTGACTCCATGGCCGCTAACATTGCAGCTTCCCAATCTAACGTTAGTACCTGTTTTTGATTTGTTTTGATAAAGGTAACTACATGATGCTACGGAGCCCGGGAAGTCACCTGTGGGAGAAAAAAAAACAATCTGTGGCGACGGTTTTGCAATTCGTCCGCTCAGTTTATAAACCGTACTCACGAATTCTTAAACCGTTCCCTCGGTTTAACAAATCGTGTCCACCGATTAATAAACCGTACCCACAAGTTCCTAATCCGCGCTCTCAGATTTGTAAACCGTGCCTTCAGTTTTTGCAATCTGTACCCACAAATTCATAAACCGTGCCCACGCTTTCGCAATCCGTTCCCAAGGGTTTGTAAACTGTACTCACGGATTTGTGGCTCCTCCCCCAGTCTGTGCCAGCAGATTTAACCAGGCCATCTGTTACGGAATGCGTAGTAGGTTACGCATTGCATTGTGTTTATATACTTTAATTTTCCAAAACTGTAAAAGGTTGTAATGGGTTATATACGGATGTTTTACTCTTCTCCGTAAATAAATCTTGTAGCAGAGTCACATCAATCGTTTGTGGAAATCCAGCTACTACTAAAACTTCTTTGTCATTGTGGAGAGCGCAATGCATGGATGCCAGTGATGCGCAGGTCAATGTATAAACAACCCGCACCCGACCGACGTTTTCAACTAACCTGACCGCAACTCGGACCGCAAAAAAAGAAAAGGAAAATATTGTACCCGACCCGCTTCCTGACCTGCATTTTTTTAAAGTAGAGTGCTCATCGTAGCGTCATTGGGCCATAGACGTAGGAACTAGGGGTGCGGCCGCCTCTCAGAAAATACATAAAACTGACATTACTGAGCTATATGCGTTTAAAAGTAGCCTATAAAAATGGTACAATGGCATTGCTCAGTTCAACGTGTTGGGAAATCGGGCATTTTGTCCCGCGTCAGCATTTATTCAAAAGTTAATAACGCTCAACATTCAAAAGGTAAATAAAGATTTCCCAATTGTATTAGTAGGCTTAGGCTATTTTGCCACGTGGATGCCCAATTGAAGCTCTCACAAGCACAAAATGCAGGCATAGAATATGTAAAGAAGTCTTTATTAACGCATTTTAGACGAACAAAAACAGGTAGGCTAAGCCAAAGACTGAGGCTACAATGTCCATAAATAAATGTTCACAAATACCCATGAAAGTAAAACTGAAAACCGAAACCGAAACTTAACCTTTTTTGTGTATTTGCGGAGCTTCCACTCCCCAGTCTTCACCTTTTCTCTGCTGCCTCCATCTAAGTTACCTCCAGACTGAGCTTGTGCGTCATCTTCACGCCAGTTATTCAGCCGATAAAGTGTAGTGTAGCCCTATGTATTTCATAGAAAATTGTGTCTAGTACTATATAAATTACAACAGTTTAATTGGCATTTTTATTTCAAACGACCTGACCCGAATATCATTAAAAATATTTTTGGATGACTCGTAACCGCGGGCAACCGCGGGTGACCGCGGGCACCCGCTCATTTCAAAACAACCCGCGCATCACTGATGGATGCATAGCAATGACAGACGCCACGGGAAAATCGAACTGAATTTGACTATTAATAATAAAAGATAAGCTATTATAAAAAATTATTTAAAGTCTGAAATATGTGAGGTTTATCTTTTTATAAAAAACTTTTTTTGTCAAAACTTTATTTGAACTTGTACATGTTAGTTAGTATATAACATGTTGCAAGACATTTTTTAAATCTGGCTATCATTTTTAATGGTATTATTTTTAATGTTTATGTAAACAAAGTGCATATTGACCCTAATTTTATTTGTTATTGGCTGGGTTTTTGAAGACAAAACTTGGTGAATTGATTTCATTGTATTGTATAGTATTAGTAGTGTAGATGTAGCAAATCAACAATATTTCTATACAATATATATGGTATAGTTTAGTGTTGGGTATCGGTTGGGTTTTATCCGATACCAGTACCTACTCAGTATTTTTTAAACGGTTCCGGTGCTTAAACGGTTCTTGAACCGGTACTTAAGAAAACAAAACCTCACACACTTTGTCAAAAAATACCCTTTTATTTACAGGGCCAAACTGGACATAATATTAACTTAAATAGGCTATTTAAAGATTTTCTGATTTCTGATTCAAATAAAAATTGTGCTGTTTAATAGGCTACTGATGTAAAATACTTAAGTTAAGATCAACATTTTGTCTTCACATATTATGACTAAGCACAGAAATATCTGACACTGAGCAGAAATGTTTAACACACAGTATAGCCTCGTTTGGTAGCCTACTTGATATGCAAGATTTGCAGTTGGCATTAAAATAGGCCTACTAGACTTACCAGAAGAGGAACGGCTGCTGTTATCGTCGTCTGTGATGTCGCAACCCGATCACACTGCTAGATCGTCTCTATAGCACGCAGTGTGTTTATCGTGTAATTTATACGCGAAAATTTGTTTTTACGTGCATGGGATATGCATGGATTGGTTAGTATGTTTAGTAGTGGTGTGGGGTGCGTGTGAATAATACGTTTGGCTTTGGGTAGAATTAGTGGTGTGGGATGCGTGTGTATTACACGCAATGGAGTGCGTATCAAATGCACGCGAAAACCTCGTAGCCTATCATATGCACGTAAAATCGAATTTTCACATATAAATTACACGATAAACACACTGCGTGCTATAGAGATACTGGCAGCCTGCTGAACTTGAACTTTCGTCAAGCGTGTCAGAGGATCTGAGTTCTAATCCGCATTCGTACAGTGTTTTTTTCCTTTTTTTTTTTCTCATCCAAACCGATTATGCTCATCAGTGGTTGTATATCAAGCAGGGACACGTTTTTGTGCATTATATTTTGTGTTTTCACCGGAACGAATAGAGAGTCTCGATTGAAGCGCGCGTCCGAGTGAAGACAGTATGGTGTGCGCGAGCCATTGCGCCACTGATTGCAGAGGCAAAGAGCACTTTGATCACTTGATTTAATAAACACATTTCAGCGCTATCGTCTCTTATTTAACAAACGAACTAAATGAATGCTCTGCTGGTTAACTGGAGATGTTTTATTTATATGTATTGGATCATTCGTGCCGCGAGATGTTTTACAGGCACCGAAACTGTCGTTCTTATTCGGTCTGGTTACTACAGTTTATGTTGGAACCGGTTCCAGTTTCGGTACCCAACCCTAGTATAGTTGTATCAAAACAGTTTAAATTGTGAGTGACTCAATTACTATCATCAAATCATAACCTGATATCAAGACACCACATGTTGTACTGTGAAGGAGAACCTTCACAATTGGCACACCCACATTTGCATTTGCATTTTGAAATGAAACATTTCTGTTTCATTACTATTATACACAGGCATAAAGAAAAAACTAGTAGCACTCACCAACAAAAATGAAAACCGGGACCTGCAGGGCTGCATCCCTAACAGCCCACACCACGCAACTGGGTAATGCAATTCTATTTCCTTGTCCAAGTGGTTGGCCTTTGAGGGCCCACTCCAGAATTACACGATAAGCCACAAGTCGGTATTGCCTGAGGATTACATAACAGAGCACAGACTGTGTCAGTAACTAGTAATAAGATGGTGGCACAGTTTTCGAAAACATTGAAGTCAAATTCTGACAATTGTCCATTCGGTCCTTCGGGTGTGGGGCGTTTCTTCCAGTTTATCTTTGGGACCCAGAAGAACGTTTCCAGCACGGGTTTATACATGAGCTGGCGCACTTCGTTGTATGTGATGCAGACCGATGACACATCTGCCTCGTCGACCAAGACATTCAGGCTTGCCATACCAGCTGTGACGAGAAGGTCCCACTCCGTGCAGCACCGACTTTCTACCTCCGTCGGCATCTGCCTGGATTTGCAACAGGCACACCACCAAGTTCCCGTGATCCTCGGGACAGCTTCTGCCGGAGCTTCAGGCGCCTCCATAGCCCTAGCCTGAGCCTCCATCTCCCTTACATGTAGCTCCTCTTCTGTATATTCAGGTTCGAAACGGTATCCTCGACTGTCAAACTCAAAATCAAGCTTGTGCATGCCCATAGACAGCCACTCTGAAGCAGTCAAAGGCGATTCTAAAATAGTCAAAAAGTCGAGACAGGACCCATCATTAAAAATTCTGTGTCCACCACTCTAGTTCATCCAAAACAAACTGGAAAATAGCCTCAAAGTGCTAAATACCGGAATGCTCCTTTAAATTATACGTTTATCTCTGTAAACCTGCTTTGAAACAATCTACATTGATAAAAGCGCTATATAAATGAAGATGACTTGACTTGAATGTGACACCAATTACCGACATTTCAGGTTACATTAAGAACTCCCAGGTGGATCCTTTCAGCTGTCACATGTACACTGAAAAGGGAATTTCAATCCTCACATGAGGAAAAAGTCACCAGTAACCCTCTATTTAGATGCCACTGGAACTGTGGTGTCTATAATACCAGAACTGAAAAAGAGAGTTCTATGCCCTCATTTTGGCAGGTCATGGCACACAATCTTTGCCCGTTGCTGAAATGCTGTCCAATGACAACACTGAAATAGACAACATCTATTTCTTTCTGGCTAATGCCGTTTGTGCACAACCTGTCAAAGTTCACTACACTGAAAATCAAATATGTGGAAACAGACAACAATTGTGCACTTATACGAGCTGTTCTACTGGCTTTCAACAGAGAGAGCGTTCTATCATACCTTGACAGATGTTTTGATATCTGCCAGGGCAAAGAGAAGTGGATGGACACCAAAAGCTTCACTGTTATGCACCTTTGTTCAGCCCATGTTCTTAAGGCTGTGGGCAATTTGCAGGCATGTGACAGACAAGGGACACCGAGAGTTTGTGATTTTTGTGTTCGCAAGGTTGCAAAATAGCCAGACTCAGATAAAGCCATTCAGATCTTTCAGGCTCTCTGCATTATCCTACATACAAGGACAAAGACTGCTTCGGTAGAAGACTGTGTAAAGGCTCTTAAAAGACTCATTCAGTGCTTCACCCTGGACAAAGACATGACTGAAAACAGAGTCCAGATGAATACATCAGATGATAAGGGCTGTGGGCAATTTGCAGGCATGTGACAGACAAGGGACACAGGGCGTTTGTGATTTTTGTGTTCGCAAGGTTGCAAAATAGCCAGACTCAGACTCAGATGAAGCCATTCAGATCTTTCAGGCTCTGCATTATCCAACATACAAGGACAAAGACTGCTTCGGTAGAAGACTGTGTAAAGGCTCTTAAAAGACTCATTCAGTGCTTCACCCTGGACAAAGACATGACTGAAAACAGAGTCCAGATGAATACATCAGATGATAAGGATGAGCAGTCCAGAACAATTGTTGGAATTTCTCGCTTCTCAACTTTGTTCAGAAGTGTTTTTGATAAGGCAACCACAGCAGTCGCTGAAGAGGCAAAGTCTTCAGAAGTAAACTTGTACTTCTGTCCAAGCATCATTCAAATAAATGGATTAAAACATACATGCAACTCCAATGTGAAGTGGAGTCATGTTGAGTGATCTACAAAGACATGATATTACAGTTTTTCTCCATTGGTTTGGCTCATTTCTTGAAACAGAAATTACATTTTCAAAACAACATGGACAAACCTCCAAACCACTTGGCAATTGTTCACAACAGAATTTAATTTCTCATTCAGTTCATCAAATTTCAAATGCTTAAGTACATGTCTCAATGTCTCAGTACATATTTGCAAATGATTAAGTACAGGTAGCCTACATTTAGCACAATTTCCAAGTGAAAAGATCTTGTTGATCTAAACTGATTGTTGATTCTCAGTCTAATGGTCATTCACGCCAAAATGTGTCAGCGTCATTTCATTGTATAAGTCATCACATGCACAATAGTCTATTCAATTGTCAAAATTAGTCAAGAACATAATACCATGAATGAATACCATATATGAATCCCTGGGAACATTTGATACATTTATTACAGCAATTGACAGTCAGGTGAAACTAGAACTTGATTACCGAAGGAGGAGTTTCACACATCTCAGTTGACCAATCAAACAGGAGGAGGAGGAGGAGGTGGAGGTGGAAGTGGAGGTGGAGGTGGAAGTGGAGGTGGAGGAGGAGGTGGAAGAGGAGGTGGAGGTGGGAGAGGAGGTGGAGGAGGAGGTGGTGGAGGAGGAGGAGGTGGAGGAGGAGGAGGAGGAGGAGGAGGAGGAGGAGGAGGTGGAGTAAGGGTGCATGGACGTGGAGTAAGGGTACGTGGTGGTGGAATAGGGGGAAGAGGCCGAGGAGCACAAAGACACTATGTTGTCCCGGATGAAATTCAGGCCACAATTATAGACAGTATCATCAACCATGGCCTCACAATGGCGGAGGCAGGTTGCAGAGTGCAGCCTAATGTGCCTCTCTCTACAGTCTCCTCCATCATCCAAACCTTTCGCAGGGAAAACAGGTATGTAGTCAGTCGATGATGGAATTATATGTTGTATAGGACAGGACACTGTGCATAGAGCAAGAAATATATTTATTTACACATTTACCTATTCATTTTGTGTGTGTGTGTGTGATAGGCCTACAGTAATATCTTACCTCAATGGGATGTTATGATACCAAAAATGACAAGAATGATGATACAGTTTACAGTAGTATTCCAGTCACTGTGCAGTGATGCATTTGAATTGTGGTAAAGTTACTGTAAGTAAAACAAAAATACAAATACATAGGTAACTCATTCTGTAAGGAATACATAAGGTATACATTACAAATGGAGTTTTGTTCTTTGAATTCTATGTCTAGGATTGGACGACAACCTTGCACGGGTGGCAGAGGAAAACTTCTCAATGAACAACAAGAACAAGAGATCTGTAACATGGTGATTGCAAATAATGCCATCACACTGAGACAGATCCACGCTGCAATCCTACAAGATGATGCCATATTCCAAAATGTCAACTCTACAAGCATCTCCACAATAGACCGGATATTGAAGAAGCATCAGATGACAATGAAGCAAATTTACAGGGTACCATTTGAAAGGAACTCTGATAGAGTGAAAGAGCTGCGGTACCCGTATGTACATGTAAGTCAGTTTTTTGGCTTCAGTACCCACTTTACCTGATTTGTGTACCCAGGTAATCCAGGTATGAAAATATTTGATTTATCTGACTTCAACATTTCCCTTAAAACTGCAGCTTACTGTATGATGCAATTATCATTATAATTCTTATTTTTGAAGAATATAACATACACTAAGAAAAGGGTTCAAAGACCTGCAATTAGTGCCTCCCATGTAAATCTATCTAATACTGTGGGGTTTACTGTAACATTTCAGTAAGTTTAGTCATTGATGATTTCCCCCCTCCCCTTTATGTCAAATACCCCCTGTAGTACCTCTGCATAGGGGTACATGTACCCCAGGTTTCGAACCACTGGAGTAGTGGCCAGTAGTATATTGAACTTGTGGAGAACATAGAACATTCCTATGTAAGTGTCTGTAACTGTAGTGTATGACTCTTCTGTATGACTGATTTGATGTTTTCTTTTTTTACACTATTGTAGAGAATAATGGCATTGGAAGAAAACGAGACCCATCACGTCCTTGTGTTTGTGGATGAAGCTGGCTTCAACCTGGCCAAGGGCCGAAGACGTGGCCGTAATATTATTGGCCACCGGGCCATGGTGGATGTCCCAGGCCAGCGAGGGGGCAATATAACTATGTGTGCTGCCATATCTGAGAATGGTGTGGCCACTCACATCCCCAGTCTTGGCCCATACAATACTCAGAAGCTCCTCATCTTCTTGGACCACCTTCATTTTGATTTGATCCCTGAAAATGAGAGAGGTCTCGTAGGGCCTCACCTACCACAATATGTCTTTGTATGGGACAATGTGAATTTCCATCGTGCCCCGCTCATCAGGGCCTGGTTCACTACTCATCCAAGGATGGTCATGGTGTTCCTACCACCTTACTTTCCTTTCTTCAATCCTATTGAGGAGTATTTCTCCGCTTGGAGATGGAGAGTGTATGAACATCGGGCTCAAGATCAGAGGCTCCATGCAATGGACGCTGCGTGTGAGGATATTACAGGAGATCAGTGTAAGGGATGATTGTGACATGCATGCCGTTTCTTCCCTCGTTGCATCTCAAGGGAGAATATACGCTGTGATGTGGACGAGAATCTGTGGCCAGACAGACAGCAGCGTGTGGATGGCCAGGAGGGTGAGGACAGTGGCCAGGAGAGGGAGGGTATTCACTATTAGTTGTGAAATTCCAGCTTTATTTACAACACTGTAGGCTACATATCATTTTCCTTGTTTTTTGTTTGTTTGTTACTGTATTTGAAGAGTTCAGATGCAAAAGCCTCTAAATGCCATTTGAAATTTTCTTCTAGAATGATCATTTTTATCAAGCTTGTATATTTAAGTTCAGTAATTTCACTTAAATTACAATTAATAGGTAATCTTCATTGCCATTTAAGTGAAATTACTGAACTTAAATATACCAGCTTGATAAAAATGATCATTCTAGAAGAAAATTTCAAATGGCACTTAGAGGCTTTTGCATCTGAACTCTTCATTTTTACTCCGATGTATGGAAGTTACTTTATGTGTGTGAATAAAAATGGTTACAATTTCCTTGGCAGTATGAGTGCAATGTGTGATGTCAAACCTTGGAGGCTACTCTTACCCTCTAATCCTTTTTTTTCTTCTTTTTTTGAGTTTTATACACAATTGTATTCTGTTAGCTAGACAAAAAACAGTACAGTAACCATTGTCAATGAAGGACTGGGCAAAGACTGAAAGGTGGACATGAGGGATATTTCAATGGTCCTCTGCCTTAGTGATAAAACATCTAAACATTTTGATTTACAATTTGGTACAACGAGCACACTCAGGCCCAAGCACAAGAGAGCAGCCAGAAAAAGGGAGCGCAAATGTAAGAAAACAAAACTAGAGGTATTTCGGGTTTCATGGAAAGAGAGCTCGATTGCTTTCAGAGAGGCCTTAAAAGCTGCTAGATCTGCTTATTTTTCAACCCTATTAGAAGAAAATAAACATAATCCTAGGTATGTATTTGAACAAGTGGCTAAACTAACGAAAAAGAAAGCTTCAAGCCTAGAAGTGTCCAAGCAACACAGCAGTAATGACTTTATGACCTTCTTCACTTATAAGATTGATAATATCAGGGACACAATTATAACTATGCAACCGTCTACTACAGTATCGGATCAGGGAATGCATTTATCGGATCCCTTAAATCATGATGTACTCGATTCATCATAAGAAGAATGGCATCTACGCTAATTTTAGTGTCTTTGTTTATCCAGAGGTTTACCCGCAGCCTGCCAGATCTGACGAGGAGCTTCGCCTGGACACGATGACAATGCAGTGCTGAAGTGCCAACTAGCCTCTCCCTATGGAGGATCCCTTTCCCACTCTAAATGGTTTAGCTCAAGTCTATTTAACGGATCTTCTATCGCCCTATAATCCATCGCACTCTTTAAGATCACTAAATTCAAGGCTTCTGGTCATACCTCTAATTACTTTTGGCCTTCTGTACATGAGGACCCTGCAGTGGTGGCTCAGGACCAAGCGGTTTTCTCTGAGGGGAAATTCGTTTTCGCATGATCAAGGTTGCGCAGCTATGCCTACATGCCTCGGTCATGTGGAAGAACCTTCTTCGACGGATGCTTCTCTCACAAGTCGGGGGTGATCATGAGTGGTCGCTTGGCGAAGGGTGTTTGGCAGGTCCTTCTGCCTTTTTAGCACATGATTGGCTAAAGATTATGGCATATTCACGAGAATCTCAATTCTTCCAGCCAGACCCGAGAGGTCACCATGTGCTCGTCCTTTTGGACAACACACTGATGGTCTCGTATATCAGAGCAGATATCCTGTTGAGGCAGAGGCTGAGGCCCGGGGAATGGAGACTTCACCCCGAGGTGGTGGAGCTTCTTTGGGAGAACTTTGGTCATACTCAATTCGACCTTTCATATCGTTTGTAAAACGCATTACCCTATGTGGTTCTCCCTCACGCATCCAGCTCCGCTTGGACTGGATGTGATGTATTAGGTGTGGTTTACGCTACACCTATACGCATTTCCCGATATTTTTGTTCTCTGGAGTTCTCTGGAGTTTTGCATACTGTGGGCTCGGCTTCTGAGGGGGCCCAGCTCATAGATTCAGGTCTCTCGACCGAGGTCGTGGAGACCATACTCCAGTCTAGAGCTCCCTCCACGAGAAGACTATGGTATTTCTTCCCCCAGGGCGGGTTGTATTCCTAGGTCCCTACTAAATTTTTGGGTCATTTGTGCTGCAGGCCTTCTGTCCTCCACCTTTAATTCCACCAGATCAGGAAACTTATGAAGCGGCCAGACAGCCTTCACCTTTGGCTGTCCAGGCTCATTCTACAAGGAGTGTGGCTGCCTCTATGGCATTAATCTCTGGAGTTTCCCGTCATGGCATATGTGATGTGTGTAACGACTCAGGGGTAGATCTGATTACGGGGAATTTGCATATCATAATTCATAATTAATAATTAATAATTATTCATACAGGTTTGTATCAGATCAGTCTTACATGTTAATACATCTCCCGATAAGGGATGATACGTTACTTTACCTGCATACAAGACTGCATGCTTGCATGTGTATGGCAGCCAACCGCAAGTTGATTGCGATTAGCTACACAGATCACGTTTTACAAATAGGTAACATTAATTAGCTCAATTAATTTATAGAGTTTAGGAAAATCAATTCTGTGGCCACAAGAATTAGTCTTCCCACCCTATAAACCCATACTCTTTAAAGTATCTTTAATTTGTAAAGCTCGTAGCTTTTGGATAGGCATTTCAGGGACCCGAAGTATGAGCAGACAGTCAATCCATCAAATGAGTATCATGAAATTTAATAAGAAATAACTAGCCTATGCATTTACTAAAATTACATGGGATATATGTATTTACAAACATAATAAACAATGAAACACACAAACGTTACAAACATAATAAACAACAAAACACAATAAGGCATCGATGAACGAGAAATGCATAGAGACAGAGAGAGAATTTTTAGCAAGGTGCAGTTATGCACGAGGGAGTTTTATAAAGACCCGAAGATCTTACTAAATAGCAAATTCGCATAGACACGGGACTTTGAGAGACAACAAGACTTCAACACATCTTAAAAGCGTGATCAAACACGGATACTTGCACAGGTAGGTAAACTCTTTGCATGGCTGGTGAAGAAGCCTGTGTGTGTCTCTCGGCCCTGCGCGTCATGCGGTCACATGCGCGCGTTTCTCCTTCAAAGCGAGCGCGCACTCGTTTAAATGTCTCTTGTTAGATGGATTTGCTGTAAAGACATGTTCCGCGCTGTTCTTTTCGATCGTCGATTGGAATTACACGGAGACTTATCTAAGACTGAAAAACATAACCTAAACTAGAAGCAAAACAAAAGAAAGAGATCCCCAAAGGGATCTCCCGAAGGAATCACATTCTGGCGAGAGTGAGATAGTAAGACAAGAGAGAGAGAGAGGGAGAGAGAGAGTGAGAGAGCGCATTGGAAATCTTCACCCAGACAATAACCTCTCTGAAACAACACGAAAAACATCATCTTAATGCTTCCTAGAAGCTGAAAGATACTTGCAAAGTTTCTTGGTCTCTCTGTGTCTTGTTGCGTGTTCCTAAACGGCCTGTCCAGGCCGCGTGCAGGAGCGGACGTTCTTTGTTCCGTGTGCGCGTGTCACGTGGCGTTCGGCGCGCGCGCTTTGAATAGAGGATTAAAGTCTTTAAGGTAGCATTACCAAATTCGGCTGAATTCATCTCCTCTCCTGTGAGATGAATTAGGTTGGAAACTTAAAGAAAACAAAACTTTTAAACAAACAAAAGAAAGAAAGGATTTCCCGAGGGGGAAATCGTATCGGAGACTAGCTACATGACTAAAACAGACATAGGCAAGCAAGTTCAGAGCGCGAAAAAGAGAGCCCCTTGGAGCTCAGAAGCGCCATTTATCACCTAGTGAAATCCAGCCTCTTCCTTTGGGCTTGGCCAATGATTTTGGTTTTTATTGCTCTTTGTCTGCAAAGAGGGAGCTCCTGCATGCATGCTGGGGGGGGGGGGATTGGGTTTGTCAATCGCTGAAGAACCATGAACTATTCTTGTAATACTAATATGTTGTATCATATTTCATATCTACCAACGTATCATATACACAGTCTGTTAAATCTTCAAAGTACCAATTTGGCAAAACCAAACACGCTATAGGTGAGATTTGGTTAACCCTACTTGGCAGAGTTTGAAACATTAAGTATTAGCGCTTACATGAAACAAACCACATAAAAGGAAAAATCATGTGATGGAACATTAGGTGCATGTTAATACATTTATCACATGGTTATATATCTATATCTATATATATATATACATGGAACATATAGGATTGAACAGGTTTCATTTCTCCTTCTCAGCAAAGAATCGAGTCTATGCACATTCTTTTGAGTCGTAAACTAGTAACAGGACACTTTCAGCCAGTGTTAGCTGGATTTGGGGGGAAGTTTCACAGACTTTGTTAGGAGTGAAAATGCTGGATTATTCATTAAAATGCATAATACAAGCATTTATCGTTCGTTTAAAACTACCATGCAGTCAGGTATCTTCTGGGCACTCAGACCCACATAACAACATATAACATATATCTCATTAAGATGTCCTTAATGGGGAAATTCGTACCAGTTTGTGTATGTGCGTGTGTGTTGAAGTCCCAGGGTTTATGGGAAGAAATACATTTAGTTATTTGGATGATCCTTCATTCCGCTCAGTCCTTACATGTGGCAGGCTGGTCCTCGCCGCTTACATTTGTTAGATTTGATCACTTGGATCTTGGCTCCACCCCAAGGTCTAGGGTGCTTGCTTCTCAGTGTGCTCTTTGACTTCACACAGAACAGGCATTTGTCATATGGCGTCGTGTGTATAGGGTTCCCACTGCGTCTCTACGCTGCTCAAGTTCCCTGATAGGGAACGTCTCAGGTTACGTATGTAACCCTGGTTCCCTGAGGGGAACGAGACGCAGCGTCGCCTTGCCATACTCCATGCATGCCTGTAATCAACTTGCTTCGGCTTTTCAGAAGCTGACGCGGTCTGTTTTCACGGCTGCTTTATAGCTTCCTGGTTGATGACGTCACCCGCCTATGACGTCTCGTTTTTCCTTTGGACTGATTATACATTTGCTTAACGACGCATTCACGCAGAGCGTCCCCACTGCGTCTCGTTCCCCTCAGGGAACCAGGGTTACATACGTAACCTGAGACGTTTTGCCAAATGATCTTAGAGTTTTGAGAATGTAATTTCTGTTTCAAGAAATGAGCCAAACCAATGGAGAAAAACTGTAATGGAAGATGGAGGACAAAAACAAGACATTAAGACACGAGAAACTGAATGATGTACAAACTGCCATGTAGAAGGAGGGTTTGCCATTGTTAAGCAACACATAATAATGAAGGCACGTAGACTGCGACCACGCAACTTTGTCTGTAAAATTTATACTTCTCTGCAAGGAAGTTACATTGAACACATAATGCAGCATGGCTTTTCACAAAGAAAAAAACCCTCTGAATTTATGTTACGCAGCCTGTTGGGAACAATGTCTGTGCTGTTCTTTCTCGCTGTCTCTCTCCCCATAGGTCACGTGACGTCTCGCCAGCTGCGAGTGGGCGGGGCCTACTACTATAAAGACGCCGAGATCAACATCCGCTCTCTCTCACTCTCGTGCTGACGCTCTTCGAGGTCTATGTCGGAGGTGCTTTATGTCCGGTGGTGACCACAACCCTTTGGTTTTTCTTGATCGCATGAGAAATTCCAACCAGCGTTTAATGCGGTGGAGTTTGATCCTTCAAGGCTGCAACTTGGAGATTAGGCACATTCGAGGACGTGACAACGTAGTTGCAGATGCATTATCTCGTGCTTGTTGAAAATTGCTTAAATAAATTGCTTAAATTTTTTTTTTGCTCCCCTGTTTTAGTTCAGCATGTTTTGGAGTCCTTCCTGATTGTGGGTTTGTAAATGTTGTTTATAATCTGTTTATTGGTATTGATTTAAAATCCCAATATATTTCCTTTAGGGGTGGGGGTGTTACGTTGGTCAGCCTGTTGGCAACAATGTCTGTGCTGTTCTTTCTCGCTGTCTCTCTCCCCATAGGTCACGTGACGTCTCGCCAGCTGCGAGTGGGCGGGGCCTACTACTATAAAGACGGCGAGATCAACATCCGCTCTCTCTCTCACTCTCGTGCTGACGCTCTCACTCTCACTTCCACTCCTGAGTCGTCTCTGGTGGCCGAGCGCGCGCCGTTCAGAAGGCTCTCATGCGCTCGTCTCGATATGTCCTCTTCATAGAGGCTTCTACATGATCAGCGTCTGCCGACTGGTCATGTTTCTTCCTTATGCCGTTCTTAGCATGACGCTCGTGTATGTTCTATGTCCTACCCGTTTTCTTTTGTTTCGAGCTGGTGGTATTGGTGTTGGGTTTTCACGTTGTTTAATGTAGGTTTAGTTAGAACAGCAGTCAGCGGACCCGGAAGACTCACCGGAACATTGTCTTTCTTTTCGGACGGGTGGCAGGCGAGAGCTTTGATCCGGAAGACAGTTGTGAGCAGGGTTTCCTTTCTGTTTGTTTTACCATTCATTTTACCACCATGCTTTCTTTGTGACTTAACTATTTATTATTTAAACCACTGACAATAAATTACTTTTGTATTGTCATTAGTCGCTTGTGGTGTGGTTTTTATGTGTTATGATGTCCCTGTTCCAACTCATTTATTGGGCACGTAACAATTTAAAAGACATCAAATTCTCTAAAGAATCATGGGCCAAAAAGGAGGAACAGACTGGTTCGAAACTGGGACAGTCCAAGTTTTACTCTTTCCCTGAATCAATAGCAGGTCCTAAAAAGAAGCAGCCAAGGATGTTCAAAAGTCACGGCACGACTGCAGTATATCAAGGAAGTGAAAAGAAATTCAAAGACTCAAGGACTGAGATGAAAGACATCTCCACAACAACTGTCCCAAAAACTAATACAAAACAGGAACCTACCTCAAAGCTTGGAGAGGCTTCATCTGCTCCCAAAAAGACACAGACAAGGAAGCCAAAAAGGCATGGTGATACTAAAAATACCTGTGTTTCACAGTGAAACACAATCCAAAACTTCCAGCATTGAGAAGGTAGACTTGACCACACTGACCACCACAGGGGCTGCTGGACTTGATACTTACACTGATAAGGGCAATGATGTTTCAGCTACTTTGGAGACAACTCCAATAAATGTACAGGAAGTATGTCCAATTCAAAGTACAATATAATTATTAAATTAATTTGAAACTCAGTATTTTGAATATCAGTATTTTGAAACTGAATATCTCAGTATTCTTCAAATTGGGGATATCGTGGGACAGGTACAGCATGGAAGAGGGGGTTTTGGGCTCAGTTTAGCTCCTCCTAAATGGCACAAGGCAGGCCCAGCTCAAAGGAGGAAGCTGGTAGTCAACGAGGTGCGAAAGCAGAAGGAGAGGATGAGGAGTATAAAGGCCATTTCCCAGGCCATGCAGGGTGAGTGGATGAGATGGGAGAGTGTGGAACAACGCAAGATGGGCTGGCAAGACCTTTGGTCAGTGGAAGAGAGTAGGATCAGTTTCCTTATTAGGTCAACATATGATGTTCTCCCATCACCGCAGAACCTAAACCTCTGGGTAGGAGAGGATCCCTCTTGTCCTTTGTGTTCATCACCTGCCACATTAAGGCACATTTTGACAGGATGTAAGGTGGTTCTTAGCCAAGGTCAGTTTACTTGGCGCCATGACCAAGTACTGCGATGTTTGGCTTTAGCATTGGAAGGCAAGCGTGGTATGACCAATAAGTTGCCGCCTGTTCTAGCAAAACATTACACGCAGAAGACAATATTCCTCCGCCCAGGCGAGCAACCACCAAGAAAAGGTGTTAACACCAATTCTCGCTCAGGACAACTGGAAGCTGCTAGGGACTGGAAGATGCTGGCTGATCTTGATCAACGGCTTATTTTTCCACCTGAGATTGCCACCACTAACCTACGACCAGACATTGTTTTGTGGTCTGGATCAGCACGCATTGTTCAACTGATAGAGTTGACAGTGCCATGGGAGGATGCTGTAGATGAGGCATATGAGAGGAAGAAACTGCGGTATACTCATTTGGCCACTGAAGCAGAACAGCGAGGATGGAGAGTTCAGGTTTATCCAGTGGAAGTGGGTTGTCGAGGTTTTGTGGCACACTCTACAACTCGGTTCCTCAGAGACGTCGGATTCAGCGGCCAAGAGTTGCGTCGCACAGTAAAGAACTTATCTGAAGCAGCAGAAAGGAGCAGCAACTGGCTGTGGTTGAGACGGAAAGATTCTAGCTGGCTGTGTACAGGCCGCCACGCTACGGTTTCGTAGAATTCTTGAAAAACTTGAAGAGTCTGTTGGTTTATTTGTATAGGTTGTATAGTATACTATACAATTTGTATAGGTTGTATAGTATAGAATGACGGGTGGTTGGGCAGATATTGTGTTTTGCGGTAGGTGGCATGCCATACGGAACCGTTGCCACTGTAACTGCTTTAACGCACCAGTGGGGCTCGACAGCCTTAGTCAAACGGGTTGGCGCGTATGGTTGGGTTGCGGAGAGATTGTGAGATTGTGGTTAGGTCTCAGCAGCAGGAGGAATGTAGAGGTCAGTAAGCTGGGCTGAGTTGAGTGGGGGACGGAGGGGGGTGACTCTGGGACGCCAGAGTCACTGTCGAGCCCTCTTGAGGTGTCGTGGGCTAGTCGACGAAACACTGAGGACGGAAGGTGCCCACTTGAAGACCCTAGAGATGTCCCCTACTCGGCTTAATCCAGACGGTTGTCGTGCTGGTCCACTAGGGAGACCACACTGTAGTTGCAGCCGTCGTGTGTGCTGACGCGCCAAGTACACTGCAGCCGTTAACGCCGGACAGAAGGGGAGTCACACCCTCATATGGAAAAGAAGCGTAAATGGATGGAGAAGCATAGTTTACTGTAAAGCTACGTCTTAGTGTTGCTTATCTTGGCGAAAGCCGTGTACAAATCAGCATGAAGTTTTAACATCTACTCTCGTGTAATGGAAATCAAGTATTTCAGTATAGTATTTAAGTATGTAGTGTTACGCCTGCCTGTTTGCCCTGCTGGCGCTGGCGCCTGATATACTGCACTGTGTTACACAGTGCAGACGTTACTTGGGCAACAGGTGGATCCAATCCCTAATTAATTCACCGTAGGATAAAGACGATGCATTGGGAGGGAGCAGTCTCTTGCTTCGCTTCCACCTCTCTCCTACATTTTTATTTGTATATATTTTTTTTCCTTTCCTCTTTAAAGGGATAGTTCACCCAAAAATGAAAATTAAGTCATTAATTACTCACCCCCATGCTGTACCAACCCCGTAAGACCTTCGTTCATCTTCGGAACACAAATTAAGATATTTTTGATTAAATTTGATAGCTGGATCACTCCTCCATAGGCTTCCTAAGGGATTGAAACGTCTCGGTTACGTATGTCTCGCTCGTCAGACATCGCATCGTTGTCATGCCCACAGGTGTTCAGTCGACGTGCAGCGAGTGGGTCTGTTTACAAGAAGAATTGCGATGCCACGCAGATGTGCTGTTCCTGGCTGTGGACCAACAACATACGAACGATCCAGACGTCAGTGAAAGCAGTTGGATGCAGTTTGTTTGCAGCATATGCAGCCCGCCAAAGCCTTATTTGATCGGTGAGTGATGTAGATGAGTGTGACAGGGCGCATGTTACTGAAAGAACGAGCAGAGAGAGCCCCGGCCACGCGTGCCTTCAAACTGTCTTGCTCTCTCTCTCTCTCTCTCTCTCTCTCTCCTTCGCGCATATGAATCAAAATCAATTGAGAATTGACACAATGGTAAAAGATCTGAAGACCGAAGTTTCACGTGGCGGAGCATTGTGTAGCCTACATGTGATACAAAATTAACATTTTTGCCATATCAATGCTGCATCTTCAAATATGGCCTGTGCATGCATTTTGTCTGTGTACACCCTATAATTTAATTGAAATTAGTTAAATAATGTTCAACTGTTAGCAAATTATAGGATAATTACGCAACAATAACCCGTTTCAAGTGTCTCGGCCCTCGGGTTACAAATTACATTAATTCAAAATAATTTCACACTTTACATGTGGACACGGACTGATCCATTCTTAGCTGTCGTGATGGTTCATTTTCTTCTGATTCCTCATCTGATTCTGGCTCAAACATATAGGGTTGTATAATTTCAAGAGCCATCGCCTCACTCGCACCAATCGGCAGCACCCGTTACTGTAAACAGTTCCGCGGAATCTGCACATGTTCTAACTAGGGGACGATAATAATTTATGCATAAGCACTGACGTTAGACAATCATAACAGTGGGCTTTAACACTGAACTCTTAAAGGGGAAACACCTCCAAAACAGACTGTTTGAATCAGAGGATGAGAATCAGGGTGGGAAAAGGTCATAAATCACTGCATTTTTTTAGTTTTTTTGTCCAAAAACTATAGTAATACTATAATTGCACCTAAGGGAACATAATAAAACAAAACAAAAAACCATGTCATGACCCCTTTAACTAAGGTATTTTACGGAAGCCCTGAACCGCAAGGTCAGAAAAAAAGAAAAGGAAAACATATCTCATTATTTCGACTTAAGTCATTATTTGACATAATATCTTGTGATTTTTACATAATATCTTGTTATTTCGACATAAATATCTCGTTATTTTGACATAAGTCTTTATTTTGACATAATACGTTTTTATAACAACATAATATCTTGTTATTTCGACATAATAAGGGGACATTCTATTATGCCTTAAGACACATTTAGCGTTCTTATAATGGGTTTCTATGGGAGGAAAATACTTAACGTCAAATTAAATGCATTGCGTTCATATTCTGGACTTTTTGTAGTATACTTTATTATGATTTAAGTATCATATTAATTAATAAATGCACGCACAATTATCCGTGAACTTGATAAATGTTGTAGATATGTTTTAGGCTACTGTCCACAAACAAATTGCTTTCAATTATGTGTGCAAAACTCTGAGTTCAACGAATGTGCAGAAATTTGTACAAGTAGAGACATTTTGTGAACAAAAAGACATTTTTGTTTTATTTTGTATTAGTGATTATAATTTGCGCATGCAACAAAGATAGCCTACACGCGTGCATATCTTGACGTCTTTTCTGAATCAATCTCATTTGAGTGTATTCTGCAATTTGTTTAACGTGTAATTAAACTGCACGTTATGCTCCTGCTCCATGGTATATTTCTGAGTTACGTTTATTAAAAGCTAAGGGGCGTTCTGGTTTAATTGTGCACAAGGAAATGTACGATCACCACATCAGAGACTACAAAGATGCCCTTTCTACTGCTAAAACAAATTATTATGCCACTTTAATAAACTCTGGTGGTGGGAATACAAAAATACTGTTCTCTACAATGAATAATATTTTGCGACCACCAGATGTTCTCTCATTATATTCGCATTCTAATACTACATGCAATATTTTTATGAATTATTTTAGGGATAAAATCGAAACTATTCATAAGAATTTAACACCCAATAATGGGGCATGCGGTTCATTCTTCTCTCTTTATGATGCTTCTACTATAACTGCTTTTTCTAGTTTTTATTTGCCTACGGCGAATGAAATCGCTGAATGTGTTCAGAAATCGCTGAATGTGTTCAAAAATCTAAATCTACTACCTGCCAGTTAGATCCTATTCCCACTAGGGCTGTCACTTTTGTGAAAAAATCCTGTTCGATTTTTGAGACATAAGTGTTGATTGAATCGATTGTAAAATCGATTTTCCATGTCTAAAGACGTTTCCATTTTCAACACTAAATATAGGCAAATCCACGGACAACTAACAGGCATTATTAGAACGAGCTTAAAGAGGGTGCTTGAGACGCCCACAAGTCAGAAATATTTCTGATGATTTATTGGCGTGAACTTTTGTGCAGAATGACAAACAGGAGTGCAACCGTCAGGGATTGAAATTAACACCCGCCAAAATGAACTTTGGCGGGTAACGCTGTCAAATCACGAGTGTTTCTGAGTTTACTCACTTTGCTGGGGAAGTTCGTGTAGCCAAAGCTGCGCGAATTTAGCGCAAATACGCAACTCGTGAGTCCTCTTGATATATTAAAAACAGCGTATTGCGCAGAACCTGTGCATTTCTGGCTTGCTTGAACACACACGTCACTAAGCAACAAATAACGGCGCGCTTGTTCACTTGCATTGAAGTATTGTGAATATTAAAAAGCATTTGGTTAACAGAAAAGACATGTTATTTTCCAATATCCTAACTTACATGTTCTGTATTGATCTGTCCACCTAAAACACATTTTTGGTTAAAAAAAAGAAAGAAAAGATAAAAGGACGTTGTCGACGTTTTCGAAACTTGTGTTGGTTGGTCCGATCGATTGTGCAATCGATTTTCTAACGTAAAGTGACAGTCCTAATTCCCACACATCTTTTTTTTTTTTTGTCTTTTGTCTAGCTTCTTTACTTTACCTTGATAACTCAAATGATACATTCTTCTCTTATTACTGGTACTATTCCTTCATCCTTTAAAGTAGCAGCCATAACTCCCATACTTAAAGGCATACTATGCAGAAATTGTGTTTTTGTCAAACAGCGACCCCTAGAGTCGCTGTGCAATACTTGCACTGTCGTAAATACACCCCCCACCCTGTACACCGGTACCTGTTTGGTAGCAGGGATGGAAATTTACTTTTTTGTCCACTGGCCACTGTGACTGGTGGATTTCAAAATCTACCAGCCACTCAATGTTTTTACCAGCCACTATCTTGTTTTTAACCGACAATGTGTAACTGCATGTGAAAATTAATACTACAAGATCTACAATACTTAAGCAGTTTATTTAATCTCAAGTCTCAATGAAATACTGGCATTTTCTCTTTCTCTCATATAGCCTACACACACAAACCATGAACTGATATTCATTTCAGTTCCCATATGAGGGAAAAACAATGTTACAGACGTGACCACTGTGAAAGCGGCACTAAAAGATGCTTTAAAACTTTCACAGAGACAGAAAGCACAAAACCTTTCTTTAAAGTGAATTTCATTTTGTATTAATTGTATCTTAATTTTAATCAATGTTTCATCAACCAATTGCCTGGATTTAATAAATAATAATTAAATATAGCACACGGTAGATAATCACGAAACGGAGGCGACGGCGCGTGAACTGGAGCTCGTCTCATAAATGAACTGAAACTCAGCGTATAAGGTAGCCTAGCCTCACAGACAGACATGTCTACTTTTAAACAGAACAATTCAAAACGAAAGAAAACAGACACAGACTGCTCTCTGCTTATGCAATTCGTATGAAATGTGCATATTCTCTCTTGCGCGTTCACTACTGCGAAGATCACGATCAGCATCATCAACTTCATCAACTGACACGGACAAAGAAAATACTTGTTTATTAATAAATAATTAAAACATCTCCTTGCTATAGTTTACATATTCATAATCATTACTTATGCCTGTTCTTTGTGACAGATTTTAGGAGCTTTATTGACAGCGCCACCCTTACATGAACGTTTATGTAAACGTTATGTAAACTGCTCGTTTATTCAAACTAATTTGTCCTAACAGACGAACGTTGCATGATGTTATTTTTATTTACCCGCCACGGTGGCTGGTAGGTGAGGCGAGTTTACCCGCAACAACACAAAATCACCCGCATTTGGCTGGTGGCGGGTGCTAATTTCCATCCCTGTTCGGTAGGATAGTAGCGTTGGTCATGGAACAGGCACAAGACACCGAAGATATTGACCAGGTAATGTTTCACGATTTCATAAAAATATTGGGCTATTGCATACATAGCCTACTGCATAGTCTACTGAACTAATGATGATGTTCAAAATCGGATAATATATGTCTTATAATATAAGTGTTAGACTACTTTATAATAATAAAGTAGCCTACCGCGTTTGGCAGCTTATAACGTTTTTACATGATTGCAGCTAAATCACAAGTAAATAGCCTATAGTCTAGGCCTAATGTATAATTTCATTTATGTTTTTTGATTGTAATGTAAACATTACAAAATGCCTGATGTCATCAATAAAGTTAAATGTACGTCGCATTATTTCATAACATTGACCGTTATGATGTCATTAGACATGATTATTGCAATTTATTATAATAGTTTGCAAATTGTGCTCGTTTACACTAGATAATTATGTGAGATATTGACAACTGTTCTCATGATAATCGCAGGAATCAACGTCAACAGCGTTGTGCGGCAAGCTAGGCATTAAAACATTTATAACGCAAAATATGATAATCGAAATCTAGCTAAACATATGTGGAAATTATTGGACTGGTCTAATTATCACCAATGAATGAATGAACAGCATCATAAAAACAATGACATACTACAAGCAAGCGCAAGTTGCGCAACAACATACAACATAGAACGCAAACAAGTTTACAAGTAAGATATTTACTTACTAGTCCATCAACAAGATCGCCAGGTCAGCATCGCTGTTGCATCCAGTGCTACTTTTTAACTTGCGCCAACGAGTGAAAGCCTTCCTTTTCCTACTTTCTTTCTACCGCGTTTTCTTTGCTTTTTCCATCATCTGAAATGAGCGCAAGTGTCTTCTTGCTTCATATGTTGTTGTTGTGTGTGACGTCGTTGCCGTAAAGCAAGTCGCGATTCTCGCGAGATTTGTCAGGGGCGCCCCGAGCTCAGACTTGCATTGCTGGTATTTCAAGCGGCGACCCCCCCAAGCTTTACTACCAGGATGATACCCTGAAAACTTTCGACCCATCTCTAATACCTTTTCTTTCTAAATTATTGGAATTTTTTTTTGCTCAGCAGGTGCATACACATGTAATAGATAATAACTTGTTTGAGCAATTTCAGTCTGCTTATCGTCCATATCATAGCACGGAGACAGCACTTTAAAGTCACAAATGATTTGTTAATGGCTGCAGATTCTGGACTTTTATCAATACTCATTCTTCACGATTTAACTGCTGCTTTCGACACCATTTCACATAGCATTTTATTGGAGAGGTTGATTTCTATTGGGATCACTGGTATAACCCATCATATTTATCTGGTCGGACTCAGTTTGTTCAGATAAAAAAAATTTAATCGTGGATATCTCAGACAACCAGTGGTGTACCTCAAGGCTCAGTCCTGGTCCCTCTTCTGCTCATTGTATATTTACTGCCTCTAGGACAGATTTTTCGTAAATTTAATATACATTTTCACTGCTACGCAGATGACACAAGACGACTTGCTCTATATCTTCAAAGCCTAGTTTAGTATTACCGTCTTCCTCTCTTTTGCTTTATCTTTCTGAAATTAAATCATGGTTTACAAACAATTTTCTCAAAGTAAATAGTGGGAAAACTGAAATTTTATTTGTAGGTACTAAATCAAAACTGTGTAGTTGTGGAAGTTTTACACTTACTATCGACAACTCTGTTATTTTTCCTTCTTCTCAGGTCAAGAGTCTGGGTGTCATCGAGTACTATCCTTGATAGTCTTTCGAGGCTCATGTAAATAATATTACATGGTCTGTATACTACTATCTGTGAAATATTAATCGTCTTCGACCAACTCTTTCTGCTAATGGTACTTGTGCATGCATTAGTTACCTCTTGAATTTACTACTGTAACTCAGTAGTGGTGCTCAGTGGTGTTTCACAGAAACTTATTCTTAAACTCCAGATGGTTCAGAACTCAGCAGCTCGGATAATTACACGAACACCGTTGATTGAGCATATTACTCCAGTTCTAGGGCACCTTCATTGGCTTCCAATCAGATATCATATCGTATTCAATTCAAATTTTTTACTTTTTACGTATATGGCTCTTCATAATCTAGCACCTACATATCTGAGTGAACTTCTTCATGTGTATGTACCTGAACCCTCAGGTCTTCTGCTTCTGTGACTCTTGTTGTACCATCTGTGCGTTTGACTACCATGGGAAGTAGAGCCTTTAGTTGTATTGCTCCGGCGACTTGGAATACTTTACCTCAAGATATACGTAATAGTCTTAGTCTTTCAATTTTCAAATCATGTCTTAAAACTATTTTTTTTAGATTAGCCTATCCTTTTTGATTTTAGTTATGCTATTGGGTAATTGATTTTACATATCACTTTTTTACTTTTTTGTTTGTTTGTATTGTTAACTGTGTTGTTGTTTTTTCCTCTGTATAATTTTGTATTTTTAGGTGTCCTCGAGTGTCTTGAAAGGCGCCCACAAATAAAATTAGTTATTATTATTATTATTATTAATAAACGCATTGAGTTTATATTCTAGGCTTATCAGATGTTTTTGTACATAGTATACTTTATTAGTATGATTATTTACTGTGTTTGGTCTGTTAGTAAATAACACTGTCCTTTATGTTAAGGTTTGTATTAAAGGGCCCCTATCATGGATTTTTTAAAGTTTCCTAATGTTGTTTTGGAGTCTCCTACAACAGGTTTGCATGCATCAAACGTCAAAAAACTGTTTCATTTTCTCATAATATACATTTGCACATTCTCAAACGACTCGCCAAATGAATCAATCTCTCTAAATCCCTCCTTTCCGCGAGCTACTCTGCTCTGACTGGCTAGACAGCTCAGTCTGTTGTTATTGGTTTACCGCCTAATTCCCATTGCCATAACACTGACAGCTCTGTGTGTCCTGAGGCTTCCTACACCATAAACTAAACACAGTAACGAAAATTTACGTTGATTTTACCATATCAATCCGAGTGCGAGTCCGATGATGAAACACTAGAAGAACCATTCATTCAACCCGAACCTCCATCACAAGGACGACTCGAGCAGGACGTTTCAGTGATTCACTACTCAGTTTGAGGGAACTAATAGCCGAGCTCTAGCGTGAATGACTGATGTAATATAAACATTGGTAGTGGAAAAAAAATTTCTTTACCGTCACATTGTAGAGCACAGCGTCTCCTCGACATGATCTCTCCAGTATCCACAGGATCAGCTGCCGGTTTGAGGTTTAAGTTTCCCTGGTGCGCGCGCTATAAGTGGGCGGGCTAATGTTTCGTCTTGACGTCACGACGAACCGGCTTATGACTCGTTTGAAAAACAATTAATTTCATTGACTCACAGTCGACTCAAACTTTTGAAAGACAATAACTTTATATACGGTGCACTTTCAGATTTAAAACTTTTAGCCAACAGCTAGTTTCTATTACACCCATTTTCGGATTATTTGTCGTTGTTGTGCTAATTGCTGGCCAGAGACAGCCACTGTAAACAGATATAAACTCGAAGAGATCTTGACACGGCCAGGACAATGGTCAGTCTGCGGAAACGACAAGAGCGCGCAAGTAAACTTTTTCTTAATATCCAGTTCTCCTGTTGTTTCAGTTAGTTTCTATCACAAGGTAGGGCTATTTTCGATTCTGTGGTTATTTTTAATTTTTACCGTATCACTAATTTGTATTTTAATTAGACGCGTTCCTACTTTTTATAACAGCCGCGTACGTCTGAATAGTATTGCAGTTTAAATTGTCATAGCACTTAAGTGAGCCACTGGCCAACAGCTAGTTTCTATTACACCCATTTTTGGATTATTTGTCATTGCTGTGCTAATTGCTGGCCAGAGACAGCTGTCCTCACTCAGTAAGTTAAGTGCGTTATATCTATGTAGTGTGTGCACGGTCGCGGAAGCATTCAGCCTCCTCGTGTGAAGACCGACTCAGGTAAAGTCCATCGACTCTACCTGTGCGACTCCACCGAGCAAGGACACAGCAAGGCACTTAAGTATCTTCTTCTTCTCCCCTTTCCTTTCCCACTTGTATCGTACTTCCTTTACTCACCATGTGCTTTCAATACATTCTGTTGTCTCTCAACAACGTGCTATCTTCACGCACAGAAGGCAGCGCACTACTGCTAATCTGCGTCCCATTCTCTCATCCACACACACACACACACCTCTCTCTCTTTCTATGGGTCTATGGAATGGTCAGTCAGCAGTCAATGAAGCTGACTTCATTCCAGCCTTTGCATCTCAGGTGGCTTTTCCACTGGGCTCGTTTGCTGCGGTCCGAGCCCGAGCGCGATTGTTCCCGGCGCCCCCCGCTGCGTTGGTCTGGTTTCACACTCAACTTGATTCTATCGAACCCTGGTGCGTTTGCGTGCATCTTACGTCATCGCAAACGTGCACGGCGCATTATAGAAAACAGAACGTGGGTCAATATATTGTGTTTTTTATTAATTCGGTGCTATTATGCGCAGTTGAGTGAACAATACAGGTTTACTGTGTGTGTTTGTCACAAGCTGGCTTTCTGCTGCTTGCAAACGGACTCTTTTAAAGAGACAGTTGATTTCAAAATGTGTTGCCCTGATTCCACACGATATGCGCGAATACAATGCAGGCTCAGTGTATCCAAGGTAAATCAACAACACTATCATCCCTTACATGTGTTTTATTTAAATAAATACATCACAATCAGCTAAAACGCATGCACAGGTCACTTTACTTCCTGAACAAGTGCGCACCCGAGTCCGTGCTGCTTGCACATTCACGCGAGCTGCGGCACGGTTCGGGAGCAACCGAACTCAGACCACCTCCTCCAGGTAGTCTCGGTTCGGTTCCCCAGTGCGCACCCGGGTCCCATGACGGCATTCACATTAGCGATTTTTCATGCGAACCGTGCCCCGTTCCGAACTAAACTGCCAGTGTGAAAGCCCCCTCATTCTACTCTTAATATTTTAGGCTTGACTGAGACCTGGATTCGCCCAGAAGACTCAGCAACCCCTGCTGCTCTCTCTAACAACTTCTCCTTCTCTCACACCCCTCACCAGGCTGGGAGGGGTGGGGGTATAGGTCTTCTCATTTCTAATAACTGGAAATACTCAACTCTCTCTTCTCTATGCAATAAAAACTCCTTTGAATATCATGCAATTACACTTACGACTCCCATTAGGATCCATATTGTAGTTATTTACCGCCCCCCAGGTCAACTGGGAAGCTTTGTTGAGGAGCTGGATGTGCTTCTGTCCTCTTTCCCTGAGGATGGCACCCCACTCATAGTCTTTGGTGATTTCAACATTCATCTAGAGAAGCCGTCTGCATCAGACTTCATCTCTCTGCTAGCCTCATTCGATCTTAAACGGCTCATCACCACAGGTACTCACAAATCAGGCAACCAACTGGACCTGGTCTACACACGCAACTGCATCTCATCCAACATTTTGGTGAAACCTCTCCACGTTTCTGATAATTTCCTAATTTCTTTCAATCTACAACTCTTGACCCATGCACCACCAACTCCCCTATCAGTTACTTTCTGATAGGGGAGACGAAACCTACGTTCACTTTCTCCCTCCCATCTCTCCACTGCTGTGGCATCTTCTCTTCCCTCACCCTCACAATTCTCCTCTTTGGATGTGAATACCGCAACAGATACTTTGTGCTCCACTTTAACTTCTTCTTTAGACAATATCTGCCCTCTCTCCTCCAGGCCAGCACGCGCTACTCCCTCCAACCCCTGGTTATCTGAGGTTCTTCGTGAACACCGGACCAAACTCAGGGCAGCGGAGAGGAAATGGCGCAAATCAAAAGACACATCTGACCTGAGTATGTATCAATCTCTGCTCTCTCCTTTTTCTGTTGATGTTCATGCTGCGAAATCTTCATATTTCCACAACAAGATCAACAGCGCCTCTAACACACAAACACTTTTCAAGACATTCAACTCTCTCCTCTTAATTCAAATGTATTGCTGTATCCTAAAAGTAAAATAAACACTGTAGCCTACTGTACTTAAAATATTAAGAAAAAAAATAAAGTACTGTACTTAATAAAAAAAAACACAAGCTGTGTTTTCATATTTAACCTTTTTAAACTTTTTAAATATTCTGGCTTATTTTTTAGAACGTACCACTGCATTGATCCATGGTGACGGACGCGTCATTGCTTGTCACGTGACACAACGCAGCCACAATAGCGCTGAATGACTGATGATCTGCTTTTATTTCCTTTTTTATTCAAAATATTAACAAATTTGTTAGCTATGGCATGAAATATCGGATATTTCGATTGTCAAATATATGCAAGTGGAAGTGATCGCGTTAGTTGAGCTATATGCGCCGCCATGTTAGTTTGTGCCACTGTTCAGAGAATCGGATCTGTTGGATTTACAGGACGTGAATTCATCCTTTCTCCCGAAATACATGAAAGTAAGCGACCGGTGAACTGGGAGAAGAATAGAGTTAACTTTAAAGTTACTTACACAATGTGTATCTGATATGAATAAAATGTGTCGTCTAATTATAATGGAAATTATTATTATTTCCGCTTCCATAGACATCAGTGTGTATTTTACTAATTCTAAATGTATTTTTTTATTTTTTATTTATTACTTATGTGAATTTAAATGTCTGAAACCTAAAATAAACATTATGTGGTTAAAAACACTGAATAATTGTGAGCGTCTGAGTGGCGCGCCATCCGTCTCTGGCTCAGCGCCAGCCAACTGCGAGTCGTGCGCGAAAGCACATTTGAATTTAGCAGTTGATCACGTGATGCACTGGTTGTTCTACTCACACCAGTGTGATCGCATTGTACGCTCCAGGGACCAGCCAAGACTGATCACACCGGTTTGATCTTACGTGCGAAACTCAGGGATTCCTCTGGTACGCGTACCACACTTTGAGAACCACTGCTCTAGACCCTATCCCCTCACACCTTCTACAAGCCATCTCTCCCACACTTTTACCAGCACTCACACACATCATCAGCTCATCCCTCAATACCTGCCTTTTCCCTACAGCATTCAAGCAGGCTCGGGTAACTCCACTGCTTAAAAAAACAACATTAAACACATCACTTTTCTACCCACAGTATCTGCACGTATCTCAAGCTGTCTGGCGGACATCTCGGCATGGATGAAGGAACATCACCTACAGCTCAACCTGGCAAAGACAGAGCTTCTCGTCTTCCCTGCCAATCCGTCTCTACAGCACAACTTCACTTCACTATCTGACCGACCATCAAGGTTTATCATTTTTTTCTGTAATTTATTTTACATTTTTACAGAAAAAATAGGGCACAGAGCATGCAGTCATGGCGGACACACAGAGAGAGGTGCGTTTCAGATCGATTCCTCTTTCACTTCCCCATGCACTTCGGTGGACATATTATACACACACAGTCAAAAAAGCAAGTATTCTTGTAAACACATTCGGTTATGTCTTTTTGAGTTAAGAAAGAAATCGGATGTGTATCATCTTTATACAGCCGTGCATGAGGTCTTAAAGTGACAGTAGCCTATAAATACATGCTGTTGTCTGTCATTAATGTTAATCAAACTACAAAACACAGCTTTAACAAAGATTCATCTATTAAGTTTATACAGTAAACATAGTGTTATTTTACATTTAATTACATTTTTGTAGGCCTACCTGACATGAATACTACAGTTAGACCTTACTTTATTCATAAATGTTACATTGTCTATGCTTCTAATTGCTGTTTGTTGTTTTTACTGTCTGTTCACTTGCCTTTAATACTGTTTTAAATGTATTTGTTAGGCTAGTAGTTTTTGCTGTGGTATTGGAGTAGGTTACTTAAAGTGAGCTTTAATAAATGGAAAGCAAAGTTACCCCAAATTATTATTATTTTTTAAAAAAATAATTATTATTATATTATTACCATAATATTATTCAAACCGTGAGTTTTGTAATCCAATTAACCATTATCACATACACTCACCGGCCACTTTATTAGGTACCCCATGCTAGTAACGGGTTGGACCCCCTTTTGCCTTCAGAACTGCCTGAATTCTTCGTGGCATAGATTCAACAAGGTGCTGGAAGCATTCCTCATGGAGTTTGGTCCATATTGACATGATGGCATCACACAGTTGCCGCAGATTTGTCGGCTGCACATCCATGATGCGAATCTCCCGTTCCACCACATCCCAAAGATGCTCTATTGGATTGAGATCTGGTGACTGTGGAGGCCATTTGAGTACAGCGAACTCATTGTCATGTTCAAGAAACCAGTCTGAGATGATTCCAGCTTTATGACATGGCGCATTATCCTGCTGAAAGTAGCCATCAGAAGTTGGGTACATTGTGGTCATAAAGGGATGGACATGGTCAGCAACAATACTCAGGTAGGCTGTGGCGTTGCAACGATGCTCAATTGTTACCAAGGGGCCCAAAGAGTGCCAAGAAAATATTCCCCACACCATGACACCACCACCACCAGCCTGAACCGTTGATACAAGGCAGGATGGATCCATGCTTTCATGTTGTAGACGCCAAATTCTGACCCTACCATCCGAATGTCGCAGCAGAAATCGAGACTCATCAGACCAGGCAACGTTTTTCCAATCTTCTATTGTCCAATTTCGATGAGCTTGTGCAAATTGTAGCCTCAGTTTCCTGTTCTTAGCTGAAAGGAGTGGCACCCGGTGTGGTCTTCTGCTGCTGTAGCCCATCTGCCTCAAAGTTCGACATACTGTGCGTTCAGAGATGCTCTTCTGCCCACCTTGGTTGTAACGGGTGGTTATTTGAGTCACTGTTGCCCTTCTATCAGCTCGAACCAGTCTGGCCATTCTCCTCTGACCTCTGGCATCAACAAGGCATTTCCGCCCACAGAACTGCCGCTCACTGGATGTTTTTTCTTTTTCGGACCATTCTCTGTAAACCCTAGAGATGGTTGTGCGTGAAAATCCCAGTAGATTAGCAGTTTCTGAAATACTCAGACCAGCCCTTCTGGCACCAACAATCATGCCACGTTCAAAGTCACTCAAATCACCTTTCTTCCCCATACTGATGCTCGGTTTGAACTGCAGGAGATTGTCTTGACCATGTCTACATGCCTAAATGCACTGAGTTGCCGCAATGTGACTGGCTGCTTAGAAATTAAGTGTTAACGAGCAGTTGGACAGGTGTACCTAATAAAGTGGCCGGTGAGTGTATATTCAATTTGAAATTAATAACTTATTTTAGTAATTATATTGCTAATTAATTTAAGTAAAAAAGAACATTGCAAGAGGAATAAACTAAAATGTAACCAATAGAACATTATCAGACCTAGTCCATTTTTGGACAAGGGTTGTAAGTTTTAAGTGTCAGTAATTCTGCTCATGATGGGTGAAACTGCAGCCTTTATGTATCCCTAAACATGTGTACATTTATATGTTCATAGATTGACCAATCAACAGTAACACAATGGAGAGATTCCTGCCAGCTCTTGGTGATAGGGTTGAGCTAAGGCATTACTGTGGCAACGGCAACCACGTTAAACAATCCAGAAAACTAAATCTTCTAGAAAAACTAAGGAAGAAAATTAAACTTGAACATGCCTCAAACTTCTTAGAGGACGCCAGTGAAAAGGAGGAATGTGGGAGCACAAGAAAGTAATTGATTGGAAACAAAAATGCTTGTAAAGATACAAGACGGGTTGAACTTGGATGGATGCACAATGGGAAACAAGTTTGAACCAAATGTGGTGGTGGGACAAGAAATCTGGCTGTTCCAAAAACTGCTGGTTATGATGACCTCATCCAGCTGGGAAAGGAGCTTTTTTTTTCCTCTGGGTCAGTCAAAGAAAGGTCCTGAAGTCATTTTCTCTTTCAAAATATATGATTTTCAAGAGGGTGAAATGCCACATGACATCACCTTTGGAGGGCTGTATGAATTGGTTAAACTGGGGGTACTGAGATTCTACTTGGTAACACTTGATCTTGAAAAATCTGAAGCTACTTCTGAGGATCTTCAAAGTTGAGACACCATCAGAACAAAATGATGACTGCTACATAGCAGGCGCGACATATTTGTCATCTGATGATGAAATAGTTTGGTCCAGTGGAGGATCAGGACTACAACTCTGACGATACTCTTTCCATAGATGCACCTCAAGAAGAGATACCATCCCAGTCAAGAGAGGTAGCACATTTGGTAACACATGAAGATTCTGCTCCGAAGATGCTGAGACTGCATTGTGTCAACATCATTCATGATATGGTGGAACAGTTCAAAGATGCCAGTGTGGAGGCCAGACTGTCAGTTATCTTTGTTGATGAATGTGGCATTGATGCATCGGGTGTTGCCCAGGATGCATATTCAGGTTTTGGGAAGCTTTTTTCCTGAATTGTGCAGATGGGGAAATTGAGTATGTCCCAACACTTCAGCCTGAGTATGGAAAAGAAGAATTGGAGGCAGTAGGTAGAATTCTACTAAAAGGATACCAGGATTCTTTCCAGTGAAGCTGTCGTTGGTCTTTGTAGTGTGTCTCCTTCATGGAGAGAACAAAGTGACACCAGACATGCTGATTGAATCTTTTGTGAGGTACGTACTATAGTATTGTTGCCAACTGTACAATTGAATGGTACTGCATGCTAAATGAGCCATTGAATTTTATGACAGATATTTGCCACTATACACTGTAAAGTCCCTTATTTGATGTACACCCCCTTGAGAGATGAAATTAAAAATATTTTTGAAAATCACATCCTTAATGACAAAAAAACAATTCTGATTGCATCCAAGATGTCAGTGATGGTGCACTGTATAAGAGAATTCCAATGCTGACAGACCAGAGCAATATATCTTTGGCATGGAATACAGATGGTGTCCCAGTGTTTAACTCTTCAAGTTATTCAATGTGGCCAATTCAGACACGCATACACTTTGGTTCTCTCATTAACACAGATGCAGCAGTTTTTATTTTTGCAAATCATACATTATAACAAGGAAAAATATTAACACATGAGGGAAATCATTGTGGTGTCCATGAAGATGTAAAAAAAAAATGTAGGCCTAAATCTAGCTTACACATTTACCCAATTTTTGCAGTGAGAGTTACAGTGGCATTGCATTTCTATGCATCTGGGTCGTTCCAGCACCCCCTTAGCTCCATTGGAGGCATTTCACAATCTGGCATAAGTTCGGCTATACATGCAGTTACATCAGGTCTACTCCGACATGCTGGGGAATACATCCAATTCCCCATCACACCTGACAGCCAGCAAAGAGCGAAGCATGCGTTTTCTGCAAAGTATGGGTTCCCTGGTATCCTTGGTGTTATAGACTGCACCCATGTGCAGCTACGTGCCCCATCAGAAAACGCACTTGTATACGTCAACCGCAAGGGAACCTATTCAATCAACATACAAGTCATTTGCGATGCTAATAGTAAAATCACCCATGTCTTTGCGAATTATCCAGGCTCGAGCCACGACTCATTTATACTAGCAAACTCTGCCATTCCTGCCATCTTCGAGGGGAATCCCCCGTTGGATGGGTGGCTATTAGGGGACAACGGGTATCCGTTAAAGACATGGCTGATGACAACATTTTTGATGCCAGCAACAATGAGTGAAATACGGTTTAATCGAAAACACACAAACACGCTGTGTAATTGAACGAACGTTCGGCATACTGAAAATGCGCTTCAGGTGTTTGGATAGGTCAGGAGGCACTTTACAGTACAGTCCTCAAAAAGTTGCAGCATTCTTTGTGGCATGTTGTGTTTTACACAACATTTCCATAAATCAAGGTTGTGTTAGATGAGGACATAGTGTGACATAGATGAGGAAACATTAGAGGACTTAAGGAGACGTGATGGTGAACTGCATGTGCCGATGCCACTTAACCCAAATGCCCCAGCAGCAGCACGGGACAGGAGAGCTTATTTGGCAGAAGAGCTGCTGCGTCATCTATAGTGAGGTAAAGCGAATTAATCTCGGTCTAATGTTCGACTACATTTCAAAAATATAACCATGCATACATTCGTGATTCAGAGAGAACGAGTCAAAAACATCCAAAAGTATTTATTTGTTTCTTTATTTACATTTGTCAAAATTAAAAATCAATATCAAACAGTAGGCTAAAAATTTAAACGGAAAATTAGGTTGAAAAGATTTAAACTGAATAAATGTAATTCTTTTTCCCTCCTCTGATAGTAATGCGACGCGCGCCACTGCGGGATTGGACACTTGAGGGTCCGGGAGTGGCATTGCGCAATGTGCTCCTGGTGGAACGGGTGGAGGGAGATGGAGTGGGGCAAGGAGGAAGGGGTACAATAGGAGGAGGAAGAGGCACAACAGGAGAAGGTGGTGCGTTTGAAGGGCCACGCTCCATGGCTGCAGCAATCCTTTCCAAACTTGAGGAGATGCGCCCGAGAGGCCATCCATACTCAAGACGGCATCCATACTTTGCCGCATCCCGGACAGCTCCCGCTCCAGCATGTCAAACCGGGTTAGCTGGAGCTGTAGGAACGGGTGGTCCTCCGGTCTGGTGATGCTGCCACGGCGTGTAGAGGGTCTGGACCTTGGTGGTTGCGCTGTTCCCTCCTCAGATGGCCCGTGCGCACGGCTCGCGAGGCCAGGGTCTTCCTACGAAGCTGCATTATATTGTTTTTATTTATTGTGTGGCTGTGTTACATTTATTTCATGTAAATAACGATTAAAATATTTTCATAAGAAACCTTAATGTATGTGAACTTGATTTGTAAGTGTACCTTGGGGTTGGACTGCTTGCATTTCTGGTTGAGTGCCGATTTGAAAGCCCCCAAACCCTTCAACGCTTTCAGCGACGAGGGTGGACGCGGCAATGTCCTCTGCTGGCGTCAGGTCCTGAGTAGAGGCAGATCCACCTCCCGTTATACGGCGTGTCCGATTGTTGCTAGCAAGCTTGGACTTCCCCCGTCTTCTGATTCGTTGTAGCGCTTGCGGCACTGGTGCGATGTCCTGGGGATGCCAGCTGATGAAACAATTGTGGCTATTTCCTCCCACGCCAGTTTAACCGACGCTGATTTGAGTGGGTTTCTCCCATCCCCATACAACGTCACTTCTCTGTCTTTCACTGCCCTGACAAGAACGTCGGTCTCTTCGGCTGTGAACCGCTCCTGGCACGCATCTGGTAAATCCGCCATAATAATAACAATCCGCCATGCAACATGCGCACCTGCTCTTAAAGGGTATGTTGGATGACGCTCTGATTGGTTTATTTCACGTTATGCCCAAACCACACCTATGAATAATGAAGTTATTTCAGACCAACCCCTTTTAAAGGTGCTCTAAGTAACTTTTTTACCTTAACTGAACACCTTCGGAGTCAGTGGAATGGTTATATTACTTATTTCGGGTTGAATGGTGGTGGTTTCGCACCCCCCTGGTGCCCGAGAGCGAAGAAATCCCACTTGCAACTTTGGGCCGGCGGGCCCACTGCACACGTACACGCCCCCATTCAAGCACCGGCTAGCTATAAGCAAAGGGCAAAGATAGTTTGCGTTATAGCTGAGACTGTAAAAAAGAAGCAGAAAGCGAGATTTTTTTTGAAAGAGGAAATGGGAGACTGACAGAGCAAGAAGTCAGACTAGAGTAAACATCGGACCGGCATTTTCAGAATGCAGAGAACTGAGAGAAACAGAAGCCTGCAAAACGAATGCTGACCTGGCTTTCTTGCTGTTGCACTTGTAAGTATCTTTGGAATAAACTGTGTTTAATTTCAATATAAAACAGTTGATGTACTTTACAGATATGAGTTGAATTACAATGGCCTACGTCAACGCGTCTGATAATAGGCAATAAACATGTTGCACATATCATGATCGAGCTATAAAAAACGTTCTGATGTTTTCTTAGACAAGCAAAGGTAAACCGTCATTCTACCAGATGAACGTACCTGTATAGACCTTGCTAATGTAACTTTAGACAAATTAGCCTATATTTATGTCATGCCCACTCTCCCAAAAAAAAAAAAAAAAAACACGAAAGTTCCTGGTAAAAATACTAGTATGCATGACAACACAATAGAAATAAAAATAAATAAAAAAATCGCCATCAGTTGGCAAGAAAATATTGCTTTACTTACCTTGGTAGATATAACTGGTTTTGAAATAGCCGGTTCATGCTCAGCTAGGTTGACAGCTGATCAGCTGGGTTGCTCGTGGAGGGGGGAGGAACAACAGTTCGTTGTTACGACAGTGTGTTTGAAAGCATTTACTACCAGACGCTAGGGGGAGCTTCGTAGAGAAAAAACACTCAGGGCTGCCTGGTGCCCCTTTAAACTTGCGTCGGGCGCAAGAGTCATTTATCCCGCCGGTAAAATAGCAACAGCGCCCAAGACCCGCCCACAAAGTTACTTGCGCTAGATCGTTAAAATAGGGCCCAATGACTCTGTCACTGTATCTAATTTGCATTTTAATCTGTCCTTGTTGTTGACTTTTATTATCCCCATGGGGAAATTTTGTTGCAATGAGTTTCAACATGCGGACACAGAACAAACAGTGTACATAAATACGAAAAAACTAAAACTAATTTAAAAAAATCACAAAATCAATGACAAAAACATAAGCAATTCCCCCAGACTCGTCACTGAGGAAACTCTACAAGACAGAAAAATAAACAAATCTGGTTTGGTAAATTGTGGCAACATGTAGGCTAATGGAAAAAAAAGTGTAATAATTGGCAACATTTTCATAATATTATATCATATGTCATAGGAATATGAACGTTTTCTTTACAGGACATCCAGACACACTCCAGCACGCATAGTCTAAAATATAATGTGGTCAAAAGTGTATTGTGTGTGTGTGTGTGAGAGAATGAACCTGTGGTGTTGTTCCCCCACGCGTCTCTAGGGGGAGCAGGAGCTTCACACTAGAGGATGGATACCCGACCCGAGCCCGACGGGACCCGCCGGTACCCGACGGGCCGGGCCGGGTTCGGACAGATATTTAGAAATTATGTTCGGGTTCGGGTCGGGCTCGGTCACATCAGCGCGATAAGGCATTGAACATTTTTTATTTAAAACAGCTTATGTAGGTAGCAAATGTGCCTGATGCTTTCGCTTGATGCAAACGTTCGTTTTTGTGATTAAAATACATGTAAAATATTACCATAACATCTGTCTTCCTGTGTGCGGAAATTTGTTTATGTAGCCGTGACAACGAAACACGTGCATGCGCGCCTGTGTTAAGTGCGCTTGTTTCTGCGTACGCGCTGATGTGCTCGTCCTGTTGACATTTCCGAATGCCTTCCTACATTTGCTTAATAAAAAGCGGGCTTTCCACACAAACAAACGTACATGTGTCATTAGTATGAGAAAAAAATGGGATTTTAACTGTCGGTCTCGGGTCGGGCTCGGACATAAATATCTTTATGCCTGTCGGGCTCGGGTCGGGCTCGGTTACTGCTCTGTCGGACGCGGGCCGGGCTCGGACAGAAAAATTCGGCCCGATCCGCACTCTACTTCACACTCCTCTGTTGTGTTTCTCTCCTCCAACACTTCACTGCAGATATCCTCATCCAGTGGCGAGTGTGCAAACATCGTGTCCAATGCTATCCTGGAGCCAGTTGCACCAACAGGGCTTTACTAAGCCTGGTCCTAACAGCAAAGTAGGTCTTAGTTAAGACCAGTCTTTAGAGTTGACCTAACGTCGGTTGCACCAACCAAACTTAAGCCTAGGCATAACTACGCCTGGTTTTAGCGATGCGCGTTCCTGTGAATGGCCACGAAACTATAGCGGTTGCCTAGCAGCGTGCGTTGCTGGGGTTACGTTGTAAACTATCTTCCGCTGTTTGGTTAACTTGTAGCCGTATCAATGGAGGATCAAAGAAAAAGGAAAGGAAATTTCACCGACATAGAGATACGAAAACTAATAGAGTTGTACAGTCAGCACAGACACACACTGACTGCCAAGCAATCAAACGCAATAACTAACAAGAAGAAACAAACAACATGGAGACAGATGACGGAAGCGATTAACGATTGCTCTGACTCCGGCTGCTTTCGGACAGAGCGATGTAAGAAAAACGTGGAAAGACCTCCTGAGTAAGGCAAAAAAAGATTTTTCTTCAAAAAAACACCAACCGACCGGCGGGGGTCCACCCCCAAAAATGTCTGTGTACAGTACCATTATTGTTGATTTCTTTGGAGAGGATTCCCCAGCTTTTATTGGTTTGGTCGGTGCGGAAAGTGGCGGTACCGACCTAGAAGAAACTGCTGTCTCTCCAGAGATGGATGACGACCACTCAAGCGAGAGTGTGAATTGTGAAGGTGTGTAGCATATATATTAGAGTAGCCTACAATAACAGTTTTAGTAGTTGTCAGATAACAGTATCCCTATGACAGATTCTCTGTATTTTCAGACTCGATAGAGCCGCCAGTCACTCCACAAAGTTCGTATGAAGGCAGCAGTGGTGCACCGCCGGCGAAACGGATGAGGAGGCTGGATAATCTGCAGCAGACACTTCTTGAAAAAGAAATTGTTAGAGTGGAGGCTGAAACAAAGAAATTACAGACCGAGCAGGAAAAGCTGGAACTTGAAAAACAAAAAATATAATTAGAAATACAGTTGCTCCAACAACAGATAGGCCTAAACAGATCATCTTCGCCTATTTCTGAAGATGATGGGCGGTCTTTTGTAATTCTGTAAATAAGCCTAATGGCAAATTGTGTGCAATGAATCAATGACAATTATATGTAAATTAAAACAAGTTTATTATAGACCTACTGGACTTTCTTTGTGGTTTATTTTTTTATGGTTTATGGTTTACAACCTGCAGATAATTAGTAGAATTATTTTAAGTGAAGCAATAGTTTTATAATAGTTTACATTTACATTTTATAGTTTTACATTTATAAAGAATTAATAATGCGTGTACGGACTAGTCGTCCACCGACATCTTCATGCCCTGCATGATCCACAGGTTCGACACCTTCCTCCGGCACCGGCTGATGGTGTTGCCTAGGGAGAGGGATCCTCTTGGTGACACAGATGTTGTGGAGGACAGTGCATGCTGCTATAACGGTGCAGACTCGCTCAGGGTGCATCCGAATCTCTCCATGAAGACAATGAAACCTAGAAAAAGTAGTTAATGATTACTTACTTTGATTAGTGACTAATCAAAGTTTAACATGATAAAAAAATATATACATTTAATGTAATCCGTGTTATATTTCATCTGCAATAACAATGTGGGCTTTTATAAAGATCCGTTTTGCCATTGACTTTTAAATGTATCATTATGCATTAATATGAGGAGAGTCTCAGCGACTGCACATCAACGTGCTGCTGCATTTCTCTCCGATTCGGTAGGAAATTACTGTAAACGAAATGTGGAGGATTTTAACTGCGACAAGATGATGGGCAGGTCAGTTTACTGTGACAGGATGCGACAGACAGCAACCGTTAAAGACGCAATTGTATATTTTGTTATATAGCTTTCAGTGATCGCACTACATCAGTACCATGGATAGCGACACAGGCAAAGGATTTTACCTGCGCTTGAGGACTCCGATGCACCGCTCAACGAGTGACCTAGTGGTGGTGTGGATGGTGTTATACCGTCGTTCTTGCTCAGTCCTCGGAGCAATTATAGGCGTCATCAGCCAGTGTTTCAGTGGGTATCCACTGTCGCCGAGAAGCAGCCCGTTTACTCTTCCAGCCTCGAAATCCTGGTATAACGCACTCTCCCGGAGGATGCGTGTGTCATGGGCAGATCCAGGCCATCTCGGCACTAAATTAAAGATGTTATAATTGGCGTCACATGCAATCTGCACATTGCAGATTGCGGTTGACATACAGATACTCATGCTCAGATGGTGCCTGGATCCGGACGTGAGTCCCATCGATGCAGCCCACAATACCAGGAATGCCAGAGGCCCGGCGGAATCGGTGTTTCATCACCGCACAGTCAGCCTCAGTGGGGAGGTGAGCAGATCGCGGAAGGCGGTGGCTCAGTGCCAGTGATACCCTGCGGATGGCCCGACATGCAGTGGATTTGTGGACATTAATCATGTCTCCAACAGTGTTTTGAAACGCACCATTTGCATAAAAACGTAGCGCTATTACAGTATTTCACAATTGCTAAAACACTAAACCCCATTCTCTGAACCCAATGCTCAGTGGCCTAAACCCATTTGTCGAATAAGTCACTCTGTAGGCAAAACCTTAAACAAGTTCAGGTAGTTAAGACACTGTTTGCAAATCTCATACACTCTTTTTGCAAAACTCTAAACACATTCTCACTTACTAAAACGCATTTTGCACTGTGTTGCAAAATGGTAAATACATGTGGCAAAAGTTAAACACAACTACAACACAGCTGTCATCATTTACACACAACAACTCAAAATTGTTCACACTTGTTTCTAATGATGTGATCAAATTAGTTGTCTAGAATATAAGCCAGTTCAGAGTACACAGGTGGCCCAGGTACACTGAATGTTGATACCAACAATGGATGGAAACAATGTGAGAGGCAGAGGAGGAAGAGTTCGTGTAAGGTGGTGGACGAGGTGGTGGACGAGGAGGTGGACGAGGAGGAGGACGAGGAGGAAGAGTACAAGGACAACGAAGAGCAAGACCAAGAATAGTACAGTTTTTCACAATTGCTAAGACACATTTCTTGAAACCTTCACCCATATTCTCAAAACTTTAAACACAAAACCCAGTCTTTAAACTACATTCACAAAACCCCTGACTCTTCTGGCAAAATCAAACACTTGCCTCAAAACCATTTGATCTGTGCTCAAAATCAAACAATGCTTTCAAAACATAAACATAGCCAGTCAATATATATACACTCATCAGCATTCATTAGACACTACATAAAAAAATTGAGAACACTGCCTCCAGGGCATGTAGTTACAGAGATTTTTTTTTTTATTGCATATAGAAAATCATTTTGCCATAAATAAAAGTAAATAATTCACAACTCAGTACAGCAAATATATTGCATACTGTAAGTACTGCAAGTAATACAGAATTGAATGTCTGTATTTTCAGCATAAAAATAAAGTAAGCCCAAAGAACAAAGACAACTCTAATGAAAAGTGTATTACACAAAATATTGTGCAATTGCAAAAGTCAATGAGAGCCTCTTGCTGTTGGGAGAACAAAGGAGTCCTTCCATCCTCATTTGGTAGTCTTGCAATTCTACAAAAGGGAAAATGCTCTTACAGATGTATACATACAGTAACAATAGTAATGGACATCACATTCATATGTAAAATGTATTGTAAATCTTTTTTTTCTTTTTTCCCCAGTCCCCTTTCTATTGACAAACTGATGAACTGTATCAAATGTATACAGTAAACGTTTAGTCGCACAAATTAGAAAAACTATACATTTACCTGTTCTCTTCTCTGAATGTCCTGATTATGGTGGCCACAGAGAATCTGCTCAAATTAGGTTGTACTCTTTGTCCTGCTTCCCTCATTGTCATTCCATGAACAAGAACATGGTCTATCACAGTTGCCCGAATTTGATCTGAAATGACTATTCTTGCTCTTCATTGCTCTTGTACTCTTCCTCCTCGTCCACCACCTCTTACACAAACTCTTCCTCCTCTGCCTCTCACATTGTTTCCATCCATTGTTGGTATCAACATTCAACGTACTTGGGCCACTTGTGTACTCTGAACTGGCTTATATTCTAGACAACTGATTTGATCACATCATTAGAAACAAGTGTGAACAATTTTGAGTTGTTGTGTGTAAACGATGACAGCAGTGTTGTAGTTGTGTTTAACTTTTGCCACATGTATTTAACATTTTGCAACACAGTGCAAAATGTGTTTTAGTGAGTGAGAATGTGTTTAGAGTTTTGCAAAAAAGAGTGGATGTGATTTGCAAACAGTGTCTTAACTACCTGAACTTGTTTAAGGTTTTGCATATAGAGTGACTGATTCGACAAATGGGTTTAGGCCACTGAGCATTGGGTTCAGAGAATGGGGTTTAGTGTTTTAGCAATTGTGAAATACTGTAATTTCAGATCAAATTAGGGCAACTGTGATAGACCATGTTCTTGTTCATGGAATGACAATGAGGGAAGCAGGACAAAGAGTACAACCCAATTTGGGCAGATTCTCGGTGGCCACCATAATCAGGACATTCAGAGAAGAGAACAGGTAAATGTATTGTTTTTTTGTTTTCTAATTTGTGCGACTGAAAGTTTACTGTATACATTTGATACAGTACATCAATTTGTCAGTAGAAAGGGGACTGTGGAAAAAAGAAGAAAACAATTACAATACATTTTACATATGAATGTGATGTCCATTACTATTGTTACTGTATGTATCCATTTGTAAGAGCATTTTCCCCTTTGTAGAATTGCAAGACTACCAAATGAGGGTGGAAGGACTCCTTTGTTCTCCCAACAGCAAGAGGCTCTCGTTGTTGATATGGTCCGTCAAAACAATGCCATCCGACTGCGTGAAATCAACCCGATCTCACTAAATGCGTCTTTATTGCACGCATGTGCATTGTCGTGTAATTTATACGCTAAATTGAGTTTTTACGTGCATAGGATACGCATTGGTTGGTTAGGGTAGGTTTAGGTGTGTGTGGGGTGCGTGTGTATTATACGCTTGGGTAGGATTAGTGGTGTGGGGTGCGTGTGTATTACACGCAAATGAACTGCGTATCAAATGCACGCAAAAAACTGCGTCTCATATGCACGTAAAAACTCATTTTCGCGTGTCAATTACACGACAATGCACCATGCGTGTCATAGAGACGCATTTACGTGAGAACAGGCTGGTGAAATACAGCAAAGAGTTGTAGAAGACGATGTAAACTTTGAAGGAATCAACAGTGTCAGCCTTTCTACCATTGCCCGTGTCCTCCATCGCAACAGGGTACGCATGAAGCAAGTGTACAGAGTACCCTTTGAGCGCAACTCAGAAAGGGTCAAAGATCTACGATATCAGTATGTGCAAGTAAGTGTACACTTCAGCACTGATGCTTAAAGTACAAGTTTCTAACCTACAGTTATTGTCCTATACTGTTACTGTAACTGCAGTATATTGTAGTGTATGTAAATCAGGAGTGCATATAAATACACTTTTGCAGAAGTAAGTCTTTCTGTAACACTTACTAAACTATTTATTTATTTATTTCTCTCTTTTATATATAGAGGGTGTTTGAAATGGATTCCATGGAAAGGCCCCATGAATACATTTTTGTAGATGAAGCAGGGTTCAATCTGGCGAAGAGGAGAAGGAGAGGAAGGAACATAATTGGCCAACGTGCCATTGTGGAAGTCCCTGGCCAGCGTGGTGGCAATGTCACCCTATGTGCAGCCATAAGCAATAGGGGGGTTCTCCACCGTCATGCAACCCTGGGGCCATATAACACTGACCATCTTCTTACATTTCTGGGTGGTCTTCGGGATGTCTTGTTTGAACGTGAACAGCAGGATCATCAGCAGGCAGTGCATCCTGTCTATGTTGTGGTTTGGGAAAATGTCAGCTTTCACCGTGCTGTCCGAATACGTGAGTGGTTCAACATCAACCAGCGATTCATGAATGTTTGCCTTCCACCATACAGCCCTTTCCTCAACCCAATAGAAGAGTTCTTCTCTGCGTGGCGATGGAAGGTCTATGACCGTAACCCATATACAAGGGTTAATCTTTTACAGGCAATGGAATTGGCCTGTGGTGACATAGGTGTGGAGTGTTGTCAAGGCTGGATCCGACACACGAGAGGGTTCTTCCCCCGTTGCCTAGAAAGGGACAACATTGCATGTGATGTGGACGAAGTCCTCTGGCCGGACCAAGCACAAAGACGGGATGCTGAGGCAGAATGAGTCTCTCCTTGACTTTGATTTTGCAATTGCACAATATTTTGTGTAATACGCTTTTCATTTAGAGTTGTCTTTGTTCTTTGGGCTTACTTTATTTTTATGCTGAAAATACAGACATTCAATACTGTATTACTTGCAGTACTTACAGTATGCAATATATTTGCTGTAGTGAGTTGTGAATTATTTACTTTTATTTATGGCAAAATTATTTGATATGCAATAAACTTTTTTTCTCTGTAACTACATGCCCTGGAAACTGTGTTCTCAATTTTTTGATGTAGTGTCTAATGAATGCTGATGAGTGTTTATATATTGACTGGCTGTGTTTATGTTTTGAAAGCATTGTTTGATTTTGAGCACAAATCAAATGGTTTTGAGGCAAATGTTTGATTTTGACAGAAGTGTCAGGGGTTTTGTGAATGTAGTTTAAAAACTGGGTTTTGTGTTTAAAGTTTTGAGAATATGGGTGAAGGTTTCAAGAAATGTGTCTTAGCAATTGTGAAATACTGTAACATTTGTTGCAATGCTGCGTTGTGGTTCGACACAAACTGTAAGTCGGGTGACAGCTCTTCAACAAGTTCATATATATCTCTCCGACAGAATCGAAACCTCTCAATCAGCTCCTCATCATTGTAAATGTCCAATGAATTGTTTCTGTCCCTAATAACTCTCTCCCGTCTAATAGCCTGTTCATTGTAAAGTCTGTGTATAAGGCGCGCCATGTCTTTACTGCTGAGTTATGAAGTGGTTACTATAGAAACTTGCCTAGATTTTGACTTTACGCCTGCTACTGACTAGGCGTAAGATTTACGCCCGGTCTTAGTGAGAAGAGGACTTAAGCCTGGATGGTGCAACGGTCGTAACTATTAGGTCGGACTTAGAATGCTGAGTTAAGACCTACTTACCTTAAGACCAGGCTCCTGGGCTTTACAACTGCAACTGCATTTCTACACTGCTACATAGACGTACTCTGAGTCTGATAATCGCTGCACTGACCCGACCTACTCGGCTTGTGACGTAGTATGGAACTCAACTCGCGCTGCCGGTGACGTCACAGCCGCTGCTCTGCGCGCGGTCGATCGATCGCCGCGAACACATTTAAAGAGACAGTTCGCCAAAAATTAAAAAAGGGTCATCATTTAATCACACTCATGTCGTTCAAAACCCGTGAGTCTTTCAATCATCTTCAGAACACAAATTAAGATCTGACAGAATTCCACGCAACAGAGTTATTGTTAAACTATAATCTATTTAAATTGAACAGTTTAGTCCAAATCTCCTGAAGAGACTATCGCTTTATATGATGAACAGATTCAATTTAGGCTTTTATTCTCTGCTGTAAAAAAACAAACCATCTAATGCTAACTTTATAGGGAATTGTGTTGTTTTTATGTCCAAAAACACTCTGCATTAATTTATTAATCAGCATTTATTCAGTGTTACTTACACACACTATTAAAGCCACATTTTGAACATTACAGATTCTTTAACCATGTACAGTGTCATGAGTCATGAGTACAGAAAACTGAACACATCAATTCATAAATTAAACAATATAATCAGTGAATGAAGAGGATAACCATGATAAAAAATTTGTTAGTTGATTAGTTTAATAATGATTTAATCACTGATACTCTCCATAATTTGGGCCAAAACATAAAAGATATTAAAAGATTGAGCAGTTACTTGCAGATCTGAGTGTCCTGTATGAATGCGGTTGATGTGCTTTATTCTGCTTCACTACCAGCCGCTGAACATCTACAGTCTGAGAATGAACAAAGATCTACAGTCAGCCAACAAATAATGTACACTGCACTGTTGTACCATGTACTGCCATGAAGGATCCATCAGTTATCTTTGATATTGTATGTTTTGGAGTACCTGTCTGTCTGTAAATATTTGTATCATTATAGTGCTATAAAAATACAGAAAGCAGCCTGCCATTGTGATTTGTGTTTGTCGATGTGTTTCATTTCCACAATGGCGGTCAATTCTGAGCACAAGAAAAGCTAGAATTGGGTTAAAGAGAGAAAAAGCATTTTCCACAATAAGAAGACTTTATTTCTTTTATTTAATGTGAAAATTAAATGATATCTCAGTGTGGGTGCCTTTACAATTAACAATTAAAAACACAGTTAAGACAATCCAGTTATTTAACTATTGCTATATTAATCTAACTTTAAGGGTTACTGCCTCGAATTCTATGCATGGCACACTTTTAGTTATGACTTGTTAAACTTTGTCATGAAATAGAGTTTTTAAAAGTGAAAGTGTCCGAGAGCTACTTATGTGGTAACACAATACTTAAATCTCTTAAATAATGTCTCATAACTCTTATATTAACAACTATCCAATCTGTTTTAGACCTAAAATGTCACCCTTAAATGTCAGAGAAAAGAACAGAATCAGAGATTTTTTTTTTTTTTAAGAAAATTTTACTTGGCATATTATAGGCTACTGTAAAAACACATAATTATAATAGTTGAGCATAACTAGAGATGAAATTATATGAAAATTTCATTTCATGAATATAGTGACCAAAATGATCATGGTTAAACACAGAATCTTGTTCAAAATGTAGGCCTACTAATACACAATGAAATCAATTCACCAAGTTAATAACATTAAAGATGATGGCCTGGGCCCGTATGTATAAAACTTCTAAGAAATGTTCTTAAGAATAGTCTTAAGCTTTGACTTAAGTGTCAAAAAATACTTAGTAAAGAGTAGGACTTTTCTAAGAGTAGGAGACATTTATAAAGCAGCTAAAAGCAACTTTCAGTAAAGTATAAGACTGATTCTTAAGTGCTGCCTGAAGTGGGACTTAAGTGCTGAAAACTGAGGACTACAATGATGTCAACCCAAAATGGCCACCCTCAACCTCTGAATCAGCCAATAGTGACCCTGCAAGGGTGAGGTCACAGCATTTATTTAATGTAATTATAATAAAAAAAAATAATTAAGACACTGAAACTTTAATATTTAAATGTATTTTATTAATTGCTTTGCATTGTGGAAAATTATCACAAAACAAGATTGAAGGAAATTTGAAGAAAAAAAGGGTCAGATTCGCCCTTTATTCAAATAGTATTAAAAATGTGTTAAATATTTTGTAAGCGTATTGTGTAGTTGTGCCTGGAGTCAATTGTTTGTTTGTGATAACACAATGAAACATTCCAAATTGTACAGACATAATTTTTAGCCAGGCTGTCAAATAAATTATGAACAGGTGAAAAAACGAGAGAGGACAATGAAATATTTATAAATGAATATGTTGCAGACAATGTATGATTTTTTTTCTCCTGTGAACTTTTTTAGTTTTTCTAAAACCTGTAGCTGTAGTTTGCCCTTATTTGTCACTTAATATTTAAAAATAATATTGATATGCCTAAATTGACACCATGTGAGAACTGAACTGAGCAGGACGATGACATCACTGTTTTTACCAGAGTGGCTGTATGGATAAATTAACTAAGTAGATAACTAATGATTTTTAAAATGGAAATTAAAGCTTTAGCGTAAGTTTCTGCCAGGAAGACTAAATTGTCACGTCAATTAAGTCTGCTCTGGAACGTTACAAAGCGGACCTAAAAAGTCCCGGGGATGTCCCTTGTTTGCCTTCTCATCCATCCAATCGTGTTAAAAGATCGGTAGCCTACTTACACACGTCTGAATTCGAAGATGTTAGCGCCTACATTCCCCTGCTTCCTACCCATCACCACCAGGATGGTCTCTTCCCATACCTCCCAGGGGTCGGCTGCGCCCCTGCCTTCATCTTCAGCTAGGAAAATGCAGTTTCTGTACCCTCGGAATGCAAGCTACGGACAGGGTACGCCAAATAACTTTATAACACAATGCTTGCTCTTAATAAATGTATATACTTTGTCTACAGAGATAAAGGTGACTTGAAATAATTGTGTCAGATAAATAATTCACTAAGTTTAGTGTTTTGTTCTTCCATCATATTTTAAAATATTAAAAATATATAAATATAAAAATATTTTCCTCATAATTTGATGGTTTATGCAAACTTGTAGTTTTTTTTTTTTTTTTTTTAAACCTCTGCGCATCACTTTTGGCCACCACTGCATATTTGGTGTGGTCAATAGTGCTATTCAAGAGCCTGCTAACTGTGGACTGAAGGGCCCGAGTCATCACCGGTGCACTGCTGCATCCCAGTCGCCAACAATATAATTATTACTTTAATTTCATTGCTATAAAATTTCTTAAAGGTAAGTTACACAAATAATACCTTGATGATTAAACATTTTTATCGTTTGATCAACTCATTTAACTACAATACATATTTTCATTGAAAAGTGCATGGTCGCGTCCTCTCTGCTGCCATCTTGTTACTCCTAACTAGGTTAGGAGACCTCTCCAGCTCTCTTAAATAATTTAGGAGCTGAGACCAAGTCTTGACACTTAGGAACCTTCATGAATCACACTTATTCTTAAGTTTAGGAATAAGAGTAAAATTATGTAATTCTTAGAATTTTTACAGACTTGAGACTAAAATTTTACTCTGAGTGGCTTTATACATACGGGCCCAGATTTTAAAGGAGTGTCTTTTATGTTATGTACTAACATGTACACGTTCAAAAAAAAGTTGACAAAAAAGGTTTTACAAAAAGATAAACCTCACATATTTCAGCCTTTCAATGCCTATAATGTTCAGCCTTTTTTTATAAAAAGAATGAGTCAAAAAAGATAAATTACTGACGTTCACAATGCACCGTAGCTTATCTTTTATTATTAATAGTAAAATTCGGTCTGATTTTCCCATGGCGTCTGTCGTTGCTATGCAACCATGCACTGCGCTCTCGACAACGACAAAGAAGTTTTAGTAGCAAATGGATTTTCACCACAGAAAACGCTTGTTCTCTGCTACAAGATTTATTTACGGAGAAGAGAAAAACACACGTGTTTGGGGGCACCCCAAAAGTTAAATTTTTTTCATCTCGCTGCCCCTGGAAAAAACGAGTGCGTCGTTTCAGTTATGAGCGTGCTCCCGTGCACCTATTTGAAATAACGAACTCCAGCACGCAAAAGACGCGATATGTGATCTTGGTGAGCTTCCTCCAATCAGGAGACCCCCTCGACACCGCTTCTGTGCACGGCACCTTCTCAGCAAGCAGGGGCGCCATTGTCAATAATTGAATTGAAATTATAGAAAGTAGAAAACCACTTCACGACCATAGACTGTAAAAAAGATTGGACGTAGTGTGCGTGACGTCACCCGTAGGTTTCTGAAGAGCGTTTTTGAAGCCTAAAGTGGGCCGGGCCAGCCGTCGCCATCTTGGCAGCGTGTCATCTCTCGTCACTCCCGGATAAAATAAAATGGGCAAAGAGGCGGGACGTGGGTGGAGCTGAGGTGCTAATGCTATATGCTACTGGCCTAGCGCTAAAGTGACAGCTGATTGAAGAAGCCAATTAGTTAAAGTTCATGTTTTTGGCCTTCGAAATACTATAATAGTTAAAAGACGTAACTAAAAGTGAGACTGTGTATCATGATTAAAAATGTATTATCATGCAGTAACTTACAATATTGCTCTGAGCTTGTGGGTGTGACAGTGATTCATGCGCATTCATGTCAGTCAGCATGGCATCGCACGTCAAGTCCGTAAAGAGCTTTATTCAAGCCATTTTAAAATCTGATTTTGGCCACCTCTCAATTTCTCAAATGGGTTAAACCAAAGATATTACCTCAGATGTTCAAGTAAATGCACTAGAAATCCGCGCTCATTCAAAGGTGTGGATCTATTGCATAGACGGAGAGAAAGCACTGTCACTTGCAGGATTTCATCTGACGGTACTTTTTATTTAAAATTAAAAAGTTAAATAAGCATCTGTTCCGTGAGAGCATCAGTACCTCATAACGAGTGTGGTCTCTATATCTATAGATGTTTATAAATCTAAACTCCAAAAAGCAACGAAATTGTCAGACATCCATTAGTGCATACGAGGAAAACAACTGGAAATACAGCGCTGGTTGTTCTCTCCATACTCGACAATGACGGAATCCAACAGCGTGGGCGAGGGTTTAATGCGTGTATTAAATTGTTTGAAATAATCCAGAAAAAAGCACAAACACGGCAGAGATGGCAAGTACAGCAGCTGCTGGAATTAGCTGAGGGTGACGCTAACAGACAGACAGCAGACAAAATGCTAGCAGCGACAGCAGCCGCAATCCACCTGTCACTCAAGTGGCCACGCCCTTAATTATGCAGAACTTTAAGGCTTAAAATAATTTATACGGATGAGTTGTAAAAAAAATGCACCCCCCTCACAGTTGCCATGAAGGGCAAATAGCTGTATAGACCAAAACCACTTTTTGCTCCAGGCTGTAAACATTTTTTTCTGCTGTAAAGTTGGGGATTTTAACATGGGGAGATACAGATTTGACTCACTTTTGCTGCCAGCCTCAAGCGGCCAGTCGATGAATTGCAGTTTAATTCACTTCCGTGTTGGTTTCAAGAGAGAGACAGGAAGGTTGCCGCTTGTTCGCGACGCAGAGGATTTTTTTTAACTGCTCGTGCCACCCCCCATGTGACATGAAGAAATGCCGCCCCAGGCGGCCGTGGCTAAAACCACTACTGTTGAGGAGTGAAAACATGGAATAAGGACTTTTCCATATCCTCCTGGACTGAGATGATGACTTCTTCATAGACCGAATCCTCACTTGGCACTTGGTTTCCATTACAGATTTGCGAAAAAATTGTAAAAAAAAAATGTAAAATGCAGACTAAAAATTAATGCGACATTACGGCGTTTCCATTAACCGATGTTATGCGACTAACATTTTTGAAACATTTTTTCCTCTCGAGAAGTCAATCCAAAAATCATGGACGGTTTATGTATATCTCAGCCACTGCACTGGCCATTATTATTAACCGAAGGAGACGTGTGTGTGTGAGAGTTAAAAAACGTAGTTACACACTATAGCTAGCTATAGCTAACAATAGGTAGCTACCTTTAAGTATTACATCTCACCTGTTAACTGTAGCTCTTGGGCGATCCGCTGTAAAATATCATCTCGGACAACCGTCATGGCACACTGCATGACACATCATACAGTGCTTGCTGTTCCTGCCAGAGTTCAGCAAGTTTATCTTCCTTTTCAATAGTCCAAATTCGCCGTGGCGCTGCCATTTTCATCTTTCTTCTTTTGTGGTTTTCCTCAGCTCCTGATTGGTCAAATTCAGATAGATCGACAAATCGGCTCATTCAACCGCACACACCTCACGAATTCAAGCCGACAGCTCCCGAACTTTTTTGACATGCTTAAAAATTATCAGGAGGTCGAGAGGTGCTTGGCTCGGCTCGTATCTTCCTCGCACACGATACGAGCCGCGACATGAGAGCATAACTGATTTCCACACGATTTCTCTCGAGTGAAAAAAATCATCTGCGAAAAAAAAAAAAAAACGCACTGTTTAAGCCAGCCTTTAGATACTTTGTCCTTTAATGATATACTTTGACACCTCCCTGTGCTCCTGCGATCTCCTGTGATGCTTTCGCAGAATTATTTTCTGTAATTCTTACCCGAGCCCCATCGATTTCCTGTGATACTCCTCTGATCTTCCACAATCTCCTATTCAAGTAACCTGCGCTCAAACACTCAGCTGTATCGCTTACCTGCACACTCACCTGTATCGCTTGTGTGCTCGTCTGCTGTGTCTTGTGTGTTGGCTTCCTCCGGACACTGCTAAACCTGGTGTCACATCTCCATGTAGTTATTCTTATCATCATCATCATCATACAATATGTAGCCGGTACTATCATCGCGTGTAGCCGGTACTCTACCACTGAGAGAAAAAGCGTCAGTGTCATGCACGGTTCACACCAAACACGAATTGAGCATCAAATTCGCTTCTATCGCGTCTAGTTGGACGCCTGAACATTTTGAACATTTCGCATGCCCGCACACACACACGCGCGCGCGCACACACACACACACGGCTTGTTTAAATACATTTATGTTGGTAATAAATAACAATAAATTGTTGTTGTACCAGCAATATCGCCAAGTTTTGTTTTTCACTGTGGAAATCTCAAATATCATGATTTGCCAATGCAAGAGAGTACCGGCACCTTTTTTCCCCACTTCAAGCACTGGTATTGATTGAATAAACTGTGTAATCCGAACGCGCCCCTGGCTCACACAGCTAATGAGGAGTTGGGTTACACCTGTCTGTTCTAGTCATTCTAGTCTAGTCTAGTCTAGTCATACTTGAATGAGTGGTAGGTGTATACATGCATTCCAGTACTTCATTATATTGCAAAACTACAGTTGTACTTCATTTTACTGCAGCTGTACTTACAGGTACTGTAGTTTTACTGCTGTTGAACTTCAATGTACTGCAGTTGTACTTTGATTATACTTCATTATACTGCAAATCTATGGCTGTGTTTAAAGGTTGTATCAGTGATTTCAGGCCCAAAAATAAATGATCACATTCATCTAATCTTTCCTAACGATCCGCTAGCTGCCCGCCCCATAAGCAGGCTGTCAAAAAAACCGCGTCTCTGTAGGCAGCCTAGGCTCTGAGATCTGCACACAAAAACAAATGGGTACAACCACCACTCAAAACCAAAATAAACAGTGTTCCAACCAGTGGCGGTTCTAGACAAATTTTACTAGGGGGGCCAAGGAGGGGCAGTGTTTAACCAGAGGGGCACATAAAAATGGCAACAAATTATATTTAAAGATTATAAACTTTATTTTAAAATCATATAAACATTTATTTTGTACAAGAGTGAGTGGAGGTGCAAAAGAGGTAGGGACATAAAAAATAACGTACAGTGTACAAAATACAAGGTTGTGGAAATTGCAGTAAATTGCAAGAGACAACTTCCCACATTGAGCACACAACAGCATGTGTCCTTTATTTATTTGTCAAACCAAAACACTGAAACAAAATGGTGCTGGTCTCACGTCATCACGCATACATAACATTTAAAGAGACCACGATCTCTGAACAATCGTGAGGAACAATCCTAAGGAAAAAGGTGAATTATGTATGTCAATTCAATGTGAACAAAACTCCAGGGTACAACAAAGGGTACAACAATGTGCCATATGCTATTTATGGAAGCCCCACTACTGTGAACAGTTGAGTCCACACTTAAGTATTTGAATTGGCACAACAATGCTGGATCAATTGAATTTTAATAAAATATAGATACACTACACTACAGCAACAGGATACGGCGGTTGTGCGGTCTGGAAAAACGGTCCACAAATACATCAAGATCCAGAGCCTTGGCTCTTCTGGACTCTATGCTCAGGACACCAAGATCACTGAGTCTCTCATCAGTAGTAGTGGACCACAGGAAGGTTTTTATCAGTTTTAGTGTGGAGAAACTGCGTTCGCAAGAGGCTGAGCTTACAGGAAGGGTTACAGCAATCTTGCACAGTCTAAAGAGCTCAAAGAAAACTTCCCTGTATGGCTCAATAAAACAAACCAGCTCGACTACTGCATGGCTTTTTAACTTCGCCACTCTGTATTTTTCTGTCCAAAACTCTCTTAAACTGATGGAGCTCATGTCCTAAATCAGGGTTCCTCAATCTCGGTCCTGGAGGGCCGGTGTCCTGCACAGTTTAGCTCCAACCCTGATCAAACACACCTACCTGTGAGTTTCTAGTGATCCTGAAGACCTTGATTAGCTTGCTCAGGTGTGTTTGATCAGGGTTGGAGCTAAACTGTGCAGGACACCGGCCCTCCAGGACCGAAGTTGAGGAACCCTGCCCTAAATCAATGTCTGCATTATACAAACGGCCAAATGAAAAAACATTGCTCTCCTTTAAAAAGGCATCACTCTGGGGGCTGAGAGACTGTATGCTTCTCATGAGCTCACAGTTGGTATTGGAGAAACGTCTGTTCAACTCATTGAGCATGCGGTCAATTACAGGATAGAAAAATTACGTGCGAAACAGATCTTTGTCACGTTCTACCTCCCTCTGACCAACAGTGCTTATTGTGCAGTAGATGCTGAGTCTAGAGCTCAGCATTTTCTGACGTTTTGCCACTGACGTTGTTGCAGAATCACACTGCTCACAAATATTCAATGCTTCATCCCACAACTTATCAAAGAAAGACTCCTGCCTGTGGTCTTTCAATGTCTGGACTAAAGCATTTACTAACTCGACAGCTCTTGACAGATCAACCGTTTCTGACTGTAACATGTCAGACAGTAGCTTTGTCTCCCCAAACAACTTACGCAGAGTAACAAGATGCACAACAAATTCTAGGTCGATTTGAGCCAGAAGACCTCGAACCTCAACAGTTTTTTCACCATGACGTTCTTGAGAAATCTCTTGCAGTAGTCGTTTAAGGGCAGGTAGAGTGTCCATAATTTTACGTAGGGCTAGAAATCGGCATGTCGCTTAAACGTGGCAGCTCTCTTGTTCTGCCATACATTTCTCTTTGGAGAGACAGCCATTTTGGGTGCACATATTAGGCAGAGGTAAAAATATAAAGACTCTGTAACAAAGAAAAAAACTCCTCCGTTTCTGGGACACTTTCAACTACATCAACTAACACCAAATTGAGACAATGTGCTCTACAATGGATGTAGAAGGCAAATTTAGCCTGTTCTTTGATCCTTGCCCCTGAATGCTTACCGCTCATAACGGCAGCGCCATCGTACGCTTGGCCTACGAGGTTATTTTTGTAGTTCAGGCCATACCGTTCCAGTAAGTGCACTATTTTTCCAGTAAGCCCTGCTACATCTAACTTCTCTGCAGATTCAAAATGGAGAAAACTCTCCTTAATGGCCCCATTGTAATAGTACCTGAGTGTGAAAGAAATCTGTTCCCTCTTTGAAATATCCTTTGTTTCATCTGCCATGATGCTAAAAACCTCACTGTTCTTCACCTCTTCTATGATTTCAGACCGAACCATTTCTGCCAAACAACCCAAAACCTCATTCTGGATGATCTTGCTTGTGTACTTTGCATTGTGAATGGAAGTTAATCTTCTCTTAACAAGTGGGTCATGGTTAGCAACTGTTTTAAGAATTTCCCTAAAGTTTCCTTTGTTATTGGACTCTTCAGATTCATCATGTCCTCTTTGTGCTATATTTTGTGTAGCTGTAAGCAACAGCACTTCCCCAACTGTTTTAATGTATGCCCGATTTTCTTGTACTTGTTTAGGATGTTCTTTGTCAAGAAGATCTGCTAGTGTTGCATCAGTTTTAACAGCTCTTTGATAATCCCTCCATGCCATCGTTGCACACTTGTGTCGTTCAGACTTCGCATGTACTGAAAACCCTGCATCTCTCATAGTTGCTTTTTTCCAGTTTCTAAAACCAGGTGTTGAAACAAAAACAGTGTCAGGGGCATTTGGGGTGCTAAAATGTCTACATGCATAGCAATATGTAGAGTCCATCATGACAGAATACTCAAGCCATGAATGAAGATTATACCAGTTTGGCCTGAAGCTCCGTCTTCTGTCTCCCATCAACGTGGTTGGGAATATTTTCAAGTTTGGCTGTACTGGTACATCATTCTTGGACTTGCTGATATCTGTAGAAAGATGTACAGTAGGGCACAACTACAACATGTATTTACATATGCATGTACAGGTGAAACTCGAAAAAAAATGAATATCCTGCAAAAGTTATAATTTTGATGATTATGGCTTACAGCTTATGAAAACCCCAAATTCAAAATCTCATAAAATTAGAATATTACTTGAAATCAATAAATAAAAAAAGATTTTTAATACAGAAATGTCAGCCCTCTGAAAAGTATTATCATGCATATGTATATAGTTGTATATACTAAATATATTAGTTTCACCTTTTAATTAGAATTACTGAAATAATTCTAATTTTGAGTTTTACCTGTATATCTGCATGTATTTCAAAATGTAAGTCAAGTATTTACTTATTGACAAATTATTTACAGCAGAAAGCACCATTTTAAGGACACATGTAGGATGAAATTATAATTGCACTGCTTTGCAAATAGTAAGAACCTTCATCACAAACCTGATGGTGCCGTACCTGATGTCCCTCTGGCTGTTCCTCTCTCTGTCCCTGTATGTTTTTTTCCTCCTCACCCTCTTCTTCATGCTCCTCACCCTCTTCTTCATGCTCCTCACCCTCTTCTTCATGCTCCTCACCCTCTTCTTCATGCTCCTCACCCTCTTCTTCATGCTCCTCACCCTCTTCTTCATGCTCCTCACCCTCTAGAATTTCCCTCTCTGTGTCAGAGCCCTCACTTTCATCACATGCCCTCTCTCCAACCTCCACTAACTCCTCTGGAACTCCCTCTTCCTGCTCCTCAACACCTTGATTTATTTCTCTTACTTTTTTGCTTACTGGGGCAAAAAAGGATGCTATGTCCCTTCCTCGTTTCATGATAACTATTAGAAGAAAAAAAACGTACGGTCATGCATTACACTTACGAGATTAAATCATTTTGCTTACCTTCAACTCTTGCAACAGGAGAAATCGTAGCTCCTCTCTCCAAGAGTAGTTGCTGAGCTCTCATTCACCAAGCAGCACCGCGATCTACAGTGTTTGGGTGCGCCACTCTAATTTACCCGTGTAGAACGTTGCGTCACATTAGTGCCGCTTTTGGCGCTCGCGTGTAAAATCATAATAAATTAAAAAAAAAATTTGGTCAGCACAGGGGGGCCACAGGGGTGGCCAGGGACATGTCTACAGAGGCACGGGCCTCCCTAGGCCCCCTTGTAGAACCCCCACTGGTTCCAACCAATCACAGACAGGGCGCGGGTGTTGTGAGGTTTTGCGCTCGTGCACGACTGGACGCGAAGTCGGAGCAAAACCCGCCCCTGTCGGTCAATATCCAAACTACAGAAGATAATGGCCTTCTCAACTGGAGCATCTGTGGCACCACCTATTGGCTTTTCTCCAACTCCCTTGGTCCAGTTCATTCATAAAGGAGAATACGACTTCTCATCTACCCCAATGTTCCCTATGGCCAACACATGTGTTAACTGCATCAGGTTGCCACTTCATGTGTCATACCAGCTGTTCAAGGAGAAGTTTGACTTTGCATTAGGAAAAACGTATGGGTTTGGCAGGGCATGAACATAATCCCACTCTGTAATGCGTTTCCCTGTGTCTGTTTGTCTTAAAAAGGTTTAAAACAGGTGTGCCCAATCCTGCTCCTGGTGATCGACTGTCCTGCACAGTTCATCTCCAACCCTAATCAAACACACCTGAAGGTCTTCAATTAAGGTCTTAACAACCAATTAAGGTCTTCAGGATTACTTGAAAATTAAAGGCAGGTGTGTTTGATCAGGGTTAGAGATAAACTGTGCAGGACAGTCGATCACCAGGAGCAGGATTGGGCACACCTGGTTTAAAAGGACAGTTATATGCATTTCTGAAAGCATTTGATACCAATCTTTCATTTGAAAGTCACGTGTCTAGTATCTGTAAAACCGCATTTTTACATCTTAAAAATATATCTAAATTCGCCATATGCTCTCATTGACAAATGCGGAAACAATTAGTTCATGACATCAAGAGTTCAAGACTAAATTATTGTAATGCTCTACTGGGTTGTTGCCCTGCACGCTTAATAAACTACAGCTGGTCCAAAACGCAGCAGCTCGAGTTCTTACCAGAACCAGAAAATATGACCATATTAGCCCGGTTCTGTCAACACTGCATTGGCTGCCTATTAAACATCGTATACATTTTAAAATATTGTTGATTACTTACAAAGCACTAAATGGTGTACCTCCGCAGTACTTGAGCGAACTCTTAACGCATTATAGTCTATTGCAATCTCAAAATTCCGGCCAGTTAATAATACCTAAAATATCAAAATCGACTGCTGGCGGTAGATCCTTTTCCTATTTAGTACCAAAACTTTGGAACAGTCTTCCTACCATTGTCCGGGAAGCAGACACACTCTGTCAGTTCAAAGCTAGATTAAAGACACATCTCTTTGACCTAGCTTTCACATAATACATTATCAATTTCTATAACTCAATGTTAGGCTGCATAGATTAGGTCAGCCGGAACTGGGAACACTTCCCTTAATCCTGATGTACTCGTTACATCATAAGAAGAATGGCATCTAGGCTAATATTAGTCTCTCTGTTTATCTCGAGGTTTACCGCTGTCCGCCGTATCCAGATCTGATGAAGGACCTGCGTCTGGATGCAACAACGCAGTCCTGAAGTGTCCACTAGTCCCTCCCTGTGAAGTCAGCCGGATCCGGGCCAGATGGTGGATCTGTGCCTGGACCCATCCTCAACGCATCCCTGAAGTGCCAGCCTCATCAGCCCTGTGATGGCCTCATCGACAGGACAGCCATCGGCACTGATCCTCAAACTCGTCTCCATACCAACGTTATGACTCCAAATTACAACCAGATGGAACTGGATAATGTTCTGATCAAATCTGACCTTTTCTTAGAAGAAAGCAACCACAATGACCACGACGCCACAAATGGCAAACAAACACACTCATACTGTGTGGTATTAAAATATAATTACGGCCCTTCAGGCAACAAAAGCGAGCGTTGAGGGAGTTTTGGAGAAAGCCACACCGTCTTCAGGAAAACGCCAGACACTGGAACCACCGGCTGGGCATAGCAGAAGATAGAAGAAAGCAACCACAATGACCACGACCCCAAAAATAGCAAACAGACTCACACTCACACGGTGTGGTATTAAAATATATAATTACGGCCCTTCAGGCAGTAATAGCGAGCGTTGAGGGAGGTTTGAAGATAGCCACACCGTCTTCAGGAAAACGCCGGACACTAGAACCACCGGCTGGGCATAACAGAAGATAGAAGAAAGCAACGACGACAACAAACACAACCGTAACCAGGCAAGTGGTGCTTTTTCTCTCTCTTCCAAAGAACCAGCTTTTATATCATTCAACCAGGCAAGGCCAATTGTCAGATCATTTGTTGCCAATTGCAATCATCAGTAACAAGGCAGAGGCAATAATCTATTTCCATCTACTTAGTGACAGGAAGTATCGTCCAAATTTGGGCAAATAGGTGGGACATAATAACGAGTGCTAGATAAACCAATTAAGTCACATTGGCAGGGGAGGAAGTACAGTCCAAATATGGGCAAAGAGGTGGGACGTAATAATGAGTGCTAGACAAACCAATTAAGTCACATTGGCAGGGGAGGAAGTACAGTCCAAATATGGGCATAGTGATAAAACAGGAAGCAAGTTGCCAGGTTTGTCCACAAATTAATATCTAAAGAGTTAAATAGGGCAGAAATAATAGCAAAAACAAAACCCACTACAATTCAGAGTGAAAATATGTTCACAAGCACAGTAAACCCCATCATACGTGATACACTGCACACAGTAAGGCCCTAATGTCTCTACTAATTTGGCAACAAAACAAGGACCGGGCCAACCTGTGACATATTTTCCATACCGTGATCACATCTGACCTTTAAAGGTGTAGTGAACTTATTTCTTCTAAAGTATAGAAGATTCAGAAGCTAAGACCAGGAGACTCGGTTGTATCTTTTGCAGGTTCTTTATTGCACACACGAGCTGGCGTTGCTGTAGTCTTTACCACGCGTTGACACGAGTCAAACTAAGGGAGAAATTCCCTCACAATTATAACATTCTTAAAAGGGGAGGCACTTACAAAGCATGTGAATGATGGGAACAGGTTTAGGAAACCAGTTCTAGACTGAAACTGTTGCCCCTCCCAGTCCAAATCAAATTCCTATTCAGACACTGAGAGTTAAGAAACAGGACCAAGGGTATCAGTACTCTGCTTACAATAGAGGGAAACAGGAATGTCAGGAAGAAGCAATTAAAAGTTTCAGTAATCTGACAAATACAGAAAAACAGGATTTGCCAGATTATCTTGCTGGAAACTGTTTCACAGCTGATATCCTAACCTGAAATACACATTCTCAGTTATACTATGGTATTGGAATCTAAATTAAACATTTAATAAATTTGTAACACTTCAATAAACCAAAGTTCTCTATCCCTCCTATAAATAATGACAAGACACTTGAGGCTTTGTTGTTAGATAAGCACCTTAAATATATAATAGTCCAGCTGAAACCATCAACACAGCCATGCAGGACAATCGGCCACCTAACCAGCTTGAGGTTGCCGTCAAAATGCCTGTTGAGAGATATACACGACATTACAGAACATAAAGACTTCTTGAAACTTGCAGATATTACAAAATATTTACAAGTCAACGTAACATAATTGTTTGGGGGCCTGAACATTATAGACCCTTCGGCGAATAGTATTACGACGTATAAACCACCACCCAATGGGATCCACTTGATGCAGGCTCTGTCTGACCCGCAAACGTTGAACCCTTAAGCCACGCGATCTCAGTCTACCAAGTACATATGATTCACCTGCATTATTTGGAGTGTTAGTAACAATACTGTGTAAGTCTTGATTTGACAATACTGCATATCTTAATGGTCCAACTCCCAGAATCTGTCTGTGTCTGTATAGGGTTCTTCGACTGATTCCAAAGCATGATGCAATTCTCTGCCATGTCATACCAATGGACACACAATGAGAAATCTGTTCGGCAGCTCAAGGTTGTGGGGGGTGTCAAATTGTTGGTCCCATCAGTGGATATCTGCCTGGCCTCATGCTCATGGAGCAAGTTGTGAAAACATCTATACAATGATCCTAATAGGTTACTGACATTCCTGTTATCATGATCATATCTGGACACGGCAAGAAATGTAGATAAGAGTTCGCTTATGATCATCTAGCACTCTATAAAGACTCTCCTTACCAAAAAGGTCAGACTCTTCGCTTTGTATTATGGCGCATTTTCATTACCAGTACCAGCTCAACTCGGCTCGGCTCGCCTCGCCTCGCCTCGCTTTTCGCTCCGTTTTCCATTGCAGATAGTACCTCCACAATAGTACCTGGTCGTCATTGCGACGCTGCAGGAAACTGCCGTGACGTAATCTTCTGCGTGAGCCGCGACACACACTCCTCGTTTGACCACGGCGTATTCTTCCGAGTTGCCTTAAAAATAGTAGTAATGGGGATATCACGCAATCTGGCCAAACTATTTAAAAATCCGGGGTTATTCAGGATACTCCGTCTGGCGCGTGCAATGATGACGCAGTGAACAGTGACGATTCTCTCTGACCAATCAGCAGTCTGCTGTGTTTACACGTCACATTTTAGTATCGCCTCAGCTCGCTTAGAACCTCGCCGGAGGTGGTATGAGAAAAAGTACCCGAAAGCAGGTACAGGTACAACTTTTACACAGTGGAAAACCAAACAAAGGCGAGTCGAGTCGAGCCGAGCCGAGCCGAGGCGAGCTGGTACTGTGTAGTGGAAAAGCGCCATTAGTGACGCAATGCACTGCAGAGCACTAGTAAAAAAATCTTACAACATCTTCTTCATTACTTCTCACCTGAAAAAATGTAGTTTGGACTTGAAAAACAAAGAGGATCAGATGAAGATACAGTGTAGTTGAAGTAGGCTGATTCAAAGTCAGCAAAAGTACATGTAGGCCTACTTCCTAGAGTGGATTCTTCTGTTTCTTTCGGATGAAAGGGAAGCCTCCCTTTTGTAACTGCAACTGCTTACTGTACGCTATTCTCGGTAGGTTCCCCGGATGGTCCGCTGAGGTCAATATGTTGTTTAATTCACTACTTCGGTTAGGCTTCTTTGCTGGTGAGCAGATAATGACGTGGCGACTGGCGAAAAAACTGTTTGTGCACCCGCACTTTTTTTTTCTTTGCTTTTTTACTTCTTCTTTATCTTTGATTTTATTGGTGTTGCCAACCAGCTTAGAGGTACACTACTGCCACCAACTGGATTGGAGTGGACTTTAACCACCTTCCGTTTCAACTGAAATGCTTTCATACAACATACTGAAATGCTTTCGTACAACGTAGTGATATGCTTTTCAGTTGTGTGAGTGAGTGAGTTTCAGTTTGGTTTGTAAAAGCATTTCACTTGTATGTGTGAGCATTTCAGTTGTATGTATGAGATCATTTCAGTTGTGTGTGTGTGTGAGCGTTTCAGTTGTGTGTGCGTGTGAGCGTAATATTTTAAGTTGTATGTATGAGAGCGTTTCAGTTGTGTTTGTAAAAGCATTTCACTTGTATGTACTGTATGAAAGCGTTTCAGTTGTGTTTGTAAAAGCATTTCACTTGTATGTATGAGAGCATTTCAGTTGTGTGAGCATTTCAGTTGTGTGTGTTAGCATAATATTTTCAGTTGTATGTATGGGAGCGTTTCAGTTGTATTTGTAAAAGCATTTTACTTGTATGTGCGTGAGCATTTCATTATAGTATGTGAATGAATTTGGTTTCATATGTGTATGTGAGAGGAAAAGTACATGTATATGCATGGTAATTCTGAATAATGTCCCTATTGGCACCTCATACTCCAGGGGACAACTGGCAGATGTTTTTTTTTTTTTGTTGCTTTTTAGAATTTTAAAAGTGCAAACTTTTGTGTTGTACTCGTTACATCATAAGAAGAATGGTATCTACGCTAATTTGAGTGTCTTCGTTTATCCCGAGGTTTTCCCGCAGCCTGCCGGATCCAGGCCGTATCCAGATCTGACTAGGACCTTCGCCTGGACCCGGTGACAATGCAGTGCTGAAGTGCCAACTAGGCTCTCCCTATGGAGGATCCCTTTCCCACTCTACAGATAAAGCGTTGTGAATTTCGGTTTGCGTACCCACCCCGAAGTGATAAAATAAAACAAAAATCTGTATCAAATTTATAGACAAGACAAGTAGTTTGTTTAGGAATGGTTTGTAGGGAATTACAAACCTGCGCACATATATCCAAATGCACTTAACTATAGAATCAATTCTTAATGCGCATGTGAACGCCATCAGCGTTTATCACAGGTTCGCGTTTAAAGTCTGTTTAGAGACATTCATATACATTATTATCTTACAGTTACTGTAAATCCAGCCTCTAGTTCATAAACGCCAGAGGAGAACTGGCCCCCGACTGAGCCTGGGTTCTCCCAAGGTTTTTTTTTCTCCATTGGGTCACCTGATAGAGTTTTTGGACTCAGTTGGGGATATTCAAATTAATTAACCAATCATTAATACCATTGATCAGCTCTACCAAACGTGGATGTTTTTCCACTAAGAAACGAACATTGTTATGTTTTGATTGATACTGTGAAGCTGCTTTGATGCAATCTATATTGTTAAAAGCGCTATATAAATATACTTGACTTGACCTTTTACTAGTGCATTTTTTTTTCACGTTGAGTTCTGAGCAATGGAAAAATCTGTTATTTTATATAATATTATCCTTTTGGTGCTGATTGCCACTTGAATCTGAAAAGTGCATATCTTTGTACATTTTACTAGTAATAAAGAGTACTAAGACCTCGTGTTATTTATGTTTATCTATTGTTTATCTACGAATTACGAGTTACAAGTTAAATATTTAAAATAAAGTTACACTCCATTTAATGACTGTTTTGACAACTCATTCTTTAATTCAATATTGTGTTTTAAATGGTACAAAGAGATAAATCCACAGGCTTGTTCCAGTCTGGATGTTCTCTATAGTAGGTGGCACTCTCTAGGCACCTCACGATTCGATTACGATTCAGAGGGCAGCGATGCGATGCTAAAACGAGTATCGATTATCTGAATTTTTTTTGTGTGTGACTATAAATACTTTGCTTTAAAAGTACCAAGTAATGACCAATAAAGAATTTACTTCCAATATATTTTATTAACTTCGCAAAGAACCAACAGGAAAATAAATGTGTGCCCAAACTAGTGTAACTTTTAGTTTTGTTCGACATACCTTACAAATAGTGTGGCTCTTGTCCAGCTCCTTTTCCCCTTCAACTTCATAGAAGCCAAAATATTTCCACACGGCAGGTTTTAACAAGGAGGGTGTTCGGATTTCGCACTCAGCCATTGCGTCTTTTATGTGCACGCCACAGACTGCCCGGGTACTGCACTTCCACGCTTTAGAGCTATGCCCTTTGCGTGCCGTCAAAATTACGTTATTAGATTTTTTTTTTTTAAAGTGCCCCTATCATGGTATTTGTTTCCTAATGTTGTTGTAGAGTCTCCTACAACATGTTTACACGCATCAAAAGTAAAAAAAAACTGTTTCATTTCCTCACAATATATATTTGCACATCATCATATTTTCCATGATTCTCAAAAAGGCTCGTCAAATGAATCAATCTCTCTAAATCCCTTCTTTCCGCGAGTTTATCTGCTCTGGTTGGCCAGACAGTTCAGTCTGTTGTGATTGGCCTACCCGTGTACAAGCGCGTCTCCAAAGCCTAAGCGCGTCGAGAACAAAAGCGCCCATTGCATAACACCGACGGCTCTGCGTGTCCTGAGGCTTCCCACACCGTAAACTAAACACAGTAACGAACAATGACGTCGATTTTACCATATTAATGCGAGCGCGAGTCCGGTGATGAAATATTAGAAGAACTAGTTATTCAACCTCCATCGCAAGGACGACTCGATAATAGTGGCCCACAGCTGATCAACAGAAGTATTTCAGTTAGACAGTGATAATGAGAGTTAGCCAGTTAGCAGGAGATCTACACAATATAAAACTCAAAACTAAGTATTTTGAACACCATCTTTCAAGAGCAAGCGGTTTGTGAATCCTGCATTGAACTCCCGAGATTTAAGAAGCAGTCGTCTAACGTTATACTATAAAATAAAGGAAACACAGAAATAGTTTAGGATTATACTGCTGTGATATCTTGGTAAAGATGAATTTTAACCACTGATTCTTCACATGCTCATCCTTGGGGAGTGAAAAATAACTGGCTTTACCTTCACATCATGCACAGCGCCGTCTTCTCGACATGATGCTGTCCAGTTCAGAAATAAGCTCCGGTTTGAGGTTTAAGTTTCCCTGCGAGTGCGCGCGCAATAACTGGGCGCGGCCAATATGCTATTGTTCGTATCTACATCACTACGAAACGGCTAATGACTCGTTTCAAAAACAATTCATTTCATAGACTCAGAGTTGATTCTCACTTTTGAAAGACAATAACTTTATATACGGTGCACTTTCAGATATAAAACTTTGCAGGATGTTTTCATTCACTTAGAGCTTCATTACACGAACAGTCATTTTCAAAAATCCATGATAGGGGCCCTTTAATATATTTTTGACATTTGTGAATCGATGCAGAATAGTTCACGTCCGCATCGCGATGCATCTAAGAATAGTTTTTCCCCCCACCCCTACTCTACGTATAGTACATTACAAAATTTGGAACATCGTGATTCAGATCGTGGATCGTGATTTTGTGTTATAAAAAAGATTGTAATCTTGTTACATCATTCATCTTGTTAAACAAAGATCATGATATGATTTTTTGGGAAGATCACCTGGCCTTGGAGTAGATCGAGTCCATCAACACCCCCAAAGCTTGCACAGTCCTATACCTAATCCTAGGTCGACATGTCATTCAGTAAAATTAGGTAGTTTTGATTTATATGCTGTGTAATGTTGATGATTTTGTTATTTTACATATGCATCTGCATATCCTATCGCTTGTTTCTGTTTCATATTCACGTGTCTTTTGATCTGGAGATTCTGTACCCTTTCAGAAGATGCCTAATAGTGCCCTTTACCATACAGTGAAAACACGAATAGCGGGAAAATTCCATAAATGGTGGGGTAGCCTTATCTCATAAATGGAGGGGAAAGAGTAAATTCATAAAAAGATGGAACATGTCTTGATTACGGTTGTAACCCTCGTTCTCTGATGGAGGGAACAGAGACGTTGTGTAAAAATACAGACACTATACAATTGGTGAGTGAAATTTACATCTGGCCACTCCCCGGACATTCGGGTATAAAAGAGGGCCAGCGTGCTTCACTCATTCAGTTTTGCGCTGAGGAGCCAAGAAGGCATCTTGACTTAATTATGGAGGTGGTCCAAGGTTCACCAATTATGGGAAACTTTACTTGGACCTAAAAAGCACACACTATCACCTCAGATAGGGGAAAGACACTGACATGTAAGCACTACATCCACAAGAAGAATGGTGTCTACTGTCTACGTTAATATTAGTCTCTCTGTTTATCCCGAGGTTTACAGATGTCCGCCGGATCCAGGCCATATATCCGAATCTGATGAAGGACCTCCGCCTGGACACGACGACAAAGCAGTCCTGAAGTGTGTGATAGATTTTTTTAAATGAATAATAAAGAAAACTGTATATCAGACTAACTATGATTCTAAGATAAACCTTACTTCCCTTTTTCAGGAGTAAACATTCTAACACTCTGAAAAACAATGTACTAAACATTCTGTTTTTTCTATTTGTGTAAAGGAAAGTTCTAAAGTGCTGATGATGACAATATCAAAAATATCATGTCATGATATATTGAGCAATCAACTGAACTTTTAAAACTTTCCACTTCTTTTTGATGATTTGAGATAGTCCTGCTTATGCAGTCACAGGGAAAAAAGGTGGGGGCTTGTTTTAAACAATATAACCAATCATATTGATAGAGCGTGACATGTTAGTCATGATTATTCTATTTTGATGTGTCTGGCTTTATTCTATAAAGCTTGTTGTATTCTTCTTTTGGGTTGGGATTCTCCATGGAAATTGACAGATCATCTGGCCTTGCTTCTTCTTGGGAGATTCTCTGAGAACTCCCGGCCGTAATAAAGTGCATTTAAAGGACAATTGCTGAAGTCTGTTTGTTATTTAAGCTGCGCAGCAAGAACAATTAAGTTAGAATTATTAGACTTGGCTGTAGTCGACAGAGGAGACTCACCGGAGTAATATAGGATTAGACGGATACTGAAGTTGAATGTAGGCTTGTTGAAGTATAGAAAGAGAGCTGATACTGAAGTTGATTGTAGACTCGTTGAGGTGTAAACTTAGCTAATGTCAATATAATAGACGCGCTAAAGTATTATTGATAGAGTAGTTAGGTTTAGGGGAAATCTACAACAAGTGTCAACTAGTCTCTCCCCTGTGAAGGCCTCCTTCCCATCCCTTTACCTCTGTACAGATAAAACATTGTCAGGATAATTCCAGTTCACATGGCTACGCGGAAGCGATAAAAAAATTAGGTATTATAAATTTTTCAAGGCTTGAACCTTGGAACCCATTTCATGGTTTGCGTTCTCGATGCACCAGGCACAGTTTTGTGCAAATGAGCGGCAGGATCGCATTAAGGGTTTTCTGTTAGAATGGTGTCGTGTTAGTGGCCCCTAAGTTAATAACTAATGATCGTTGCGACTGAAGTGAATCAATTCAAAATCAAATTCAAAATCAAAATCAAACTAACTTTAGCTGGACAATAACTTTTGGTTTTACAACAGAAGCTGCTGTAAAGCCAAAACAATCTCTGTTACTTTAATTTGCTATTATCACTGTAAAGCTGCTTTGAAACAATCTATATTGTTAAAAGCACTATATAACTGAAGGTGATTTGACTTGACTACACCCTACCAGGTATTGGTCAAAACTGGTTCTGGAGACAAAACTGGTCAAAACTGGTATAGAGATTTCTAAAAATTCACAAAGGTGTTGGGTGTAGCCCAGCCTGCTGCTCTACAAATGTAAAGATGCAACATTCACTAAAGCAGAATAGCCTGCGAAGCTCCTAGTGGAGTGAGCCCTCACACCCAGGGGGCACGGTAAACCCCTGAGCCTGGTAGGCCAGGAGAATGGCATCCACAATCCAGTGGGCCATTCTTTGCTTGGAAACTGCCTTCCCCTTCTGCTGACCTCAAATACTGCATCTTTCATCTGGTATGGGTCATGTGAGAGAGAGGGTTCTCTGTCCAGAAGTGCATAAAGTCAGACATCAGATCTTCATTACACCCCAACACAGTAGAAGGTCTAATCACAAATGGCAAATCAGCGTTGAGGGTCCACTTTGAGCCGTTCGAAGCCTCAGGCTCAGTGAAGAGATGGAGGAGGAGGGACAGAGAGCCAGAAGACCAAATTTCAAATCTGGCCACAGATGTGTAAATCCCCCGTGATTGTTGGTGTTAGGCCTGTAATCAACCAAAGAAAATCTTGGTCGACTGAAGTCCTGAAATTTTAGACTAAAAATCGACTAAAAATGATGTTAGGAAAAAAAATCCGTTAAATTAATTAGCTGCACACTGTGCACAGTACTTGGTAGCCTTGATGTCCGCCTAAATGAATTATAAATAAACATAAAAAACTAGTAGGCTATTTGCAGTATATAAAATCGTTTTTGACTTAATTATTTTGCACTGAAATGAGTCTGACACACAAGTCTGTTGGCTCAGACAGCGTTGCATCACGTGCACCTGCGCAATATCATAGCCTATGATTTCCGAAAATAGTACTATGTTGTCAACTAGTGATATCGTCACAAGAACTTTTGAGGAATATGCAACATAATTTAGACAATTGTTTTTGTCATATGTATTATAATAACTGACAGACACGGTCAGAAACGGACAATCATTTCAGCCGCTCTGTGCAGCTGAACAGCTCAGCTTCGCGGCTGAGACAAGAATAGACAATTAACTTAAAAAAAAATAAATAAAAAAACCTGCCACACTGCCAATGTCTTTGTTGACATGGTAGAAGAGGACTGAATATGAATTAAATGGTCTAACAATTAAAGAGCCCCTATCATGGATTTTTGAAAATGACTGTTCATGTAGTGTGTAATATAGCTATGTACAGTGTTGGGAAAGTTCACTTTCTACATGAACTAGTTCAAAGTTCAGTTCACACATTTTAAAATGAACTAGTTCAGTTCATAGTTCATTTATAGTTCTTTTTTTCCATATTTTGCGAGCTTTTTTTAATTATTATTTTATTGCCACAGCCCATATAGGTAGACTGGGTACAGTTGAGACACTTTTTTTTTTGCGTTTTAATTTTTCACACAAAAATAGATACTGAAAAGAAGTGAATTTCCACATGACATGCCACATGACATTTCATTAGCTTGTAGACTAATATATTATCAATCAATAATACCCATAAGTAGTTTATATTTTCCACAATTAGCTCATAAAAATAAGGTGCCTTTTGTCTCAACTGTACCCATATGTGGTACAGTTGAGACAGTACCATGGTACAGATGAGACACCAATTTTTAATGATGTAAAGGTAACTAACCGTTCATTGCAAATATAATAAATAAAGACAAATAAAGAAAATAACAATTGGGCAACATGTTTGTTTATTCATCCATTTAAATTAATTAATTTGATTTAAATTAGCACTGGTTAAAATTTATAAAACAGAAACAATATATTTAATATATTCATTAATAATACAGTTTAAATATCACAAATATCAAATTTTATTTTCATTTGCATCTTATGCTGGCTAATTACGACGTTTAACCTGTTATCATAACACTGAACAACTAAACAGTGTGTTTCCTAATAGAACTCTATCAGGGTGTAAGGCCGTCTATTGGTCCAATGGGGGTTTCCAATAATACGGTGAAGGTTTCTGCGTATTTCTTGCCTTTCCTTTCACGCAACACAACAAGATTAAATAGAACACGTTTTTCTCATATGTATTAATTCGTTATTTCATCTGACTCCATAAAATCATAAATATTTTAATGATATCGGTGTACCATTAAAACGTTAGCGAATGTTTTGATTATTCTTTTAAACACTGATTTTAGTTTTATCCGCTCAGATCAGGAAACTATATCGCTCTGCAGTCCTTCTCTCAAGGCCGCACGACACACCCCCGTCAGTTCCAATAATCAATTCAGAGGTAATTTGACTAAATATCTGGGATCTGCCGTATTCACACGTACAATCAGAGATATATATATAAGTCCCCTTGAACGCCTCCCCTAGAAATTAACTCAGTGTGTTACTTTAGTAGGGACGATTGACCACCATGAAAGATAACAGTTCATCAACTCAACTGCTCTTAGAATGGCTTCAGGTCAAGCCCGTGATCTGTAAATCACGCACGTTTATCCAAAGTAATCACTAACTTAACACAGTGGATTTTGACACACCCGAACTAGGTTGATTAAAACAGCGTTTGCTGATTCTAGTTGGAAATACCTTGTCACCCCGTTCAAGTACACGTGAAATGATATCGGATATTAGCCGTCGCTAAATCTGACGCGAAAGATGTGGAAATATACGAATCCAAGAATCTAAGGAAAAAACAGTCTTTCAGAGTCATTCAGAATAAAATCAAACGTTTACAATTTATTGATCAGGTAATGAAGCAATAATTCGAAATCCAATTCAAAAGGATAAAATCATCAGTTAAGCATATCATAACAATAATTCAGGAATCACGGAATTTGTAGAAAGTATTACCTGTCAACAAAATTACGCACAGCGATCGATTGTGCGGCCAGTCAACCTACAGACTCCCCGAACCTTTCTGCACCTTTTCCTTATAAACCCAGATAATTCAATTCTGACCAAATGGTGGTGTCTGTCGTTATAATTAGATTTTGGTTATCTATTCAGGAGCTCACGCTGTGAGATCTGCCTTGTTTTACATACAGGAGGTAGTTTGAATCAGGCATCCGGGGAACGGAACATCTTTTAAGGGACACATCACTTTTTTCATATTTCATAACTTCTTCTAGCTTTTCATTATAGTTGGGAGAATGAGACCATTTTACCAGGCGCACTGTGACACTTTAAAGGGCACCAAACATGAATAATTACATTTTGTACACACATAACATTGCATAAGTTTTCAGTGTATTTCAGTGAGGAGACAGTGTGGTTGAAGTGTGAACTGCACTGTGTGCTGCGTCTCTGAAGTTCCTGTTACATATGCAAGAGGGAGTTACATATTCAAGAGATAGTCCAAGTGTTAATTCTCAGGAGAACCTTTTGTTCTCTCTAGGGGGAGCCCAGACATATTGGCACCAGCCTTACAAGGGGTACGTACAGTTGATACACGTGTGTCTCAACCATACCCCGCCGGCCACCTCGCACATTTCTCTAGATTTTGCAATGACCTTGCATGACACAATATCATGAAATATGCCAATTTTTAGGGCACATAATAACATTTGTGATGATACCAGTTACGTTTACCAGTCACATAAGGAGACTAAGCTATTCATTGTGGAGTGTGCATGTTGAAGTGATAGTCTTATGTTAGAAAAAAAAGTTTTGCAGATATCTTCGGATCGGAGACGAGTCCGCTGTCCAAATTTCACACGATCAAAGAGGACACTAATACGCATGTGCACAGCAAAAAAATCACAACTTTTGCATGCTGCGCACGCAAGTTATTTAAGATGTCTCAACTGTACTCGTGTCTCAACTGTACCCAGTCTACCCTACAACCACAGACAACAATTATTTTAGCGACGGGCAGTTTGCACAGAAATGTAAGATTTTTCCCATCCTCACCGACCTCGTCATAAAATCCGTTTAAATGATCATACAACGCCTCCTCGCTCGCTGCTTTGTCGACGGCGGCCGACACGTCTTGTGTTGCCAGATTGGGTGTTTTTCCGCTACATATTAAGGCCTGTTTACGTGCGTTTTAGCCGGGTTTTCGCCTGGAAGGCTCTATAGAAATATGGCACCCTATTGTACGAAGTTAAACTGAGAGAGCGTGCGTTCACAGACCCCAGAATGAACGAGTTCACAGTAACGTTCATTAGGCAGTAATACAGCACGTTCAGTTCACGTTCGCCCAAAATATGAACGCGTTCATGAACTATCGTTCATTGAACGCGTTCAGGCACAACACTGGCTATGTAATATAGTGAATGAAAACATCCTGCAAAGTTTTATATCTGAAAGTGCACCGTATATAAAGTTATTGTCTTTCAAAAGTGAGAGTCGACTCTGAGTCTATGAAATGAATTGTTTTTGAAAAGAGTCATTAGCCGTTTCGTAGTGATGTAGATACGAAACATTAGCATATTGGCCGCGCCCAGTTATTGCGCGCGCAGACGCAAGTGTAAACTTGAAGTCTTGAACACATTCAAATACTTCAGCTGAATAGCATCATGTCGAGAAGACGCTGTGTTCTGCAATGCCCAGGGACGAGCATGTGAAGGATAAGTGGTTAAAGTTCATATTTGCAACGATGTGTTGTGTTCTCATCATTTTAATGACGAATCCTTCACAAACATAAATTAATTCAACTGTGGATTCGCAAGCCGGTTGTTCCTGAAGGAGGGCTCAGTACCCAGTGTATATGGATCAGCTTCGTCCTCTTCCGAATCTTTCACAACCTGTAAGTATTATTAATAATGTTTGCTGTTATGTTTTCTGTAGCATGCGGAATACGTATTTTGTTGTGTGTGTTGTGTACGCTCCGCGCAGCTTCTAGGTCTCCATCAAACAGCAACATGTTCGCTCTCAATTGTTTAGAAATATGTCAAATGTTTGTCGTTGTTATTACTTAGTGTAGCTACTACTGCAGTGCTTTATCAATATGCTTCTGCGTTGGGCTAACGCAAATAATGACTTTGATTGTGTGTTTACCACCGAGCTGTGGGCTATATACGGGTTTCTTGTATACAAACAATACCGGATGAGCGCGCATCTAGGGGGCAAAAAAACGCTATCTATTATGCCGAGTTCTGTAAAAGAACATTGCAATTAACGTAGATTTTGCATTGTTTGTAATTTCTTGTTGACTCCTTCTAGTAGCCTACTTTCTTCAATCGGTCTCTCTTCTCCAGAGGGTTGGGCTAATCCAAAAGAAGTGAAAACAAGGGGGGTGTTCTGAAGACAGACTGTTACCTGTGAAACAGGGGTGCTCAGAAAACACCCCCATTAGCAGTTAGTGCATTCCACCTGATGAAATGAATGCAGCAAAAAAATCGACCAATCAGAATTTTGGTTGAGCCAGAACGTATCGACCAATAATTGACTAATCGACTGGGAGATTACAGCCCTAGTTGGTGTTGTTTTTAAATTAAATAAATTTGTAAATATAATAATAAAAATAATAATATTCTGTAAATTCTCCCTGACCTTGCACAGCCTGTGTGCAAAGAAATGCACTGGGGGAAATGCATACTTGCGCAGGCAGTCCGTCCATGCTAAGGGGGACCTTGGTCAGGGAATACCACTGGGAGAATTCTTGAACAGGTCTCCCTGTGCCTGGCCAAACCAACTCCAAATCAGCTGGACCTGCTGGGGATGGAGTCTCCACTCTCATTGGAGTGTAACTTGTTGTAAAGAGTGAGTCTGATACGTGACTAAGGTTGCCCAGAATGTGGGTGGCTTGCAGACACTTCAGTGTCTGTTGACTCCAGAGGAGGAGATGGCAGGTGAGTTGATGCGAGTTGCATGCGACGAGAGCTTATACTACCCTGGTGGTTGATAAATACCCCAGGAGCCTCTGAAAATACTTAGGTGGAACCTGTTTTGTACTTTAACAAATTCAAGCAGTTCAGCATTAAACGAGCATGGTCTTGCGAAAGATGTGCTGTCATTGTGACAGAGTCCAACTTTACAGAGAATAGAGATGCTCTGTGCAGAGGAGAGCATGCTCTTCTCCCAGCTGACCTGAAGTCCCAATCTGGCTAGATGCTTGAGGAGCATGTCTCTCTGTGTGCACACAACAGCTGTAGAGAGTGGACTAGCATTAGCCAGTCGAGATAGTTGAGGAGGCAAATGTCTACTTCCCTCAATGGGGAAAGGGCAGCCTCTGCGACTCTGGTAAAGACGCGAGGAGACTGAGAACCTGTTAGAAAGGACCTTGTACGGGTTTGACCACCCTTCAAAGATGAACTGAAGAAAATAATCCTGGTATCTGAGACATGTTAACGTGTCTCTGAGTGAGCTTCTTGAGCCTGTGAAAGACCAATTCTGGATCTACGAGTACTGAACTGAGCCTGATTCCCCCTCCTCTTTTGGGTACGATGAGGTGAGGGATGTAGAAGCCCTTCTTCACCTCGGCTGGAGAAACAGACTCCCTAAAGATGCCTAAAGCACAGCAGCACTATCGCCTCGTACTGAAGTACAAAGAGTGCCACTGTACCTGGGCGGGCACCTGGTGAACTGATTCTGAGAAGTCAGTGTGACGGATTGCTGGAAGGCTGCATGTCTCGGCTGCCACATCATGTGCCGCCAAAGGTAATGAGTTTAAAGTACTCATGACCACCCTTACAACAGTTTACCATGTTTTATTGTGGTAAATTTTGACTAATTTCATGTAGAATTTAAAATAGATAATCTGATAAAGGAAAATATTATACACAGATGAGCCAAAACAGTATGACCAGTCACAGTCTAGGTATAGCAGATGATAGATTAGATGGTAAGCAAACAATCAGTTTATGTAAAAGAAGGTTATGGAAATCCAAAATGGCTGGAACATTTTAGATATGGAAATGGACATTTGGAAACTGGCTGCAGCGAGGAGCATGTTCTTTTAAAACTGGACCAGTGAGTGGGAACTGAATGCTGGAGAGGAGTATTAAAAGTGCTTTAAATGGTGCCAACCCATTGTGGAGTTAATTTTAATCGAGAACTATAACAACTATAGTAAATTAGACCAACGTGTTGGGTTTAACATTTAATACAACCCAGCTGGGTCAATACAGCCCAGTGCTGGTTTTTAACCCAGCATTTTTTTGTGTTTAGTGGTAACATCATATGACCATACAACTATGATTTAAACTTTACATTTACTTCTTTAAACCATATTTTAAGAAAATACATGATTATGGATTTTGTATATAATTACAGATGGACTGAATGAAAACTTGCTCTCAAACTCTAGGTGATGCTTATGGAACCGCAGAAATAGAGGTTATTTTATTATAAACTTTATTCAGCATTATACAGAGGTACGAAGAAAAAAAACACACCATTGACACTTTTTTAAAGACAGCCAATTCCCACATTTATTTAAAAACTTTATAATTGTACTGACATTCCATTTAATTTTGGGCAATGTTTTTTACTGTGAATCTGTGTAGTTTTGGAACAGTTGAATCTCTTGCCACATTGATGGCATTGATACGGCTTCTCTCCAGTGTGAATTCTCTCATGTGCTTGAAGGGCTCCTAACTGCTTGAAATTCTTTTCACAATATGAACACTTGTAAGGTCTTTCTCCAGTGTGGATCCTTTGGTGCACTTTCAACTGAGTGGCTGTAGTAAAAGCTTTACCACAATCGGAGCACAAATACTCTTTCACACCAGCGTGTATTTTCTGATGGTCTTTAAAACGGCCGAGCCATGAAAACGCTTTTCCGCAAATAGAACACAAGTAAGGCTTATCTTTTGTGTGAACTTTCCTATGGCCCTTTAAATCTGATTCCTTAACAAACTTCTTATCGCACTGATCACAATCAAATGGCTTTTCTCCAGAGTGAGTGAGCTTATGAACTCTGAGACTATATGACCATTTAAAACTCTTTCCACAATGATCACATGTAAATGGCTTCTCTTCATTGTGAATTTGCATGTGACTACTAAGGTTTCCTTTATTTATGAAACTCTTTCCACACTGAGGGCATGTGAACGGCTTCTCACCAGTGTGACGTCGTGTGTGAACAATAAAGACTGAATTACATGAGAAGCTCTTTCCACATTGAGGACAGGTAATAGTCTTTTTGGCTTTTGCTCTTTGAGATTTTATGTGTCCTTTTTTTTCTCCAGTTCTGGCATCATGCATCGGATGCATCTTCTCGATTTCATTCAATTCTTCACTTTCCTCTTGCACATTCATCGAGTCTAAAATGGAAATATAATATTTTTAGATGTGATTTTTAAATCACACTTCTATTTGTCCTATGCTATTTTTTGCTTCTATGAATCTAACAACCATCTGCAATTCTGTTCATCTGTCAGAAAATGTGTTTCATTCAGGTTTATCAGCCATCATTAATGAAGAATCAAGAATGGACACCAACCTCTTTGTTCTTCATTATCTTTATCTTTCACTCCACATGCTTCTGAATTTCTCATATTATCATTGTACCCTTCAATAACCTCCATCTTTACAACAGCTTTCATTTGGGAATGGGTTGGATGAAGGTGTGAGCAGTGATTGTTATGAGGTATGGGGGACCAGATCTGAAAAAAAGTACAGTACAGACATTACTTCATACAATTAATTACACTTCAACTTTATTCAATGATTCAACAAATGAAATGCATTTTAAATCTTAAATGAGACCACTGTGTCTGACACAGGACACAAAAAGAAGAGCTATAATAAAATAATTATAACCTTTGGGTAGGGCTGTGCAAAAATAGGCCTTGTTAACACTGTCAGTGAAATGTGACCCAATTCCAATTTTTTGCTCGGTGTGCTCTACGACCGTGTAAACAGGAAAAAAAACGCATGCATTCGAATATTTCGAGATTGATTTCAGGCCTCGTTCATAGTTGGAAATAAATCAGATATGTGCCAATGCGAATGTCATGTAAACAGGCAGATTGGATTTTCTGAGGCATTAGGCTACGTCTCCGCGGTTTAATGACGAGCAACCCCCAGTGCACATCTATAAATGGATGGAAGGCCCGACGAAACGTTGTGTCAAAGTGCATAACCTTATGCAGATTGCCTGCTGATGTATGATGCAGTGATAGTCTAAAAATGCAGGAAAATCTGGGTCGTTTTTGCAACCGAGCTGTATCATTCAAGTCCACCGATTCATCGCACTGAAGTGAAAACCACGTACACCTTTCCATGTCCCGTTCTAATTGTCCTATCGCATCTGAAGCCAGCAAGGATACTTTCCTTGGCACGGTGTTGGCACTGAGCTGGACATCAGCGATAGCAGACATAATTTCCGCCTTGCTTTTGTGGTCCTTGAGTAAAGATGACCGCTGTCATCGCGTCCTTTACCATGGCGCCATAGTGAATGGTTTCTTGTGTTTTGTTAAGATGCGCGCCACTTTAAATGACGCCTCCGTAACAACATTTCCTCTCTTTATCGGTTTGATGAATAAAGATTGGTGTTTTTGTAGTGTTGCTTTCAGCCGTTTTACCTTTTCAGTCCGCAGCCCGCAGGAAAGTCTTGTGCCAAGTTCCCGTGAACTTGAGTGAAACGCTGCTCAATGTTACACTTTTTACTGACAGCAATGCTAGCGCTGCAAATTAGGCACACACATCTTTCGCCTACATTTGTAAAGAAAAACTCACTTTTCCATTCTTCATGAAAATAGTATTTTTTTTCCCTTTTCTTTGCTGCTGTCTTTACTCATTCTTATGCGATGTTTAAGCAAATACTTTTTTTTCGCAAACTAATAGGCCTACTGTCTTGTAGCCTTATAAGCGTGATGACGTGCTTGATTGAAACATTGACATATACGTTGATTGTTTATTTTTTGTTCTGTTATAGTGTAATTACATCTGCATGTTCATAAATAAAAAATGTATCTCACAGCATGTCAAATAAATGTCAATATGTCAAATAAATACTTAAAGGAGCTGTATGTAAGAAATGTATTCAATTAATCATAAATTTTCCCTGTTATGTCACTAGACATTAAGAAATCAAGTTCATTTCAAATACTTATATCACTGACAACAGTAGTCCGGCAAGGATATTGTCAGCCCTCAACTGATGTTGATGTTGTCATGTTGTGTTTTGGTCTGATGCTCCACCCTCCACCGATCTACCAATCACGGAGTCCGTAGTGTTGTGGCGTCCGGGTTGCCAGCTCTTCTCTAGTTCCCACAGCTGCAGATACAAACGTGTCGGAATCAGATCATGCAGCATATCTGGCAACCTCGAGTCAGTAATTTGAAAGTGATTGCAGTACCACTTTTGGCCACAATCTTACATACGGCTCCTTTAATTTGCACTGGAGGGGTGGTAAACCCACCTATATTGCCTGACTCTGTTTGAATGAAAAGTACGTCTTGACGTGTTGGAGACCCCTGCTCTACGTGATGTAATTGTTTTAACAATGTGGAAGCCATTCACTTTGCAAAAAGAGAAATGTGAAAATGTGCAAATTGCTTCACATCAGCACATCGTGTTTGCACTATAAGCGAGCTGTACAGTTGACAGGAATTGCTTACCTATAGACTAAACACATGATGCGCATGTGCACGCCGTCTGCATTTTTGTGGGTTTGTGTTTTTGAGGTTTGCGCAGAGATAACCTTTCAGGGTCGAATTTTAAGGGCTCTCCTAGAGACAGTCAAAGCACTAATGCAGTCAAAGCGCACACACACACACACACACACACACACACACACACACACACACACACACACACACACACACAAAGCCGCCTCACAAACAGCTTCAATTTTGTAACTTTAACTGTAATAATCTATTTAGCCCTTTTAATTTATTCAGAGAAGACTATACAGGTGTTATTTTACATTTGATTTCTTATTCGATTTCTACTGTTAGACCTACCTGAAAAAAACAAAACCGAGCAGTGTTTATTTAGTGTTTATTTCACTTGTATCTTTATTAAGTTTAATTTATTTCTGTTTCTGCTTGTATATTATTTATTTGTTCTTATTTTATTACTGACCCTTTACTTGTCTTTTTTGTGAATTCAATTCAGCGTATGAAATCAGACTCGTGTTGTGTGTAAGCTATTGTGCAACAAAATTGCCCTTTTGTAAAAAAAACAACAACAATCAAAAACAATGTGTACTGCATGATCAAAGATTTACTTTGATCAAATGAAATTCAGTCCCTGACTTAATGTCTGTAAAAATCCTGACTGGAGCATCAAATAATTCTAAATGATAAAAAAAACAAAAAGCTTCAAATAAATCTGCATCAGTGATCAGCAGATACTGATTCCTGTGATCAACGATCGGCTCCAAAAACCATTAAAGGTGCAGTATGTAATATTGACAGCTAGTGGTTGAAAAGGGTACAGCAGTCCAAATTCAAAATTTTGCAGAGGGTTGTTCCTCCAGCCTTCTCCTCAGACTTGACGCTTGAACTGATTGCCAGTTTGAAAAGGACATGAAAGAGGAACGAGGAAAATGGAGGGTGACGAGCCTGACAACGTAAACTGATGTTTGCAGTAGACAATGCAGTTGTGTACTTATAATATACCAAAAGTTCCCAAAGATTTTTAATTTCAAAGAAATTCCATTTTTAAATACTGGCTTGTCTACATTCACTTAAAATGAAATAAATGACATTTTTTAATCTAAACAAAGGGCAAGGATTGTATAAAGAGTCGATGTGATAGTAAATTAATAAATGTTCATATTTAATAATCAAATATAACAATTAATACTGTCACCAATGCCGCCTCAGATGCATGCTTGTCAGAATGTGTATTTCTGCTCTTCCTGGAACACGCTGAAAACGGCAACTAAACCCTATGAATTCACAACGATTTATTAAAATGGTGTTCTCATTAATGTTATGTATTATGACAGACCCAATCATAGTAATTATTAGCCCTGCATTGCTGTTTGATCTGCGCGCTGAATGAACACTGGTAAATGGAGCACTTTGTTTGCGGGTTATTTAACTCAGAGAAATGCATCCCATGAGATTAATCAGGCTACACAAAATAAACATAATATTACAATATCTGCACAATATAATAGGAACCCAGTAATGGGCACCAAATAAAATGTGGCCCAATTAAACAAATTATATCTGCACAATATAATAGGAACCCAGTAATGGGCACCAAATAAAATGTGGCCCAATAAAACAGAGGCAGAGTGAATACAAAAAGTTTGAAGTATAAATGAATATTTATTCAAACGTGCAAATTCATGCAAAATACTAACCCAAATAATGGTATATAACATCAATGGAAAAATTAAACAACAAAGGGAAAATCTTATCCAAAAACATCCAAATTAGATTGAAAAGCATTAATGCCAAATTTTCCAAAAATTAACTTCCCTCAAAAATAAAATCAAAGTAAAAAATACCTGCAGCCCTCGGGCCACACTCTCCTCTGCAGCAACTAATATAGACTAACTTCATTAAACACAGATGAGCACATTTAAACTGGCGACCAGCACCATTACCCCATGGAGACATTTAAACTGGCGCGTCTCAGGTGCTGCGGTTATCACTCCGCCCAAGTAGCAGTGCTTCGCCTTCAGAGAATATAGTTCCCAGTATTTATACGGTTAAAATATGTCTGTGTCTCATGTGACTTTGTTTTTTGTACACTCTGTGACTATACAAATCACAACATGTAAATAGGAAAATGTTTGTGTTATTTTGTCACTTATTTGGATTAGTATGCTAGCTGTAACCATTTACATCCAGTCTTTGTGCTAAGCTAGGATAGCGGTGGGTGCGTCAAACAGACTTATAGCACGCACGGAGATGAAAAAGGTATGTATGGACTTATCTAACTCTGGGGGATAAGGTGAATAGGCTAAAGTCTCAAAAAGTCGGAGTGTTCCTTTAAATAAATAGGAAATGTCTCTGGCATTTCTTTCTTTTTGCTGTATCGTATCGAACCGAACCGTGAATTTAGTGAACTGTTACACCTCTAATGTATATATATATATATATTCTCATTATTTTTTTTATACACTTTTAAACACTTTTATACACTTCTTTTTGTTTTTATATTAGACTTTTTCTATATTTACTGTTGCACTAAAGGCCAAAAGTGAAGAATTTGTTATTTATTACTTGATTGTTCAAGCTACCTCATAGAAGTGCTCTGTTTGTTAACAGAGTTGTTGAATGTTAAAATAAGGTGAATTAAATAAAAAAATAAGGAACATCCTAGATCTGTTTTTTCGCTCTTCTTTATTCTTTTTTTATGTATTATATAAGTATCGGATCGGGACTCGGTATCGGTAGATACTCAAAATCAAATGACTCGGACTCGGACTCGAGGGCAAAAAAAACCTGATCGGGACATCCCTAGTATTTATCCTCTCCAACAATTGTGTTTCAATGTCATCAGCTATTTCGTCAATGCGCCGAGTGACGGTGCTAGCCGAAAGAGGCACCTGTGCTATCTTTTTAACCGCAGCGTCTCCTAGAAGTTCACGGCAAATGTCTTTTGTGGCGGGGAGGATCAATTCTTCACCAATAGTGAATGGTTTCTTAGCCTTAGCAATACGGTTAGCCACCAAGTATGATGCTCTCAGTGCACTCGCATTTATTGATGTGGTGGCCCTCAGTAATTGCTTCTGGCCTTCTTCAATTTTTTTTCTTTCAAAATACTCAAAAGGCTTGTCTTTTAATGCGGGGTGCTTGGTCTCCAAGTGGTGAAGCAGTTTTGATGACTTCATTGCCTCATTAGAGAGCTGGTTGCCACATATTATGCAGAGCGGGCTTGGTGCGTGTAAATCACCTGTTGCGATAAATCTATATTTCAAGTAGGACTCCTGGTATTGTCTGTTAAATGCAGCTTTCTTTTTCTTGGAAGTTGTAGGCTCTTCTTCTGTCTCCTCAATGGGCCGTTTCCCCTTCGCAAAGAAACTTTCCAGAGACGTTTGTTTTTTACTCATTTTGATAGCTTGTGGGTTTATTTTTTAACGGTAACGTATCACGTGACCGAGACAAGCGTTGCTATCATAGGGTTGCTATGCGCCAAGAGTGAGTCATAGACAGATGTAACGGAGAGATTTTATTATTTTTAAATGTATTATTTTTCAAAATAACACATCGTTCAGACTCAGATAATAAATAAAACTGTAATGAAAGATAATGAAAAAAATAATAATAAGTTATTTATTCTTTCTGTGCAGCCCGGTATCAAATGACCCACGGACCGGTATCGGTCCGCAGCCCGGGGGTTGGGGACCGTTGGTCTAATGCATTAAGCATCGTGAAAATAGTAGCAAAGGTCAAGGAGCGAAAGTTGAAATTGCAGTGACAGATTTGAGAAGTTGCAAGTGCCTAATTGAGGTTGTACTGTGAATAAGAATAAGTGCAAATATATAGGCTATTACAAGTTTGTGTCATTCATTGTATTTTTGTGAATGGCATTTTACACATTTGTAACTACTTGTCTGCGTGACTATTGTCTGTGAATGCAAATTTCAACATTCAACTTCAGATTGTTATTTGACAGGTTTTCACATCAGTGAGTTAAAATTTTTGCGTACAAGTACGAATATTTATTGGACAAGGTCTTAAATTCACATCTACGTGCTCTCGAGTTTTGCTTCTCTTTTACCTTCATAGTAAATTGGTCCCAAACGTAAACCCGGCGTGCTCGTTTCCTTCTTCATCGTGTCTACCTTACATTTGACGATTGAGCAGCACGAACGCGCATGAACCTCCCAGCTAACAATGACCTGGCGGTCCACCAGCGTTTTTTTGGCGGCACAAAGTCAGCGGCTTGACACGGTCGGACCTCCGGCGGCACGCCATCGGCAACCCGACCAATCTGAAAATGCCGTCGGTCCGCCAGCTTGTTTTGGGTGGCACGCCACCGGCGGTTTGCCGCGGCTGGGCCACCGGCGATACACCAGTGGAAAGCCGATAGTCGGTCCAGTGTTTCTGAGTGCTTACAGGACACCTTTATAACTGTATATTTATTTTAATTTATTTTTTACAGTTAAAAAGAATCTGAAAGCACTGAATAAAAAAATTGTGAAACTAACCTAATGGCTGTAAGTGTTGCTGGTATAAAAGACACTGTATTTTTGTTCAAGGTTCATGCATTGAGGGCACAGTAGAAAATACTGATGGAATCAAGTCCTCATGTTCTGATATCAAAGATACACGAAGTGCAACTTGTATTCAAGTTCAATTGCCTTTGCAATATTTCGGATTTATATATTTTTGTATATATTTTATAGTTTTCACTAATTGTATTGATTAGTTTGTTAAATACACATACTTTATCTGTTTGATTATTGTATCTCTTCAGTTAAAAACCATAAATGCATGCATTCCACTCAAGTGGACATCTGAAAATCTCTTTGACAAAATTGTAAAAAATAAATAATAAAATAAAATCTTGTTTTTCATGCCCTAAGAGCAATAAAAAACATGATCCTGACTGAGGTTATCATAATTCATGCATGAACGGGTTAATTCTAGACATTTATGTTTGTAAGCGTTGCGTGACTTTGACGCGTTTTAATGGGCGTGCGCGTGAATACTCGAGTCGCCTTCAGACACTGCAGTTGCCATGGAAACGGCGCGCGCCACTGCACTAAACCACTGCAACTAACAAGCGGAAAAACTCCCTCTCGCTGTTGTTTTCACTGCTTTCAGGTGAGTTTAAGTCTCTAAAATCACACAAATAATACACACAACTTCTCTTACTTGTAATTGACACGCTTCTGTTGAATATTTACTTTATAGAAATGGTTTAATGTCTTCGAAAAAGTCCGTTAGCTAGCATCCCAACCGTTTTCAGAAGAGGTAACGTTAACGTTAGGCTAATAACTTTATAGCTTGATCCATTGTTTATGAAAGTTTGGGCTTCTAATCACGTAATGTGTAGATGAAAAGTTCTGATAGTTTTGTAAAGATGTTGCTTAGAAGTGAGTTAATTTATTTAACATAAAAGTAGGCCTATGTATTTAACATAAACGTACCGTTAATCGGTGACGTCACTTACATGGAGCAAGAAAATGGTCTGAAACTAGCTCAATGGTTAACAAATATTGATAAAAACATTTCTGTGATTTCAGCAGCAACAAAATAGTCCCTCTACAACAGGGAAAGCTCCACGATTTCAACGTTTCTGAAGAAAGCTGCTGCCAGAGAAGTGGGAAACACAGGTGAACTGAGGAAGCTCATTAAATAGTTCATATCCATCCATTTTCAGAAAATTATTTCTCAATTAGGATAACAGAATTTATGTTTTTAGGTTTACTTATTCATTTAAACCCTGTAACACTTGTGATGTATTGTATAGTATTCAAATATAAAAATGCTGACTCGTCAGGTCATGTTTTCTCATTAAAATCAGACAATTTCCTATTAATTCAATAGAACGTAAGGGAATAACTGTAGAATAACCTTCCTGATGTTTGGGGCCCATAAACACAATCCTAATTTAAATCTAGATTAAAGACACATCTCTTTAGCCAAGCATTCAATTAACACATCTCAGATAATCTTGCACTACACTTACTGTATATGTGATGAAATAGTAAAAAGTGCACATGATCATCTTTTGCCTGGAATAATATGACAGCAGCAATACTAATGTTTCTCCTGTTGCCTCCCTGTTTCTATCTCAGAATGATCAGCAATATTACAGCAGCTCCAGTCTGGATCCAGCCTCACTTGTGAAGACTTCTAATGACAGCAACACACTTGAAGACTTCAGATGATGGCAACTCCGGACTGACAGATATTATCCTTATATTGCATTGGCCTGGTTTCACAGACAAGATTAGGCCTTAGTTAAATTAGGATATTTAGCTTTTTAAAATGTACTTTAGAAAAAAAAACACATTACTGGTGTGCATCTTGAGACAAAACAATGGGACTGAAATATTTTAAGATAATATGTCAGTGCAAGTTGCTTCCAGATAAAGGGGTGGTTTACTGCTTTTTTTCTTTGCATGATTGTGTTTATGGGGTGCAAAATAACATGTCTTCGTGTTTTTTTTTTAAAGCCTTATTTTTCATAAATTTCACCTTTATTGTAAGCCGCTTTCTCCTCTGTCATTTGAACGACCGGTTGACTTCCTGACTCTATGAAACCACTCTCTCAGGGCTCAGATTGGTTAGTTGGGCCGGTGTGTTGTTATTGGCTAAACAGCGTAGTGCACGTCGTTCGGAAACTTCACGCCCATTACCTTTACGGGCGAAAGTTGCATGTGCTCCGGTCTAATGTAAATAATGTTGTCAATACTGCCGTATCAGTTTGAGGCAGAATCACCCAGAAAGTGTCAATGAAGAGAGTCAAGCAGAACCTCCCCAAACACGGCTCTTACAAAACATTTCTGAATGGCAATTTTTTTTTTTAAATAGCATCGAACTAACTGGATACTATAAACAAACAGCGTTGGCATCGGTTTACGTTCTTGATCAAATCGAAAAATTACGTCAAAGTATACATGGAAAATACATTTACAAAATTAGTACAAAAAGTTTGTTCGCGTTTGTCAGACACACGAAATAGCATAACTAAGTGGCTACTAAAGCCAGCGCTGGCATTTGTTTACGTCCTTCATAAAACTAAAACATTACGCCTGAAATTATACATGCAAATACATTTAAAATTATTAAGTCTTACTTACAGGTTGTGGCCCAACAACTGCTGCCTCTGGTTTTAAAGTTGGAACTGCTTCATGTTTTAGTAACAGTTTCTTGTTGAATCCGGCATTGAACTCGTGGAGATTCTGGAAGCTGTCTTCCGTAAAATGAGCAGCACAGAGAGCTAAATTACGATTGTAATTTTTAGGAACATAAACATAAATTTTAGCCATTGTTGACGAACTACAGCGTCCGTAGTAAGCCCGAACACAGAAGACTGACAGCTGGGGGAAAATAACACACTCTCGACGGCATGGCTACAGCTCTCCACTAACTCTTACTCTTCGACAAGGCCGCAGAAATATGGCCATGCCCCCTTTTTTGCATATTCCAGAAAGAAGGTTAATGAAAATGTATCGGTTAGTTACGTATAAAGTATCTCGTTGTAGTCCCATTCGAGTCGTTTTTGTAGGCTTTAAACTTCCTGATTTTTAAAAGACGATATCTCTGCTTATGTTGAACTTTCAACGCAGCAACTTTGCAGATACTGTTCATGCACCAACAGCAACATTACACACTATTTAAAATGAAAAAAGTGAAATCGCAATCAACCACCCCTTTTAACCCATTCAAACATGCATCTTAGTCTGGGACTATCTTAAGCCTTTTCTGTGAAACCGGGCAAAGTGTCTTAAAGGGAAGGTTTGCATGACAGTTTTGCTAACAAATAAACAGGAATATCTCGGTACACGTAACTCTGAGAAAGAGGAAACATTGTTCATATTACCAACATTGTAACAATTGCAGGTTGAAAATCTGCAAACTTGCACTTTAAAAATGTTGAAGGATAGCATAAATGTGTCTGTTTAACTGAACATGACTTTAAACTCATGACTTGTATTATTTTATGGACGTTAGCTTGCTGCCAGAAGATGCTCCAGTGAGTAGCAGTCGCCTCTGATTAAAAGATATTTTGTAATTGTATAACCTTGAACATGAGATTTCTGTAAAGCTGCTTTGAATAGATATGTATTGTGAAAAGCACTATATGGTTTTACTATGGTAAAACTGTCCCAACCATGTTATTATTTTTTTAAACCATGGGTAAACTATTGCTGTGATAAGAGTAAAATTACAGTAATCATGATGACTATAACCATAGGTTTTGAAACCATATGGTTTGTTTTGTTTGCTACTGTGGTTTTACTGCTTATTTCATGGTTCATTTTCATAAGGGTACAAATATACTTCAATTATTCCTAATAGTCACGTTGGATAACATAATCTGATAAATGTAAATGTATTCATTTAATCTGTTCACTGAAATTTTGTTTAATAAAAATTAATTTGCAACTGCTATTGAGACTGGTGTACATTGCATATTTTTTAAATCCATTATTGTGTAAGGGAATTTTGGTTAGCCTGAGTAACTTATTATAAACCGTGGACCGACCGTGGGCCGCCAGAAAACACTTAATATAAACCAGCGGCAAGATAGCGGACCGCCGTCGGGAAAGCGGCGGCTGCCGCTGGAGGTCCGCTGGAATAACGATGAGCAAAACGCCAGTGATCCGCTGGCGGCACCCGCCAGTGGGCCGCCAACTCTGCCACCGGTGGTCCGCCACTGGCCCGCTGGATTAATCGTTAACATCCCTACTTTCTATAAATAATTTAATCAAAGTTTAAATCAAATATTTTCATCCTACTAAGAGAAACCATGTGAAGTGGACCATTTTGTCACTGGTTTGATCTACTGACATTTACAGTAATAAACAATTTTGAGACAAAGAACATCTCACCCATAAATTATTACATTTCAGAAATCACTACATAATTAGTGCATATCAAATGATCTGTAACAAAGCAATAGTGATAGTAAAAACTTTTTTTACTCACATAAGTGTGTTGCGCCATTTTTGTCGGATCCAATATAGAAGGCACAGCACCGTTTTTTAATCTCAGTCGCTCTGCAAATCCAGCGTCGAACTGTTTCTTGTTTGCAAAGGAATCCGCAGCGAAATGAAGCGAACAAACGCACAGTGTCTTATTCACGCGATCTGGAACTTCATTAAAAACAAAGTTCAACCAGGCGTTCCTAATGTTTGAATCAGAAGGAAGGTTATGCAGCGACTGGGTTTTTCTACAACTTGGCACTGCACAATATTTTGCAATCTTCAAAGGCATGTTTATTGCTTAGTTGATCGATCCAGGTCGCTATTTACCTAAAAAAAGAAAAGAAAAAAAGTTATCATCCAACTAGCTACTTGTCATGCGTGAATCAGTGGGCGGGGCTACAGTGGTAACGATGTAGAAGTAGGCAATGGCCCAATCCCAAATGGCACACTTCATGTGCACTTTCAGTCTTGTGGACTTACAATGGCTGCCGCGTGCGCGTGTCCGTTAAGTCCGTGAGACCGCAGTGTGTCCCATTTGTCATTTTTAGATCTCAGAAGGGTGCTCGCGAGCGCCCCCTCTGCGGTCGATTTGCGCCCTTGATGCGCACTTTTGGCGAGCCCACGCTGATGCGGACTCCACAGCAGACTTCTTCCCGACATTCAAAGCGGCGTTACGTCGCGAAAGTGCGGACTCAGAGGAAGACCGCGAGTGCTTAGGGTTTCATTTGGGACAGGGCCATTGATGTTCTTATGCAGACCTATCTATGACATCATAATAGACACATTCCTAAACTATTCATTTATGGGCTTGGTTTCAATAAAAGCTGTTTTTGGACTAACAAAGAAGTTTTCACTTTTTAAACTTACATATTCTGTAAATATGATGACCTCTTATATGTCAAAAGCTCAAGGAAATGTTTACTTATCAATTGATGACCCCTTTAAAAACTTAATTATAAAGGTCTGCCCTTTGGAGTGAGTAGGGCATAGGGAAGCTAACGTTACAGATGTCGTTACGTCTACAAAATTATCTGTTGGCCACAACATATCACGTTCCCACGAATTAATATATCGAGGCCACAACAAAATGAAGTGAACCGAACATGTCGCCTCCCGGTCACCATACTACGACAGCGCACAGAAATCTGAATTTCGAACCGCTTTACAGAATTTTTTATACCACTCCTCGCTTCCATGCATGATCCATGCACTATTTGCATAAAAAGTCTTATTTTTTCTGTTGCCAAGAGGACCAACAGTCACGTGGACACTGCAAAGTTTCAGGAGTTAATATTGAATTTAAATTGAGGTAGTCAGTGAATTCGTAAACTCTTTGAGTCACTGAACACACTGAGATTGAAAACATCTTCAAATGCTCTCTGACTCCCCAACCAGAGTTCTCTCAATAAATCTATGCGATTTTCAGGCACCACTGACCCCACTTCAGTAATAGAGAACATTAAAGTATAAGACATTAAAATTACTCCTAGATAGCAATAACTTAACGATACCAGATCCAACTTACCGAATAGAACAGAAGCCATGTCCGAGTTCTCTTGTTGTTGTTGTTCTTCTTCTTCTTTGAGGTTTTATGGCGGTTGGCAAAACAGATTTTGCTCCTTATTCCGCCACCTACTGGAATGGAGTGTGATGCGATGATATCAAGGTAGAAACAATAAAATTTTTTAAAAGAAATAGCAATAGGCATACCTACATTTTTCATACAACTTTACTTTTAAGAAACTTAAAAGAGCTTTATAACCTTTATAAGAACTGTATCATATTCTGTAGTCAAAAGAATTTATTCCGGCATATTTTAATTCCTCTTTTAATAGTCTTTCTCTTTCCTATCCCATATTGTTATCAGCGTATGCTCGATGGTTTCTGGAAGTCCACATTTATTTACCTTTATTCATGTTTTCCTATCATCTGATGTTTTTTTTATATTTTTTTATTAAAGCAGAGTGTCCAATTCGCAGTAGAGATTGCATTATCCCTTCTGTAGCCATAACCAGTTCTTTCATCTTGTTTTAGTACATTATGTCGTACTTTATTTCCTTTATCCTATCTCTCTTGCCACATCTTTCTAACAACTTTTATTAAACCTTTAACTTCTGATTTACACAAGGTACACTAAAAAACAAAACAAAAAAAGCCTTTTTTCAAGATTTCAAGAAATTAATAAAAACCTAAATTAATTAGTAAAACCTTTTGTACAAAACATTTAGATTATGTGATTCTTATTCATAAAAAAATGAAAATGTTAAATAAATTTATAAATATATTTAAGTTTAAGATTTAAACAATTATTTTTTACTTATTTAAAATTCTTAATTCATAATATGATAACATGTAAGGATTATTCAATTTAATAGAATTTTACTATTAATTGAAATCTTGAAAAACTACTTTTTTAAAAAAAGAAATTGAGTGTATATATTTATGACAATTGCAGTATGCTGTTTAGCAATCTTGTCCACCTCCCCATTCTCCTTCACCTCAACATGAGCATGAGCATTAAATACTGCTATAATTGGCATATTCTATACAAATCTTGTATTAATTCTATTAATATATCTTGCCTAGATGCTGATTTTCCACTCAATAAAATTTTATGAACCTGAACAAATTACTACAGCTGTAGGGTGGATATCTTCCATCCACTGTAAGGCTATCTGAGTAGTGACCATCTCTGCTGCATATATACTGATATATTAGCAGTTCTTCTAGCAGATTCATATTTAAAATGAGGTATATCTGTACATAGCAGCAGCTGTACGCTCAGTGTATGGGTCTTTAGAACCACCTGTGTATATTTGTAAAAACAGAGTATTCTCTATCTAAATACTGCTGTACTAATTTGGAAAAGATTTTTTTGGGTTATCCTTTATCGTTTTAAATATCATCTGGTCTACTGATGGCATTGAGAAGAGCCAATGTGGAGACTGTGTGTAACATGTCTTTAGTATAATGAACAGGCACAATTCAAGTTAAGAAACTTTAATGACACCAGAAAGAACTCCAGGAGAGAATGGATCAAAAAGGAACAGCAACAATGAAAAGACGGATTCTTCCTGGCAGCCTGTAACAGAGTGAAAAACATTGAGAAAAAGCAGTTAGGACTTTGTTATAAAAAACAAATACATCAACAAATACATTTTAACTGTGTTCTTTAGCCAGATCATGGGCTTATGGAATCTAATTATCTTCCTCTGCTTGTTTTTCTTCTCTCTTTCTCTCTCTTTCACGTAGGCTTTCGCACAGCTCAACCCATTCTCAATCAGCGTTCACTCTCCTGCTCTTTTCACACCTGTTCTCTTTCAAACATTCGCTCGGTATCTTACTATGGGAACACCTCTGGGCGTGACAGATCTGGAAGTACCAATCACATCACGTCTGTCATTTGACAGACCAATCACGACAGTGATGCAGGAGTCCCACCTCCCTCATATATACCACTGCCAGTGGTCCCTACTTCATTCTTCGATCTCTTCCCCGTGAAGATCAAAATTGGAAGCTATCCTTCAGTAGACCTGTCTTCAAAATAGTTGTTAAACTGTTCTAAGACGAGCCGTCAAGGTACGTCGCCGAACGCAGCTGTTTTTGTTAGCGGGTCTTTTTACACTGTAACAGTGATTTTATTTGATTCTGATATACTACGAGAATTAACGTGTTACGGCAAATTCTCTTTTCCTTTTTTCTGAGTTGCACGTTGTGGTGAACTTGGATACGGTTATTAGTAATGGCAACTACAAGTTCTGCAAGCGGCGGCCCGAAAGCAGAAACTTCACGTCCGTGTGCATGCAGGTTCAATAATTTCAGGCAAAGATCCTCATCCTCTGTGCATCGCATGCCTGGGGGTTAGACACGCTCAGGCAGCCCATGCAGCTGGGGCGAATTTATGGACGAAGTCTCCCCCAACTACCTCCCCTCTTTGGATCCTTTACGGATGTAAGAGAGGAGGACGATGATGACCACGAGGCTATCGCTCGTCTGTTGGAGGACGATGGTGAGGAGGATGACGACGACGCGATCCTCCCGCCGAATCCCTCCCGGCCAGGCAGCGCGTTAAGCGAAGGTTCACCCTCCCCGGCTCAGGCGGAGCTCGACCTACTAGAAATGTGCCGGAGGGCGGCGGCAAAACTCTCCATAGACTGGCCGTCTCAGCAGACGGGCCAGGGGACGGAGAGAGATCTCTATGACGGCAAGAGGCTGCCGTCACGTGCCCCACCAGCTAAACAGCTCATTCCAGTAGTCCCCGCGTGCGTTTCAGAAATGAAACGTTTCTGGGATAAGCCCTTTTCACACAGGGTTCCCGTAAAGTGTTTTTCTAGGCTGGATGTGGATAAAATGGAGGAGTTGGGAATGTCAAATTCTACTCCTGTCGAGCTGTCGGTTGCACATCATCTCCACCCTAGCCGCAGGACAGCCTATTCCTCGGCTTCAGCTTCACTGCCAGGACGCACTGAGCGTCTAACAGCCTCAGTTTTTCAGAAGATTTATCGGTCTTCTGCACTGGCAGTGAGGGCTCTTAATGCCACCTCTCTCCTCACTGCTTATCAAGCAGAACTTATGAAAGAAATGGGGAGGCAAATGGATGCTGAGACACCAAACCCAGCCCTCTGGGAAGAGATTTGCGTTATTGCAGATCTCAACCTGAGAACTTCCAGAGGTGCGGTCTAGAGCTGTGGCCGCAGCATGGGCCTGGCAGTAGGGTGACCACCTGTCCCGCATTTTGCGGTTATAAGGTGCGGTATAATAAATTATAGGTTATTATAAATTATAAGGTTATAAGGTATAATAAATGATATTTGCGGTTTGCGGTTATAAAATTTCGGTTAAAATTTTGCCGAAATGTTCAGCTTTGTCCCGCATCCCGCACGTTATAAGCAGTGTCCCGCATTTTAATTGTGTCTGCATTATTTAATTTTATCTTCCTTTAAATAAAAATTCTACAATAATTTTTTTTTTTTTATAAGAAAACACTGAACAATGACATGCGCAGCGCAGCCATTATTGGTTCTAGCCAGAGCGGGAAAACAAACACTCAGAAAAAAACAACACACAGACGTAAAATAAAATTTTTTAAAAAAAACTGCAAAAGAAAAATGGATCTCTCCGGAGCTCTCGAGAAGAAAAAACTTCTTTGTTCATACAATATACGAAAAAATATACATGGTTAAAACCAGTTACAAGTGACCCTAAAAAAGGAGATTGCAGTGTATGCCACCGAAGTTTCACCATCACGCATGGAGGTGAGGGGGATATAAGGAGGCATGGAGATGGGGAAAGTCACAAGAGAAATGCACAACAAAGAAATGCTAATGCTAACATGACAAGTTTTTTCTCTCCACCGAAAGATAGCAACCAAAATAAAATCACAGCAGCTGAAGAGACAAGTGTCTACCATATTGTGCAGCATATAAACTAGCCGCAGTTATTTTCCCCGATTCAGAAATAGCAAAGAAGCTGGCTTGTGGAAGAACAAAGAGTGCATCTATTGTTACAGGTGTGCTTGCACCAGCATCTTTAGAAACATGCTTGAAACAATTAAATATGCCAATGATTGCAGATAGACCGGATTCTCTTCCACATTTCTCCATTGCGTCTGATGCATCAAACCATGGAACAACCAAGTTATTCCCGTTAGCATTAAGATATTACACACCCGACCTAGGAGTGCAGAACAAACTGTTGGACTTTTATGATGATTGCAACGAAAACTCTGATGCGATTTTCAACCAGGTCGTTTCAAGGCTCGAGGAGAGAAACCTCGGGTTAGAACGAATCTCTGCATACTCGGCTGACAATGCCAGCGTCAATTATGGTGTGCATAACTCCGTGTATAAAAAAAATTACGGACAAGAATGCGTCAATTATCAAGGCCAACTGCATGGCCCATATTCTACACAACTGTGGGAGGCATGCAGGTGATAAGCTGAGAATTGACATTGAGAACATAGTCTCAAAAGTTTACAACCACTTTTCGTCTTCAGCTAAACGTGTGCAAGAATTAAAGGAAGTGTTTGAGTTTGTGGACGAGGAGTACACGGCTCTTTACAAGAATGTCCGACACGGTGGCTAAGTTTGTGGCCTGCTGTCAAACGTCTGTACGACTCCTGGCCAGCTGTCAAATGCTATTTTTTATCTCTTGGAGAAGAGCGCTGTCCATCAGCACTTTGGAAATTGCTCGCAAATTGTGAGGATGGAGAAGACGTGCCCTGTGAACTCCAGGCATACTTGCTGTTTTTGCAAAATAGCCTCAAAGTTTTTTTCGACGCAGTGCTTAAAGTTGAGGGAGATGAGACAACTGTGTGTGAACTTTTCGAGTTGATGACCAATCTCAAATTGAAACTAGCGCAAAGGGAAAAGGATTGATTCTTTGGATTCGAGACCAGTACTCTCCTGCAACAGTTTCCCACCGCACAGGCTGCTGTTATAGAGCAGGACTTTCTTATGTTCTATCAAAGAGCGCTTGCTTACCTACACAAGTGGTTTGATTTCACTGATGGAAACTATCTAAAGCACATCTCATGCCTGGCTATCAAGAGGGAATTTAGCTTCCCTCCAAGACCTCCGTGGAGCAGCTGAAGCATTAAAAATGAGCTTTAAACTGGACATGAACCAGTTGTATGATGAATTCTGTGTTCTTTTGCCACACGTAAAGGAAACCGCAACAACAACAAATCCTGTTGCATCTAAGTGGACAGCTCTGTTGAAGCACGTCCGTGCCCCAAACATAACAGCTCTGGTATCTTTGACTTTGAGCATTCCTGTCACCAACGCGTTCGTGGAGAGGGTGTTTTCTCTCATGACTGCTGCGTGGACAGACACAAGGAACCGCGCAACTGTGGACCTCATAAAAAGTGAACTCCTGGTGAAAGTAAACTACAGCTACACCTGCCAGGAGTTCTACAGACACATAATGAATGAGAAGGCCCTACTCGAAGCTGCCAGATCAGACAAAAAATATAAATTCAAGATGCACTGAATCCGGTAAGAACGCATTTAATCTTTCTAGTCTTTCCTAATGGAATTTATGTGCTTATTTGGAAATGTGCTTTTTATTTTCACTTAATTATTTATATTGAATAGACCCGTTCTGTTAAAATTAGTTTTATAGGCCTAGTGATTTTCACGGCCGGTCAGCGCCGTAATTAACATTTTTATAAACCCATTAGCAATTTAAAGCGTAACATCTAAAATAAAATCAATATTTATTCACTTAGTATAATAATAGTAAGTTCTCTCCCTCGTGTCCCGCATTGTCCCGCAAAATCAGGTCTGCTGTCCTGCAACAGAGCAATAGCCAGGTGGTCACCCTACCTGGCAGTGGTCGGCGAGCAAGCTCTCTGGCTTGGACTGTCAGGGCTGTCAGACAGAGAGAAATCTGATTTCTTGGATACTCCAGTTGAGCCCAAAGCTCTTTTCGGGGCGTCGGTCACTGCTATGCGACAACGGTGTGAGCTAAAGAAGCAGGAGGGTGAGGCTTTCCAAACTTGCCTTCCTCGCAGATCCACCATTAGGGTTTCTCAACCACCTCGGTCCAGGTTTGAAGCCCCCCAGCGGAGTGGTCGTCAGACTTCAGAGGCTCTAGACCTTCTCAGCCTCAGCAGGCTGAGCCACAGTCTAAGCCAGCCCAGCCGAGGGGAAAACCTTCCTTCGCAGCGGCTGCAGCCAGACACCGACCAGCAAACCCTCAGGGAGGGAAGAAATGGCGAGCAACCTAACATTCCATTATGTTCAGGGAAAAGGGATGAGCAACAGCACTCACGGAGTATCTGTTGTTATCCTCCCTCAAAGAGAGCGGTCATTTTCTCCCCCTCCCGCCAAGAGAAGGCGTCGGACACGGGAATTGTTCACAGAAAAAAGTTACACAATGACCAGTTCAGTTGTGAAGTTTGCACCAGTTCCCCCAGTGCCTCACAGAGAAGTTACCCTCCCTCCAACCACGGGGTTACATCAGAGGACAGAGGGCAATTTTCTGAAAGATATGTGTGCTGTGAAAATAATAAACACGTTCCCTGTGCATCCAGGCAGTGGGCCAAGGGTATGTCTTTGCATGTATCCCTTAAAATGCAACACAAAATTCTTGAGTCCAAATGTTAATTCAATACTTAAGTTTCATGCACTCAGTTTTCATGTACATTTGATATTAGTCCAGTGCTGACAAAATTGAGATTCATGTGGCTAGCTGCCTAATTGGGAAATCACTGTCCTTGCTTGTGTTCTAGTATTTCATCATTCTATTGTAGCCTGTTGTCACGTTTGTTATTTGAATAGGCCTATAAGTTTAGGTTTTACTTTGTAAATATGTTATAGTCTTTGTCTCCCTATTTCTCTCTCTCTCTCTCTCGCTCTCTCTACTGTCCATCTACTGTCATTACTAATTTCTCTCAGGACACCATGGTGGAAATAGCACCTGTGCGCTTGCTGGTCATTGTCAGTGAAAATGATTGCATGAGAATGGAGCTGCACATTTCCGATGCTGTGAAAGACCTCATTGAGGATGTGAAGAATGCATGTGGACTAGGAGGCCATATACAGCTACAGTATAAAGACACTGATTTTGGAGATATGTTTATTAATGTGACCTCCACATCTGTAATTAAGGACCTCACCATTCTTAAAGTGATCCAGCTAGACCCTGAAGCCACAACTGTTGTCCTGTACCCAGTTACTACCCCAGTGAATAGCACCCTTTCTCTCAACATAGACAGTGAAGACTGCCCCAGCTTGCTATCTGCATTGCTTAGTGACACTGCTCTGCCCAGCCACACTGCTCTGCCTAGCCACACAGACACACAAAGAGCAGTGGCCAAAGGCCTTCCAAATCCCACTCTTTTTGTACGACACTGAGTGTCAATTGCAGAGGGCAAACATTGAGTTTGCAAACAGTCAAACTAGACTTACAGTTGGCACCAAAATGCTTTCAGACATTTTAGAAAAGCTAGCTGAGGCAATTTACAGCTACAAAGGCTACCCAACAGGTTCCGACTGCAAAGTATTGCAGATGTATTGATTAGAAAACACCGCTGCTTAACTCAACAAGGGCCCTTTGGGGAAGGTTGTGGCTGGCAACAAAGAATCAGGGTTAAGATGGCAAACTACCACACTCTACTTAAAGGATTAGTTCACAAAAACTGTTGCTGATAATTTACTCACCCCCATGTCATCCAAGATGTCCATGTCTTTCTTTCTTCAGTCGAAAATAAATTAAGGTTTTTGATGAAAACATTACAGGATTTTTCTCCATATAATGGACTTCAATGGACCCCAAACGGTTCAAGGTCCAAATGACAGTTTCAGTGCAGCTTCAACGGGCTTTAAACGACACCAGACGATGAATAAGGGTCTTATCTAGCGAAACGATCGGTCATTTCAAAAATAAATAAAAAAGTTTACGTTTTTTAAGCACAAATGCTCGCCTTGCCTTCTGTGATGCGCGTTCGCGACGTCACGTAATACGCAATTACGTTCAAAAGGTCACGCTTCTGTCCTGACACAAATTCTCTTTTAGCCTTTTTAATATTTAAATACCCAGGATACGCACACGAAATGGGCATTTTAAACGATAAACTGACACAAAGACATTTGAATATGTGTATATGGTCCTCCTTCCTCACAATAGAGGGGTTCCACGACGCGTCATCAATCCGGAAAGTCGGCCATTTTGGAGGCACAGAACGTAAAAAATGCCATTAAACTGAACGGACTCGCAATTTTGGCTGATTATTTCTGCTGAAAAATGGTTGAGTTTTGGTCTGTACTAATCGGTCACATAGGGAAAAACACATTTCGAGTTCTATAGACTGTCAAAAGTTAAAGAGAAGAGTGCAAAAAAACTGATGAAAGGAGGCGTTTGTGGTTGAGAGAGGTAACTTACAGCATCAGCCACATGTGTAAATTAAGCGTTGATTATGGCTAAAAATGTAGACGTAGTTAACTATGGCTACATTCACACTGTCAGTCCAAATCCGATTATCTTTGTCTCCAATTGGAATCTGATCTAAAATGATGTCCACACTGTGTATCGCAACTGTTCATATCCGATGTGTGAGTCCATGCAGCTCTTTGGCAATGTGGCAATAACGTTGCGTTGATGGAGGGGGATGCATTTGCAATATAACGTTAGATGTTGTCTTATTTAAATGTTACAACATGGAAATTACCACATGTTTTTTCCGTGGTTTATTAGTGTAACAATGTGTTCAGTAGTACATAAACAGTGCAATGCATGCTGGTGTTTACATCCGAGTGCCTCCATAATGGCCGCGCATCCGGGTTACTGCCCAGAACGTGACGTTGGTGAAACCCCTCTATTGTAAACACTGACTCGATACTTCCACGTACGTCGAGCGTGACCTTTTGAACGTAATTGCGTATTACGTGAGTCACGAACGCGCATCACAGAACAGAGCAAGGCAAGCATTTGTGCTTATAAAACGTAAACTTTTTTATTTATTTTTGAAATGACCGATCGTTTCGCTAGATAAGACCCTTATTCATCGTCTGGTATCATTTAAAGCCATTTGAAGCTGCACTGAAACTGTCATTTTGACCCGTTTGACCCTTGAACCGTTTGGGTCCTGTTGGGTCCTGTCCATTATATTGAGAAAAATCCTGGAATGTTTTCATCAAAAACCTTAATTTATTTTCGACTGAAGAAAGAAAGACATGGACATCTTGGATGACATGGGGGTGAGTAAATTATCAGCAAAAGTTTTTTTTAAATTAAACTAATCCTTAAAGGCACATGCACTCTACTCTTCAGCTGAGCTCTCCCTAAATTCTTTTAAATCCAAATCTCGGGAGGACTCCTACCCATGGGCGTAGATTACGCGGGGGACGTGTCCCCCCACGTTTTATAAAATGTAAATTCGTCCCCTGCACTTTTTCATAGGGCAAGTGTATCTACGACAAGCTGAGGTTTTCGCGGGTGTGTATAGCCTACATCGAGATTTAAAATCCAAAGAGTCAAGGATAACGATAGTCTATCTACATATGTGACTTTCACGTTTCCATGGTAATCAGTCACTCGTGCATTAGCCTACATGTGCCCATGCTCGCACCCGCGCCATCAGTTTCATAGAGTTCAAAACGGCAAAAAACTCTTCACTCCTTTTTCACGAAAAAGTCAAGTGTTGTAAGTAAGTTGTCATGTAGTATCCGAATTGTGTTGCACAGAGATGAATAACTCTGATGAATGATGAATGCCTATTTCTCTTGTTGAATAATGAACAAGTTTTGTTGTAAATTTAAAATATTCACTACCCGCACACACATGCACTATTTTCAATCTTTTTTTACTCGTAATGTCTTTTATTTTCACAGATATGTTATCAAAGCACAATCTGCTTGAATCAGGCAGCGTTGGAACATGTGTAGCCTACATGATGTTTACCATAATTCGGTAACACTTTAGGCTACAATTAGATTAAGTTTGCAGACAAACTTTAAGTTCTCTTGAAAAAGCCTAACTAGAAAGTTTGAAGTAAAAGCTTGAAGTTTGAAGGTTTTGGAAAGTTTTTAGTTTTAGTTTAGTAAAACAGACTTTGTTCAGGATTAAGGAAATGTAATTTTGCCAAAAGAAGAACTTTAATTTTAAGTAAATGTTATTTTTAAATCAGCTTCAGTGTGATATTTAACCATATTATCATGCTTAACACTGATAATTTGAATAATTGTAATGCGATGATCAGATAATTAAATCAGAGAATATCATATGTTTGGGCGGTTGGTGGGTGGATTATTTTTAACAGCGGATTCGGGGGACTCAAAGTGTACCAGATTAATGAATTTATCTTTAAAATGTACAAAATCTTCTGGTATTACACTTGACATTCTGTCCCTCTCATTTTTGAAATGATGGCTACGCCCCTGCTCCTAACCTCCAAAGAATTTGAAGAGGCCTAGAAGAGCAGAGTTGAACTATTTCCCACCCTTACCAAATGGTGAGACACCAGAAAGCCTGGAACTGGAAAGAGTTTCTCTTTTGTCTGAACTTCAGATAAGAAATAACAGGCAAACTGTTAAAGAGAAGATGGCCAAGACGTTTGGGTACCGGAGGCAAGAAATAGTGCATGAGCAGGCGAGAATTGCAAATGTTGTGGAGAGGTGGCCAGCACTTTATCAAATGGAAGAGGTCAGTTTTGGTGCAAAACTATGTTGATTCTTGTTCATTTGGTATTTATAACAGTAATCTGATTACAGATTTTGTCACTAATTTAAATAGTTTTGTCAATTATTAATCCCAAACATTGTATTTACTGCTGTTTTCATTTTTTAGATCAGTGCCGAATTCATGAGAATCACGACAGTTCCCTTGGAGACAAAATTCTTACAGCAGCTAGACAGGCATTCCACAAATCTTGTCCAGATAATACGGAATAAGGGTGGCGTGACAAAGGAAAGGACTGGCAGGATTTTACATAGTTTAGATGAGGTATGTGCAATTACGACTGGGTCAGACTGAATAAAACCTTAATATTACCTTAATCGGTTCATTCAATGGTTGTTATGACAGGGTTGTACATCAACTTTTTTTGCACGTAGTACTGGTGCTACAGAGGTTAAAAGATTTGTAGCACCAGTAGCCTGAAAGTTGTCAGCACAGACTGATTTCTTTTGTAGCATGTGCAACAAATATGTCGCACTGTACAGCCCTGTATGATACAAATTATGACATTAAAACCCTGACAACTCAATCGTTTGTGTTTCAAAACTAACTCCGTCTAACCACAATGAGTGAGATTTGGCCTGCTCAATCTCATTCTAATTGTAAAAGACTGAAAAGTCGGGTGGACTCTGGACTCTTGAGTGCAACTGTATTAAAGGAGAATGTCATGGACCAAAAGTATATTGACCAGTGTGAAATGGACCAAAAGTATATTGCATACTGCACCTTGCAAGGTACTTTTTAAGGTGTCTTTAAAATAAACTATATGTACACTTACAAAGTTCTCAATGCATTATTTCAAATGTTAGAACATTAATTATATTACCAACGAAGTGTGGTAAGAAAACTAGAACTCTGAACTCATTAACGCATACACTTATAAACTCATGAACTTATAAATTCATGAATTCATACTGTCACGGTGTGGGTTTTGTGTCTTGTTCCTGGTTCTTGTGTCAGGTGATCCTCTGTTCTTGTCATGTGATCTTGCCTTGTGTTCCCTTGCCTGTTGTGTCATGTTGTCATTGGTTGATTGTTTAAATGTTCACAGGTGTCCCTTGTCTCGTCGTTAGTCCTGTATGTATTTAAGCCCTGTGTCTAGGTCAGTCTTTGTGAGTTCTTGATGTTGTTATGTTTGCTATTCTTGTCTTCGTGTTCCTGTTCTGAGTTCCCTTGGATTTACCTGTTTGTTTTATTAAATAGTGCTTGCGATTGGATTCCCCCACTACTTCATTCCTGCCTGCATCTTAACAGAAGAACTCACCAACAACATGAATCCAGCAGCCATGCCAACCCTGTGCCCAGATGTCCAGATTTATTTATTTTATTTATTTATTTATTTGGGTCCCCATTAGCTTCCACAATGTGGTTGCTAGTCTTCCTGGGGCCCATAAAAGTACTAAAACATCTGTACAATTAAAATACACACATATAACATACATAAAATAACATTCATATAGCATTACCACATGTATACATTTATCCACATATTCACATTCACACTCATACAGCATTTGACAGTATCAGTATCTATAAACAGTCACAAATTAACTGATGTAATACTATTAATTGTAATCTGTTTTAGAGTCTTCTTAAAATTACATATGTTGGATATATGCCTTGTTTTTAAATCCAATTTATTCCAAGCAGATGACGATCTAAATAATACTGTTCTTCCCATACAGTTGGACCTTGCAGATGGAACCACTAACACACCTGAGCTCACCTGACGCGTAACATATCCGTGACAATAGCCACTAAAAACCAATTTATCTACAAAAGATTTTGGATTGTTTTTAAATAGAGCATTGTGCATATAACTGAGAAGACTTATATTAAGTTTGTCCTCCACCTTTAGCCAGCCCAAACAGGTGTGCATTTTATCCACACTAGAGCGAAAAGAGCAACCAAGTGCCACTCTTGCGGCTCTATTCTGAACGATTTGTAATTTTTTCAGATGTCCCTGTGCAGCACTGGACCAAATTACTGAGCAGTACCCCAGATGTGACAGAACTAAAGACTGGACAACTGTTTTCATAACTACTGCGGACAATATACTGAACATCTCCTGGAAAAAGCAATACCTCTAGCCATTTTAGACACAATGTGATCAATCTGATCAGCCCAGGAGAGCTGACTATCCAGCTTCACACCCAATAGTTTAGTCTGACTCACCTGTTCTACCACAGATGTGTCAACAATTAGATTTAATTTGCAAGGCTTGCCAAGCATACATTTAGTACCAAATACTATACATTTAGTTTTAGATATATTGAGAGCTAATTTATTAAGTTTCACCCAATTTGTAATGGCATTAAGTTCATTCTGCAAGGTGCAACTTATATCATTTATTGTAGATGCTGCGTAAAACATTGTAGCATCGTCTGCATAAAGTACAACATCTGCTCTAAAAACAGCTTGTGACATATCATTAACAAACACTGAAAATAACAATGGACCCAAACAACTGCCCTGTGGAACACCACATGACAACTGCTTACAGTCAGAAAAGCTCCCATTGAAAAATACCCGCTGACTTCTACCAGAAAGATAGCTGCGCATCAAGGACACAGACTGATGTGAAAAACCATAGCACTTAAGCTTAGACAGTAAAATGTCATGGTCAATAACATCAAAAGCTGCTGTGAAATCCAGCAGCACAGCACCCACAAGCTTTTTGTCATCCATAAAAGTCAACCACTGGTCTACCATTTGTACCAATGCAGTGTTAGTGGAGTGTCCTGGCTTATAAGCATGCTGTGAATTAGAGAGAAAATCATTTGATACAAAATACTGCATCATTTGATTAAAAATTAACTTTTCAAATATTTTGCTCAATATAGGTAGAATGTTAATTGGTCTACAATTTGTTTCAGTGAGACCTAATCTATCATCTTTCACTAACGGTATAATTTTAGACTGCTTCCAAATTTCCGGAAACACCCCACTTATCACAGATCTATTAAAAATGTGACTGATAGGCTTGCATAAGATATTAGCAACAGTTTTAAAAATTTTGCCATCCAAGTGATCTATACCTGCAGTTTTTTCCTCCGGGAGAGAGAGCAACATCCTTTCAACAATTTCCTCTCTAACTGTACCAAATGTCAATGAACAAGATTTATTCCTCATAATGTTCTTCACATTACTACAAGGTGAATCCTTAGCGTCCACCATGGCCACCCGAAAGGTCTTCTCCACCGTGGCCGCCCGAAGGGTCTTTACCGCCGTGGCCGCCCGAGGGGTCTTCACCGCCGTGGCCGCCCGAGGGCTCTTCACCGCCCCGGCCGCCGCCTGCGCTTCCTGCTCCGCCATGGTCGCTCACGAGCCAGGTCCACCCATGCTCCGTGGCCCAGGCTCGCCATCCCTGTGTCCTGGTTCCTGGTCTCAGTGCGAGCCTGGCCCTCCGTCCCTCCCCCAAGACCGCCTCCACTCACCACCCTCCTGAACTTGTGTTTTTTGTTTTGTTTTGATGGGCGTCGGGAGCCGCCCATAGAGGGGGGGCTATGTCACGGTGTGGGTTTTGTGTCTTGTTCCTGGTTCTTGTGTCAGGTGATCCCATGTTCTTGTCATGTGATCTTGCCTTGTGTTCCCTTGCCTGTTGTGTCATGTTGTCATTGGTTGATTGTTTAAATGTTCACAGGTGTCCCTTGTCTCGTCGTTAGTCCTGTATGTATTTAAGCCCTGTGTCTAGGTCAGTCTTTGTGAGTTCTTGATGTTGTTATGTTTGCTATTCTTGTCTTCGTGTTCCTGTTCTGAGTTCCCTTGGATTTACCTGTTTGTTTTATTAAATAGTGCTTGCGATTGGATTCCCCCTCTACTTCATTCCTGCCTGCATCTTAACACACACACTTATGAACTCTCATGAATTCATACACTTATGAACTCTCATGAATTCATACACTTATGAACTCTCATGAATTCATACACTTATGAACTCTCATGAATTCATACACTTATGAACTTTTAAAATCATAAATGGTTCACCATAGCAACCACCCAGAAAACCCTAGCAACTGCCTAACAACCACCCAAAATACCTTAGTACACCCTAGCAACCACCCAGAACACCCTAGCGACCCCCCAAAATACCATCGAACATCCTAGCAACACCCTAGCAACCACCCAGAACACCCTAGCAACCACTCAAAATGCATTAGAACACTCTAGCAACACCCTAGCAACCACCCAAAATACCTTAGAACACCCCAGCAACCACCCAAAACACCCTAGCAACCACCCAAAATACCTTAGAACACCATAGCAACCACCCAAAATAGCTTAGAACACCCTAGCAACACCATAATAACCACGCAGAACACCCTAGCAACTGCATAGCAACCCCCAGAACACCCTAGCAACCACCAAAAAAACCCTCAGAACACCATAGCAACCACCCAAAACACCCTAGCAACCACCCAGGACACCCTAGCAACCACCCAAAATACCCTAGCAACCCACTAGAAACACCCTAGCAACTTTAAATTACTTCAAACTACACTCACCTAAAGGATTATTAGGAACACCTGTTCAATTTCTCATTAATGCAATTATCTAATCAACCAATCATATGGCAGTTGCTTCAATGCATTTAGGGGTGTGGTCCTGGTCAAGACAATCTCCTGAACTCCAAACTGAATGTCAGAATGGGAAAGAAAGGTGATTAAGCAAGTTTGAGCGTGGCATGGTTGTTGGTGCCAGACAGGCCAGTCTGAGTATTTCACAATCTGCTCAGTTACTGGGATTTTCACGCACAACCATTTCTAGGGTTTACAAAGAATGGCGTGAAAAGGAAAAAACATCCAGTATGCGGCAGTCCTGTGGGCGAAAATGCCTTGTTGATGCTAGAGGTCAGAGGAGAATGGGCCGACTGATTCAAGCTGATAGAAGAGCAACTTTGACTGAAATAATCACTCGTTACAACCGAGGTATGCAGCAATGCATTTGTGAAGCCACAACACGCACAACCTTGAGGCGGATGGGCTACAACACCAGAAGACCCCACCGGGTACCACTCATCTCCACTACAAATAGGAAAAAGAGGCTACAATTTTTTGAAGACTGGAAAAATGTTGCCTGGTCTGATGAGTCTCGATTTCTGTTGAGACATTCAGGTGGTAGAGTCAGAATTTGGCGTTAACAGAATGAGAACATGGATCCATCATGCCTTGTTACCCCTGTGCAGGCTGGTGGTGGTGGTGTAATGATGTGGGGGATGTTTTCTTGGCACACTTTAGGCCCCTTAGTGCCAATTGGGCATCGTTTAAATGCCACGGCCTACCTGAGCATTGTTTCTGACCATGTCTATCCCTTTATGGCCACCATGTACCTATCCTCTGATGGCTACTTCCAGCAGGATAATGCACCATGTCACAAAGCTCGAATCATTTCAAATTGGTTTCTTGATCATGACAATGAGTTCACTGTACTAAAATGGCCCCCACAGTCACCAGATCTCAACCCAATAGAGCATCTTTGAGATGTGGTGGAACGGGAGCTTCGTGCCCTGGATGTGCATCCCACAAATCTCCATCAACTGCAAGATGCTATCCTATCAATATGGGCCAACATTTCTAAAGAATGCTTTCAGCACCTTGTTGAATCAATGCCACGTAGAATTAAGGCAGTTCTGAAGGCGAAAGGGGGTCAAACACAGTATTAGTATGGTGTTCCTAATAATCCTTTAGGTGAGTGTATACTTTAAACTTTATACTATTTTAAACTTTAAACTACTTTAAACAAACTACTTTAAACTAATTTAAACTTCAAACTACTACTTCAAACTACTTTAAACTTCAAACTTTCATAAGCCAAGTTAAAGTTTGTCTCGACAAACTTTTTAATCTTTTTAAACTATACTTTTTAACGAAGTGTGGGACTACTTTGAGCCTTGTTTATGGTTTAAAAATAATGATTTATATCACCGAGCATGATGCCGAGCATGATGCCCCTAACACTAACATTGTGAGTCTTTTGCATATATAGGCTAAATGTGGTCTTTAAAGAGCATGACGTTATAAAAAAATGCTCCATGATGAACGGTCAAATTTTTTATCACGTTTCAATATACTTTTTGTCTGTTTCACACTGGATTTCTCCTGTATGTAGTAAAAAAGGAGCATGTAATTTTAATGAATGTATTTTGTTCAGGTCGTGGACATCAACACAAGGAGGGAATCAGTTCTTAAATGTTTAATCATCTACTTTGGTGAATCTGTTCACTATCTCATCAAGGAAATTCAGGTACGTACATTGCTCAGCCATCCACATACTTACATACTGTACATATATTCATATATTATAAATGTATGTGATTTTTTAAAACTTTTTTTGCTGATTCAAAAAATGATCCAATCCGTGGCTCAAAAACCGTTAATGATCTGAACCATGAATTTTGTGACCCGTTCCACTACTAATGACCATGGAATAAGAACACACACACATGATTAACTAAATCAACATTATTTTTCATATTGCTTAAAGGGTTAGTTCACCCAAAAATGAAAATTCTGTCGGTAATTACTCACCCTCATGTTGTTCCAACCCCGTAAGACTTTCGTTCATCTTCGGAACACGAGTTAAGATATTTTTGATTAAATCTGAGAGCTAGATCACTCCTCCATAGGCTTCTAAGGGATTGGGATCTAAGTTCAATACACTTGCACAATATACTTGAATACACATTCAACAGTCTGAAAATAATTGCAAAAAATTTTCACCCATTTTTTTTGACTGGTACTGAAATTCTTTATTTTCTTAAATAGAAATCTTGGACCAGTGCATATGGACCAGTTCTATCAGTCTAAACAAATAAAAAAATAAAAAAACGTGGCAATCTCCTAGTGGCTGTAAGTAGAGGTCTTCACAGTGCACCCGAGACCCGTCGACCCGGGACCCGACCCGGGACCCGTACGGGTTCGGGTCTAAATTTTAAATGATCGGCCGGGTCCGGGTCGGGTCCGAATTTATTACTTCGGGTCCCGGGTCTGTTTAAAATTGTGTGTAATACCCGTGCGATCGGACTCGATCAGAGCCAGAATGAGTCAGATCAGCACTGCTTGTGTTTTTTTGCAACTTGTAAAAGTAGGTAAAGAAAAGAGAAATAATAAAAAAAAGCGATCTCTCTCTCTCTCTCTCTCTCTGCCGTTAGAAGCAGAGCGCGCGGCCGCGCCCAGACTCAGTCAGAGAGAGTTAATGCAACTGCACGCACGGTAATGATGGATACCTTCATATAATATTTTATTTCTATATTTTATTTTTTTCTTGGTAGTAATTATTGATATGTAGGTAGGCTACTATGTATAAGTGTCATTTTGAGTTCGTGTTCCTATTATGTGACATAGTAAATGGGAGAGGGGGTTCAGCGAAAAATCGGCAGCTGGCAGCAGGAAGTAGCTGCCACTGGCAGCAGGAAGTAGCTGCCACTGGCAGCAGGAAGTAGCTGCCGTTGACAGCTGACCGTACCTGCCAATAAAACCGGACGTCAGCTGCCGCTAATAACCGGAAATTGGAGGTCTATGCCGCTTTTAGCAAGTAAATTATATTAATTTATATATAATTTTAGTACTTATTTACATAAAATACTTTTAGAAAATATTTTATATTAATTGATTAAAATCAAGTTACAAAGATGCATTTGTACGTGTATAAATATAACTTATGAGTATACATGTTTGTTAAATAATATATATATATGCATAAATTAATTCCTATGTACATATGTACATAAACATTCATTAAACTCAATGAAAGTCCTGTCTAAAAGAAAAAAAAGAACATTATCTCAATGACCTTTATTTAAAATCATATTTTGCTATCATTAAGTTCAGTTTTACATTTGCAGTACTTAAATACATTCTTGTATTTGTTTAAAGCAGCTGTAACTTTTGAAACAGGCTTTATATTTGTTCTGAAATCAGAATGATCAACAGTCATGAACAAGATGGTAAAGTTTGAAAAAGTTGTACAATGTTCTAGCATGGTTTAACAAGATTTACCATGTTTCTAGTGTTAGGGGATAGCAGTTAAAAGACCCAGGACCAAATATGATTAAAGAAGACCAGGAGTCGTGAGGTTCAATCAAATAAGTAAACATTTACTGAAGAATAGTTTGCAATTTCATTGGTAGAGCCAGGCGTCAAAACGAGGAGGTTGCAGGCCAGAGAGTCTACCGTACACAGTCTCACACCAGTTATACCATTTCCATGGGCATGAATGACATCAGTACATACATGTTGGCTACTTCTGATTAACTAAGAGAAAAGTCTAAACAATTCTACACTTATGGATAGATAGGTGGGTAAGTCAAAATGTATCAAGATAATAGGCTTTATGCACAGCTTCACTACTTCCTGAACTTCAGCCAGCTCCTTTGTTTCCTGTCTGCCATTATTGGACAAACTGATTAATCCAGGTGTGCCTGATTGTTACTGAGGCCAGGCACACCTGGATTAATCAGTTTGTCCAATAATGGCAGACAGGAAACAAAGGAGCTGGCTGAGGTTCAGGAAGTAGTGAAGCTGTGCATAAAGCCAATTGTCATCTGAGTCCAAGACTTGGTTCGGAGATGACCTCGGAGGTCGTAGAAATGCATCTCGGGGTCTGTTGTTGCATATCACAAGACCTGCACAGAGCATTCAACGCACAAGGGAATCGCAGTTCCTCCAAGGTTGTAGAGGGCCTAAGCTCACCATTATCAGGACAAACTACCAAAACATACTGATAAAACACTCTCCTCAGAAAGTAGTACAGATAATGTTCACTTTATTCATTAAAGAAATACACATAAAAGTACAATTCTGTGAATCCGATCACAAGTTAACCTGGTCAGCAAAAAACAGACTGATGAGGGTCTTCAGACTTGAGCTCTTCTATTAGCTTATTAGCAAAGTTAGAAAGAAATAATTTTAGTTAAAGATTAGCTTAATAATAATTTGTCATTGCAGTGTTACAACAAAATTACATTAGGGCATCAGTCAACAGTGCAATTTCATGAGGTATAAGAGCATATTTAACAGGGCACAGCGGCAGATATCAAAGAAAAAAAAAAGAATAAAAAAAAGGTGTATGAGGCGGAGAATCAGTAGTAACCAGGAAAAGAGAGTATACTTGTATGTGCTGCAGCAATGCAAAGTCCGGTCACAATTATTGCAATGTTTGATAATATGCATAATAGACGGATAAACTAGATTAACAATAGCAAGGAAACAGGGAAAGCGACAAAACAAACAAAGAAAGGCCATATGAGGCAAAGAATCACTATTAACCAGAAAATGTGTATAATTGTGTTGTGCTGCAACAATGCAAAGTCCAGTTCACAGTTATTGTAGTTGTTGGGTAGTGTTAAGTGAGAAGAGGAGGTAGCCGGGGATGGTGCTTATTCAGCAGTCTAACTGCCTGAGAATAGAGGCTGTTGGCCATTCTGGCTTGAAGAGACCTGTACCTCCTACCCGATTGTAGCAGGTGGAACAAGCCGTGTGCTGGATGGAACCGATCTCATGATGTCGTGTCCTACGCAGTTAGATGAGTTGGATAATTAAGTAGGCTTTTAGACTGGAACTGGAAGAGTGAACGAATTTTCACTCTCCAGCAGCTGACACCAATCACTGCAAAACCCTGGATGTGTGTTTTCGGAGTAAAAGCCTTGGATTTCTCCTCGTTTTCCTCTTCCAACATAACCTAGAGGATTCATAAGAAAATTGTGACATTAATATCCAAATTACCTTATTAACAGTACACATGGATGCAGCCACATGAATGACTATTCTTATTGCATTTTGTCATTAAGCACATTTTCATTCATAATTGATACACCTGGTAAGCAGTTCTTGTAAATGTCATTGCAGTGTCTGCAGGGCTGCAGTGTGCACATCTGATAATATTCTTGACATGTCTTCTCTCTCCAATTTGTTACACCTGAATATTTCAATTTGAGGAGCATAAAAATGAGCATGATTAAAAAGAGAATAATTGAAGACATGTTGACAAACCAATACATTTCTCAGTTACCATTTTAACCACATTTAAATCAAATGTTTAAAAGTAAATACAAACATACTGTCAAGCCAGCAGAAGTGTGCCCTCCTCCTAAACGAGTCTGTATCCACCAGACTTCTGAATTTAGAACAAACTAAAGACAGATTTAACAATCCGGAATCACCCTCCTCAAGGACCACGTGAAGTAGGATTTCAGACAGGACAGCGTCTGGCAACTATTGGGTATTACAAACAAACCAAAAAATGAATACTGCCATTTCCAAACATCATGACCTAACCTCCATTAAAACAAAATGTGCATCCTTTGGGTGCAGGTAATACCTGAAAACATTTAATTTAACAATAAGATATGTCATAAAGCTACTATAATAGTTTGTGAGATAATAAAGGCTTTGAAATCTGTTCGATCTTTGCTTCTGTCATATTGAATGTACTACTACCATCAAGATTTCGATGTTCTGTACTTGTCCTGCCTCCAGTCGTTTTGTCTCTTCACTGATTGACGTGGCTGATGTGCGCTTCCTCTTTCTAAAAACAACATGTATTTCATTACCAAACATTACTTAGCCAAAATAGTTTTTATTTACCTATTCTATCTATACCTTCCATGTGTCATTTTTGACAATAGCAGATTCACCCACCACCGTCTGATATGGGCCATATCATTCTGAAAAGCAAAAGATAAATTTGGAAATGGATGTTTAAAATGTCCAAAAGTAATACCTTTCCTAAAAAATATTAAGAGAAGGGATAGTGCTTACCTGGGTGAAGTCAAACTCCCAGTTAAACACCTTGTACAGTGCATACTGTCAAACAGATAACACATTTTAGTTCTGTTTGAGCATAAACAACATCTGCAATATGAATAAGTTATGACGATCAAAGCAAATGGAAATTTTCTTTATGCAGAAATCACTTTAAGGACTACAACAAACAACTGGTAGGGACTACACAAGCTTCCTCCCGGGCTAGTGACATCACTGACCTTAATATTTAAATTTTACCTGCAACACAACAAAGGGCTCTATATGGCTTTGCTAAGAGCGAGCTGTGGATGCTCCTCCCTCTGTGTTGGGAGAAGCAGCTCATTTGCATTTAAAGAGCCCAGACACAAAACGACTCATTTTTGCTCACCCTCAAAAAAAGGACAATTTTAATATGCTATAAAAAATTATCTCTGAGGTATTTTTAGCTAAAATTTTTACATACACACTCTGGGGAAATCAGAGACTTACTTTACATATTGTAAAGAGGGGTATTATACACCGCTTTGACAATTACAAGTATAGATCAAATTATTCACTTGTCAATACCTGAAAAAAGAAAAGAATCTATTTTCATTGGGATCAGCCTGATAGTCTTTTGATGACAATTATTATGGATGTTGGGTTATCCTTACAATAAATGTTATGGGGAAACAAAAACCACCGTAATTACTTACCATTAGCATGAATACTCCACAGTCCACAGATCCTAACTGTGCTGGAACACCCTAGAAAATAAATCAAAAAGGAAAAATTAACATTTTATTTATACACTAAATATAGCAAATAAATCAATTGTTGTAACATGAAATCAATACCTTATTTTTAACAAGCTTCCAAGATCCTGGAACCATCTTTATTGCAATTGAGCTTAAAAAGAAGGGAAAAAGTTAGTTATTTTATACACACGAGAGAGAGAGAGAGAGAGAGAGAGAGAACGAGAGAGAGGTAGGTATAGACCGGTATAGACACATGACACAGTTACCTGAACTAGGGAGCAGGTGTAATTTTGTTTTTTTTAAAGCCACTGTCTATGCCCATCTAAAGCCAGAGAACAAAGGTTGAACTGAACCACTGGACTTTAAAACCCAGTTTCACAGACAGGGTTTAGATTATGCCAGGATTAGGCCTTAATTCAATTAGGACATTGAAGTAGCTTTTATAAACAAGCCTTAGAAAATGTTTTACTGTTGTGAATATTAAAAGAAACAATGGCACTGACATTTTAAGATATGCAAGTGTAAGTTGCTTTCAGTTAAACCTGCATTTTAGTCTAGAACTAGTTTGTGTCTGTAAAACTGGGGGTGAAAGTTATATGGAACAATGAACAGTTCCATTATATTTTGTATAGATTTATATAAAATAATTAAACAAATATATATATATAGCATAAAACTTGAACTGGAACGCAGAACTGTTTTTTGCCCAACGGAACTCCATGGAATGGAATTATACAGTATGTAAACCTGAACATGGATACACAGTCAGTATCTCCATAACCTCTAGGGTCAGTGGAGTCGAGGACGTGTATCCTTTTAAGTTTCGGGAGCAATACCTGCAGAATACACAAAGCAAACTTCCTACAATATAGCCTGCCTGTGTATGTAGGTTTGTTTTTTCTTGTTTTAATTTTTAAGTATACAATCTTTATTAAGATAAAGAGGGAAAACAAATGAATATGCCTAATTATGATTACCACAGAAATGAACAATATCAAATATGGCTGTCAGGCAAAACCTTGGATGAAAACAATGATATTTCCAAAATTAAACGAATGGTATTTGAAGAAATCAACAACTTACACATAGGGTCCAGTGACCTGATTTGCATATAGGAAATAGGATGCAGTCTTTTGAGGATGCATCAGTCTGTTGGAGTGAACAACAATCAGAGCATATTGTTGGAAAGTGGCAATTTGTCTGAGAAATTACAAGTGATAATGATAACTTAAAATTGATAGTTCTCCCCAAATTTTAAATTATGTCATTATTTACTCGCCCTCAAGTTGTTTCAAAACTTGATTTTTGGGTGAAACTTTTGGGTGACCTGTCACAATTCAGAGGTGGTTGCCAAGTGGCCACCACATATGAATCAAGAACATGAACATCCTTGCCCTGTAAAAAAAGAAAAAAACAATTAACAACTTAATTTTAAAAGCACAAATATCATGTAATATCATTATTAGTTTATATTAAACTGGTTTGTCAATGACACCCATAATACCTTCTCTCCAGCAATGTAGGATAACTGAGAAAGGCAACAGTTCATCACCTATTGCACAAGGATCAGGAATGTTAGGTCAAAAAAAAAATTGCTCACAAGTTACTTAAAATATATTAAAACAAAGTTGTGTAACATATCCACTAACTGTTGCCTCCACTTCCTGGTTCAATCCTAAAGACATCAAGTCAGATCTTTTCAACACTGTTTTACCCACTGCACCTATGATTTCATCTGGTGATTGGGTCCCATCCAAAACATGATCAAACTAAAACAGTAACAATAAAACAGACACTGATGTCAAATTTTAGATAAAATCTAATCTAAAATCTGTTTTCATAACTATTTATAACCAAAACAGTATGCCTTTTGTCTGCTTTGATCAAGACAGTATATAATACATTTAAACATTATGTTCCTTATGTGAAAACATACCAGTGGGTTTGGTTGGTTTTGCAACTGGAAATCTGAGGTTTCCTTCCTGGCACGTATGTTTGTCCGTCCCCAGCAATCTGTGTCAGGCTCTGGTGAACTTGGTGGAACTACAAAATACAGAAGTTTAGAATATGGTGAAGTAATGATTAAAATTGATGTTTTCATTTCATCGGGTATTTTGTATTAAAACATGGCACATTTGGGATATTGGCTACCAAATAATGATTTATATAAAAACCTAAACCTGATATTTACAATTACTTAAGTGATTAAAGTCAACTTTACCTTCTTGAAGTTCTGTGGTACTACCTGTAGAGCACCCAAAAAAAACATGTAATTGTTTATGGCTAATTGAAACAATCTAAAAGGGCATTAGAGGCAATATTGAAAATCAGTAATCACTAAAACTACCTTCACTCCTGAATGTCAATTTCCCATGTAGGCCAATGTGGATGGAACGCTTTGCCTGCATCTTCAAAGTTTTCGTGTATTTTTCATTAACTCTTTTGTTGTGAAGATGAAAGTACAGTCGTAGGGAGAACATATAATGTTCATCCCTCATTTGACACAAAGAATATCTGCTGGAAGACAACTCCCGGTTTAGCTGTTCAGCTACGGAGGAATTAACAAGAGAAGCTAAGTGTGGTGCCAATTTCAAACTTCTCAAAACCTCCTCTTGTCTGCTTTGATTTTTTTGATGGAACCGATCATACAAGGAGAATCTTGCATTGGTTCCTGTCACAGGATGCAGTGAGGACAAAGTGTCAGAAGAATAGGTGGCCTCATTATCAGAGACTTTTCTTGATGAGAAGCCAACACTTGTCACCCATGGGAACCGGACTTCAAGTCGTTTTTCCGCTGCTGCCTGGATGTGTGCAGCAGTGTTTTCACAAAGTCGTCCATCATATGGCTGGAAAAAACGTTGGTTGGTGCGATTATTAACGTGTCTTGCAACGCGTCCAGCAATGTCGGACACATACACTGTGGGAGGGTGTTTAAAGCTCAACAGAGCATCTCCATGATCACGGGCTGACTCTTGCCACCACAGCTGACTGGTAGTACACCACAGAGTGTGGGCAGGTCATGTGCAAAACACCACCTCCATTTGGCAAAACAGAAAAATGGTGAAAAATTGTTAATTTAAAAAGAAAACATCCTCAAACCATTTCATTTGCATGACAAAAAAGAAAGAAAGAAATGTAAATACTATTTAGGGTTGGTTAGTTTCCCCAAAATCGGAAATTGTCATCATTTACTCACCCCCGTGTCGTTCCAAACCGCTAACAAATTAAGATATTTTTGATGAAATCTGAGAGGTTTCTGCACCATCCATAGACAGCAACATCATGTGCACAGACAGTTGTGCACAAGAAGTATTCTCGTCACTTTGTAACATTAAGGTTGAACTACTGGAAACAGACTTTACTACCTTTCTGGGCATTGAAAGTGGTTATTGCGTTGCATTCTATGGAGGGGTCAAAAAAAATATCTTAATTTGTATTCCAAAGATGAACAAAGGTCTTACGGGTTTAGAACGACATAAGGGTGAGTGATTAATGACAACATTTTCCTAAATGGGTGAACTAACCCTTTAACATATGACAATGTCTTACCACCAGCCTTTTGAAGCTTAACAAACATTTTGGGGTACAAGTCCTTGTAAAGGAGTAGCTCCTCAAGTCTGTTAATTAAGTCGGTGGTACTACCCACGTGTGATACTCCCAGGGCATTGCAGGCTTTCACCAAGGCTTCTTTCTTTGGCTAAATATAAAAGTCATGGTTAAAAAAAAAAAATGCAAAAAAAAAAAAATGGTAGAAGAAAACATCATTAGCAGAATAAGGTACACTACATACAGTTTTGGACTCCAGCACTTGCAAAATGGCTTCTTCATCTATCTCCAAGCAACAGCTAGAGGTGAAAGCACGATCTTTCTGAGACAGACCTTTGTACACTTCTGTCTTTGGGATAATATCGCTTACCCTAGAGCAGTTACCCAGCCATGGAGTAAAGGCAGTGTATGTCAAGGGATGTGAATAAGGATTGGCAAATGTGTTGCCTAAAATGCAAAAAGGAAAATAAAACTTTCATTTCAGGATGTAAGCTATGGGTACCCCCACTCCACCCCCAAAATAGCACTTACCATCACAGAACCCAGAAGCAGTCATTTCCTTCTCAAGTGTCTCCCATCTTGTTCTCACATTAACTTGAGTATCCTCTTGGCAGATTTTGTCCAAATTTGGCCGTTTAAACAGATGTGCTAATACACAACCAAGACAATGAGCAAAGAAGCAAATATATATCAAGACCAGTCATTATATGCACTCACAATTAACAATACACTCACTTACCAGGTAAATCAAATGCAATTTTCCAGTTTCCATCTGCAACCAAAACCGGAGAGCTGTGGCCACATCTGACACATGAATAGTCATAGGAGTACTCCCTCAAAGCAGAGAAATGATAAAATGCCTTTCGTATCAAATTGTGTGGAAGAGTGATGTTGGCATGATCCTCCATTGTTTGCAAAAAACGTCCAAGGGCAATATGATTCTATAAAAAACACACACACACACACACACACACACACGACATGAAGAAGTATTTGTGAAATTCAAGTCAAACAACCAAGTGGATGCTGCACATTGGTGGTGGTGGTTGAGGAGATTCCCCCTTCCATGTGAAGCGCTTTGAGTGCCTAGAAAAGCGCTATATAAATGTAATGAATTATTATTACTATTATTATGTTTTTAAGTCACTCACTGCCAGTCCAGATGTCAGAAGAGAACAGAGGGGAATGGTCAAAAAGGTCCTGTTTTCATAATTGTGGAAACCAGACTGATGTTCTTGAAACCTCACTGGACGTCTACAAACAAGGCAGTTCTTCACATACACTGGCACATCTGGAGAAGACAGAAATTGTTTAAAAGATTAAATGTTCAACACATTGTGGAAAATACATGAAAAAGACATCTATACATTTGTGAAATTAACCTCGAGTCACTGAAGATATTCCATACACTGTCCCATGCCGTGTAATTAGTACCCTCTCCCCCAAAGCTGGTGGAGTGGGACCAGGGCAATAAGGACAGTTGGACTCCAGGGGTTCAAAGAAGTCTGGAATTTGGCGTTCTTTTGTTGACAAATCCTGTGGAAGGTTTTCTGGCACCCTCTTTTGCCGCCACAAATAATCCGTCAACTCCTGTATGTCAGTAGAAGCCAGTGTTGCCACTTCTGTCTCTGCAACATCTCTGACCCTTTCATCCACATCACTGTCTTCAGCATTTGGGTCAGTTTGACAGGAAAGGAGGTGGGGTTTCTCTTGAAACAGCCACCACATGCACAGGTATCTGTGGACGCAGCTTCTCATTCTATTGCGGCACTGGCAGTGCCACTTGCCCAGATGGCTATCAAAAGAGACTCTGGTCCTTTCGAACTGACACCAGTTGTCTCTTACCCCAGTGTAAACTGAAAAATAAACTAACCTGACAGAGGTATGCTCGTGCCAAAAAATGGGAAAAACACAATCCACACCACCAGCAATACTTTTGTTTCTTAGCTGCACACATTCATCTTGTCGGGTTTTGGACAGCAGGCCACTGTCAACCATTGCCTGCAAAGAGTCTTCCCTAAGTGCTGCTGGTGCAGAATAGCACACAGCTCTATTGGTCCTCTGAAGGTGATCGCATTCAATGCCTGGATTGCCACTTTCTACTCCAATCCTCATAAAATCTCGACACAGAGGTGACTCACAGGCAATAGACCCCGAGACGACTTGTTTCTTTACGTGAACAGGGACTCTAGGTCCATGGGCATCTTTTGGGGTGACAAAAATCCCATTTTGTTCATCAATACAAATGACAGGTGGCTGTTCCTTGACCTGCTGTCCTGCGTTTGGTTTTTCTGATGATGGCATTTCTGAGGGACAATATATAAACATGTTAAAGTAGACAAAGATCAACAAATATTAAACATTCTTAAATCCCAGTATCAAAGGTACATACTGTCTGGCTTTTTAGTCATTTTGCATGTAACTGAAAGATCTGCAAAAAGGACAAAAGATGAGGTGAGTTAATCATAACATGAATGAAATCAAAATGAAACAAGACTTTAAAATTTAACTAATTGCATTGCACTTACTATGATTATGTAGGTGCTTTTTAAAGTCAGGGGCACGACACAAGATGTGCTGACACTTAGGGCAATGCCAATGGCACCTATTTTGTTGTCGGGCATTCAAACAAAAGCAAGGAACACAATATTTTTCTAGAAAGACAAGAGAATGTTAATACATTTTAACTTACAACAAACATGTAAAATGGTAAAATGGACAAGAGAATGTTAATACATTTTAACTTACAACAAACATGTAAATGTGCTTTGTACAATGCTTACGGATGCCATTGTCCTCAAAATGTATGGCATGGTTTACATGCTTTTCCTGAAAGTGCTCAGGACTTGACATCACCCCAGTTGTACAGTAGGGACAACTGCCTGTCCCAGAAAAGACATCGTCTTTTCCAAAAGCAAAGGGTATTCCTACACATGCAGTGTATACAAGAAAATAACATACCTCAAAATAGCAACACAAATTCATTCACATATATAGGTTGAACATTTTAGAAGTCTAATTACATCTTTAACATGGGCAGTTTTTTGCATGTTCTGCTCAAATTAACTTTAGTTAGTACGATTTTGGGAAATAATTGGCTTCTTACCTGCCATAATTGTTTGGCAGTTACACAAGAGGTGTAGAACAGGGTGTACACAGAGTTAGAGATCGAAAGGTAGTTCTTAAAAGAACTGTTTTGTCAAAAAATGCAATAGTAATAAAACAAAAATCAATAAATGGTTGGATATCAGACAATCCCCTGAAAAATTAAATACACAAAACACGATATGGTTAGTGTTGCACGTGTAGGCTGAGCTTGTCAATAATTCCAATAAATCAGCATTACCTTTATTCTAATCAATAGATTAAATTACCATTTTAACAAACGCTAAAATGTAATGGTTATAGTAATAATATTAACGTTGTGTTTAAAGTTAATGGTAGCCCCTCACAAACCAGGACCACAAGCTGCGTTTCTACAAATGATTAAATTAGCAAATTAAACTAAAGTAGGCACAGATACACTGTCTCTAACATAAAAAGTTGAAATCCAATTTACAGAGCAACAATTATTTATTAATCTGATAATTCATTTTACGGACTTACCACGCCAAAAACCGCCGCCATTACTGAAAATTCGCAGGCGCCACCAATGAATGACAATAGCTTGCTGTCGCTTCACTTCAAGTTACATGTGATTGGTTGCTGCTACGTTGGACGATACTGATTGGCTGCCACGACCTGGCAGGTCCCTCCTAATTTGGCAGGGCTTCCGGCTGTCAACGGCAGCTACTTCCTGCTGCCAGTGACAGCTACTTCCTGCTGCCAGCTGCCGATTTTTTCGCTGAACCCCTACTGGTAAATGGTTCAAATCTCAAAAATGCTTGCAGACTTTGAGTTACACACTCATATTTAAATATATTTCAAATCAGCAACAAAATCTGAGGTGAATTGTCACATAAATGTTTTCTATGACTCTCAAATTCGTTAAAAAAACCCCCAACATTTTAGGCTGATCCAGCTAGCGCGCATGTGCAGTCTCAAGTTTGTCGCATGTCATGTTTCTTTGGCAACCGGAGCTTCCAGCAGAGAGCACATATGATAGCAAATAAATAATGTCAGTGGCCATGGCACTGAACGAGCAATTGTTATTATAAGTTAGTTCAAAAGGACAAACGCTTAAGTTAGTTATTATGCGAGTTAACTCGAGTCAGAATGCACATGTGCAAAGTTGCATTTGTCATCCATCACCGTGACATCAAGTGGATTTTTAAAGCTGAAATACTGAGTGGATTAAGCTTGGAATAACGAGAGAAATAACATGGATAGAACTTTCTTGTCAGTGGATTGTAATGCATCACAGTCAGTCAGGTAACGTTACAAGAAAGTGAGACGACGACTACTAAAATTATGTAAGACAAAAAGTTTTATTTTTCGCAACTTGTGTGAAATAATATGTGACAATCGGGTCCAGTCGGGTTTGTGTCTTCCCGTCGGGTTCGGGTCCAGTTTTCAAATAATAGACGGGTCCAGGTCGGGTCCGGGCACGGCGTTTCTCGGATCTGCACGGGTCCGGGTCTAACTTTTGAAATAATAGACGGGTCCGGGTCGGTTCGGTTTAGCACATTACGGGTCTCTTCCGGGTCGGGCATGAATTTTTGGACCCGTGAAGACCTCTAGCTGTAAGTACTGAATTTTCACTTTAATTTTTCACAGGCTACAAATAGTCATCACTTCATTAGCTAGGCCTATACCTGACAATTTAAAGTCCCCGTGAACCGGAAGTTGCAACCGACTTTTCTCCAGTGTTGTGACGTATTTCCGAGAGAAACGGAATACTAAATGAGGCAAAATAGTGGGCATGGCTTTTTTTTTCAACTAGCACCTGATTGGATCTAGAAAAATAGGTGTTTCTAGTAGCCTGTCTACTGTCAGTTGGACGGGCGTAGTTACGGATGTTAAGCAGACACCCAAACCGTCAAACCTACGTCATCAGGGAAGGTCCTCCAAGGCAGAGGGGAGGGGCATTTTCAGACTTTGATTACATTTTTGTGTGGATTGGTGGATTGACTTGCACGGATGAATTGTTCACCACAAAACGATCAATTTAGGCAAACAAAGTAAGTATGGTCAATTTTAATTTCATGGGGACTTTAATGATCTTCAATACAACAGCTATACGATAAAATTCTTAAAAGATTAGTTCACTTTCAAAAACCTTTTTGCTGATAATTTACTCACCCCAATGTCATCCAAGACGTTCATGTCTTTCTCTTTCTTTCTTCAGTTGAAAAGAAATTAAGGTTTTCCAATGTTCAAAGAAGGTTAAAATGTTCATCTCAATGCAGCTTCAAAGTCTCTACACGATCCCAGTCGAGAAATAAGGCTCTTATATATATATAAATATATATACTTTTTAACCACCAATGCCCATCTTATACCATCTCTGAGATGCGCCACTTATTACATCATCACGTTGGAAAGGTCACTAATTTTTTTTTTTTTAAACAAAGATGTCAGACAATTTTGAAGTTGGAGGAGAAAATGAGATGGAGTTTTTTGCCCCTCCCTACCTTTTTGAACCGGAGTAAACAGACAAATAACTTAGATAGATGACGTGATGCGTGACCTTTCCAACATGATGACACAATGCGTGGCGCATCTCTGAGATGGTACACGACGGCCATTTGTGGTTAAAGAGTATATAATTGTTGTTGTTTTTTTGTGTGAAAATGACCAATCGTTTCACTAGAAAAGAGCCTTATTTCTCGACTGGGACTGTGTCGATCATTTGAAGCTGCATTGAGACGGACATTTGAACCTTCTTAGAACATTGGAATATTTGGTTCCAATTAAATTCCTAGTTCCAATTTGAAGTCCATTATTAAATGGAGAAAAATCCTGGAATGTTTTCCTCAAAACCCTTCATTTCTTTTCGTCCTTGTACACACACAGACTGCCCATGTATGTTCACATCATGGAAGAGTCTTATGAGCCAGAGTTATAATATATATATATTTATATAAATTGCGATATGAAAAAAACCCAGGAATTTTCTCCAGATAACTTAAATCTGAAAGATTGAATCAACCCTTTTGTTGGGCAGTGCATCTGCATAGAAATTAAAAGCAATAAAAAAAATTGCAGTTTTGGCAGTGACTCACACAGATTTATTATTTAACAGATTCACATTTAAATGCAGTTGAAACTATATTTCATGCAGCCCTACTTAACATGTTGCATTCTATGGTTGACTCTGTATGGATTCAGGTCAGTCTCAGTATTAAAGGAGAACTCCGGTCAATTTTAACATTGAGCTCATTTTTTTGTACATTTGGAGTGCTGTCAGTACACTGTGTTATCGTCTTTTTAAAATGTGCACCCTGTTGACTTCAATGGGGCAAGTTTTAAACCTGCTTTTAGCCTCTTAACATCCTTGATGTGTCATTACAAGTGCACAGCCATGTGAGTGGTGTTATTAAGAGTGAACACGGTCAATCTAACTGCAGTAGATGTGAAAGATATTAATAAAAATGATGTTAATTCAGCCAGCTCACATACCTGTATTTTCTTCCTGTTTTCGGTCGAAGTCCAAAGTAGTTTATTAATATCTTTCACATCTACTGCAGTCAGATTGACCGTGTTCACTCTTAATAACACCACTCACATGGCTGTGCACTTGTAATGACATATCAAGGATGTTAAGAGGCTAAAAGCAGGTTTAAAACTTGCCCCATTGAAGTCAACAGGGTGCAAATTTTAAAAAGAAAATAACACGGTGTAGGCAACACCGATTTTTGTCGTTGTTCTCTGTACTGACAACACTCCAAATTTACCAAAAAATTCGCTCAATGTTAAAATTGACCGGAGTTCTCCTTTAAAGGGTAAGTTTGCAGATTTTCAACCAGCTTTGTATTGTTTCAGTGTCTGTAAAATATATCTTTCTCCTTGTTACCTGTATTTTCAGATTCAGCTCAAGATTCACCTCAAATTCAGCTATGTTCACTAGGGGTAGAACGGTACACAGAAGTCACGGTTCGGTTCATACCTCGGTTCAGACATCACGGTTCGGAACGAGTTCGGTACAATGGAGGGAAAAGCAAAACAAAAATGCAGTAGGCAATTTTTTTTTGTGCATGTCTCAGGCCAAAGAGCCATTTTTTCATTTTTGGTTAATGCATTTTTCCAAATTAGCCACAGAAAAAAATTATATAAAATTATTATTAAAAGTAATTATTAGGTCCATAGACAACTGAAAAACAAACAAATATTCAGCAAACAATAAATAAGTTGCAATATAGAATTAATTGTGCAAGACTTTCACTGTGAGGTTGAGTTACCAACTGATGGGCATAAATCATCTTCGTGTTTGTGTGTGAGAGAGAGAGTGAATGCACACAGTACTTCTACTGTGTTAACGTGAATACCTTAACTCCACTTGGCATATTTATATATTTCTGTGTTTATTTGTCCGTTTAGGCACGCAACCGAAGACAAAGGCTGCTTGTTCGTGTTGCGCTCGGAGCGCGCGCACAGCGTCCTGTCACTGTCAGTAGAGTTCAATTCTCTTTCGCGACTTATCGCGCTTTTCATATTTCGATATTCAATATAAAGCACATCCTGCTCTTTTCTTTCTCATTCATTCATGTTTTGTTATTAATAACTTTAAACAAAATCGTCTACTGAAATCTGCTCGGATTGTCAAAAATAGTTTTATTTATTTTTATACCGTGTATTCTCCGTGCACAGAACCGTAACGCCCGTACCGTTTCGGTTCAATACGAATACAGTACCGGATCCACCCCTAATGTTCACATATGACAACCAGTTTGTTGAACCAAGCCAGGTTCAACTGTCATACATTTTTTTATAGAATTTCAAATATTTTTTGGAAAAAACCTCAAAGGTTAAATAGCCTGCAGTTGTTAGACTAGCCCGTCGGTTGTTTATTAAATTGTCCATAGTCAATATGATTGTCAATTACTTTGTCTCATTACAGTTACAATGAATGTTTCTTTACAAAATGATGGATGTTTATTTTATTAACTCTTTCTGTATTTTAGATTAAAGGAGCAGTGCAATGGGATCTCCTGTTACTCTTCGTACCCTGTGTGTAGGACCGGAAGATTCACGAAAGGTTTACCCTTGACTCAGGACTTCCTGCGTCTGTCAATGAACTGTGCAACGTATTGAGGACATGCTTTATTTTTACAGAGGAGTTCAGACTTCAGTATTTTGATCCTGATTTTAATGAATTCATTAATTTGAGTTCAATGAATGAGATCAAAGACAAGAGCACTTTGAGAGTGATTATCTTGCCAAGTGATACCTTCATCAATTTATTTCCTATAGTCCATGAAATGGAAGACACACAGACGTTTCACACAGTTCTCAGATAATGCAGCACTGGCCACACTTAACAGCAATGACACATTTACACAGCTTTCCTCATCTTCCTCACAAGTCCCATCTTCATTTCATAGAACCTCCTGGCCAGATCCCTTTCTGATACCTACATTTTTATATGATGCAGAAGTTGAAGTGGAGAAGGGGAACAGAAAGTTTATAGCAAATGGAACTTGTCTAGTTCCTGGCAACAAGCTCAAATCTGTCATCCTGGACTACATGGCAGAAGAAATAATGAAGTACTCAGCTTACAGTAATTCCCAACTTGAAAAAGCAGCTATAGCGTTTATCTTAACCCACCCCTGTTTGACAGAGCAAGGATCCTCCTGCTGAGAAACGAGGAGCGTGAACTAGAATGAGCAGTTCCACGCACATGCCCTTATAATATTTCGTAAAATAATGTTAAAGCTGCCGTCGGCAACTCTGGCTGATTGAGTGGACTATTTTTAATGTTTACAACTCTCATGCCCCTCCCCACTATCAATGAATACCCTCCCACAGAGTTCGTGCTCGTCAGTGCGCCATCACTCTTCGCTACTGCGCGAACTTCAGGCGTGTGCATGTGATTAACGTGTGCGTGCACAACTTGTGATTGACAGTCAGATCTCACACCCCCCTGCGCTGATTGGACACAATGAACCGGGAGCGGTGGATTTTTGCAAAACAAACAACACGCTCCAGGTGGAGTTAGAAGCTCGGGTTTTTTTCTAAAACCACTTTATTTATGTTGTTCTGTCGGAATATAGTGTCGAATTCGCTGAATATGATAAAAAAAAAGTTGCTGACGGCAGCTTTAAGTGTTATTTTGTTTCTCATTTACAGTAAACTAGTTCAAATGTATCAAAGTATCAAAATGTAATTTATCCACTTTTGTGCATACAATTTTGTTTAATCCAAATTGTACGTATGTATTAAAGCAACACATTCATGCTTGAGTTTGGTCTTAATGATTTGGCTTATTTAAATGAGCAAGAATTTAAGAACAATCATATAACACCAGGATATATATATGTATATATATATATATATATATATATATATATATATATATATATTTTTTTTTTTTTTTTTTTTAGTGTTAGCCCACAGATACATTTATGAGGGTTTATTTAATTTATAGCAATCAACAACTGATAACAATTGGTAAAAGCCACAGTTTTAAAGCTTCGCAATGTGCAATTTATACGACGAGTTGAAGTTTGCTATACTTTATATAGGCCTACACAAAGTGAATTCCAGCACTCATTCAGTCAGTGACGAATTAATAAAAACATTATGAACTTAACGAAACGATACACAATTGTAGTTTAAGTTCGCGCTGAAACTATATTTACCTTTTTTGAAACAGTCCATTAAACCTGCTGAGAAATGATCGCGTGAACTAGAATGAGCAGTTCCACATGCATGCCCGGGAAACTCATGAATATTCATATAGGCTCCGCCCACGGAACGCAACCTCTTGGTAAACAAGAGGAACCACTACCTCTTGGTTACAAGAGGTAAAAACGATATAAATGCTGTTTGTTTTCTCACACAAACCACCTCGTTTCGTGTCTTAGGCCATTAATGTGAACTTACATTTACGAGTCATTAAATCATGTTTAATTTGGACTTCTCTGTGCATGCTCTTTGAGGTGGTGACCATAGACATGCATTATATGACTGACAGACAAGAACGGTTTGACCTAAAAATATCAAAATTGAAGCTACTGCGGAAACAAAAACACCCTACATCTTGGATGCCCTTGAGGTAAGCTAAAACATACCAAAAATTTATTTCAAAGTGAACTATCCCTTTAAAGTGTAAATTGCAGGTTAAATTTTTTATGAAGATGATGCAATGTGCTTATTATACATAAAGATAAGAACCGCCCACCATTGTTTTGTATGTTTTTTTTATACCGAAATGTACTTTTACAGTGGTTTTAAGCACTCCCGCTCCCTTCCACTAGGCTGGGCGTGACGTCATAAGAGGGACTCCAAGCCTAGAGTTAACGTTAGTCAACGAAAAGTAGGCTAGCAGTTATATTGTGTTTTTTTTTAGATTCAGAAGTGATGAATGAAATAACTCAATTGTAAACATACTCGTGTGTGCTGGCTTCACGAGAACCGTGATCCTGCCTGAAATGAGAGTAAGCTATTCGCAAAACAAACGGGTTCAGGCAGCATGCGTCAAAATAACAGGATATGCTGCGTGAGGCTCGTCAGATTAGCCGGTCGCGGTCGAGCTCTCCACTAAACTCCAGAACGCTTTCACCTCACGGCAGCACACACTCTCCACTGCTGACTCCAGTTCACCTCACGGCAGCACACACTCTCCACTGCTGACTCCAGTTCACCTCACGGCAGCACACACTCTCCACTGCTGACTCCAGTTCACCTCACGGCAGCACACACTCTCCACTGCTGACTCCAGTTCACCTCACGGCAGCACACACTCTCCACTGCTGATTCCAGTTCACCTCACGGCAGCACACACTCTCCACTGCTGACTCCAGTTCACCTCACGGCAGCACACACTCTCCACTGCTGACTCCAGTTCACCTCACGGCAGCACACACTCTCCACTGCTGATTCCAGTTCACCTCACGGCAGCACACACTCTCCACTGCTGATTCCAGTTCACCTCACGGCAGCACACACTCTCCACTGCTGACTCCAGTTCACCTCACGGCAGCACACACTCTCCACTGCTGACTCCAGTTCACCTCACGGCAGCACACACTCTCCACTGCTGACTCCAGTTCACCTCACGGCAGCACACACTCTCCACTGCTGACTCCAGTTCACCTCACGGCAGCACACACTCTCCACTGCTGACTCCAGTTCACCTCACGGCAGCACACACTCTCCACTGCTGACTCCAGTTCACCTCACGGCAGCACACACTCTCCACTGCTGATTCCATTGGGTGGCATAGCCCGCACAAACACCTGTCAAACACAGCGATAGGGACATCAAGCTCTCTTTTTCTTTCTGACAATGAGCATCGCTAATTAGTTGCGTTTTAGCACAGGCAATATCGCGTTCTGTCAGTAGATGCCAGCAAAAGTTGGGACTGATCACGGCAATGTTACTATCTCCCCAGCCCGGCATCGATCCCAGTGTTGTACCGATTTCCGACTCCCGGACAAATCGCACTCCCCTTCGCGTGCACGCGCCTCCCACATAAATACGCGCTGAAGCGAGTTTAAATGCACTTCCTTTGCCATATGCGTTTATCGATTGATTTTTCACACAGCAAGCACCCAGATCCTGCATGAAAGCTTTGTCTACACTTAAATTATTTTCGTGTTTGCGTTCACACAGAAGGCGTTCTGGCAATTTCCCGGCAATTTTCTAACCCTCTTATGACGTCATCACCCAGCAACTGTAAAAAGTGCTACCGTTGAAGAAACCATGGAAGAAACCCTAATAAATGTTATTTTAACACATTTTTAGACCAAAATGTTTACATATATACATATTGAGCACTTTAATTTACACATTAATTGGTTGTGGTGGTTAACCTGCAATTTACACTTTAAAGGTTGTATCAGTCATTTCAGGCCCAAAAAAGGCCAAAACATAAATGATCACATTCACCTAATCTACCAATCACCGACAGGGGCGGGTGTTGCTCCGACTTCGCGTCCAGCCGTGAACAAGCTCAAAACCTCACAACACCCGCCCCTGTCTGTGATTGGTTGAAACACTGTTTGTTTTGGTTTTGAGTGGTGGTTGTCCCATTTGTTTTTGTGTGCAGATCTCAGAGCCTAGGCTGCCTACAGAGATGGGTTTTTGGATGGCATGCTTATGGGGCGGGCAGCTAGCGGATCGTTAGGAAAGATTAGGTGAATGTGATCATTTATGTTTCGGCTTTTTTTGGGCCTGAAATGACTGATACAACCTTTAACGAAAATTGTCAAATGAAGGACAGCTCATTACACTTGCACAGGAAGATCTTAAGCTAAGGAGGCAGACATTTGAGAGGATGGAGGCTGCAAACAGAGAGTTTTCAGAGAACATTGGCAGACTGACGTCAAACATTGAAAAACGTACATAGTCAGTTACAGACGTATTTTCACTTATGAGACAATCGATGGCCCAGACTCCATTTGTTGCACCACCGCCGCTGCCACGACGTTACAGCTCACACCATCAGCAACATGGTTACCTCTATGGTTCAGTTGTTGCCTCTGCTCCCTCTTCAGCACCAACCAGACAAACACCACCACAGCACCATGAAGATTCTGCTCCATTTTCATACACTGAATATCTTTACTCTAATAACACTTTACTCTAATGTCTTTAAAATACATGATATAAGTTCTTGTTAACAAAGAAACACGTTTTGTTATTGTTGGATTAATTCTAATGCCTTGGTCAAGTTTCCTAGCTTGGGAAAACCCAGACAATTTCCGGCAAATTTAGATTTGATCTGAAAGTTAGTCTGGCAAAGAGCTCATTCAAGCCCATTTCCAGTCCGTCGAAATCGAGGCACCAATCAGAAACGTTGGGGCGGGCTTTACACGATGATGACAGCGCTGGGATTTTGAAGCAGATTTTGAAGCCTACATTACAAAGATGGATGCCACCGTCGAACATCACTCGTTCGAATCCGCTATCGCGTCGGTCCTAAAGGGTACCTATTATGGCATTTAAAATGTTCCTAATATTGTTCTGGGAGTCCCCAACAATAGTTTTACAAGCATGAAATGACAAAAAACACTTTTGTTGTCTTATAATATGCATTTATTTTTACCTGATTTGCTCACCGACTCCCATATGAATCGTTTAGCGAGTCATTTTTCCAAACCCCGCCTTTGCGTGACGCTAATCTGCGATGATATGTTAGCTACCATAGCCCAAAGGAGTGACACCGAGCCGAGCCGATATTAAATATATTACAAATAGTTTTTCAGCGTGAGAAATACAATGTGTGGCGGGAGAGCATGACAAAAGACCGAAATGAGTGACTGTCACGTTCAATGCGTGACACTTGAGAGCCCTGCACATATTTCAATACAATTGACATTGAAGACCTAGAAGCTGCGCTGTGTGTAACTTACACAACACACAAAATAATTATTGAGCATGATACATAAAACATAAAAGCAACAATTAATATTAATAATACTTACAGGTTGTGATTCGGAGAAGGAAGCTGATCCAAATAAACTCGGTACTGAACCTCCTTCAGTATCAGCTGGCTCGCAAATCCATACTTTATAGCATTTAGGTTTGTGAAGCAATCATCTTCAAAATGACGCGAACACAGAACAAGGTTCGGGCTATACTTCTGTGGTATAGTTGTATATATGAACTGTAGCCACTTAGTCTTCAAATGCTCCTCACTGGGCAGATGAAAAAAGTTTGCTTTTGCGTCGCACTTCAAAACAAAAGTTAATTTTGTGTGTGACAGAGTGGATTTTTTTTCTTTTATTTTTTTTTCTGCAGTAACATCTCAACAAGTAGCCTATTTTTTTCCCCCTGCTGCATATTTTCAATTAATTACACAATGAATTATTATGTTCATAAACACAATAAATTTTATTCATTTATTGAATCAGTGTATTGCTTTTTACACATCTGATGAATATAATGTGTTACAATGTTGAGTTAACACTGTCCAGGAGTATAAGCACGTTAGATTTTATATCATCTTAACAGAAAACTGTATATAAAACAAACTGAATGTATAGTTTAATCACACAAGCTCAATGTCATACAAACATGACTCAGTGTATAGCTTTATACAAATATTGTCAATATAATGACCGTTTCAATGCTGTTTGTGTAAACACTTTACAGGACCCTAAGCAGTTTAGACATTATATCACGTTCACAATCTGAATGCAGGAGCGTAGAATTTAGTAGGGACACTAGGGACGTGTCCCTACCAATATCCAGTGACACTGATATATCCCTAGCATTAATTTCGATCAAAACTTAAAATATATGTATATATTGATGTCCCCGTCCCCACCAATTTCAAAATCAAACCTACGCCACTGTCTGAATGTATAATTTAATCAGACAAGCTTAATGTTTACCAAACTGAATTTTGCTTATGTGACAACAGAGGTTGTCATGAGTTAGGGAAATGTATATCCAATTATTCTACTGAAAAGCAGCGACTACGCCACCCAGGATTTACTACCCGGGAAAGACCCAAAGGCCCACAGGTTAGATTTTTCCTAATATGACCCAGAGACGTGGATACTTGGTAGAAAAATATAAATCTTTATTACACAATTACTGTTTTTAAAATGTCTCATTCCATTGAGCAATCATAAAGGAGCAACAACAAGCCACTAGCACTGTGGACTAAATTGATCAAACACAGAAGGACAGCAAACAGGAGCTGGGACTAACCAATTGGGAGGCAGGCCAGACGCCAGGGTTCAATAATGCCTGTAAGAAAGGATACACACACGTGCACCACACCACACTTACACATCAAATAAACTCACTACAAATCCACACCACTTTTGTGAGAAAGGGGCGATTACCACCCAGGAACAGCTAGCCTGCCCCCTTCAGGCCCCCAGCTCCAGCAAAAGGAAGGAAAAACAAAATAAGGTTAGAAAACAAACACATTAACCAAAAACACTTTTCTTACAAGTACAGCCTGGTCACAACAACCCAGGATTGAGACAAAATCACTAATAAACACAACACATTAATTTGCAACACGATATTTGATTGTAATACAAGTTATGAGATGCAGAGGTTATGGAATGCAAAAGTTACGGAATGCACCACAAAACTAGTGGATGCAAAACCCATGAATGTAAAACAAAACAAGGCACAACGTTGTTGGATGCAACAAAAATAAATGCAACAAGAAAACAAAAAAGCAAAACCCAATTTAAAGCAAAACAAAATGAAAGCAAAGCTAAATTAAAGCAAAGCAGAATTAAAGCAAAGCAGAATTAAAGCAAAACAGAATTAAAGCAAAGCTAAATTAAAGCAAAGCTAAATTAAAGCAAAGCTAAATTAAAGCAAAACAGAATTAAAGCAAAGCTAAATTAAAGCAAAGCTAAATTAAAGCAAAACAGAATTAAAGCAAAGCTAAATTAAAGCTAAGCAGAATTAAAGCAAAGCAGAATTAAAGCAAAACAGAATTAAAGCAAAGCAGAATTAAAGCAAAACAGAATTAAAGCAAAGCTAAATTAAAGCAAAGCAGAATTAAATCAAAACAGAATTAAAGCAAAGCTAAATTAAAGCAAAACAGAATTAAAGCAAAGCAGAATTAAAGCAAAGCTAAATTAAAGCAAAGCTAAATTAAAGCAAAACAGAATTAAAGCAAAGCTAAATTAAAGCAAAGCTAAATTAAAGCAAAGCTAAATTAAAGCAAAGCAGCAGTGTTGGAGCTGCAAGCCATGCTGTAGGCCAAGGGTGCGTTTCCCGAAAGCATCGTTAGCCAACTATGGTCGCAAGTTCCGTCGTTATCTGCATAGTTCAACGAGTCAGTGTTTCCCGAAACCATCGTTCCAACGAACAGTCGCAAACAGCATCGCAAAGTTGTGTGGTTTGAACGACAGCTCTCGACCTGTGGTTAGAAGCATAGTTTCTATATTGCATGACATTTGGACGTAATAAATCCTTATCTTGAGCAAAATAAGCAAGCTGACATTCAGTACAACCTGTGCCTTTTATTTAGAATACATACAAATGTAATTTACGTCTTTTAGTTTGTCAAAAGATTTAAAGTACCGTGTTTGAAGACTGCGCATGTGCGAACGTGCTCTACTATGTAAGAACGAGCCAAATATTGAGTCTGGTAATAAAGCAAAATAACTTAGAAAAATTAGAAATAGTCCTCAGATGACATGTCTGTAATTTATATAAAAAATCTAGCGTTATTTCGACCTTAAACAGTTTAATTAAAAGAAGTTATTACTCCACCACGTGCGTGACATCATTAACCAACGTGGTTGAACGACCAATTTGCGACAATAGGTTTCGGGAAACAGTCGTGACTAGCTAGTTGATTTCTCCAACGGTGCATCGTACTATAGTAGTGAAGCAGCGAGTTACGTCGTTGTACGGGAAACGCACCCCAGGTCTATAAGCCATACAAAGCCACAAGCCACAGGACCAGTACGCTCACAGAGTGGTTCACACACCTAAAACACAAAAAAGTTAACAGTGGACAAATGGACAAGAGTGGGTTGTACATACCAGCTAATGCGAGTCAAATCATCCATCCAAACAGCCAAACCCCTTTCTTTGGATCCTACGTAGACCGCAGCAGTCAGACAAAAATTCTCCTCGGTATACAAATAGCCCGCAATTCTCTGATACAGAGAACGCCACAGCAACAAATGGCGATCAAATATATATGGGTACAGCACACGCCCGAACAAACGCCAGCTTTACAAAGGGGCTACAACAAGCAGTCATATATTAACGTCTATGACAACGATGAAGCATGGAAAACATTTTGGTCTGGAATGATTTCTCTGTTAGCTTCACAAAAGTTATGCAAAACAAAACAGGCATTGATGACGAATGGAAGATCATACAGATTTATGTCCATCGGCCTTCGTAATGCTCCAAATCGTGTTTTTAAACATCCAAATGAGCATTCAATCACCATTCTGCACTTGCACATTGACAACCCAAAGTACTGTTCCTGAGGAGTAAAACCTCCACTCGCTTTTCACTTTCTCCACTTTCATAACATAGGGCAGCAGGGGGTATGCTGGGTCTCCGATTAGAAATACAGGAACAGGATCTTCTCCCTCCACGATTACTTTTGAACAAGAAGGAATTTTTCCATCTCTCAAGCAAGCATTGATTTTTGAATTTGCGAATATCCGGGCATCGTGAACGCTGCCAGGCCATTTAATAACAACGTCCATGAATGTGTACTTGTAATCACAGCCTGTACATTCAAGGAGAATTTGCCTTTCCTGTTTATGTAATCAGTGGAGTTTGCTGAAGGCTGCTTAATTTCGACATGCGTGCCGTCAATAGCCCTTAGACACTGCGGCATTCCGTGTGTTTTATAAAAGTTTGTGACAAGTGTCAGTACCTCTGGTTCTGTGAATGGAAGTGAAACATACTCGGGACCCAGGTGAAATGTGATAGCTCTGCACACCTCTCTGATTATTTTAGACACAGTTTGTCGGGCTAATCCAAACGCATTCGCCGTTTTCCGCTGTCTTCCTTCGTTGCTTAAATAGTATAAAGAACATGCAACCTTTGTAACAACGTCCACCGGTGATCTCAGTCGTTTTGTCTGACCTTGAATGTGAGGTCGTAACAGTTCACTCAGATACAGAGAATCCCTAGACATCCTAAAGTTTTCACGCCACTCCTCAGGCAATTTCACACACAAAGTTATCCCACCACGCACATCCAGGTCTCACCCAAAATCTCCGCTCCATGTACGGTCTGAAACGCAACTGTCCTCGAGTTCTGCCGCTAAACAACAACTGCGAGTAAACATTCTGTCTCCTTTGAAGAAACGCAATTTGCTGAATGTACAAACTATGTTTTTTCTATGTTGGTTGATTGAATCTGTGATCGATTGCTCCTGTCTGCCTCGCTGCCTGCTGTGTGTGAGTGTGTTTGCTCCGGGGCTGTAAGCTCCATCTAAACTCTCGTATTTCTCTCTGTTTTGAACCATACATTTACGATCATTTCTAGTGTTTATACTACTAAAACAGTTTACCTAACATCTCAGACTAACCTAACATCGCTAGCTTCCGTTATTGTTAACACAACATGCTTGTATCTCGTTAGCCTGTTAACGCGCCGCCCTTGCGCTCAGTTATTTATTTTTCTCGTGCGCGCCCGCGCCTCTGAGTTCATAAAAAGCCTAGGTGAGTAAGAATCAGTCAACAAACACGGTGAGTAATGTCTTGTCCTGTTATTGTCACCTGCACCTCATGCCACATGTTTACCATAGCCTTCCCCGTCGGCAATATAGGGTTTATATGTGATAAATGCAAGGAGACAGTCAGGCTGACGGAGAAGATTTCAGAATTAGAGACACGCATCCAAACTTTAATCGAGGATAGTAAGTGTGCTCGAGCCTTAGATACTACTTTGGATGCGCCTAGCATAGTGAACCATTTACATGATTCGGTTCCGGCTGAGTTATTGCCTGTGCAGCCAGGCAGATGGGTAACTGTGAGAGATCGCTCTAGTCGCGGATCAAAAAACCACACTTCTGTTCCGATCACCATAACAAATCGATTTGCCCCACTCAGTGAAACACCCACTGAGAATTATGTTGATTGTGCCCTGGTAATTGGCGATTCTATTACACGGAACGTGAAAATAGAGACACCAGCCACCATAGTCACATGTTTGCCGGGAGCCAGAGCGCCTGACATCAAAGCAAATTTAAAAGTGCTGGCTAATGCTAATCGTAAATTCTCTAAGATTGTTATTCACGTCGGCACAAATGATGTTCGACTTCGCCAGTCGGAGATCACCAAAATTAATATTAAAGAGGTGTTTGAACTCGCAAGTACGATGTCAGGCACTGTAATTTGCTCTGGTCCCCTTCCTGTTCGAAGGAGTGATGAGATAGTTAGTAGATTGTGTTCACTCAATGGCTGGTTGTCTAATTGGTGTCCGCAAAATAATATAGAATTCATAGACAATTGGAAAAGTTTTTGGGGCAAACCTGACCTGTTGAAAAGAGATGGTATTCATCCCTCTTGGGATGGTGCTGCTCTTCTCTCTAGTAATTTGGCTCATAGTCTTAGAGATAAAACATGACAACCTGGGGCTCAGGTCAGGAAGCAGACAGACTGGCTTAACCGACCGTCTGCTAGCGGCCTCACGTCACCAAGGTCAGATAAATCCCATCACATAGAGGCTCTTTCACCTAGATATCATCATATAGAGACTGTGTCTGTTCCCCGAATTTGGAAATCCAAAAAACTGCCAAACCTTTCTAAGGTTAAAAGTTTAATTGATGTTCAACAAATAAAAAACAGATATAATACAGATGAGCAAACGATAAAGCTTGGGTTGTTGAATATTCGATCCCTTAATTCAAAAGCGCTCATAGTTAATGATAAGATTACAGACTATAACCTAGATGTGCTGTGTTTGACAGAAACCTGGCTAAAACCAAACGATTACATTACTTTAAATGAGTCCACTCCGCAAGATTACTGTTATAAACATGAGCCTCGTCCGAAAGGCAAAGGGGGAGGTGTTGCTGTAATTTATAGTAATATTTTCAAAACCACTAAGAAATCTAGTTTTAAATATACTTCTTTTGAAGTGTTGGTGCTTAATGTAAAAATATATAGTGTAAACAATAAATCACGTTTGAGAATTCTGCTGGCTACTGTTTACAGGCCACCAGGGCACCATAAAGATTTTATCAAAGAATTTGCTGACTTTCTATCAGAATTAGTATTGGCTGCCGATAAAGTCCTAATTGTTGGTGATTTTAATATACATGTAGATAATGAAAAAGATGCATTGGGATTGGCATTTAAAGACATTATAAACTCAATTGGAGTGAGACAACACGTGTCAGAACCTACTCATTGTCGTAACCATACTCTAGATCTAATATTATCTCATGGAATAGATGTTGATGCCGTTGAAATTCTGCAGCAGAGCGACGACATCTCAGATCATTATCTAGTCTTGTGTAAATTACATTTAGCCAAGGCTGCAAAGCCGACTCCGTGTTATAAATATGTTAGACCTATCACTTCTGCCACTAAAGATGGCTTTATTAATAATCTTCCTAATCAGTTTCATCATCTCAGCATCCCAGATAGCTTAGAAGAACTTGATATTGCAACAGAAACGTTTGAATCTCTATTTTCCAGCACTTTAGACATAGTTGCTCCGTTGCGCTTAAAGAAGATTAAAGAAAATAGTCCAACGCCGTGGTACAACGAGCACACCCGGGCCCTTAAGAGAGCAGCCAGAAAAATGGAGCGAAACTGGAAGAAAACAAAACTAGAGGTATTTCGGATTTCATGGAAGGAGAGCTCGATTGTTTACAGAGAGGCATTAAAAGATGCTAGAACGGATTATTTTTCAACCCTATTAGAAGAAAATAAACATAATCCTAGGTATTTATTTGAACAAGTGGCTAAACTAACGAAAAAGAAAGCTTCAAGCCCAGAAGTGTCCAAGAAACACAGCAGTAATGACTTTATGAACTTCTTCACTTATAAGATCTATAATATCAGGGACAAAATTATAACTATGCAACCGTCTACTACAGTAGCGCATCAGGGAGTGCATTGTAGTCTCCGTGAGGAACATTTTGATTCATTTGTTGCTATAGGAGAGGAAGAATTTTGCAAACTTGTTAATTCATCTAAATCGACAACTTGTATGCTAGACCCTATACCGACTAAGCTACTGAAGGAGATGCTTCCAGAGGTCATAGATCCTCTTCTAAATATCATTAATTCATCTTTGTCTCTAGGATACGTACCAAAAACCTTTAAGTTGGCTATGATTAAACCGCTTGTTAAAAAACCGCAACTTGATCCGACAGAATTAGTCAATTATAGGCCAATCTCGAATCTGCCTTTTCTGTCAAAGATACTAGAAAAAGCAGTTTCATCACAACTTTGTTCCTTTTTAGAAAGAAATAATATCTGCGAGGATTTTCAATCCGGATTTAGACCGTACCATAGTACTGAGACTGCTCTCATTAAAGTCACAAATGATTTGCTCTTATCATCCGATCGTGGTTGTATCTCTCTATTAGTGTTACTTGATCTTAGTGCTGCATTTGATACTATCGACCACAACATTCTTTTAAATAGACTAGAAAACTATGTTGGCATTAGTGGAATTGCACTAGCATGGTTTAAATCATACTTATCTGACCGTTTTCAGTTTGTAGCAGTAAATGAAGAGATGTCTTATCGATCACAAGTTGAGTATGGCGTACCACAAGGCTCAGTACTAGGACCGCTGCTGTTCACTCTGTACATGCTACCATTAGGATATATCATTAGGAAATATGGAATTAGCTTCCACTGTTATGCTGATGATACTCAGCTGTATATTTCTTCAAAACCTAACGAAACTTACCAATTCTCAAAATTAACGGAATGCATAGCTGATATAAAAAATTGGATGACCAGTAATTTCCTACTACTAAATTCTGAAAAAACAGAGATTCTAATCATTGGACAAAAAACTGCCACACGTAATAACCCAGAATACTGTCTAACAATCGATGGCTGCTCTGTTAAGTCTTCGTCGTCAGTTAGGAACCTGGGTGTGCTCTTTGATACCAATCTTTCATTTGAAAGTCACGTGTCTAGTATCTGTAAAACCGCATTTTTCCATCTTAAAAATATATCTAAATTACGTCATATGCTCTCACTGACAAATGCGGAACATTTAGTTCATGCATTCATGACATCAAGGCTAGATTATTGTAATGCTCTACTGGGTGGTTGCCCTGCACGCTTAATAAACAAACTACAGCTAGTTCAAAACGCAGCCGCTAGAGTTCTTACCAGAACCAGGAAGTATGACCATATTAGCCCGGTTCTGTTAACACTGCATTGGCTGCCTATTAAACATCGTATACATTTTAAAATATTGCTGATTACTTACAAAGCACTAAATGGTTTAGCTCCCCAGTACTTGAGCGAGCTCTTAACGCATTATAGTCCTTCACGTCTATTGCGATCTCAAAATTCTGGCCAGTTGATAATACCTAGAATATCAAAATCGACTGCTGGCGGTAGATCCTTTTCCTATTTAGCACCAAAACTTTGGAACAATCTTCCTAACACAGTCCGGGAAGCAGATACAGTCTGTCAGTTTAAATCTAGACTAAAAACACATCTCTTTGGCTTAGCATACACATAACACATTATAGATTTCTATAATTCAATGTTAGGCTGCATAGTTTAGATCAGCCGGAACCGGGAACACTTCCCATAATTCCTGATGTACTTTGTACATCATAAGAAGGATGGCGTCTACGCTAATATTAGTCTCTGTTTATCCCGAGGTTTACCGCGAACCGCCGGATCCAGGCCATATCCAGATCTGAGGAAGGACCATCACATGGACACGATGACAACGCATCCCTGATGAGCCAGCCCATCAACACTGTGAAGGCCCATGAACACCTCAACACACTCATCTCCTCACCGGCCGGATGACCCAACCCAACCAGATGAACTGGATAAATATCATGAAAGTTCTGATCACATCTGACTCCTGACGTTATGCTGCCTAACTCATAATCATACACTGTTCGTTTGTTGGCCAAAGGAGGACTGGCCCCCTGACTGAGCCTGGGTTCTCCCAAGGTTTTTTTCTCCATTCTGTCACCTGATGGAGTTTTGGTTCCTTGCCACTGTTGCCTTTTTCGCCTCTCTTCGCCTTTGTTGCCATTGGCTTTTGGCTTGCTTAGTTGGGGACATTTAACATTTAATTTTGAATTTAACAATACTATTACAACATTGTTTTTCTGTTATCTCTGTAAAGCTGCTTTGAAACAATTTGAATTGTAAAAAGCGCTATATAAATAAAGGTGACTTGACTTGACTTGACTAGATACGTTAATGTGTTGTGTAAATTTTTCAACAAAAAAAAAAAAAAAAACCTCACCTAATTCTGTAAACATACAGAGCCCTGTCAGCTGGTATTATTATTAAAGGTTACAAATATTTTTTTTATAATAACAACGTTGTTATTTGAATGAAAATTTTATTTTAATATAAAAATATAATAAATATGTAGACTAATATAGTTATCATATTTAGCTAAATACTCCTCTCTATAGCAATTTTTTAAGTCCAACTAACGTGCTATGGTTAAATGGCTTTCCTGAGGTAAAAGTAACGTTACGTGTTCTCCAGCTGTTTTATTGACCTCTTTTCGCGGTTAAAAAAAACACAGATCGATCGATTTTATTACATTTCGGTAAGTTGAACTGTAGCTATTTTTCAAATTACCTATTGATCATTCATGTTTATTTATTATTAATAATAAAGAGTAACAGATGATCGGTTCACGTGCCGCTTAAAGGGTTAGTTCACCCAAAAATGAAAATTCTATCAGTAATTACTCCAACCCCATAAGACTTTCGTTCATCTTCGGAACGCGAATTAAGATATTTTTGATTAAATCTGAGAGCTAGATCACTCCTCCATAGGCTTCTGAGGAATTGAAAGTTGTTCTCCCGAAAAGTTATTAAAGACATCGTAAAAATAGTCCAAGTGACTACAGTGGCTCAATCTTAATAATAATAATACATTTTATTTATAGGCGCCTTACATGACACTGAAGGAGACCTTACAGACACAATAAACAATAAACAATTATCAAATACTCATTTTTAGAACCTTTGATACAAGTATAAAATATGAAAATAGTCACATAAAAGCCTTCCGAAAAAGATGGATCTTAAGGCGAGATTTAAAAACATGAATACTTTCACTGTTTTGCACATCCTGTGGCAGCAGGTTCCATAAATAAGGAGCTGCATAACTAAAAGCTCGGGACCCCATAGAACTAGTGCGGGTTCTAGGGAGAACAAGAGTAAGTGAAGTGGACGATCTTAAAGTCCGAGAGGGAGTATAGATATGAAGAAGGTCCAATAAGTATGAAGGGGCAAGGTTATTGAGTGCTTTGAAAGTAAGAAGAAGAATTTTAAAATTAATACGATATTTTACCGGGAGCCAGTGTAAGTGTTGTAGTACGGGACTAATGTGTTCAGCTAGGGGAGTTCTGCTGATGATTCGGGCAGCTGAGTTCTGTACTAGTTGGAGTTTATTGAGTACCTTAGAAGGCAATCCATAAAAAAGACTGTTGCAAAAATCAATACGGGACGTAACTAGAGCATGGACTAGAATTGCCGTGCTCTTTACTGAGAGAGCCGGACGAAGTCGATTGATATTGTGTATATGAAAATAAGCAGAACGAATGAGACTGTTTATATGTGCTTCAAATGAAAGAGTACTGTCCAAAATGACCCCCACACTTTTAACTTGTTTAGATATTAACATAATAAAAAAAAATAATAAAAAAAATAAAAATAAAAAAAAAACCTTCCCTTTTCCTTTAAATCCTCGCTTGCCTGGCTTATGCTACTCTGAGCTATGTCTGAACTTTGTATTTTGAGCACTTCTTGCGTTGTTTGTGCCTCTTCACGATGACTTGCTTGGTTTAGTCCTCAGTTGTAAGTCGCTTTGGATAAAAGCGTCTGCTAAATGACTAAATGTAAATGTAAATGTAAAAATATAGCGACCGGTAAATCGTCAATTTTCACAGATGAGCATGTAGATTTCAACAGATTGTTTTTTAAGCCAACTAGAAGAATTTCTGTTTTACTGGTGTTAAGTTTAAAGTAAACCATTCTTTAATCTCAGCCAAGCAGTCTGAGAGGACAGATGGAGGAAAATTAGCGGAAGGTTTCAAGGACAGGTAAACTTGGGTGTCGTCGGCATATAGGTGGAATTGAATGTCAAATTTCCTAAAAATATTACCAAGGGGTAAAAGATAAATGATAAATAAAAGAGGACCCAATACTGAGCCCTGCGGGACACCTGTATTGACATATGAAGTCTTTGAGCAGAACTGTTTTAACTGTACAAATTGAGTACGGCCCGTAAAGTACGATTGAAACCAAGTCAAAGGGGTACCAATAATTCCAATATCAATTCCAATTCCAATTCCATATTCCACAATTCCATAATAACAATTCCAAGTCTTAAGTTTATCAAGCGACAAGAATACTTTTTGTGCGCAAAAAAACCCAAAAATATCGACTTTATTCAACTAATCATTTCCATCTCGGTCGGCCTCGACCGTATAGCTTCCATGGTGTACGTCAGACGCATCACACACATGACCAGCGTCGGCCAATAGGGACCCTATGTGTGACGTAGCCCTACGGACGAGGCCAACAGAGATGGACATGAATAGTTGAAATAAAGTCGTTATTTTTGTTTGTTTTTGTGCACAAAAAGTATTCTCGTCGCTTGATAAACTTAAGATTGAGCCACTGTAGTTACTTGGACTATTTTTACGATGTCTTTAATAACTTTTCGGGAGAACAACTTTCAATCCCTCAGAAGCCTATGGAGGACGTGATCCAGCTCTCAGATTTAATCAAAAATATCTTAATTCGTGTTCCGAAAATGAACGAAAGTCTTACGGGGCTGGAACAACATGAGGGTGAGTAATTACTGACAGAATTTTCATTTTTGGGTGAACTAACCCTTTAAATTGACAGAATCTGAGAGATGAGAATTTGTTTCATATTGTAACTTCTGTCTTGTCTGTCGTTGTCAGTGTCCTCTTTGCTTTGAGATTTTTCTCTGCGTGAGAAAGTGGATGTGTGGCGTGAGAGTGTGTAAAAAGTGATGATTGCGTGAGTCTCACAGTGAATTCAGAGTTGGCAGCCCTGCGGATTCAGTTTGTAAATGTTTTTGGCGCGTGTTTGTGCTGCCACGGTCTCAATCATTTGCCATGTTGAAGAGATGATGTTACATTTAGATTGATTTTTAGATTGATTGTGATGTTAAAGAGAAAACATCTTTAACTTTGTTTTATTCAAACAAATCGACGTACACTACACAATCGAGTTAATCGATAAAATCGATTTATCGCCCAGCCCTATACAAGCTTGATACTTTGTTTCTAGTTTATAATATGCTATTTGTCAAAAAAAAAAACTATGAAATGTTCTTTTATTGATTTGAAACACTTTTCTGAGCTTTATTTATTGTCTGTCATTTTTATTAATAGGCGTTCTAACTTAACTTAATCTAAACTTAAAGTCCCTGTAAAGGCAATTAAAAAAAAAAAAAATTCTAAACACATTATAAATGTTAGAAATGTATTGCTAAAAGATATTACAAAGACTGTGAACTGTGAAGTACTGAATTGTGAAGTTAGACCGTTAAACAGTTTTTCACCATTGCTGTGTTCAGGATTTTTTTGGGCGGGGCTAAAAAGGGGGCTCGATGATGCACTGGAGCCCCTGAGCTCCTGGACACGCCCCTACTTGATGACGCACTGGAGTCACTGAGGCTGGCCCCACCCCTAACAATATAACTAGAGCACATTCACATCAGTTTGCCGATCAATCGCGAGTTACTGTCAGTACTATTAGTTACTACAGCCTACAGTTAGCTAGCTAGACATGCCTTCGTCACGGAAATGCATAACGTAACTACCTGGATGCGATCACGTACAAAACATTTTAATCACATCAAGAAGAGGTGGATTAATTTTGTGAAGAGCCACCTTGATGGAGAGCTGAGGATCCGTCGGACACAACTGGGATTCACAGATAATTCGCTGTTACTGGTGAATGAGGCCGAACCAACTATCTCTCGCCTCGGCCTTCATCCTCCCGTCGGGCCGACAACTGGTGCCATCATCGGCAGTGCGTGCCCACCAATGAGTGTAAGTTGCCTTGTGTGCTAATGTTATAATTATAATAGGTAGTATTATATGTATAATTATGTATAATTGGTAGTCCACAATAACTCTACTAAAGCATCCATTCCGGCTGTAGCGGTGACAGAGTTGAGTGTGGCGAAGGCAGCTTTCCCGCAAGTGGGCGTGGTTTTAGCGCAGTCAGTGGACACAACCCCCAGCGTTTTAGAACAGAGACTACTCATTTTTTCAAGATTTTGATAGCTTATTTTATGTACTTGTCGGCTTTTTTTTATCATTCAATTTTGGCTGAGTGGCTAATAACAAATTTTTCTGTGGCGTGACAAACTCAGAACACATACTTAAATTTGACTTTACAGGGACTTTAAGATGATAACATTGTAGCCTACACGCCTGCGCACATATATATTCAAACGCGCATACCTATGGACTGAACACGTGATGCGCAGTGTGCGACATCTGCGTTTTTGAGGTTTGTGCAGAGAAAACGGATAATCGTTTATTTATCGACAATTAATCGTGGATTAATTGTCTCGCCCCGCTATGTGTGTGCGTGTGTGTGTGAATGGTCGCGGCTCATCAGCACGGCTCGTTATCTCCGCTGATGAGCTGATCAGCGCCAGCTGTTATGAATGAGGATGTACTATATATTGTTGGTCACTTCGTCTTGTCTTTGTCAGATGGTTGTGGAGGTTCCCTGGGATTCGTCTCCGTTCCCTGAGTTCCAGTGCTCACCGTATTTCCTGTGTTTCCGGATCGTTGTGGTCGTCTCCCATTGTCTCGGTGGATCTGCCATTCCTGCTTCATCGTCTGCCCACTGCGTCCCTGCGTTGTCGAGCCTGTCAGCCCGCCGACATTCTGCTGTGCTACTCATCTTCTTGAGACTTGTTAATAAAGATCATTGTACTCGCTATTGAATCTTGACTGTTCTTCCGCCCGTGACATGAACAGCATAAGTAAATGAGTTAATCATTTATCTATTTTTTAAGTATTCTTATGACTAAAATGATCTCTGAAATATATGATTTTAAAACAAAAAAATTTGAAATGATATTACATATAAAACAAGGGTGTGTTTTTGCATCCACATTTTTTAATTAATTCCAAATAAATAAAACTAGTCCTAAAGAACTGCCTTTTTGTGTTTCTGTTTACTGTTTTTCTTTATATATTTCATTTAATTATGTTTATTTAATATATATTTGATAATGATTTCATATTTACTATATTTCTTTATTATTTTTGCAAAGATAAAGGTCCAGAGAAGGTCATCAGCCGCTAGCATCCAGTCCTCAAAACCTTCAGGAAAGTTGGCACCATGTCAGAGGCATTCCTTCGGCACGATGTTGACCGAGGCACCACTGCAGCAACAGCTCTAATAGCAGAGCTTCAGATCGCAGAGCCCAAGACCTACAGCACCCTGGTGTTCGATCCAGCTATGGAAACATTGCTTGCTTTTGCAAAAAGATGTGCCAGTAGTGTTAATCCTGAAATTAAAAGATCCATTGAAGATCTCAAAGCTCGAGGGCATCTATTGCCCATTTTGATGAAGTATTGAAGTAATTATGTGTTGCTGCAAGATTTTGTTCACGAAAGATCTGTTCAGTGAAAGTTAAAGTTTAGATAATTGTTTTAGATTAAAGAAAAATATATAGTTGGATGTTAATAATATTTTAGTTTTTTTTTCTTGTTTTCTTTTTGTTATATTAAGTAACTTTAATATATATATGAATATATAGTAACTTTTTGAGCATTGTTGAAAAGGACCTGAAAGGGCCCTTTAACTTTAAATTTCTATTTAAGTTTGTTACAAATTAAATTATTGAATTTCTTTATTATTCATTCATGTTTTTATATACTGTTTTGATTGTGATTATTCAAGATGTGTCTCATCAGTTTGCTCTCTTGAACCATAAAAACAATAAACACTGAGTTGTTCACTGCAATATTACATGTGTCTTTTCTTATTGGAAAATAGCAAATGTTTACTTTAAAATAGGGAACATAATCTGAAGTAATATTGCATTTATTAGTGATAAATGTGCTTGTTACCTATTAATAAAGGGAATATTTCAGTTATAAATCATTTGTTATTATAGAACAACTGCTAAAAAAGAGAGTAACTACGTTTACATGCAGCCAATAGCCTGTTCAAAACCGGAATATTAGCAATAACCCGGTCACGCACGGCCATGTAAATGTCACAGGCCGGGGTGGCCTCCCCCGTGTCTCAGACCACCCTTGTTAAGCGTACCACCTCGAGGAGTTACCCAAAGACACCACAGAGACAGGCAAGGTAATCAGTATTAAAAACGTTGTATTTTATTGAATTAAAATAGGCTAAATCCTAAGCTAAAACAAAGGCTGATCCAACTCTCCTCCTTGACAGGCTGCGTAGAAAGTCCACACGGCGGTTCCTCTTCACGGCCGTTTCACACCGCAAGCATGAGCGGCGCGTGAGCAGCACGTCAGCGCAACTACATCGTCACTGCAGCTGCAGACGCGCGCGAGTATTCACACTGGAAGCGTTTGTACAGCGTCACAACAGCGGCTCCCAGGCTACATAAGCAAGCATTTCTTTACAAAGACTTTTGTTAAATTTGTTTTTAGAAGTTGGTCATAAACTTGATAGACTTGAAGTTTGTTCAAAGCCCAAACTGAATAATTAAAAACAAGCTTAATGGGTACATTTTACTATAAAATTCTCTTTTCTTTATGTTAGTCTTCATTTCCTTTTCTGACATACTGCAGTTCTTGTTAAAACACACTAGACATGCAAATTCTGTGCGTTTTGGGCACGTTTTGTGTGAAATCATATTCATTTTGTCCATCAAAAGTGTGCTTTTACTTTAATTGAGCGTGAGCAGCGCAGCAAAAATAGACTCAAAGCCGAAACCCCCGCTTCACTGCTGCTAACGCGACGCTCCTGCTTGACACTCACGCGCTGCTGCTGCTCGCGGTGTGAACGCACTCATTGATTAACATGCAGCCGGAAAAAATACGCGCTGCTCACGCGCCGCTGACGCTTGCGGTGTGAAACGGCCGTTAGGCAGCCGGAGGTAAGTATTGGAACAGGCACTGGAAAGAGATTCACACAGCGGTTCCTCTTCAGACAGCCAGAGGTAAGTAGTGGAGCAGGCACCGGTAGGGAATTCACACAGCGGTTCCTCTTCAGACAGCCAGAGGTAAGTAGTAGAGCAGGCACTGGAAAAAGGATTACACAGCGGTTCCTCTTTGGACAGCCAGAGGTAAGTAATGGAGCAGGCACTGGTAGGGAATTCACACAGCGATTCCTCTTCGAGTGCGGGAATCAAACAGTAATGCATAAATGTTCAACAGATCCTCTTCAAGCCAGACAATGATCAGATACTGACGCCAGGAATCCTCTTCAGTGTGAACGGCTCAATAGACAGATAATGCCTCCTCTTCGAGTCAGGGAATCAGACAGTAATGCATGAATGTTCAACAGATCCTCTTCAAATCAGACAATGGGGCTGCAATCTTGTACAGCATACGCTCAACACACAGCAGTTAGTGAGTTTCACTCGGCACTCGAGACCAACGGATATGTCAGCTGGGGACAAGGGCAGACACAAGATTATAATGTCCACTCCTGTGCATCAGGGTGGGAATTATGTAATTTTAGGGGCAAGGCCATTTGGCCTCCACCTTTTCTCTTTTTTTTTAGGGGCACCAAGGCCATATGACAGGGCACAAAGGCCATTGAGTACAATTCGATGGTTTTCCAATTCAGATTGATACCATAACATCCTAATTTGGAATAAGACATAGATTATGACTTTTTTAATTAAAAAAAATACATTTAATGAGAGAGAGAGCGTCATTACATCCAGACGATATACACCTTCACACAACAATAGAAACAACATAAATGCCAATAAAAGCATTCAGAAACACAAATGCCAATAAAAGCATTCAACATATTAATTCAGTCCTCTATATCATGTGAGAATGTGAGTGTGAGAGAGAGAACCATTTCACCCAGAAGGTATACACCCTCACAACAATAGAACAAGAGAAACAAGTAGAAACAACATAAATGCCAATAAAAGCATTCAGGAACAACACAAATGCCAATAAAAGCATTCAAAAAGTTCATTCAGTCCATTACATCATGTGAGAATGTGTGTGAGTGAGAGAGAGATTGATAGAGATAGATAGATAGAGAGAGATAAAGAGAGAGAGAGTGAGGGAATGCAGTGGATTATTTCAATCAGACTCATCACTTGAAAGACAATCTGACTCAGGGTCAGGGTTGGAGTTCAGTCTTGACCCATATGGACGAAAGCCTGGTCTCCTCAGGCAAGCTCTCCACCACCTTTCCACAGCTTTTTCACCATTATACTCCAAGGGATCACAGCCTTGAGACTTTATGAAAAGAAGATCCTCAATTGTGGACAAATTCAGTCTCAAGCGCCAGTCTCCTTGCATTCTCTTAATCGTTGAAAACTGCCGTTCCACCTGGGCTGTGGATACAGGGAACACGAGAACAATCCTGACAAGGTGAAGCAGGTTGGGGTAGATGTTTTCCTTCTCATTGAGCATCCTCCCGCCTGTGATGCTGAACGATGTCAAATTTTACCCTAAGCCACTCTCGCTCCACCTCTGCCAAATTGCAGCCATTAGTTACGAGCAATGGCTCAAAATGCTCACAGAGCCTTTGTAGTTCAATGTCCCCATATGTGTTGATGGCACCGACGTTCTCTGGCATGTTAACTGGATCAAATATCTCTGCAGCCAGGAGCACTGGGTCTGTGGAAAAAGTTGAAAAGCGGTAAGTGATGCACTCTATGATTTTGTCAATGATGTCAACCATTTGGTGACGGAATGCCTCAGAGGTTGTTGACTGGTGGTTGATGTCGATTCCCTTGTATTGGAAAACACCAACACTGGCTGTGTCTGTGAAAGCAGAGAGGACAGGACGGAGATAGGGACCAGGTTTTTCCCTCAGTCGGAGCAGAGCAGTCTGGGACGCCATAACCCTCCTCCTGACAGAGGAAAGGGACAGCTCGTCTGCCTGAAAGTCCAGTGACAGTTCTGCCAGTTCCGCCAGTATATCTTGATAGACAGCTACATGGAGGACAAACTTTGATGAAGTCAGTTGACGGCAGTAAGATCTTAGCTTTGCCTTGTCTGGTCCAGACTCCTCCTGCTCTTTTAGAAGATGGGCTATGACACACCGGTAGTTGGAGGCAAGGCTTTCCTCCTGTGATTAATCCACCTTGTGCCTTGAGAGCGTGTTGGCTTCACCACATGTTCTTCAAGGGTCTCTCCAAGCGCCTTCAGCTCCTTCCACTTCTTGGATGAACGTCGGTAAAGGGAGTAGATGCGCATTAGCAACTCGTCAATCTGAAGGGGAGATTACAAACACACACGCACAAACAAGCAAAAATAAGCTACAAATTTCTTCATATTAACTGGTTTTAACCAACACAATTATAAATGGACAAATATATGACTTGTAATTATTCATATTGTGACAGTGTGTATACTGTAAGAAAGGGTCGCATTGTATTTTAACACACCTGGGTGAAGTAGGTGTCTTTGAAAGCATCCTTCAAACAGAGCTCAAGCCTGTGAGCGATGCAATGAACCCTTATCATCCATGGGGCTAACTGCTCCTGGAGTTGTGTAAGGACACCCGTTTTTTGCCAAAGTTGACACTGGCTCCATCTGCTGCTGTTGCAGTCAGACAGCTGCTAAGGTTGAGCTGCTTTTCCTGACATTTCTGCAATATAGCATTAAATATCCCCCAAACATCACAGGTGTCCGGCTCTACAATTCTGAAAGAAAAACATACATAAAAGAAAACATTTATTTACCTTAAGTCATTTAAATTGAGTCAATAGCTTTGGGTGAAATGAGAAACGACTGCGTTATTTGATAAACAATTTATATTATCTATAAATCCAAAATATACTAAAACCAATTATGCAAATGCAAGGTGCATAAATTGACACAAATCAAGTACATGGGTGCTACTTACCCTAGCAGCCTTATTCTTGGTGTGCCATTCTCAATAACTTTGATGCTGATCAGCTCTTTATCCATTGTTGCTTTGTCTTGTCTGTGGTCCCATCAAATAACAAAGAGCAGTAGAACGGCTTCTTTGTAATCAGGTCATGGTGCTCGTCTTTCATCGTCCCAGCGATGTGTTGTATAAAAACTTGACAGGCTTTTGAATTTTGATATGTAGCTCCTAGATCCACACCATGCTTCTTTTCCATTCCCACTGAAGTTCGGAACTGTCTGAAAGGCTGCTCATAATATGCCGTGTTGTATGCAATATCAAACAATTTCAACATCTTGTCTTTTGTTCTATCGTTAAGCCTTTGAAGAGATTGAACTGTGTCAGACACTTCTTGTGGTGGAGTTGTGAGTCCCTGAAAGGCTGCATTATGAGACTTGGACTTTCCATGGTGGTTGGCTGTATCCTTTTTTATATTTGCTGTTCCTGTGATGTACTGTTCGCTGTGAATAGGTCTTTCAGGGCACTGTGTGGTAGATTTGGGGGTTTTGCTGTAGTAATCCCTGCAAATGCAACACCAGACCTTTGTAATCATGTTGTTTTTTACTTCATAGCGGAGCCAATCAAATCCCCAAGAGTCCACAGTGTGGGGAGTTGCTTTCCTAATGTTACATGACCCACCGTTAACTAAACAAAACATGACTCAGGTTCATTAAATAGAAAAATCATCAAGGTTTATTTTTTTGCTTACACAAAAAGTATATCACATACACAAGGATGCTTTCATCACAAACTACTCGAACAGAAGGAGCCTCTAAACCACCCAGCAAAATAAGAATCAAACACAATCAGAAAAAAACCATAAGTTAAATTCATCAAACAAAACCTTGTGAATCACTCAATTAATCCAAAATAAATTACATGCAAGAAGTAACTTAGCTCCTCTGTTCAAACACTAAGCCAGTAGCATCCTCGTGCTGCAGTAATAAATAGTGGGGGAACAAAACAATATACAAACAAACAAAAAAGAAAAGAAAACTAGTCCGCCCCAAAGGCCTTTCCCATTTCTTTTGGGCCCGATTACCAGCTCAATCGCCTGGGCGGACTAGACAATATATCCAAACCAAATAAACAAAAAAACAAACAAATTAAATTACAACAAGAGCAACAAATGGGCTCCGTAGAGCTGAAAATACAAACATTAAAACCACTTTATTATTCATATTAAAACCATTTAATAATTCGCATCAACTCATACCTGTCTCAAAGATCCAAAGAATCCACAGGCGAACCTCTCGCATATGAACACCACAAGTGTCGATCGATTTCCGCCGGCCAGAAACAAACGCACCTACTATTCTCGTTCCTACCACGGAGCTTTATACTAGGCTAACCACACCCCCTTGATTCACAACTTTACTCCCTTGATGTCACTCGCTACATTCCACCCCCTCAAAATGCATCGACGACCCGACGATGTAAACAAACTATATTCAAGCTTCTACATAATCATTTTCCCCTACAGATCTTGGCAAATTATAGGGATTAGAATGTTGACCTGCGGTCCTTCTAGAGGATCTCCGAGGACCTCCCTCTACTAGCTGAGGGTCACTTTCAATTTCAATCACATGATCTAGATCCTCCACTACTGACAACACTAAATGTTCAGAGGGAGAGCCCAAATGTTCAGAGGAAGGGCCAACATCTTCAGACGACTCAAATTGCACCATTTCCAAAGGATAAAATTCTACCCCATCATCGTCGGTTGCAACTTCCTCTCGTATCTGCATAACAGCCCTAGGAATCTCATCAACTCCAATTGTGGCCAATGGCACACTTCTAAGCTCAGTTCTATGTACCTGTCGTATTGGACCATCTTGATCTACTGGAATAATCGAGTAAAGAGCCCCCCGTTCTTTAGGTTGTCGCACTACCCTATACGGAGTAGAATCCCACATGTCCTGAATCTTGTTACGACCCCTCACTGCATGATTACGTGTATAAACAAGAGCACCTTCTCCAATACCCGTATCTGTAACTTTGGACTCATAACTTTGATCTCTCAGCTGCCTCCTAGACTCCAGCCGCCGCCTCACATGATCATAGGCCCCTTCCAATAACTCCTGGTGCTCTTTCACCCATTCTTCCACAGAACTTTCTCCTACCTCTTCTGCCTCAACACCCAATACAAAATCAATAGGCAACCGAGGCTCTCGCCCAAACATCAGATAATATGGAGACCTACCAGTTGACTGATGAACTGTAGTATTATAGGCATAAACTAACTGGGAAAGGTACCGTGGCCAACGCCTCTTCTGGTCAGGGGGTAAAGTACGCAACAGATCATGCAGTGTACGGTTAAACCGTTCACACTGACCGTTGCCCTGTGGATGATATGGTGTTGTACGACTTTTTTGAATATTATAAACCTTACAGAGCTGCTGTATCAGAGTACTTTCGAAACTCCTGCCCTGATCTGAATGTATCCTACTAGGGGGGCCAAACAAATTAAACCAATGCTTCACCAACACATCAGCTACAGTGCTAGCTCGCTGGTCCTTTGTGGGAATAGCCTGAGTATATTTGGAGAAAACATCTGTTAATACCAATACATTTTCTCTACCATCTGTTGCTGGCTCCAAAACGGTAAAATCTATTGCCAGTACCTCGTGTGGACGACTGGCCTGAATACTCCCCATGAAGGGCCTAACTTTAGGCTGCACGGCTTTAGCAAGAATGCACCTTCCACACTTATGACACCATTTCTCAATATCTTTTGCCATACATGGCCAATAGCAGCGCGATCGCACCAACTGTAAAGTGCGTTCAAAGCCTTGATGTCCATGGTTATCATGAAGACTGGAAAGCACATTCTGCTGTAAACACTGAGGCAGAACCAGCTGAAGTACCTCCTTACCTCCGTCTGGAGCATAAATACACCGATACAGCACTGAATCTTTCTCCTTAAGCCGCTCCCACTGTCGAACAAGCTCCTTAGTACCTAGCCCAAATTTAGCTCGCTCCTTTGGACCCGGAAATCGATCTTCCATCCAATGAACCAAAAAAGGTCCAATTACTGGATCCTGCTTCTGCAGCAAAGCAAGATCTAACCCCGAAAAACCTGGAAGAGTAACAATCTCGGACTGAACACAACAAGGTATTCTCTCCACGATGCTCCCTCCACTATGAGCTTCAGATATCTGCGGCTCCATATACTGACGGGACAATGCATCTGCGTTTCCATTTCGAGACCCTGGACGGTACTTCAAAGTCAAATTAAATGCAGCTAACTGGGCAGCCCACCTCTGCTCTACCGCACCAAGTTTGGCAGTATCCAGATATCGCAATGGATTATTGTCCGTGTATACTGTGCAAGATGTACCCAGCAAGTATTCCCTAAATTTTTCGGAGACTGCCCACTTAAGGGCAAGGAACTCTAGCTTCATAGAGCTATAGTTCTGCATGTTTTTTTCAGATGGTCTAAGCCCCCTACTAGCAAATGCAACTGGTCGTAACTTGCCGTCGTGCTCCTGTGACAGCACGGCTCCAAGACCTGAATGGCTAGCATCTATTTCTAAAACAAACGGTTTCTGAAAATCAGCATAAGCCAAAACTGGAGCAGATATCAAAGCTTGTTTCAACTGATGGAAAGAATCATCACACTCTATATTCCAATATAAGCCAAGTGGCTTCCTTGGAGTTTTACCTCTTTTTCCTGCAACACTTAACTGGGCCACCACTCGATGCAATGGTGCTGCCATCTTTGCAAACCCTGCAACAAACCTACGATAGTAACTGGCGAACCCGAGGAAAGATCGCAGCTCTACCAAATTACTTGGGGTTCTCCAATCCCGTACTGCTGCCACCTTATCTGGGTCTGTAGTAACTCCCTCCGCCGAAACCACATGACCAAGGTACCTAACCCGAGTCTGAAAGAAATGGCACTTAGACAGTTTAACCTTCAAACTCTGTTTTTGAAGACGCAAGAACACCTCCTCCAACCTTTCCAAATGCTGTTGAACAGAGGAAGAAAACACAATTAAATCGTCCAAGTATAACAAAACTGACTGATACCGGTAGTCACCAAACATACGCTCCATGAGGCGCTGAAAAGTGCTAGGAGCATTGCACAACCCAAATGGCATCCTATTGAATTCAAATAATCCAAATGGGGTGCAAAAAGCTGTCTTAGCCCTATCCTTTTCAGCAACCTCAACCTGACTGTAACCACTGGCTAAGTCCAGTGTTGAAAACCATTTTGCCCCAGTAAGACCATCCAATGACTCTTCAATCCGCGGCAAAGGAAAAGCATCTTTCCTGGTTTTTGCATTTAACTGCCGGTAATCTACGCACAGTCGAAGACCTCCATCCTTCTTCTGTACTAAAACAATTGGAGATGAATAGGGACTACTACTTTCCCTTATTATTTGGCTATCTAACAGTTGTTTAATGTGAGCTCTCACCGCCTCATATTGTGAAGGGTGAATCCGGCGATAGGGCTGGCGAACTGGAGTATCATCCAAAAGAGGGACTTCGTGAGTTATCAGATTCGTACACCCAACATCCATATCAGTCTTGGCAAACAATGAACGATATTTAATTAATAAAGCTTTAGCCTTCGATTGCTCAGTCTCATCTAAACCATCAAAAGATGGAACATCCGTCCACTCTTCATCCACGTGCTCGACTTGCTGAGAGGTAACATAAGCCATACATTCATTGCCAGCAACCTTCTCAGGAAACTCAGCTTGTGGATCCTGCTCAGCCACCACATTAGCCACAGAAACAGTTGCTATAACCCTACGGGGGGTCAACCAAACATCAGAATAACTGACATTGGTTACAGGTACGTAAGCAATTCCCCTCTCAGAAGAAACAAAAGCCGTAGATACCAACAGCCCCTCTGGCAAGACACCCTCATCAAAGTCTAGTGGTTCAACTAAAAATTTAATTTGTTCTTGTGAGGGAACCTTAGGACATGTGACTGGAACAAATGTTAAAGCACCTGCAGCAACACACACTGAAGACCCACCCCGTACTTTTACCTTATGGGCTTCTACTGAATTCAATATAGCTTCCTCAACTTGGCAATGCCTCAAGGCTTGCCTCCATCCTGGAGCAGAATCCTGCACAGAAGGGATATCAAAAAGACTGGAGCCATGCTGTTGAAATAACTCTTGATAAAACCCTTTAATGATATTCATGCCTAATACAGCAGGAGTTTTAATTTTTTTATACTGCATTTGAGGGTCCCTGGGATCTCTCACTACAAGGATACCCATAGTAGGCATACAATTTCCAAGAACCGTGATGTCCAACTCTAAATAGCCCAAATAAGGCAATTCTAAGCCATTTCCTGCTCTAAGATCTAACCATGAGCAATCATGAAGTGGGACATTCTCAAGGTGAGCAAAGTGTTTATTATAACAACTCTCAGTTATGGTGGTAACCATTGAACCTGTATCCAGTAATGAAGAAATCAATACATCCCCAAACTTAACTTCTATCACTGGACAATTACTCACCAGTGTAGATGTAGTGTATGCATCAGAGCCTAACGATACCCCTACCAGTGTGTGGCTCTGTACACTGGCGGGTTCTAGTTTTCCGGCTGAGTTACATTCTCTTTTTTGATCTGTGCAGGTCTAGGCTGTGGAAGGGCTAAACAATAACGTGCAATATGCCCCAACTGATCACAGCGAAAACATCTTAAATCACTTTCAGCCTTTCTTCTACTTCTAGGAGTAGGAAAAGAAGTAGAAACATTTGCTCCAATTTTTAAAGGGCTCAGCGCCTTCATCAACGAGTCCAACTGACTCTGTTGTGCCTCAATGAGAGATCTAAGCTCCGAATATTCAAACTGATTTGCACTTTTTGGCTTACTAAGCACCTTAACTTGGGCCTCATTAGAAAAGTACAAGGCGTCATTTTGTTTTTGTTTAAAAGACTGTCCTTCACATTGTGCCATCCATTGGACAGCTTCCCTACGTACATCACGAATAGTCCAGTTAGGATGTGCACGTACTTGGTCTCTTAATCTCACACCCAAGTTATGATCTCTAACCCCATCACAAAACTGATCACGAAGATCTCTTTGAGATTTAACATGAGCCAATTCATTTGACTTCACAATTTGATCCATTAAAGTCATCAATGCATGGGAGTAATCTAAAAGAGACTCTCCCTCTTGTTGCTTACGATTAAAAAAACGACGCTGCAAAGAAATATGAGAATGTAAGCACCCATAGATTTCTCTTAACACTCTGAATATATCATCCACACACTCTTTTTCCACCCTTGGGAGATATTTTATCTCTATTCGAGCAGTACCCTCTAAATGATTATATACCCACAGAGCTTTTTCTTTCTCGGTAGGCTTTGTTTGAATATGGATCTCCACCAATTCAATCCATTCTTCTATGGTAAGAGAATCAGACCTATCCAAATTTCCTGAAAACTTGGGTACCTTCTCAGTTTGTTGAATAAACACCACTTGTCTCCCTCTCTCCACTTCAATTGCAGCTGAACCCACACTGTCCACACTACTGCTTGAAGGCCCAGATGGAGCAGTTGGTGAATATAATCCTTGTGCATGTTGTTCAGGATCCATGGTGCCTCCTACAGCTCCTTCCAAAGACATGACCCCAGAACTCGTCTGCTGTATAAGCACAACAGCCCAATGTTGCTCTTGTTGACCAAAAAAAATAATAGAAAAAACAAAAAGGAAAAAAAAAATATTCCCCCACTTACAATTATAATACTTTGCCACTAATTATCTTGAGAGAAAAAAACTCCGACTACGCCAGAATGTTACATGACCCACCGTTAACTAAACAAAACATGACTCAGGTTCATTAAATAGAAAAATCATCAAGGTTTATTTTTTTGCTTACACAAAAAGTATATCACATACACAAGGATGCTTTCATCACAAACTACTCGAACAGAAGGAGCCTCTAAACCACCCAGCAAAATAAGAATCAAACACAATCAGAAAAAAACCATAAGTTAAATTCATCAAACAAAACCTTGTGAATCACTCAATTAATCCAAAATAAATTACATGCAAAAAGTAACTTAGCTCCTCTGTTCAAACACTAAGCCAGTAGCATCCTCGTGCTGCAGTAATAAATAGTGGGGGAACAAAACAATATACAAACAAACAAAAAAGAAAAGAAAACTAGTCCGCCCCAAAGGCCTTTCCCATTTCTTTTGGGCCCGATTACCAGCTCAATCGCCTGGGCGGACTAGACAATATATCCAAACCAAATAAACAAAAAAACAAACAAATTAAATTACAACAAGAGCAACAAATGGGCTCCGTAGAGCTGAAAATACAAACATTAAAACCACTTTATTATTCATATTAAAACAATCACCACATATTAAAACCATTTAATAATTCGCATCAACTCATACCTGTCTCAAAGGTCCAAAGAATCCACAGGCGAACCTCTCGCATATGAACACCACAAGTGTCGATCGATTTCCGCCGGCCAGAAACAAACGCACCTACTATTCTCGTTCCTACCACGGAGCTTTATACTAGGCTAACCACACCCCCTTGATTCACAACTTTACTCCCTTGATGTCACTCGCTACACTAAGTTTATTAATTGGTAGAGCCTCTCCCTGTTCCTGTGCCACCTCTCGGTTTCCCTGTTCTTGTGTCTCCTCCACTCTGTCTCCCTGTTCTAGTGTCTCCTCCACTCTGTCTCCCTGTTCCTGTGTTTCCTCCTCTCTGTTTCCCTGTTCCTCCTCTCAGTTTCCCTGTTCCTGTGTCTCCTCTCTGATTCCCTGTGCATCATGGTGAGCCTGACTGGCCTTACTGCAATGGATTCAGAGAAAATCAAATTGTGCAATTTACAAAAACACAATTGCATCGGGAAATGCACATGTGCTGGTCTGCAATGTATTGTCTATGGAGGCCTATACAATTGTACAAATAAGAAAATTCAGCTTGAGATCAGGGCTTGTCAAATTCAGCAACCCTTGAATGTATTGAAAGAGGTCTCTGTTTCCAACAATTTTTTGTCATAATGAAAAAAATAGTTATGATAATTTTTTTTATGAAACATCTTCATGAAAATAAAATTGAAGTTGGCATTGTATCAATCTAGAAATGCACTGCAGCTAAAGCCACATGTCTGACCATGTTATACATGTTATACAGCAGACTCCCGTAATAGTTTGTCATTTTTGTCGCGAATTCTTTTTAAGCTTGGCATTTCATCATTTAAAAGTGTCTAGCTGCAGCCAATGGCGATTCTAGGGGGTGGCCAGGGCCACCCCTGAAAGCTCATTGGCCACCCCTGTGGCCACCCCAGATCTGATAGGTAGTTGGTCAAGTTCGTCAACACAAGAAACCAGAGAAAAGCTGTCAATCAATGATGACAGCTGATCAACTGATTTAGGGCCAGTTTTACATTTTTAACTAACACAGTAACGTTAATGGTCGTACTGAGACTGTGAGAGCTGATTTCTGCTCAGCGGACGTTTGGCCATGCAGGTCAGGTGACCCATGAGATGAGCGCGCTGCTGCTGCTGCTCCGTGAAACAGGAGGACGGTCGCAGTTACAACAGCAACAATACAACAACGATAAAAACGCTGGAATCTGTAGATTGAGAGGTATGGCAATTTAATGTTTAGTTATATCGTAGTTCCCTCTGAATGTGTAGGAAAACTGAAAAAGTCGAACTACACTGTACTAGCTAGCTTAGCAACCTGCAAACCAAGTTAAGAGTGCAGACAGTTGAAGAGGGCGCGCGTGCAGCTCTTAAAGCGGCCACACCTTATTTCCACTCGTTAAACCGCCATGAAATATGAAACGCTATTTTCTGGACTGAAGACTGAGAGTTTTTTTTTGCAGATGTGTGTGTGTGTGTTCAATAGAGCTAATGTTATATTTTTGGCCAACCAGTGTGTGAAATAATGTGTGAAAGTCTATATTTAAGTTATAACACAAGAACAAGCTGTGACTTATTTATTTGCTCTGTGATTTAAGGGCTGTTTAAAAAGGACTTTTAAATAGGCAGAGCAAATTGCATTCAAATGGCACAAATGTCATAAGTTAATTTATTAAGAAGCATCTTGACCATTTATGATTCTAAGTCTTAACGGTTTGATTTAAATAAACTTATTAATGTATGCTGAATCAAAGCCAACGTTTCAATTTATACCTTTATCAGGGCCTTGGACATGAATACTGTCTGGGTTGAAAACCACTTTTTGCACATTTTCATGCATCCTAATGACATTATTCAGTCATCAGGCCATCATCTGTGTTACCTGTATTGTTACCCATGTTTGCTTTACTAATTTAAGTCCCCTCTTGTGATAAAAACACACCTGGTAAAGAACAGACTAAGAAATTCAAATTCTAGTATCTCTATCAAATTATATCTAAGCTAAATAATAACATAAACTAAACATGTAAAGAACAACAAATATTTCTGTTTTTTCCTTACAAGCTTAGTTTTTCTTTTACTTTTACAGATACACTTTTTAATAAGGTCCTATCTTTAAGCATTTTGGTTTATCCAGTTGGATTTGTGTTTTTATGTAACCACAAGATGGTGCCTCAATTAGTAAAGCAAACACAGGTAACAATACAGGTGACACAGATGATGAGCTGATGACTGATCCATGTTATTCTATAGCATGAGTTAAGAGCAGTTTAATTTTGTTACTCTAATCTAACTTGTGAAGAGACAAGGACTTTAATCCACTACAAGAAAATAGCTCTTAGAAAATGTTTACCCTATCTTTCCTGACCATAATTACTGATAAAAAATTCGGGATTCGAACCATGGTCGGCTGCGTACGTATTAAACTTCGCTATGCCATGGCCACCCCACACTAGCTTTGTGTCCCATCTTGGCCACCCCCCAAAAAATGTCCTGGATACGCCACTGGCTGCAGCTAGCATAAGTTTAATGCAGCACTAACGTCAGCGAGACGTTGATTACAAATAATTCTAAATAGTCATACCAAATAGTGCTTCTTAAACGTAGATGTTCAGTTTAACATAACACCACATACGTCCGTCATGTAGGCTATAATATCAATACGGCTTAGCAGGAAAAATACTAGCTAACGTTACATTCACAGCCTCAGGTAGTAAACTAAATGCTAACTGGCGCTGCAGCCGCCGACCTTTTTCCCCCTGAGGAGATGTTTCTTGTCCTAAGTAGCTAGCAGCTAGCTTGCAAGTCCAGCATGCAAAAATGTCAAATACCAGTAATACTAAGTGTTACGCTCAGTCAAATCCTACCACATTAATCAGTTACGTATCATATCAAACCAGCTTAGCTCGTTTGCGCATGCTTACCTGAGTGTCGTCCTTCTGTTGGTGCTGACACTTCTTGCACTGCTGTTTTGAGGCGTGAGATCATCGATGTGATTATGACACTGCACCTGCGCGAATCCACGAACTAATTGAAGTTCAGGGACTACTTGGGTGGCTCGCTGTAATTCAAAGCAAGCCCACTATGCCGCACTGGCGCTTTATACATGGAACTTGGACAGGGCCAGGGCACACAGGCCACTGTGGCCGTACGATGATTATTTTTTCACGGGGCATGAAGGCCAAAGTGTCGGGCAACGGCGGCCATGGCCGCGGTATAATTCCCACGCTGCTGTGCATACATCAATCACCTCAAATGGTCACATGTGTTCACTTCACACTAAGCACTGCAACTCACAACATCTCACAGTGAATAAGGTCTCCACTCGTGGTCCCAGCCGACTCCCTCCTCTCAATTGACAAAATGATACATCCAAAACTGTGTGTACTATGAACACACAACTGGCATTAAAAATTTTGATAGACTCCGGGGCAGTTTCAGCAGATACTGAAAGCATTTGTTTCCTAACAATCTGGATCCCTTTATCGATCCAGATCCAGCAAAGCCTCTGGTGTTCGGCTCCTTCTTCCCAGTGTGCAGTCTCTCCCCACTCTGTGTGTGACTTCCTCTCTCCACACAAACGTGTCCTTTTATAATCCCCCTCACGAATACATGTTTCTCTTGCCCTCAATCTCCGCTCGTCATACAGCTGACGCTTGTTTCCTCATTTACTAAGCCCGGCCGGACTGTTCACACGGCAAAAAACGGAACCGGCCTGGTGTTGCGCTGAAATCGCTCCCACAGGGAAACAACATTGGAAAAATTAGTTCCGCTTCACGTTTTTAAAAACCCGAATATTATCCCTGGGGTACCCCTTTTCTAACCCGAATATTTGGTCACGTAAGCGCGTGTCGGGATATCCCCATCAAAAGGAACAGTGATTTGTGTTCTGCGCATGTTCTATTTGCGAGAAATCTTGTTTTTTTGAGTAGAGGAACTTCCGACTGGCGCATACAAAAACCCGCGTGCAGTATACCGGAAGTAAACAAGATGTAGAGGTAAACATGGCGAGACGCAGCACAGCACCATACTTTTGGAGCGAGGAAACCAATTTGGATCAATTTCAAAGGCGATCTCTAAATGCCACGAACTATTCATTATCCGCGTGCTGCTGCTGTTGTTGTTGTCTTTGGATACAGGAAGAAGAATCGTAAATTATGCATATTGCGTCTTAAGGTTGTCCGTACGTCCAGACGCTAACCGTGCGTCGCCGTTTACATTGGGATATTGCCAATTGATTACAAGTTCCATGTATATAATGTTTCAGAAACCCGAATAGTGACCTTAACCTGACCATAACCCGAATATTGACAGCTTGTAAACGTAGTCACTGCTTCACTGCAAATTTAAATGTCTGTGTTGAAATGCCCATTCTATAATTATTTCATACTTATAAGCTACTCATTCACACAGTGTACTGGGAACTTATAAAGTGTGTAATTGGCACAGTACAAGCTATTAGTTTGTTTTATTTTTAGCTAATTAGTACATTGTTAGGACAGAAACAAGTATAAAGGGGCTATAAGACAAAAATAAGACTTATAATGGCATACAAGTACATAACTAGTTACTTACAAATGCAGTTATTAGTCATTAATTAGTGTCTAATTTCTTTTTTTTTAATAAACATATAATAAACATATATGGGCGGCAGTGGCTCAGTGGTTCATGTGGGTTGTCTACAAACCGGAAGGTTGGTGGTTCAATCCTCGGTTCCACCTGACCAAGTGTCGAGGTGTCCATGAGCAAGACACCGAACCCCGGCTGCTCCCGACGAGCTGGATGGCGCCTTGTATGGCAGACACCGCCGTCGGTGTATGAATGAGTGTGTGAATGGGTGAATGTGAGGCAAATGTAAAGCGCTTTGGTGGCCCAGTGGGTCTGTGAAAGAGCTATATAAATGCAGTCCATTTACCATTTATTGAATTTTTAACAGTTTACAGTCATGTTGATACTGTCATGTTCGTCAATACAAGACAGGAAGCAATAGCAGGTAACTCAGGTCTTTATTAAGGGTGTATTCACACCTGCCTTGTTTGGTTCGATTGAATCGAACTCTAGTTCGTTTCCCCCCTTGGTGCGGACCTTTTGGGCAGGTGTGAATACAGCAATCGAACTCTGGTGCGGACCAAACAACCGAACCGAGACCCAGCTGAAGAGGTGGTCTCGGTACGGTTCCAAACGAACTCTGGTACGGTTCGTTTACGGTGTGAACATGAACCGACCCAATTGCAAGAAAGCACTGCGCCTTTGAGTTAACAGGCTTCCGTAGTCGGAGTTGCGTTATGGGAAAGTGAGCTGTTGTAGCCTACTACATTTGATAAATTGAGTCGTGGTTTGACCTGGAGCTTCGAAGAGACGAGCTGCCTTATCAGACATCCCAAGTCACCCGGAAGTTCCGGGAATCTCCCGCATATTGATAGCGTCTCCCTGAAGCCCGCAAATTAGTTCAAATCTCCCGGATTCTGGAGCGCATATGCGAGACAGAACATACTGCGCGCAGCGCGCGCACGGCAGCCTCACGAAAGCTAGTCGCACATCGTCGTCTTCTCAAAATCCGAATTACAACATCGTATAGATGACATTGTATCATATGATACTCATTAGTTTCTTCATATTGCGTTTGTACAAAATAACACAAAATTAGTAAAAGAACAAATATTGCAGTACGAAATATCTTCATGCTGAGCCTTTTTTGCACTTCCTGATTTCTCTACTTGAGAATCCTTGTCCAATGAATGTACGACCTTAGCACATGTGTGGTTTTGTTTACAAATTTTGGTTCACTTGCAAAAAGCGCAGTGTGAAAGCGAACCGTACCAAAAAAAAAAAAAAAAGCAAGTGAATTATCGGACTTTCCTGGTGTGAATACACCCTAAATAAAGAGAGCAGATGATGATCACGGGCGTGGACATATGGCGCAGGGACTTCAATGGTCAGGGTGGAAAAACCGTGCAGAGTGGTGAAGACAAAACAACGATCCAACACCAAGACGACGAATCCACAGGAACACGAAGACAGGAAAGGCGGGAGGACAGGACTGGAACGCCAACACACGAGACATCAAACAACGATCTGACAAAGGGGATGAGAAAACGGTGAGTATATATAGCATGATGAGATCGGCTGCAGCTGGTGATGTGATGATGATCAGCTGGATCGGATAAAGGAATGACACTCAGACACACCCACTACACATGTGCTTTCATACAACAACATAAAAACGAGACGAGAAAGAAGCAATGAAGTAATGAATTTGTATACCGTGACAGTACCCCTCTCCTAAGAACGCCAGGAGGCGTTCTCAGACTCCCTTACCTGTCAATTGTAATCATCGATAAGAGAGTGATCCAGGATGTCTCTAGCAGCTACCCAACTTCTCTCCTCCGGACCGTAACCTTCCCAGTCCACCAAGTACTGAAATCCACGCCCCCTTCGCCTAGAATCCAGAATACGATTTACCGAATAAGTGGTCTCCCCATCAACGATACGCGGCAGGGGGGAACCGGGACTGGCGGAATAATGCAAGCATGAAACACAGGCTTAATTTGGGAAACATGAAAAACAGGGTGAACCCTCCTGTACGCCGGAGGTAAACTAAGGCGGACTGCCACCGGACTAATGATCTTGGTGACAGTGAACGGGCCAATTAATTTGGGAGCCAGTTTATTAGAAACGGAACGGAGAGGAATGTTCTTAGTAGAAAGCCACACTTTTTGACCAACGACGTATACGGGAGGCTTCGACCGGTGGCGATCGGCCTTAGCCTTGGTGCGCGCCCCCACTCGGAGTAGAGTCTCACGGGCTCTAGTCCAAGTGCGGTGACACCTCTGGATTAAGGTGTGGGCGGAGGGGACCGCGACCTCGGATTCCAGACTGGGAAAAATAGGTGGCTGGTAACCTAAACTACGAACCCGTGACCGACACTGGTAACGTGTTGTGGGCGTACTCCACCATGGACAGTTGTTGACTCCATGAGGAAGGATTCTTGGAAACCAAACATCGCAACACCCTTTCCAGATCCTGGTTGGCTCTCTCGGTTTGGTCATCGCTCTTGTGATGAAACCCTGAGGACCGTCGCTCCCAGTAACTTACAAAACTCTTGCCAAAATTTGGACACAAACTGGGGTCCCCTGTAGGAGACCACGTCCATCGGGAGGCCATGTAAGCGAAAAACGTGGTCAATGACTGTCAATGCTGTCTCCTTAGCTGAGGGTAATTTGGGTAAGGGAATAAAGTGAGCCGCCTTCGAGAACCGGTCCACCACGGTCAAAATGACTGTGTTACCCTGGGAGGGCGGGAGGGTGGTAATAAAATCTAGAGCGACATGGGACCAGGGTCTCGAAGGGACAGGCAGCGGTTTAAGGAGCCCATCTGGGGGTCGATTGGAAGTCTTACCAGTGGCACAAACCGAGCAAGCCAAAACAAAACTGTGAAAGTCACGAGCCATCAGTGGCTACCAGAATCGTTGCTTGACTAAGAACTTAGTACGATTAACTCCTGGATGACAAGCCACGTTGGAGCAATGACCCCACTGGATCACGTCAGACCGTAATCTCTCCGGCACAAATAAGCGATTCGGTGGCCAACCAGGCGGAGGCGTTACCCCTTCTAAGGCTGTCTTGACCTTCGATTCGACCTCCCATGTGAGTGTGGAAACGAATAGATTTTCCGGTAAAATGCACTCGGGAGTAGACGGGCGTTCGGAACGATCAAAAATACGAGATAAAGAGTCGGGTTTGATGTTCTTGGAACCCGGGCGGTACGAGAGAGAAAAATAAAAATGACCGAAAAAAAGTGTCCACCGAGCCTGCCTGGAGTTCAATCTTTTGGCGGTTCTGATGTACTCTAGATTCTTGTGATCGGGTACCCCCCGAACCCTCTAACCAATGACGCCATTCCTCTAACGCTAACTTGACTGCCAACAACTCCCTGTTACCAATGTCGTAATTACGTTCGGCTGGGGACAAACGATGAGAAAAAAACGCGCAGGGATGCATCTTGTCATCTGCGGGAGAGTGCTGGGACAGAACTGCGCCTACCCCCACCTCTGACACATCGACCTCCACCACGAACTGACGTGAAGAATCAGGGGAAACGAGGATGGGAGCTGAAACAGAGCGGCTCTTTAGTTTGGCAAACACAGCCTCGGCTGTATCTGACCACCTGAACGCAGTTCTGGGGGAGGTCAAGGCAGTCAGAGGTGCGGCTAGTTGGCTGAAGTTGCGAATAAAACGGCGATAGAAATTAGCGAACCCCAGAAACCTCTGTAGGGCCTTACGGGAATCTGGACTTGGCCACTCTACCACAGCCTTAACCTTCTCAGGGTCCACACGCATTCCCTCAGACTAAATGATGTACCCTAGGAAAGGAACAGACTGTGCATGAAAATCACATTTCTCCGCCTTGACAAAAAGCCCATTCTCTAACAACCTCTGAAGCACTCGCCGGACGTGTTGCACATGTTCCTGGAGAGATGAGGAAAAAAATCAATATGTCATCCAGGTAAACATATATGAATTGATCTATCATGTCTCGCAACACGTCATTGACCAGTGCCTGGAAGACTGCTGGGGAGTTGGACAGCCCGAACGCCATGACCAAATATTCAAAGTGCCCCCTGGGGGTGTTAAAAGCAGTCTTCCATTCATCCCCCTCCCTAATGTGAACCAAATGATAAGCGTTACGCAAGTCCAATTTCGTGAAGATGAACGTTCCCTGCAACCTCTCGAAGGCTGAAGACATCAACGGCAAAGTATAGGTATTCTCTACCGTGATGTTGTTCAGCCCCCGGTAATCAATACAAGGTTGCAGAGAGCCATCCTTCTCCCCACAAAAAAGAACCCCGCCCCCGCTGGAGAAGAGGAAGGGCGAATGAACTTGGTTGTCAGAGAACCAGAAATATATTTCTCCATAGCCACCCTCTCTGGGACAGAGAGCGAGTATAACTTGCCTTTAGGCGGAGACTTACCTGGCAGTAAATCTATGGCAAAGTCATAGGGACGATGGGGAGGAAGAGAAGCAGCACGAGACTTACTGAACACTTCCTTCAGATCATGGTACTCTGCGGGCACGTTAGACAAATCCCCCGCTTCCTCCCGAAACACACAAACAGGCACAGACGGACAAGCAGACGCCAGACAAGACTTATGACATTCCTTGCTCCACTCCAGCACAGCTTTTTGATGCCAGTCCACTCGGGGGTTGTGACAGATGAGCCAGGGGTGTCCAAGAACGATGGGTGCCAGGGGTGAATCCAGTATGTAAAAAAAATGTGTCTCTGAGTGATTGCCTGAAGTAATGAGGGTGATGTCCTCAGTGGTGAATGAAATGGTGGGAAGTTCTTGACCGTTTAAAGCGTGTACTGCAATATTCTGTGTGAGGGGTTTAAGGGGAATCTGAAATCTGTGTGCAAAAGTGCTGTCCATAAAATTACCTTCAGCCCCGGAGTCCAGAAGTGCTCTACAATTGTGCTGGGGAACTGACCGTCTCAGTCTTACCGGGAGGAGTGTAGATGTGGATAAGGTCTTCTCGGCGGAGATCCCACCCCATAGTAGCCTCATACTTACTATCGGGCTTGACCTTTTACCGGGCAGTTGTAAGCATAGTGTCCCGTACCTTCACAGTATAGGCAAAGGCCCTGGGACCTCCGCCTCTCCCTCTCCTCCCGGGAAAGCCGAACTCGACCCACCTGCATGGGTTCGTGATCGAAGACTGGGCTGACCACATCTCTGCCACTGGACCGTTGACCCTCGATTCCTCCTGGAGGGCGGGTGGACGAGGCTCTAGCAAGTTGAGCGTCCACCCGCAGGGCCAACTCAATAAGTCCATTCAACGATGTAGGGAGGTCCAGGGCATAGATCTCCCTTTGGACGCGGTCAGCCAACCCATGCAGGAACATGTCCCACTGCGCCTCCTCGTTCCAATGACATTCAGCCGCCAGGGTTCGGAACTCGATGGAAAAATCCGAGACCGACCTCTCTCCTTGACGTAGGTCGGCCAACACCCTAGCGGCCTCTCTCCCCGCGACGGCTCGGTCAAATTCCCGTCTCATCTCAGTGGAGAGTGTCTGGAACGAGGTACAGCAAGGATCTTGATTCTCCCACACCGCCGTTCCCCATAACGCCGTCGTCCCGGTTAGCAGGGTAATAACAAACGCCATCTTGGCCTGTTCATTATTAAATGTCCTGGGTTGAAGTGCGAAATGCATAGAACATCTTGTCAGGAAGGCTCTGCAGTAGGCAGACTCACCAGCATAGGCTTCCGGGACCGGTAGGCGTGGTTCAGGCGTTGCAGGGTTCTCTGGTGGTGTGGGGGGAACGGCTGATGTGGGTGGCACAGCGGGAGCTCGAAGAAGTTGGATCTGTTGGGTGAGCTCGGACACCTGCGCCACCAAGGCTTGTACCGCACGACCCGTGTCACTCAAATTCCGTTCCTGGGAATCCATTCTTCTTACGCTGTGATGAACGAACTCCTCTAGTGTGGTCGACGAAACCCCTGCTGCTTCCATAGCTGGGTCAGATCGTTCTGTCATGTTCGTCAATACAAGACAGGAAGCAATAGCAGGTAACTCAGGTCTTTATTAAATAAAGAGAGCAGATGATGATCACAGGCGTGGGCATATGGCGCAGGGACTTCAATGGTCAGGGTGGAAAAACCGTGCAGAGTGGTGAAGACAAAACAACGATCCAACACCAAGACGACGAATCCACAGGAACACGAAGACAGGAAAGGCAGGAGGACAGGACTGGAACGCCAACACACGAGACATCAAACAACGATCTGACAAAGGGGATGAGAAAACAGTGAGTATACACTCACCGGCCACTTTATTAGGTACCCCATGCTAGTAACGGGTTGGACCCCCTTTTGCCTTCAGAACTGCCTCAATTCTTCGTGGCATAGATTCAACAAGGTGCTGGAAGCATTCCTCAGGGAGTTTGGTCCATATTGACATGATGGCATCACACAGTTGCCGCAGATTTGTCGGCTGCACATCCATGATGCGAATCTCCCGTTCCACCACATCCCAAAGATGCTCTATTGGATTGAGATCTGGTGACTGTGGAGGCCATTTGAGTACAGCGAACTCATTGTCATGTTCAAGAAACCAGTCTGAGATGATTCCAGCTTTATGACATGGCGCATTATCCTGCTGAAAGTAGCCATCAGAAGTTGGGTACATTGTGGTCATAAAGGGATGGACATGGTCAGCAACAATACTCAGGTAGGCTGTGGCGTTGCAACGATGCTCAATTGGTACCAAGGGGCCCAAAGAGTGCCAAGAAAATATTCCCCACACCATGACACCACCACCACCAGCCTGAACCGTTGATACAAGGCAGGATGGATCCATGCTTTCATGTTGTAGACGCCAAATTCTGACCCTACCATCCGAATGTCGCAGCAGAAATCGAGACTCATCAGACCAGGCAACGTTTTTCCAATCTTCTATTGTCCAATTTCGATGAGCTTGTGCAAATTGTAGCCTCAGTTTCCTGTTCTTAGCTGAAAGGAGTGGCACCCGGTGTGGTCTTCTGCTGCTGTAGCCCATCTGCCTCAAAGTTCGACGTACTGTGCGTTCAGAGATGCTCTTCTGCCCACCTTGGTTGTAACGGGTGGTTATTTGAGTCACTGTTGCCCTTCTATCAGCTCGAACCAGTCTGGCCATTCTCCTCTGACCTCTGGCATCAACAAGGCATTTCCGCCCACAGAACTGCCGCTCACTGGATGTTTTTTCTTTTTCGGACCATTCTCTGTAAACCCTAGAGATGGTTGTGCGTGAAAATCCCAGTAGATTAGCAGTTTCTGAAATACTCAGACCAGCCCTTCTGGCACCAACAATCATGCCACGTTCAAAGTCACTCAAATCACCTTTCTTCCCCATACTGATGCTCGGTTTGAACTGCAGGAGATTGTCTTGACCATGTCTACATGCCTAAATGCACTGAGTTGCCGCCATGTGATTGGCTGCTTAGAAATTAAGTGTTAAGGAGCAGTTGGACAGGTGTACCTAATAAAGTGGCCGGTGAGTGTATATAGCATGATGAGATCGGCTGCAGCTGGTGATGTGATGATGATCAGCTGGAGCGGATCAAGGAATGACATTCAGACACACCCACTACACATGTGCTTTCATACAACAACATAAACACGAGACGAGAAAGAAGCAATGAATTTGTATACAGTGACAGATACATTTAACAAAGCATTTAACAGTCAAACTATAAAATAATCCAGCATTTAGCTTGTACTAAACATAAGTCTGTAATTTTCCTCTCTTTGCGGTTTAACCCTCTGGGGTCTGAAATCGCGCCGGCGCGATTTGCACGATTTTTTTCACATAGCAGCAAAATAGACTTAAAATACTCAGTCATTTTTTGTCATACACTCTTAAGAAATATGAAAAAATTTACTGTTAAATGTCTACTTTTTTATGGGTCCACTTCCAATCGAAATAAAACATTGTACTTTTGTAAAATAAAGAAAATAAACAGGGTGTGCTTTCTGCCTCTCCTTCTCAGTGAACTTTTTTTCTGGAGCACGTCTCTAAACGTAAACAAAACTCAGCGAATACTAGTCACACATGCATGAGCAATATATCTTTATGACCATTTAAGTGTGTACTTTTAAATTATCTAATTCAAAACTAAAACAAATATTCTTTGTTCATGTAATCTATATAAAAAGAGAGAGATGTCAGTCGTTCTCATTTCAGCTAATTATCTTTTAATGTGACCACGCCCACGCTATTCAAACGCAAATAATCTGAGGCAAGTCATGCAAACTGTTAACGCCCACATATCAGCTGGACAAAACACATCAAGTTGAACAAGAATCGTGGACTTTACCTCTTGCTGCGCTCTGGGGAATAATACTGTCGTCCTAATCCTGGAACAATTTACCTCAGAAAACACATCAAGTTGAACAAGAATCGTGGACTTTACCTCTTGCTGCGCTCTGAGGAATAATACTATCGTCCTAATCCTGGAACAATTTACCTCAGAAGTCCTGGTAGTATCATTCCGAGGAGCAACGAATCAAGCTAATGTAGTAAGGTATTTATTATTATTCTATAATTCTTATATATAAGAGCTTTGTTATAATCGCGATATTGATAGTGTGAATGATGAATGAAAGGCACAGACGCGCGCGCTGTTGTTTACAGCTGTAGCAGCTAACGTTACAGCGCGCATCTCACACTCGCATAAACATGATATGTTACAGACTAAATATGAATATTTAGACAAGATTCTTCAGAACTGGTTCAAAGTTAGTGGAAACATCTTGAAAAACATTTGTCTTTTCCCACTGGGTACCACAAGAAAGTGTGAGGACAATATATATATATATATATATATATATATATATATATATATATATATATATATATATATATATACAAAAGAAGCTATACACACACACACACACACACATATATATATATATATATATATATATATATATATATATATGTATGTGTGTGTGTGTGTGTGTGTATAGCTTCTTTTGTCACAAATAAACTAATCAACTGTTATAGTGTTTGTTCCAATGCAAGCTATATCAAAATAATGAATCCTTAACTTTGAAATATGTATGATAAAATGTATTGGCCTACTTTAAAAAAAAAAAAAAACTTTATAAGACATTTATGGAAAGAAAATTTTCTTTTCAAGATGTTTCCAATTCTAACTTTGAACCACTTCTGTAGAATGGCCCATATAGCCTATTTGACCAGGATTTGTTTCTAGGTATGACTAAAAATCTGCTTTTTACTTTCATTTATATTTGGATTGTGTGTGTATATATATATATATATATATTGTCCTTGCATTCTTTCTTGTGTGACACACCTGAATGAAAGGCTCATTATTATGCAGGGTCATTATCTAGTCAGGTGAGAACCACTTAATTATTCATGAGAGGGTTGGGCCGTTCACGCCCATCCGCATATTCACTTCCACACAAAAAAATGTTTTTCACAATTTAAAACAATCTATTGTTTTATGTGAGTGATTAGGCAGGATGATTTTCAGATCATTTTGAAAAAAAAAAACTCTAGGCGACAACATTCATTAGTCAAAAGTCTTGTGGACCGATATTTAGTATGCGTTTTGTGGCCTTATTTCAGAAACTTTATTTTTTTGTTATTTCAATAACCATGCATAAACAATATTCTCTCAAAAATACAAACATGTACATACATGTTGCTCATACATTATAGTAGCCATATTTGTGCTAAATAGAGTGTAATTTCACCTGTGTCATTAATATGTTTATAAGCAACTGAAAAAACACAAATGTCAGAGCATGTCAAAACATCTCAAGAACCCCCAAAACACCTTAGACCCCAGAGGGTTAACATAGAGTCCTTTGGATACAAATTAAGAATGCAAAGTGTAAGATTGTCACTGGATTTAAGGTAATCTTAGAAATACATTTTATAACTTCATTCCAGAACTTTCATATCTCAGCGCAGTCCCACAGACAATTAAATAAGCTGCCCTTTTCTACATTACATTTAACACAGATATATTTTATATCAGGAATATTTGGATTCATCTCATTCAGTTTTTCCGGAGTAACATAAGTCCTCATAATCCAATTATACTGAATCAGTTTAAGATGGGTTTTATTGTTAGGAGTTGTGCTCTGGAGCACACTTCTCTCCAGTCCTCCTCTGATATATTTGTTTGTAAGTCATTTATCCATTGAGTTTTCTTATGCTCAGTAGAGTCTTTATGTTTTTTAACCAGAATGTTATAGAGTAAAGATATCTGACCCTTGCCAGTACAATTATTCATTGCTAGGTTTTCTAACATGGACAAATGGGGTTGTATATAGGAATATGTCTGTGCATAAACAAAACTCCTTAACTGTAAATATTTAAATAAGTGTGTCTGAGGTGGTGATGTAGTGACCGGACTCGAGACCGGTCTCGAGTCAGATTTCTGCTTTCTCTGACTCGTCTCGGACTTGTTCCTTCAAAGACTCGGTCTTGACTCGGTCCCACACCACAGTGGGAGGAGAAGGACTCATAATTTCAGTCCGAGTCCTCGAGATTTTTTTTTTTAACGCATTTTTTTTATGTTCATATAAAAAAAACACACAACACATAACAACAATAATAATAAAATGCAATGTTGACGGGCATTATTTGAAAATGACATCCCATGGTGCACTGCAAAAATACTGCCGTCAGAGCTGTCAGTGTCTTCAGTTGCTGCCTGGTGTGAGCGACGGCAAGATGAGCAACGAGTCTGCCATCATCAAATTCCCCTTTCAGAACCACAAACCGTTTACTGGAAAAGATTTGAAGAAGAAGCACACTGCGCAGTGCCAATTCTGCAACACATCGATAACTGAAACCTATGGCACAACTTCCAACTTCCATCACCACGTTAGAAGAAATCACCCTGACAGGTGAGTGAGTGTAGTAATATATTTGTTGAGCTATGCTATGCTCGCTAACATATTTTTGCTTCACCTAACCATGCCTGAGTAGAAAGTGTGTTTGACATAAAGCTGTTAGTTTTAGTTTTACATTATAATGCTGGTCTCATTGTTAATGCGTAGGTATTAATACGTAATTTTCAAAGATAGAAAGCAACAGACATGTATAATCACAATAATTTATTTCTTGAGAAAATGTCAAAACCGGTACCAAAAGTCGTTCACATCAGTATCGTCATTAACTGCATTACACAGTGCAATTGTGTTTATGTAATGTTTGTGTGTGTTATGGGGGAATTAAGTTTTAAAAGATACTGAATTCGAGTGTATTGTCAAAATATTTAAAATTGGGAAATATTGGAAAATGTTATAAAGTAGCTAAGCCTACTAATTTAAACATGCCACTAGAAAAATTTTATTTGCTCTGCATGTCCTAACTATGATTAAAAAGGTCAGGGTGGGCTTAAGTCAGAGCAGCACTGTTGAAGCATTGTAAAAATAGGCAGAAGATGATACATGTGGTAGGGATTTTTTTAATGATAGTAAAAGCATAGTCTATATTAAGACATTAAGACGTTAAGACTGCTCCTCTAAACAATTCCCAATCTAGCTTAGTCTCTAGGCCTAACTGATGATTTTTAACTGGGGTGATATTAAATCATGAATATCAAAACTGACATGTCGAGACAAAATCTCGACTCGGACTTGCTTCCTCAAAGACTCGGTCTTGACTCAGACTCGACTGTATTTGAAAAACAACGGACTCGGCCTCGACTCGTACTCGACCCTTCAAAAACTCAGTCTTGACTCCGCATACGCGGACTTGTCCCCATCACTAGTCTGAGGTATATCATATTCATTACTAAGTTCCTCAAATGAAGCTAGCTTACCTCATATAGATCCATAACTTTACAGATGCCCTTTGTTGCCCACATTTTAAAACCTTGGTCTTTTTTCCAGGAGAGAAGTTATCATTCCCCCAAATTGGTGAAAAGCCTGAAAACAAAGTAGATTCACCAAGAAATGACTGTACATTGTGCCAGACATTAATTGTGTTTCTCACAAAAGGGGTTATCACAGTGAGCCGCTTCAGTTTTTTGACAGATGCAGAGTATAAATAAGTGTCAAGTCGCTGACCTTTAGTGCAGATACTTTCAATTTGCACTCATGGTAAGTAGGGTTCAGGCAAAAACCAATACATTGCAGCTCTAATTTGAGCAGCCCAAAAGTACCATTGTAAATGGGTAATTGTAACCCTCCTCTCTCATAAGGCAGGTAAAGAAGTGACAGTCTCAACCTTGGCCTCCTGTTATTTCAAATAAACTTAGTAAATAGTTGCTTCATTTTGGAGAAGAACTGTGGCGGCGGGGGATTGGAATCTCCAATCTCTAAATATAATCAAGATTAATATACTACCAAAGTTTTTTCCGAATGTGTCAATTAAATTAGCCAGATTAAGAATTGAGTTATTAAGGTCTGTTAGAAGTAAGAGGGTGTAAAACAAATAGCATTGGCGAGAGAGGGCACCCCTGACGAGTACCTCTTGTGAGTTTGAAAGGAGATGATATTATATAGTTGGTAGAGACCTCTGCCATTGGGTCAGTATAAAGTGTCTCAATCCATTTTCGAAAGTAGTTACCAAAGCCAAGGCGAGATAACACATCAAATAAATAGCTCCACTCCACTCTGTCGAATGCTTTTTCAGCATCTAAGGACAGAATAGCGGCGTTAGAGGTTCCCTGCCTTGCATGCATCAAATTCAACACCCTTCTGACATTGTGGAAAGCTTGACGGTTTTTCACAAAACCATTCTGCCAAAACCAAAAGCCGGTTCCAGTCTTCTAGCCATTACTTTAGCGATAATCTTAGCATCTGTGTTAAGCAGTGAGATAGGTCTATACGATGTGCAATTGTTAGGGAACTTATTGGGTTTCAAAATAAGTGTTATCAGCGCGCTCCTCAGGGAATCTGGAAGACAACCCTGTTGAAAGGCATCCTAATACATAGCTAAAAGTGGTTCAATTAATTTATCTGTAAATATCTTGTAGATATCAACTGGAAGACCGTCAGGTCTTGCATCTTCACCTCCTCTCATATTAGTAATGGCGCCAGCGATTTCTGAGGCATCTAGTTTCCTATCCAATTGTTCTTAAAAATCGTCTGATATGGGAGGAATATAAAGATCATCCAGGAACTCAGATTGTGTTTCCAGACTCCCCTGGGATTCGGATGAATATAATATTTTATAGTAGATGGAGAAAGTATCATTAATTTCCTGTGGGTCTGTTGTTATTGCTCCACTCTGAGTTTGAATTGCAGTAATTGCCCTCTCCACGTCAATTTTTTTTATTCGCCAGGCTAGCAATCTCCCCGATTTTTCACCTTGATCATAGTAACTCTGTTTGAGCCAGATTAAACTAATTTCTGCTTTTGATGTGGAAATTTCCCCATATTGGTCTTTAAGTAACTTTAATTCTTGTTTTATTTTTGTGGAGCCATCCAAAAATGCCTCTCTTTCCAATTGTCTAATTTTGTGCTCAAGCTCATTCATTTTCAACTTGAGTTTTTTTTTTTTTTTTTTACTGGTGTAAGATATGATCATGCCTCTGATGTATGCCTTAAAGGCCTCCCATCTGACAATAGCAGAGGTCTCATCTGTATTTGTATTGAAGAACGACTCAATTTGAGCATCTAAAAATTGCAGGAAATTCGAATCAGAAAGCCATCTGGGATGAAATCATCATCTAGGAGTCCCTTTAACTACCCCTTGAGCTCTATATACAAGTGAAGTAGGGGAATGATCTGACAGCAGTACAGGGCCGTGCACAGGGGGGTGGCCCGGTGGCTAGAGCCACTGCCCCTCTGACCTCATCGACTGAGGTGCCCCTGTTCCCCACCCCCACCGCTCCGCTCAAAGCATTCCACTGATTCCACTAATCCGCTCCAGGTTTTCCCGCTCGCTCCGCACTCCGCAGCATCACTCACAGTAAATGTGTCTGTGACTCTGCGGCGCTCACTTCAAACTAGGGATGCGCGGTAAACCAGTACTACAAAAATACCGGTATATATTATATTTCAAACGGTACAATATCATAATTTTGCTCAATTCGGTATTTGATGCGCTGCTGTTTCGAAGTTCACCGCTAGGCGGCAGTACGCTACCAAAACTGACGCGAAACCGGAAAGCGGTGACAATGGAGAAACACAATGGATCAAACAGATGAAGCTCATTCTACACGCCCGAAATTAATAAATAAAGAGAGCAGTAGGAGTGAAATATGGCATTGCTTTGCCTACAAAAGTAATGAGAAAGATGAAGCAACAGACCTCAATGCACCACTCTGCAAACGCTGCTTTAAATCATGTGTTGCCACGGGAGGCAACACGTCAAATCTGCCTAAGCACTTGTCACTTGCTCATCCTGACTTGTTCAAAGACTTCAGATATCGACAGGTGAGTCCATCATTCAATTGATTTAATTTATACTTTTATTCACAACACTAATCAGCGCACATAAGAGCTTATCAATTAAATATGATACGGTAAACACGAAAGCTGAAATGTGCTTGCTCGATACACTAGAACCAATGAAGTTTATTTTTGCACTTTCAAACATTCATATATTAATTGAATTTTAACAAATAAAGAGATAAGTAATATTAATTTTAGTATTAGTGATTGTATAATGAATGGCATAATTACTGCCGCTGTGGCGACCCCTAGAGGAATCAGCCGGGAGAGAGAGAGTAATTAGTGAATATGAATATTCCTAAAATTAATGTTAGAATAACACTTTACAATTAAGCTACATTTGTCAACATTCATTAGGTAACCTGATCTAACAGTATTATATCATTTATTCATCTAGATCAGTCAGTAATTATTATTTAAATATACTAATACATGTTTAGCATGTTAAAATTACAAAAAAATAAAGAACTGAAAAAATGTGACGATATGAACACGTTTTATTTTTTCTAAAATCAAAATTAAACCTATGTTCCCTGTAGGTTTTTTTTGTCACATTTCGATACATTTTGTTTGCACTATGTGATAAAGACTGACAAGATATGAAGATATTAACCTATTTTATTTTCAAAATCAAAATTGAACTTACTGTATGTTCCCTGACTGTAGGTTTATTTTACTTTTTGTTTGCACATTTGGTACTGTGCAGACAGAGTTTCAAGCAGTGTTTTTTTAATAAAATTGTTTCAATTCGCTTAACTTTTGAGGCTGGTTATTTGTCACCTGTGGTATCGATTTAGTATCGATACCGAGGTATTCGATTCTGGTATCGTACCGAAGCCAAAATTGTGGTATCGAACCATCCCTACTTCAAACTGAGTGTGAACACGACGACAGTTCACGAAAGCTGTCACATTAACAGGTAGGCTTTGCAAGACAGTGGTTGAATCTGCCAAAGTAGTCATTTGGTATTTTTAAGTTTTTTGTATTTATGTCGGTAATGTTTTGCTCTTGGTCTTTTACTAGTGCTATTGTGCTAACTAACTTGTACAACATCATATCCACGTTCTTAGAATTAGCTGCTTTTCTAATCAAACTACTCTCGATCAGATCTAATACAAATAACTAAATTTTCTGAGGTTGGCACACTTTGTAGACAAAAAACAATGCCTTCACAAAAAAGAAGACAGAGACAGAGAGACAAAGAGCAAAGGGAGGCTGCTAAAGGCAGTTCAACACTGCAAACATGGATTCAAAGCTCCAGCAAGCCAGCAGGTAAATCATCATACAGAACAGTTAGCAGACAGTTAATCAGTTTAATTCTTGTAAGTATATTTCCCATTATAATCATTTGTCTTAGTTACAGACTAACACATCATAGGCTCTAAATGAGTTGTATATTAGCATAGTATACAGATGTATGCTAATATGAAATTAAATGTCTATTACTTATTACTCCATTGAAGATGGGGCAGAGGCAGGCTCAGAGAGTGAGGGAGAGCCAATTGAGCATCAGCCAAATCAGACACTTGCAGGTAAGTGTTGTTAAACTGGCTGACAGTAAAGGATTCTGAATATGCTAGAGTTTGATAACAAGAAAGGTAGACATTAAATTATTTGAATGGAAGAGTAATTATATTCTAAGAACATAAATTGAATTAGCACTAAGCCTAACAATTGTATTGAAAATATGATTGTAACAGGTTTGTTATTCATTCTCTATATTAAGATGAAACTGCCTCAGAATCAACTCAACAGAGTAAAAGTGAAGGTCTTGGAACTGAGCCAGAGACAGAAAAAGTTCAGAATGAGAAAGAAAGGCAATACAATGAGACAGAGAGGGAAGAGACAGATGCAGAACAGAAATGGAGAGTGAGGCAGCCACAGCCATGTACACAAGAGATAAAAAGCCAGAAGATTTTGAGTTTTTGCTTCAGTTACAAAATCCATCAGATCCTGCTCATGTGAAGAAATACAATATAACATACAATGTGGCCTTTACAAAATTTTCAAATTCAGTAGGACCCTGTCGTCCATTTTTGCCGTTCCCAAAAAATGAACAACGTTCGTTTCAGGGACAGTGATATAAAGAACTCCCCTGGTTAGTGTATTCTCCTGAGAATTATGCAATGTACTGTTTCAGCTGCAGGCTTTTCATGAATGATGAAAAGTATAAGAGCAGGACAGGTTGGAAGCGCTAAAGGAAAAATGAAGGAGCATAGCAGGACAGAGTCACACATGCTAGGCATGATTTGGTGAAATGCCTTTAAAAGAAAAGCATTGGTTACAGCATTGGAAAAGGCTGACTTTGAGATGCAAGCAGCCGAAGAAAGAGAAAGGCAAAAAAACAGGGAGATTATCTACTGACTGATTGATATTATATTGTACTTAGCGAAACAAGGCATGGCATTCAGAGGTGACAATGAAAGCCTCTCAAGTTCAAACAAAGGAAATGTCTTAGAGCTTGTAGAGTTGGTTGGCCAATATGACAGTGTCCTTAAGCTTCATCTTCAACAACATCAAAGAAAAACAAGCATCATGTCAAAAACCTCAGGTGTCTCTCCTCTCAAACCGAATACAAAATGACCTAATTAGAGCAATGGCTATTTATGTGAAACAGGAAATACTGAAGGGAGTAAGGGAAGCGTCAATATTTTCATGAGATGAGTGAAAATATACTTGATTAGTTGATGAGACTACTGATGTATCACACATCAAACAAGTGTGCTTTGTGGTGCGTTATGTACATGACATGACCATAAAGGAGCGTTTCATTCAGCTCTGTGATGTTCAGTCAACAACAGGAGAACAGCTTGAAAACCTATTAATGAACTTGCTGAAGGAGAACCAGCTGAAAGTTGAGGACATCCATGGTCAGGGTTACAAAGGACTACAGTCCAGAATACAAAAGCAAAAATGAAAAGGCATTATATGTTCATTGCCATGCTCATTGTTTGAATCTTGTATTAGTGGAGAGTGCAATGTCAAGCATTCTGACTGACTGACTTTGTCAGTTTTTTACAGTAGTTGAAAAACTTTACACCTTCATTGCCACTCCACAAAACGACATGCAGCTTTTGTTCATACACAGCAAGCCATGAATCCTGTCCAGCGTGCCCTTGAGCTACAGAAGCTCTCAGACATCCGATGGACCTGCAGGGAAACAGCCCTCAGGACTCTCAGAAAATACCTCCCTGCAGTTGTGCAATTCCTGGAAGATCTGACCAAGTCTGAGCCACCTGATCTAGCTGCAGGGGACGCAATCATGCTGTTGCACAGCATTAACTTTGAATTTATTCTTTGCTTGGAGATAACAACTCCAAAATTCATGGAAACAGCAGTTGCTTCAAATGCTCTTCAGCGGCAAGACTTTGGACTTGGCAGCAGCATACACTGTTGTAAATGGTGTCATTAGCAGAATGAACACACTGAGGACTGAAGAGCAATTCAAAGAAATATTTCACAATCCTACCATTCAAGCAGAGACAAGAGGGATCAATGTGCCTGAAGAGATTCCAGGACAAGCAAGGTGGCGAAAAGTATCAACAAAGTTTTAAGTACTGCTCCACATCAGCAACAGAGGACCACCAGCCACAGACTTTAGAGGAGTACTACAGAGGAAGGATGTACTTCACTTTTTTGGATTCCCTGAACTCCACAGGCGATTTTAAGGGAAGGGGAACACTGACAAAATTGTGATGTCACTGCATTGTTTGATTGAGCCATCAAAGTGGAAAGACACTGCAGATGTTGAAGCACTTAATGCTGCCCATTCTCTCTGTTAGTTTTACAGATTTCAAGCGGAGGAGGAACAACTGCGAACTGAGCTGAGTTTTCCACTCTTCATTCACATGCTAACAAAAAAATGCCCATGCAATTTTGGAAACATTTAAGGAGTTTGATGCTCATGTTGTGTTTCCAACACTTTTTAAGCTGCTGAAAATCTTTGCAACACTACCTGTCTCAACAGCCACTGTTGAACGCTCATTCTCGAAGTTGAAGCTGGTGAAAACTAAACTTCGTAATGTGTGTGGACAAAAACGACTCTCTGATCTTCTGCTTCTGGCCATTGAAAAAGACATCCCAATCATAAAAGATGAGGTTATTAAGATCTTTCAGGACATGGTACCAAATAGAAAGGTTTTGCTCTTAAAAGGAAAAGATAAATACCAAAATGTAATGGAAAATAGTTTCTATTATCACCAATGAGTAATTGTGATGTTCTATCAAAACATCTAAAATAAAGTCTAAAATGTATTTGAGCGTGTACTGTTTTCTCTTTTAATTGTATATTTTGTAATAACTGGATAATTTGTGTTAACAAGCAACTTAGTGCCCGTTTTTTTTGTTTTAGGCCACTGCCCCTCAAAATGTCTGTGCACGGCCCTGAGCCAGGGTGCTAGCCTCACTTCTACTGTCGTCCTGAGTGTCCCTCAGGGCTTCAGTCGTTTATTCTGCAGTTTTTTATTTATTTATCTGGCATCTTAAATGGGTATTCTAAACTTAATGACCTGAAAATAAAATGTTGTTTAGTTTTGCTTCACAAAAAATGAAAAATTACGGAGCTGCCTTCACACGCGTCCTACTCTCACATGGCGCCTCCTGTAAGTCTGGCAGCTACTTTGCTCAATGTCAGAACCACAAGCTCTGAACTAGTCCTCTCTACAGATTGATCTGTTTAGAAGTATGTGGAAGCTCAATTAGAGTGATGCAGAAAATTAATTCCTGAAATCCTTCTTTATATTTGTAACCAGGTGGTAAATACCCTTAAAGTTTGTTGTTCTCCTTGTATGTTAAAGTCTTTTATTTCATTGTCATTTACAGTTTAATTATAAAGACAGGGGAAAAAACAGAGATTACCTGTACTTCCCTGGAGTCATCAACAGGTGGCACTATGTGTGTTGCGTACGATACAATGCGAGTGCGCTCTCGACTCAGATTTTTTATGAGACGTGCACCGGGAAGTGTGAGAGAGACATGCACTCTTGGGAAATTGTAGAGGATTTGAGGTCATTCATGGGTAAATATGGGTTTTGTGAATATATTTTTGTTTAATACCATTTGTGGATGCATATTTTGTTGTGTTAATTTGGAGAACTGTCATATTCGAAAAGTTATGTTGTGTGTAATGTCCGCGATGATATGACGTCACACCATGCGGTATAGGCCTGGTTATTTGACGTTATGCCAAATGTTATACACTTCATTTCTTTTTTTCAAACGTTTCTTTTCTTGTGATTTTAATTTGATGTGATTGTTTACAAAGTGTGCCACATAATGTTGGGGATTTCAGCCCTCGTATAGTGAATGTGGTGTTATGTTGGTGCTGACTGTTTTGTAATGTTTTGGTAACATTCATTACTCTTTATTTTTGATTTTCCTTTTTTTGCAGTTTAAAACAGTTGTATTCTGCTATTGCCGTGTTTAAGAGTATTGTGCTAGTCATACACAAGTGGACTGTGATACTCAAGCATACAGGGATCACAGAGATAATTTCACCCTGAGTAATATACAGCTGTGAGGTGGTTTAAATTGTATCACCAGCTCTGTGAACCTAATTTTTGTCGTGGTAATTATTGTGAATTATGGCCTGTCAGGTCATCGAGTCCACAGATTTCCGAACAAAAAAAGGGCCGTGCTATCTTCTGTGCCTGGGTGCGTTTTGTGCAGGTGAAGAGACGGGACTTCTCTTCTGCATCTGCTTCGAAACACAGGGTAGTGTGTAGCGTTCACTTTAGACCGGATGATTATAATCCCGGCGATATGATGGAGTTCAACATGGGATGCCAAAGCAAGACCCGAGTGAGCCTCCTTCGGTGCACACAGCTCCTTCATCGGGTCCGTCGGTCCATCGTCAACATGTGGTTCGGCCACCGGTGGGAAACATGACGCTCACGGATCCGTCAGAGATCACTTATTGCATCGGTTTCCAACAGGGGGGTCGCGGCCCACAAGGGGGCCTCAGCGAGCTCTGTGGGGGGGGGTCGCGTCATATTTTGAAAAGTGTTGAGCAGTGAGCATTAAGGAGAACGATCATATTAGATTAGCCAATTTTTAGCTGACCAAAAAATTGACAAATTTGTAATTTGTCCTCTACAAAAACAACAGAGTCCCAATGACTTGCCTAGAGCTGCTGATAGTAATGACCCAGGCATAATGGACCCAGGTGAGGAAGCTCCCACCAAGTCTGGTCGTGGTGCTAGCATTGCTAGCAATACGGGAAATATGAAATGCAGGAAATACCAAGATAGTTACCTGAACTATGGTTTTATTTCATTTTCTTGTAGGAAAGAAACCCTGCCCCAGCCCCAGCCACAGTTTCTGTGCCAAAGTCCTTGCTAACGAATGCATGAGGCCATCCAAACTAATAAGACGTTTTCAAACAACTCATCCCCAATACCGCGGCAAGCCCAGGGCATTTTTTGAGCGCAAGGCAAAATAATTGACACTCTCGCAAAATGAGATGAGGGAAGTCACAGATACTGACAAGAAACTTTAAAAAATATTGTATACTGTTGCTAAAAAAAAATCGCCAAAGCAAAGAAAGGCCATACAATTGCAGACACTTTGATTTTGCCATGCACAACAGAGATTGTCAAGGAATTATTTGGAGAGTATAAATCAAAACAATTTCTCAAACTTTTTTCAGTCAGGGCACCTTTCAAAAGTGCATAAAATCTCAAGGCACCCCAGTGTAAATTATAATTTAAAAACACTGCATAAACCAAATGTAAATTAGTGGTCGACCGATATATCGGCCGATATTTGGCTTTTTTAAAAATATCGGCATCGGCCGATAAGTTTTTCTGATTGGCCGATGTGTTGAAAGCGGGACTTTTATTTTGACGGCGCTGCGGACTTTTATTTTGACGGGCGGCGCTGAGAGGACCAGCGCGCAGCGAGCGCCTGAGAAGAGAACAGCAGCGACTAATCACCTATGCTAATCACACAGCGCTCACTCACATTCTCCGTCTTCATTAGTTTACGATCTATGTCAGTCATATCTAATACTTTGTTAGACAGAACTGGTGGCTACAGAACTGGTAAACGAAGAAAGTTAATGGTATGCGAAAAAGTAATGCGTTTGCTTTTATATTATTTGTAACAGGAAAGGCAAACAATCAGGCTAAAATACTTTCTCATTTACCGTCAACATTCAGCAAATTCGCATCTACATCATTTAAACACATCTCTGAATATCCAATAAACATTTAATTTCACAAACCTTGCAGATTAATCGAATCCAGCTGTGATATCTTGTGAAGTGTGCATTTGTAGCCTGCATAAACGTGTTACTGCGAGTGACGGTCCGTGTAAGTGAGTGAATGCGAACAGAAGATCAGCTTCACAGGAGACGCGATCGAACACTTTAAATCCTTCATTTTAAAATATGCTGTGCTATATCCAGTTGCCCACTGTGTCATATTCATGTCGTTTTAACTGTGTGCTGTATGTAAACTTAGCGTTACCTTGTCAAAAGTCAAAGTCAAAAAAAGTTGGGTGCTCGAGCCCCTGCCCTATTTCAAAATTAATCAAAAGTGCCCTTCTCAAACATATATCAATGATAATATTGTGGTCAATAAAAATTTTTTATTTGCTTATAATTTACATGACAATGTGTACAAAACTAAAGTGGCCTAAATTCACGTTTATTTTTACGTTTCTGTCAGTCTGAGGTGTTGTTGCTATAACGCGTTGCTATGGGTTGGGTCAGTGTGTCTTGCTTCGGTCTTGTGAGACGGATTTTTATGGTTAATTATATATATATATATATATATATATATATATATATATATATATATATATATATATATATGTTCATATGTTTAAAAAGAAGACGAATGTATTTATGTAAATTCAAATATATTTATATATGAAATGTCAGATTTAAAAAAAAATTTTTTAGCCTACGTCATTTTTTGGCGGCACCCCTGACACAGTCAGGGGGCACCCCAGTGTGCCGCGGCACCCACTTTGAGAAAGGCTGGGCTAAGATACCATTATCAAATAATACAGTCAAACGTCGCATTGCAACAATGTCAGAAGATGTGAGGGATCAGCTTTCTGCGCGACTTTGTGGTAATAACTTTGCACTTCAAGTAGACGAGTCTACTGATGTGTCAAAAATGGCACAACTCCTTGCATATGTTCGTTATGAATGAGAAAAAGAAATAAAAGATTTTTTGTTTTGTAAAGAGCTGCGTACCACGACGACCTCAAACAACATTTTTGAAACTTTGGATAATTTCATGAGATCAATTGAGATAAACTGGAGCGACTGTATTGTGGTCTGTACTGATGGAGCTGCTGCGATGACTGGCAGGCACTCCAGGGTAGTTCAGCGTATCAAAGGTGTTGCACCCCTTGCGATTTCAATGCACTACTTTCTGCACAGAGAGGCACTAGCTACAAAAGAAATGGAACCCAGTCTCCATGGAGTTTTGGATGTGGCCGTAAAAATCGTGAACTTTGTGAAAGCCAGAGCCACCAACTCCCGGTTATTCACTGCGCTCTGCGAAGAGGTAGGCGCTGATTACCATACCCTGCTCAACATGACATCATGACTTTGCGTAAACATACACGCCACTTTCAAATCAAGTGGCGTGTTATCTATACGCATTTTCAGCTATCCGCGTGTATGTCCACGCCGCGTGTATGTCTACGCTGCGTGTATGTCCACGCCGCGTGTATGTGTACGCCGCGTGTATGTCCACGCCGCGTGTATGTGTACGCCGTTAAATTTCCGAGCGAAACTAAGCTAAATGAATATCTACATCTGGGGAGCGATATTTTTTTCCCTAGGATGGTAGGGGAAGAGTCATAAATGCTAATAACCCAAGTGACGGGTAGGTTTAGGGACGTCGTTGGGGTAGGTCATATATTTATATATAGTAATGTAACGTTAAGTCAATGGCGTTGATAAACACGCTGAAAAGCGATTATGCGTGTTGATAGCACGCCAAAAATGGAAATACGAATTGGCGTGTCATACATACGCTATTTCATGAGATCAGTCTGCCCTGCTGATGCACACTGACGTGAGGTGGCTGTCCAGAGGGCGGGCGCTGATGTGTCTGTTCAGCCTGAGGGAGGAATTGCGTGACTTTCTTGCGGACAAGAGACCAGACCTTGCAGAGTTTTTGGACAATGACAAATGGCTTGCTCAACTCAGCTACCTTTCAGACATATTTGGTGAAATGAACAAGCTTAACAGATCAATGCAAGGTGCAAATATAAACACTGTGGTGCACCATGAACGAGTTGAGGCTTTCAAAAGAAAACTACAAATGTGGAAAACCCGTGTCTCCTCCGGAATCAGTGACATGTTCGAGCACACCCATGCATTTATTGCAGACAGACATTTGAATTTTAATATCATTCAATGTCAAATAACAGCACATCTATCAAAGGTCCTGGAGAAATTTTATAGTTATTTCCCAGCTCTAACTGAGGAGCAAGCAGCTGATTTTCTGTGGATCAAAAACCCCTTCACTGAGAACATTGAAGCAAAGCTTCCAGCTACTCTGCCATCAAGACTTCTTGAAGAGTTTATAGAAATATCCTCTGATGCCAGCCTGAGAGCCCGTTTCAGTGAGGTCCCATTGTAATCATTCTGGTCTAAAATTGCAGAAGAACACCAAGTCTGTCACACAGCTGCAATGAAGGTGCTGATTCCCTTCAGCACCACCTACCTTTGTGAAGCTGAGTTTTCATCCATGACAGCCCTTAAAACCAAATACAGGGCCAGACTGACCCTTGAGGATGATATGCGTCTTGCCCTGTCAAAGATCTCTCCATGCATTGACCAAATTATTACTCACTGCCAGCAGCAATCCTCACACTGATTGATAAATCCTCACAAATAACATGCAGTATATATACAAGTATTGAAGTCCCAGACACCAGTAATTTTGTAATAGCCTATATTCATTCTTTTTTTCCTACACACTAGTGTGAATACTGATATTTTTGTTATTTCATTTCAAATAGGGACAATTAATAGGCTACTCCTAGGCTTATACATTTTTAAATTACAAATGGCCTACTGATGTTTTTGTTATTGTATTTTCAATAGTATAGGCTATTATTTTTGAATTAATATATCTGGTTATAGTAATAAACATGTTTGAAAACAAATGTTTTTGTCATCCTTTCTGCAAGCTTACAAGAGCGATAATATCATTAAATGTGAAGGGGGGCCCTAAAATATTTTCTCAGACAAAATAAGGTTGGGAACCACTGACTTATTGTACATCTGTTTTACAAAATGTGCCTTGTCTTAATTTAATTTATGAACATATCCTACATAAACTTGTAATGTAATGCATTTATGTGTTTGTTATTAGTCTGCAGCCGAAACCTAATATTATTATTATTGTAAATATAATATATTATGTTCTATAAATCATTTTCAATCTGTACAAAACCACTTTAATGTTTGTGTTGGCTGTTTACATATGATGTTTTTATACAGTAAGACAGTTGTGATTGTGATTATTTTTGTATTCGTTTACATTACATTTACATTTATTCATTTAGCAGACGCTTTTATCCAAAGCGACTTACAAATGAGAACCATAGAAGCAGTTAAACTAACAGCAGGACAACAAAATCTAAGTGCTATAACCTTTCACAGTTTAATCCAACATAGAACCCGTACAATTATTATTTATTTTTTTATATAATAGAAAGGAATATAATAGAAAGGAAGAGAAAGTGTTAGTATTACTGGAACAAGTGCTGCCGAAAGAGATGCGTCTTCAACCGTTTCTTAAAAATGACTACGGACTCAGCAGCTCTGGTTGAGTTGGGTAGGTCATTCCACCAGCAAGGAACAGTCATGGTAAAGGTCTGAGAAAGAGATCTTGTGCCTCTTTTACCCCTTTTCCACCAAGGCAGAGCTGGTGCTGGTTCGGAGCCAGAGCCTAGTTTCAATTCGGTTCTTTGTTTTTCCACACGCAAAGCACCAGCTCCGAACCAGGAAAAGTGGTTCTTAAGTAGCACCAAATCATTGCTGGTCTAGAACAGAGCCAAGTAAGAACCGCTTGCGTCAGGGGCTGGGGGCGGGGTTACCGTGACCAACAAGACGAATAGAAACTTGTGACCGCCATTTTTAAATAGCAGCTAGTCGAGCTAATAGCAGCTTGATTATAATATCCGCCTATGCAAGTTACGGCGAGCTGCACAAACGCGTTGGATTCCGATGTATTTTTGCGAACCCATGAGCATCCATAGTAACGCAACGTCCATTATTGTTGATGGCTTGTTCGAGATGTATCGGAGCGGCGCGGACCGATCAGAGCTGTGGGAGTGTTTGGAGATCATACGACTCCTTGTGCTTTGATGTCATGCGGCGATCGATCTGCGAGAAGCCGATGAATCTCGAACAAGCCTGGCGTGTTTGTGTTTGGCGCTACCGCACTAGCGTTGCTGGGCAACATGAGACGTATGCAGTGACGTAAGATCTGGCTCTGTTGTGGCTCTCTAGCCGGTGGAAAGGCAAACCGGTTCTTAGTAAGCTCGTCAGTCGAACCAACTCCGAACCAGCTCTGGCTCTGGCTCTGGCTCTGAACCAGCACCCGGTTCTTGTTGGTGGAAAAGGGGTATCAGACGTGGCACCACAAGACGACGTTCGCTTGCAGAGCGCAAATTTCTGGATGGGACATAAGTCTGAAGTAATGAGTTTAGGTAAAAGGGAGCAGAGCCAGTGGTTGTTCTGTAAGCAAGCGTCAGTGACTTGAATTTGATGCGAGCTGCAACTGGCAGCCAGTGCAATTTTGTGAGGAGAGGAGTGACGTGTGCTCTCTTCGGCTCATTAAAGACCACTCTAGCTGCAGCATTTTGGATTAGCTGCAGAGGTTTGATTGTGCAAGCTGGAAGATCAGCCAGGAGAGCATTGCAATAGTCCAGTCTGGATAGAACAAGCGCTTGAACAAGGAGTTGTGTAGCATGCTCTGATAGGAAGCGCCTGATCTTCCTAATGTTATACAAAGCAAATCTGCAGGACCGGGCAGTTCTAGTGATGTGGTCTGTGAAGTTCAATTGATCATCAATAACAACTCCAAGGTTCCTGGCTGACCGTGATGGAGTTAAGGATGACGGGCCTAGCTGAATAGTGAAGTTGTGACAAAGTGTTGGATTGGCCGGGATCACAAGTAGCTCTGTCTTCGCAAGGTTAAGTTGAAGGTGGTGGTCATTCATCCAGCCAGAGATGTCTGTCAGGCATGCTGAGATGCAAGCAGCTACCGTCGGATCATCAGGCTGGAATGAGAGGTAGATTTGAATCACAGTTCCTAGTGATGTCATGTAGATGGAGAAGAGAAGTGGTCCAAGCACTGAGCCCGGAGGCACTCCAGTAGGTAGATGTTGTGACTTCGACACCTCACTCCTCCACGACACCCTGAAGGACCTACCTGAGAGGTAAGACTTGAATCTTATATTCTTATCTTATAAGAATCTTATATTTGAAGTGTATATTCAAAACATTTAACTATAAAGTCCTTCTTCCTCTGGAAACTGTCTCCTAATGACTTACATACAAGTCAAGTATATTTATATAGCGCTTTTCACAATATAGATTGCATCAAAGCAGCTTCACAGTATCAATAAAAAAAAACAAAAAAACAATATAACAATGCAGGCACATGCATATACACAATACACAACACATGCAGTTAAAGGTCTAAATACTAGCTTTGTTATTGCCCGATACATGATGATAATCTGTACAATATTGTGATCTGAGCATAGTGTTATACATAGGCTATCATAGGCTAACGTGGATATATCGATAAGCTAACACTGGTCTCTCACAGAGACCCCTGCCCTGTTCTCCTCACACCACAACTCTGTGTCTCTGACCGTTGTTCTAACCCTGGCCTGTCCTGCTCTCTTGGCCACATCGCAGGCTCATAATTACATGGCTGAGGTCCGTCATACTAGTAAACATTTAGGCTACAATTTCCTCAGTGTCCGAACTGTCATTGCGATTCATTGCTTTCCTATTGTTTACTTTGACCGCACTCCCTCTTGTTACGTCACTTCCGGTTTGGCGGTTTTCAAATGCGGAACTTAAATTTTCACACAAAAGAAGCCTAAATAGCATTTTATAAGTATATGTTTATATTTAAATCTAGTTCATACATTATTTTTTTATACATTGGCTCACTGGGTACTCTAACCTGCAATATGCCCTTTAAAGGGCACCTATTATTGCATTTAAAATGTTCCTAATATTGTTTTGGGAGTCCCCAACAACAGTTTTACAAGCATGCAATGACAAAAAACACTTTTGTTGTTTTATAATATGCATTTCTTTTTACCTGATTTGCTCACCGACTCCCATATTATCGTTCTACGACTCATTTTTCCAAACCCCGCCTTTGCGTGACGCTAATCTGCGGTGATTGGTCAGATGACCCAGTCAGTTGTGATTGACAATGTGTGTATAAGTAAAATGTGTTTACAGAGATATTACTTCTATTGGTTAACGAGTACAGTGTAGAATGCTTTTATCAATTACATTGTGTTATAATAATGATTATAGTGCACTGCTTTGTAGTAAAGAAATTCAAAATAAGAGAAGGAATTTATGTTGAGTTATGTTAGCGACCACAGCCCAAAGTTCATTGGTAAAAGCACATTCAGTCTTTGTTTGCGTTAGCCCAACGCATAAACATATTGATAATGCAGTACTACAAGGTATTGCTCTATTCTTTGACAACTCTAATAACAACGACAAACACTTCACATATTTCAGTACAATTGATATTGAAGACTATAGAAGCTGCGCTGTGCGTACACAACACACAAAATAATTATTGAGCATGCTACATAAAACATAGAAGAAACCATTATTAATATTAATAATACTTACAGGTCGTGATTCGGAGGAGGAAGCTGGTCCAAATAAACACTGAACCTTCCTTCAATATCAGCCGGCTCGCGAATCCACATTTTACAGCATGTTTGTGAAGCAATCATCTTCAAAATGACACGAACAAAGCAAGGTCCGGGCTAACGTATACTTCTGTGGTATAGTTGTATATATGAACGTCTATGCTTCTGTGGTATAGTTGTATATATGAACGGCTATGCTTCTGTGGTATAGTTGTATATATGAACGGCTATACTTCTGTGGTATAGTTGTTTATATGAACTGTAGCCACTTGGTCTTCAAATGCTTCTCCCTGGTTAGAAAAGTTCGCTTTTACGTCGCACTTCAGAACACAGCGTCTCGTCGCCATGATGTTTTCAAGGTTTCCCTGTGGCGTCTACGAGCGCAATAAGTGGGCGTATCTTATTCAAATAACTTGTCAAGTTGACGTCATCTAGACAGAGAAAAAGCATCGTTCGTCTATCGATTCATATCAGCGACTCAAGAGTCGACTCTTACTTTTGAGAGACAATAACTTTGTATACGGTGAACTTTCATATTTAAAACTTTGCAGGATGTTTTTGTTCACTTAGATCTGTTACACACTACATGAAAGGTAATTTTCAAAAATCCATAATAGGTGCCCTTTAATGAAATTGTTTGAGATTGAATTAATATTAGATGTTTTGTTATAAATTACAGACATGGCATCTGGGGACTATTTCTCATTTTTCTCAGTTATTTTGCTTTATTTTGGTTGTGTTGAATGTCAGCTTGCTTATTTTGCTCATGATAAGGATTTATTAAGTCCACATTTCATGCAATCAAGAAACTCTGCTTCTAACCACAGGTCGAGAGCTGTCGTTCAAACCACACAACTTTGCGATGCTGTTTGCGAATGTTCGCTGGAACGATGGTTTCTGGAAACACAGAGTCGTTGAACTATGCTGATAACGACGGAACTTGCGAACATAGTTGGGTAACGATGCTTTCGGGAAACGCACCCCTGGTCCGGGGCAGGTTATGTTCCAGGTAAGAGTTTGCAAACCGAACTTGGCCCAATCAGCTGTGAACAAAGTAACACATTTCTGATGCGATAAAGTCTCTCCACCTGTTTCTACTCCAAATTAAAGGTCACTACATAGCACATTTTTAATGACAAAATCGTCTGCCTTTTAGTAATGCTTATTTAGAATAATACATTTGTATGATTTAGATATTATTTATGTAATTGTTATACCTTAATCGATCACACATACAATTTTAGTTCATCAATTATTATTATTACGCATATATATATTGCTAATATAAATAATATAATTACGCTTTAGAATCAATAAATGGAGCTATAAAATGACTACATGTGAGCTTAAATGTTCAATTCTCTCTATCCCTTTATCAACTGTATAAAATAACTTTACAACTTTTACTTAAACTGATATACAGTAGTGGGACTTTTTCTTTCATAGACAGCTATTTTCTTCTTGCTGTGTAAATTAGTTTAAATTCTTAATATGTTAATACTTTTATTTAATAAGTGAATTGCGCTGCTTCACTTGTGAGAAATGAATCGCAGTTTCACTCCTTCTCAGCATGTAATTGGCTGTTCGCTCAGTATGTCACACCTAAAGTCCTAAACTGAGGATCAAAGCCTGAGTTGACAGAGAAAGTTGATGATCAGCATCATGGTACCAACAAAGGCTGATTGGATTGGTTTGGTTTTGTCAAACTCGAAACTAATCCTGCAACTAGGGGTGACCCCGAATAGTCGAAGATTCGATGCATCGATAGGGGGAGCTTGATTCGACTACCAATCTCACAGTCGAATCTTCGCAGAGGTTATATGAGGGTGCTCAATGCCTGATTTCACATAGAATTACCGGTTTTCTGTCAATACGTTAATATAGGAGCCTATTATGATAATGCTGTAAATAAAAATGTGCAAAGAAAGAAGCTTTTAATAAATATTTTTAATGTGCGTGAATAAATCCAAACACCCTGTGACAGATTTAAGTTTCACTTTCGATCCGTGACTGAAAGAAGAGCGTCTTGGCGGCAGGGATTTAAATCTTTAAAAATGTCTGGGATAAGAACATCGAAAGTGTGGATGCACACCATCAGAAGAGATATTCTCCAAGGCTGGATTTAGCATCAGGAAAACCACGATCGCAGTTCTGCCGGACAACTTTAACAAGTTGGTTTTCTTTATAATAACGGTTTTCTATGGGAGGAAAATTCATGTTTAATTAAACGTGTTGCGTTCAAATTCAAGGCTCATCTGCTTTTCTGTAGGCTATACACTACAGTATGCTTTATTAATAAGGTGTGTACAGAATTAGATTTTTTAATAACTGTCTTAGGACAAAGCCGTTAAACGTTTTTGACGTTAAGCATTTTAGAATGTATTTTATCCGCGTACACAATTTGAAAAGACTCAAACGGACACAGAGACACAAGCTATGTTTCCATCCACATGTTTTTATCCGCATTAAGGGATATCGAATGAAAAATGCCTTATGGAAACAGTAAAATTCGATTGAATTTCATGAATATCGACTGAAATGAAATACGGTCGGTCTCATCGGATTTTATCTTGATCGATATACGGCTTATGCGATAAACGCTGATGGAAACGCTATTATGGCGCGATCCATTTTGCCTAGCAAAACTTAGTTCGCAAATGTTTGCTTGAATGTTGTGCAATTCGGTTAGAAAATGAATGGAAACACCTTAACATGTCTCAAATCAATTCGATATACCAATTTGATCGCAAAACAGCATGTGATGTCATTACGCACAGGGTTTTATTCGCTTTAAAGCCGTTTGATGGAAACACACTTTCACCAGCTTTATTCGCATGAGGTTTTTTACCGAACTTCAGATCATTCGATTGACAAGTGGATGGAAACTTGGCTACTGACAGAGTATAAGACTGGATTTTTCTCTCTCGATCAGTTAGGGAACAAGTGATTTCAAATAATTTCAGCTGGTTCTAATTAGGTATTTGGATACTGTAAACATGTTTAGCTAAACCGCCAGTTTACCGTGTCTGCAAAAAAACGTGCAAAAAAAAACGCAGCTTTTGCCACAAGTCTGAAGATCATGAATAATCTGAATAGCCAGGAGACCATGGTCATGTGGAGCCTGAGGACTGAGTAGGACCAGCAGGAGGATAAGGTGTCAGCGAGCTGGACAAAACTAGTGGAGGAAGAAGGGACAGAGAACTGGGCAGAACCAGATAGTCCAACAGACCAGACAGGAACAGCAGCAGAGGAAGGGCTGTAAGGGTGGATGCAAGGGTGGGAACTAGCTCCAGGACGGAGAGGTCAATGAGCGATGACCCCGAGATGGACAATTCTATGGGTGTTGGCTTAAAGGGACTGTAAGTAACTTTTTAGGTAATTTATTATCTAAAATCAATATTTTTATTCATAAATATGTCCCCAATGGTGTACAAATTCCTCTGCCAATTATCTGATTTATCCTCGTAAACGAAGAATTTATTATATTTATATACATGGGACGGGTAAGTCCACGGAGGCTTCAATGTAGTTCCGCCATCTTGAAAAACTATAATAGCAGAGAGGGACAAAAAGTACGCCAACGCGTTTTCATTCAGAGCCAGGGTGACGTAACTGACGCAAAAGAAAACATTGCTCTCTGAAACATTTTCTATAGCTCTCTTTTTTCATAAACAATCAATTAGCTCAAGTTGTGAATATTTTGTTACGTGCATAAGATTGTACAGAGAATGAAAATGAATTGCTACAGTTACTGCTAGCCACATAAATTGTACAAACCTCGGTCGCTTCTTTTCTCTCCCTTTGGAAACTTTCAATTCTATCAAGATCGTCTCTTGTAACTGCCGGGCATCTTTGTCGCCGTTGTATTGACTCTCGCTCTCCTCCTCTTCCTCGCCTAGATCGCACTGATCCACTGCCTCTCTGTCCTCTACCTCTACTTCTTCCTCTACCAGAATCATCTGATGACGTACTTCAGAAAATATAACGAGTAAACAAAACTACTAATTACAATAGTTCATGTTTTTGACACTCATTAATTCATACTGTAACATTCGTTTGTTCGTTGTGTCAATTTGAAGTTTGTTTGAATAACAAACCTGTTCACCCGAAGGAAAACTCGACGAAGTGCTATTAGAAGACATCCTGTCAAAGCTTTTTGGTACATAACGGCTACCGTAGATGCAACACGCATTTGAAAACGCGAGGCGCTGTAGAGGACAATTTGTTTGAATGCAAAATACAATTTCACCGCTAGATGGGAGTAATTCTTACTTAATGCCCCTTTAAGGAGGGCCAAGACCACAAAGTGGATGTGAGCTTGACTCACAGGGTCTAGGTGAAGCTAGAAACCACCAGAGCTGATGGCCATGTCGGAAAAGACCATCGCAGAAGCGGTGGAGGAAAAGACCCCTGCGGAGCCAGTGAAGTGGAAAACCATGGTGGAGCCGGAAGAATGAAGTTAACAAGTAAAAACCTCCTCAGATCAGCACAAAACTTCTGAATGGCCTAATTCAAAGTCAGAACTCTACATTTTGCCAAAAGGAGACAAGTTGTGGAATAATTGTTTTAACCCTCAGGTGCACTTCGGTCATTTCTGCCCAAAACATTTTCTTTTTCGAAATGTTAAAAATCACAGCTTCATCGGAATGTTACCAAACTTGGTGACTTTTATGGCATTGGGTATGTGAACACAAAAATAAATTGAGGTCATGATCTGAGCAGGCTAAATGTTCGGGGAAAAAAAGTCACACTTATGCTCTTCAGTCAAAAATGACAGACCATAGGAAATGAATGGGAAATTGACAAAAAAAGTGTACAATCTACAAATCGGCCACAATGCTAAGTACACAGCAGTAAAGGGGTGACACTCTAAAACATAAAGAGTGTGATACTGACACATCCACTCACACACACACACCCAAATAAACACACACACACCTATGAACCACTGTGTCTGTAATACACCTATGTTGTGAGAATATGTGAAATCTATTCAATAATTCAGTCATAATGCAGGAAAAGCTCACAGCAGTGAATGGGTGACACTAAAACTTCAAAACTGAATTTCACACACACACACCCAAACAAAGAAACTGTGCACTTGGAAGCTCAGGCATTGTTATGAGCATTTTTTTAATTTTTATTTTTTTGCTCTGTTTCAAGAGCAAAAGAAGTTAAAAAAAATATTGTCATGTGGTGATATGTTCCTGAAGGCCATGCGTAATTTGATTCACTTGATTGTTACACTGTGAATGTAACAAGTGAAAGTGCCAGCTTGCAGCTCTTGTTCTCGTCATCAAATCTCACAACCCTCGACAGTCGGTGGAATATTTTTTCCAGATTCTCTCACACACACAGACACACACACACACACAAATAAACTGTAACAGCAAATTTTTAAAATGTGAAATAAAATGAATAAATTAAAAATTACATATCCAGAGTGCAAAAGACACACGCTTTCTCTCCCTCTCTCTCTCTTGCATATGCACCCACAGATACACAAACACCCACACACACAGAGCAAGATCATTGGCTGACAGATCAAAGGCTGAGATTCTGCACTAGCACCCTTCAGTCCAATCCCAGTATCTGTAAACAAAAACAAAAACCTGGTTGGGTATGTGTGGGTACAGATGTTGCTACTTCGAGCCTTGTCATTTCAGTCAGTGTAAAAATGGCATGAAGGTACACTGCTGAGGAGACTGGAATACCTGTGAAGACTTAAAATCTCATCATTTAATATAGTTTTTAGTATTATTATTATTATTATTTTTTATTAATATTCATAATCAGTAGTATTATGTATTTGTTTTATACTTTTTATAAACATTCATAATCATTTGTAATCATAGTATTTTGTGAATCATGCTGTTCACATACTGTTCTGGATACATATGTGGGGGAGAGAGACTTTGGGTGACTGAAGCCCCTTTTCCACCAAAGCATTTTGAGAGCCGGTTCAGAGCCGGTGCCTACTCGCGAACCAGTTCTTTGTGTTTCGACAGCCAAAGAACCGGTTCTTGGCCAGGGGAACTGGTTCCAAAGCGGCACCAACTCTTTGCTGAACTAGAACCGTTCTTTTACCACGTCATGCTTATGTCGGGGACGGGGGGACGGGGGGCGGGGTTATTGTGACCAACAACACGACGGGAAGGTTGTGACCGCCATTGCTAAAAACACAGCGCTAGTAAAGATAGTAACGACTGAAGAATGGATTCTAAAGCGAAACAGTGGTCGGTGGAGGAGACAAACTGTTTGTTAGAGATATGGTCTTCGGAGGAGGTACAGCAAAAAATAGAAGGTGCTTCGAGAACAAAACATGTGTTCGAGGAGATCCAGAGGGAGATGGCTGCAGCAGGATTTAACAGAACCATAGAGCAGATCAATAACAAGTTAAAAAATTTTAAAAAGGATTACAGGGACCAAAAGAAGGAATTGGGCCGAAGTGGTAATGGACGGCCACGCAATAGAAATACCCATTTTGAGGTTTTGGACTCGGTCCTCGGTGACAGACCGGCGTGCCAGGTCACCGGGGCATTAAATTCAACAACGGTCATGCTAGAGTCTATGGTGGTGGATGAGATGCTGCTGCAGGGTATTGCCAACAACGTTACTGATTCTGGTAAGTTTAACTTTTCTAATGTTTCACCTTGTTGCAAACCAACTATACATTTCTTAGCTGTTTCGTTTACAATGCTACTTATTAGTAGCGGTGCTTACTTGAGTCAGCTAGCTAGCATGCTATTGCTTACAATAGCTAACGCAGACACTGTATAGGGTGCAATGGAAACTTTTGTGATTTAAACACTGTCTTATTTTTGTTGTTTATAGTGTTGTTGGCCATTGGTGATTGTGAACCTGACCGGGAGCCAGTAGCGGAGTGGCAATCGGGAGAGTCGGGACTTTTCCCGGTGGGCCGGTATTGTTTTGAGGCCGTGAGGGCCGGTCTGATAATAGTTATACTATAGTGAAGTGATATTATTTTATTAGCAATACCATCTGTCGGCCTGATGTGCGGCCGCTTCTGCTGGTCAAACTGTCACTGTGCAGCCTCTCTGTCTCTGCTCAACACTGTGCTCAACCCGTTCGGCAGGTCCAACCATGTCTAGGATTTTCAAAAACATAGGGGGATCAGAGCGCGGCCCCTCCCCAAATGGTATAGCCTGTCGGGCCGGCCTTTGATGTAAAAAGCCACCGAACACCTCTTTTTCCTCGTCATATTTTGGAAGTTTAACGGACGGTCGGTGTGAGTTCTATGTAGGGATGGGCACGGATATTCGATCTGTAATTATTATTTGAAAAATAAAATACTATTCGAATTTTACTACGTGGCTTTTCTTGCCGTTAATGCATGCAGTGAATCCATGATAAATCCAAAGCACTAACTCGCAGTTATAATTAAATGCACTGGGTGGCGCCGGCGCGTTTAACAAGTGGTATTTGATAACATAATATCGCCGTCTGCCTCGTAAAGTTTGGAATTATTGAAATGAAAATGATATTACAAAATGGAAGTACACCACAATGAGAAATCGCATGAAATCCAAACTGAGGAAAGACAGCTGTCCATGTGCACTGCACTGCGTTTAACAACTTACAGGTAACATTAAGCGCAGCTGTAGCGCGAGTGATCAGAAATATGATATCTTCTGAGAGCAAAATGATTTTGAGACATAACGTTACTTCCTTTAAGTTTCGTTGAGGCCGGGAGACAGGTTTAAGAACTGAAAACCCAAAGTGCTTTTAGAAACTTTGCTTAGCAGCAAACCGTTATATTTTGTGTCTGTCAGCGCAGCGCGTTTTCTCACTCGAGCATGTGGATATTATTTGTATTTATGAACATGAAACAATAGCCATATGCTGACTCGAGTGCGTGTACGTTCTCTACTGTGCAGTCTGCTTTATTTGCATTTTTTTTACCGTTCGCGCTGCTTGAGCTTAAACGCTTTTGTTCTTTATATTTTTTTGTTTACACATATTGTTTAATGTTTTCAACTAAAAGAAACCCTTACGATATATAGTAAGCTATGTCATGGCCGTAGCCAGCTGTCCGGACCTCTGTAATTTTTTTACCTTCAAAAATAAAATTTCAAGCTCTCTGAATGATTAATTAAAAGTTTAAACCACCTCATATGAGGGTTTGCAATTCATTTTGCTGCGCAGTGAACGGGGCTTTGAGAGCGCGTTGTGAGGGTGCGAGTGCCAGATCCCGTGTTGCCATCCACTCATGGAAAGGTATTCATTTTCACACTGAATATGGCTTAGAGCTTTTTATTTTGAACTCTCAGAGTGCACCAAATTGATGAATTTAACATTAAAAAGCACAAAATTTTCTTACGGGGGAGCATGCCCCCGAACCCCCCTAGAGGGACAGAGGTCCACTCACTACAGCTTTACCAAAAAATTCTGTGAGAAACACTGGTATTGCTTTTCACAATTTGCTATGTATTGCTATGTGTATATTGCCTAATTGTAAGCTTGTTCAAAAATGGTGGAAAAAACTCGATTTCGTTTTCGATTCGATTTTTATTAGCCCAAATATTCAAATACAATATTTTTCAAAAATGCTCATCCCTAGTTCTATGTCATTAGTATTTTTTTTTTTTAGCAGATTTTGGCCGAGGGCCGGTGGTCTACGAAATTTCCCGGTAGATTTTTTGGTCCCACTCCGCCCCTGCCGGGAGCTACCGCTACCACTCCACTGCAGCTCACCATTACCGTCTTGCAGCTCAGCAGCTGAAAGCTCCTCATCTTCCTCTTCCAGTCGGTCAACCAGAAAGGGTAAGGATTGTTGTTATGAGTATCAACAAACTGAAAATATCTGTCTACATTAAATAATTCACTGCAGATCTGTTGTATTTGATTAGATTGCATAAAGTGCTCAATAAGTGTGTACTAGTGGTAGTGTACAGATATGATAGTACACATACGTTATAAAGTGTATCAGTGTAGTATTATATGATATATTATTATTTTGTTAATATGTTGCATTGAGTCTTGTCAGATTCTTTACAATTGCAAAATACACAAAGATCTGTGTTAATTTTAATGTTTTTTGTGCACAGGCAAAAGGAAACGAGACATGAATGGGGAGCTGCTGAAATATTTTGAGAGGTCTGATGAAAGGTTCCTGCAGCACTGCAAGGATATGAATGATACCTTGCTGAGGAAATTGGATGCAGACTCAAGTGCAATGCTTGGACTAATGGAGCGTATGGTCACAGTGATGGAGAGGCAACCCCACTGAATCAGAAAGAAACAATCTTGCACACTTTGCACTGCACAATCTTGCACACTTTGTACTGCACAACCTTGCACACTTTGCACTGCACACTTTAATATTTTGTGTTTTTTTTTTACTTTTTTTTAAATAAACGTTTTATAAAGAAACATGTCTGCTGTGGTATGCTTAATCAACAGAGAAACAAATACAAGTAATCAAGGTGTAATTTTTTTATTATTATTTACATTTGTGCTGAAATTGTGCATTTTATTTACACACATTTCAGGAAATGCATGCTGCATTTCAGGAAACCAGAAAGAGATAACTTGACTCAGCAAGTAAACATAAAAATGTAACACCTGGTGTTATGACAGTTTAATTATTTAACAAAAAAAACACAGGTAGAATTGCAATGTATGGCAGTGGTAAGAAAAAAAAAATCAGTCATTCCCTGTACAAAAGTACTGTATTAACGCAGCTCTGATGTCAGCCCCTTCTTGATTACCATGTTCAGGTACCGCCTGGACAGGAGGCTGAATGTTTATAGGTCTGTCTTGATGCTCCTCTGTAAAGTTATCCCCACGTTCCTCACAAATGTTGTGAAGCACGCAGCAGGCGAGTGTCATTTGCTTGCTCAGCTCCAGCTTGCAATCATTTCTTTTTAGGAGGCACCTCCATCGACCTTTTAGTCTCCCAAAACACATCTCCACAACTGACCGTGCACTGCTCAGCCGGTAATTGTAGGTCCGTTGTTCATGTGTCAGTCTGCCAGTGTCTGAAAAGGGCTTCATGAGCCAGTTCTGCATGGGGTAAGCTGGGTCACCAATTAAATAATATCCAACATCACACCCAGAGATGTTAATTTTATTTTGGCCTAATAACTCCCCGTCATTTAGGACTTCCCACAAATTTGACTGTCTCAGTACTCTTGCGTCGTGAACACTACCTGGATAGCCAACGCATACATCCCAGAAAAGACCTTTGCCATCAACCACTGCTTGGAGAATAATTGAATGCCATCCTTTCCGGTTGTAATAGTCTCTAGGGTACTCCTCTGGTGCTATTATAGGGATGTGACTTCCATCTATTGCTCCAACACACTGTGGTACTCTCCAACGATTCTGGAAGAATGTGGCCAGTTCTACAAACTTGTCAGCGTCAGGAAATGAAATGTGCATATGCATAGGAAGTAGCACCCTGTTGACTGCATAGCAAAAGTCCTGAACACAGTTAAACACAGTGCTGAGGCCTACCCCAAAAAGATGGCTTATGGTCCTGTATTCGTTGCCGGTGGCCAGTTTCCAGATGGCAATTGCCACTCGCTTTCGGATTGTGACACACATCCGGAAATTTGTGTTCCTTCTCCCCATGTCAGGCCTGACTCGACCACAGATGTACTCAAATGACTCGCGGGACACTCGGAAATTATGCAAAAACTGTTGAGCGTTGAAATCCGGAATGATTGTGTCCCACCAGTGCTGAGATCGTGGGTGTGCCCAGACAACAGGCGGTCTCCGTCTTGTGATGTGCCGCAATACTAACGTTGCCTGTAAAGATAAAAATCGGTGCACCATTATTTTTTTTGGTTTATTTCCAATGTAATCTATAGGTAGTCTGCGCTACCGGTACATACTGTAGCTAACGTTAGGGCCATTAGAGCTAGCGGCCTGGCATTTGCATCAAACAAGAGCTAACATCAGTAATAAGAATCGAAACAAGTTATACAATTACCCTTCTTCTCGAACGTAACCTCCGTCTATAGTTATCCAGACGAGCAGCACAAATGTGTTCTATACGTCTTCTTCTGACCTCAAAATAAGATCGCAAAGCCAGGAGAAACATTTGCAGAAAGCCGATGTAGTCCGCCATTGTAACTGTTATGCTTGGCGCAAGCGTTTCTGGGAAGGCTAAGACGTATGGCGACGTACACAGTGACGTAACGACGTCGTTCGCTGGGCTCTCTAGTCAGTTGAAAAACAAACAAGTTCTGAGAAGGTTCGCAAGTTGAACCAACTCCGAACCAACTTTGAACCAGCACCAGTTCCGAACCAGTTCTTTTTTTGGTGGAAAAGGGGTATGAGTGTGCTGAAGTTGGAGACTGAATGTACAGTGAAGAAAATAAGTATTTGAACACCCTGCTATTTTGCAAGTTCTCCCACTTAGAAATCATGGAGGGGTCTGAAATTGTCATCGTAGGTGCATGTCCACTGTGAGAGACATAATCTAAAAAAAAAATCCAGAAATCACAATGTATGATTTTTTAACTATTTATTTTTAAGATACAGCTGCAAATAAGTATTTGAACACCTTTCTATCAGCTAGAATTCTGACCCTCAAAGACCTGTTAGTCTGCCTTTAAAATATCCACCTCCACTCCATTTATTATCCTAAATTAAATGCACCTGTTTGAGGTCGTTAGCTGCATAAAGACCCCTGTCCACCCCATACAATAAGTAAGAATCCAACTACTAACATGGCCAAGACCAAAGAGCTGTCCAAAGACACTAGAGACAAAATTGTACACCTCCACAAGGCTGGAAAGGGCTACGGGGAAATTGCCAAGCAGCTTGGTGAAAAAAGGTCCACTGTTGGAGCAATCATTAGAAAATGGAAGAAGCTAAACATGACTGTCAATCTCCCTCGGACTGGGGCTCCATGCAAGATCTCACCTCGTGGGGTCTCAATGATCCTAAGAAAGGTGAGAAATCAGCCCTGAACTACACGGGAGGAGCTGGTCAATGACCTGAAAAGAGCTGGGACCACCGTTTCCAAGGTTACTGTTGGTAATACACAAAGATGTCATGGTTTGAAATCATGCATGGCACGGAAGGTTCCCCTGCTTAAACCAGCACATGTCAAGGCCCGTCTTAAGTTTGCCAATGACCATTTGGATGATCCAGAGGAGTCATGGGAGAAAGTCATGTGGTCAGATGAGACCAAAATAGAACTTTTTGGTCATAATTCCACTAATCGTGTTTGGAGGAAGAAGAATGATGAGTACAATCCCAAGAACCCCATCCCTACTGTGAAGCATGGAGGTGGTAGCATCATGCTTAGGGTTTTTTTTTCTGCACATGGGGCAGGGCGACTGCACTGTATTAAGGAGAGGATGACCGGTGCCATGTATTGCGAGATTTTGGGGAACAACCTCCTTCCCTCAGTTAGAGCATTGAAGATGGGTCGAGGCTGGGTCTTCCAACATGACAATGACCCGAAGCACACAGCCAGGATAACCAAGGAGTGGCTCTGTAAGAAGCATATCAAGGTTCTGGCGTGGCCTAGCCAGTCTCCAGACCTAAACCCAATAGAGAATATTTGGAGGGAGCTCAAACTCCGTGTTTCTCAGCGACAGCCCAGAAACTTGACTGATCTAGAGAAGATCTGTGTGGAGGAGTGGGCCAAAATCCCTCCTGCCGTGTGTGCAAACCTGGTGAAAAACTACAGGAAACGTTTGACCTCTGTAATTGCAAACAAAGGCTACTGTACCAAATATTAACATTGATTTTCTCAGGTGTTCAAATACTTATTTGCAGCTGTATCTTACAAATAAATAGTTAAAAAATCATACATTGTGATTTCTGGATTTTTTTTTTTAGATTATGTCTCTCACAGTGGACATGCACCTACGATGACAATTTCAGACCCCTCCATGATTTCTAAGTGGGAGAACTTGCAAAATAGCAGGGTGTTCAAATACTTATTTTCTTCACTGTATATGCAGTGTTTTTCCACAGAGTATAGAAATCAGGGCTGGCGCTAGCCATTTGGGTGCCCTAAGCACAAATGCTTGGTGGTGCCCCAACCACCCACCCACCCACCCACTCACCCAAGGAATAACAACCATTCAGAATTTCTTAGTTAGGTTCTCTTTACTTCCAAAATAACTGCTGCAAATAAATAATTTTACATTAACAATGGCACCAAATATGAAAAGAAATAAATAATATAAAGGTTAAAATTATAAATACCAAAAACCACCACAATTACTAAAAACACAGATTTGGAACTGAACAATGTAAACACAGAAAGTTAAAAGTGCAAAAAAAGTTTAAAGAGGAAATAACAGTATAAGTATGAATTTTTATATTTAAATTTATATATAATAAAAATTATATATAAATATATACAGTACATGCAAATATTTCTTAAATATATACGTGCATATGTGTGTGTATTTATATATACAAAATAATTATATACAGTACACACACATATATCATGTAGACACAAACTTTTATTTTGGATGCGATTAATCTTTTCCCAGCCCTAATAATTTGACAACTCTGTGAATATGAAAATATACAAACACTGAGATTGTGTTTTTTTTTTTTTTTCTAATTGCAGTTTCACCAACAGATGTCGCCCTTGGGCCTTGGCCTATGAACCTCTTGAAAATGATCGCATTATCCGCATAGAACAACAACGAAAAAAACGTATCTAAGCGGTCTTCCTTTTCTTCTCAAACAAACTAACTGCATCTTAAACAGCCCAAGTTTCAAAATTTCCCGGGGGAGAAACCCCTGGACCCCCGTTAAAATAAAAGATTCAACTTGCAGGGCTAAAAAAGCCCCGGATCATTTGCACTACTAGCGACGCCCCCCTGGACATGCATACACGACGCAAGGGCGCCCGCGCTACAAAACTAACATTTTATTTAAAACATTGTCTTACTGCAAGCGACGCGCGAGTATCATCCCGCTGTCTCTTCTTTTTCCTTTTTTCCGCCCCCGACTCTTGGTGCCTTTTCGAGGCCATGTCTGAGGTCGGTGTCTGCCAAATTTGACATTGATTGAGGCATAATCGAACAGACCACTGGGAGGTGGGGAAGGGGGGGCACCAGAGGGAGACTGGCACAGGAGATTCACCTTTTTCTCGACTAATTTGGTCTAGGCCTATATTACTTTTGTATTGCTTTTGTATATTAACATGCTTTAGACATATGTTATTTGTTATTTATACTAGTAGCCTATTGTGATGATTTTTCACGACCCAGATTTTTTGGTGCCCCCCCAAGCACTTGGTGCCTTACGCGCAGTGCGTGATGTGCGTGTGCGGAGCGCCGGCCCTGATAGAAATACATTCCTACGTTAATGGGAACCACATGTTTCTCTGATAATGCAGTTTTTTTAGTCAACATACAGTGAAGAAAATAAGTATTTGAACACCCTGCTATTTTGCAAGTTCTCCCACTTAGAAATCATGGAGGGGTCTGAAATTGTCATCGTAGGTACATGTCCACTGTGAGAGACATAAATAAAAAATCTAGAAATCACAATGTATGATGTTTTAACTATTTATTTGTAAGATACTGCTGCAAATAAGTATTTGAACACCTGAGAAAATCAATGTTAATATTTGGTACAGTAGCCTTTGTTTGCACTTACAGAGGTCAAACGTTTCCTGTAGTTTTTCACCAGGTTTGCACACACTGCAGGAGGGATTTTGGCCCACTCCTCCACACAGATCTTCTCTAGATCAGTCAGGTTTCTGGGCTGTCGCTGAGAAACACGGAGTTTGAGCTCCCTCCAAAGATTCTCGATTGGGTTTAGGTCTGGAGACTGGCAAGGGAGGGAGGGAGATTGACAGTCATGTTTAGCTTCTTCCATTTTCTAATGATTGCTCCAACAGTGGACTTTTTTTCACCAAGCTGCTTGGCAATTTCCCCGTAGCCCTTTCCAGCCTTGTGGAGGTGTACAATTTTGTCTCTAGTGTCTTTGGACAGCTCTTTGGTCTTGGCCATGTTAGTAGTTGGATTCTTACTGATTGTATGGGGTGGACAGGGGTCTTTATGCAGCTAACGACCTCAAACAGGAGCATCTAATTTAGGATAATAAATGGAGTGAAGGTGGACATTTTAAAGGCAGACTAACAGCTCTTCGAGGGTCAGAATTCTAGCTGATAGACAGGTGTTCAAATACTTATTTGCAGCTGTATCTTACGAATAAATAGTTAAAAAATCATACATTGTGATTTCTGGATTTTTTTTAGATTATGTCTCTCATAGTGGACATGCACCTACGATGACCATTTCAGACCTCCATGATTTCTAAGTGGGAGAACTTGCAAAATAGCAGGGTGTTCAAATACTTATTTTCTTCACTGTATAAGAACTGAAGCTTTTTGTCTAAGGCAGAGAGAGACATGAGTGAGATGCTGGAAGGAAGATCTTTGTCCGGTCCATCGTCACTCTCTCCCTTATGCCTTATAAAATGGTAAAATAAATAAGATATCTTGGCAGAATAACTGGTGTCTGTTTCCATGAAATTAAACAACAATAAGGGGAAGCAAGATTTTTAAATCTACAATCTGATTAGGTCAAGTGACGAAGAAGAAAATGCTTCCTCAGACAAGGCAGTGGATGATACCTCTGAAAAAGAGGATTGTGGAGTTTGAGCCAGATTTGGAGTCAGAGGAGGAAGATTTGGATGAGGAAGAGCCTGTTACCTTCACATCGAGGAATGGAGAAATACTGTGGAGATCATCTCCTCCACAAACGGAAAGAGGAAGAGCACGGGCAGAGGAGGTCCTCAGGCAAATCACTGGACCAACCAGGTATGCGTGTGCACGAGTGGAGGACATTAGGTCAGCATTTGAATCGTTTTTTACAAAGTCCATTCAAAAGATTCTGTTGGAGATGACTAATTTAGAGGGACGAAGAGTGTATGGAAATGAGTGGAATGCTATCGTGCTGGAAGAAATGCAAGCATTTTTGGGCCTTCTCATTCTTACTGGCGTTTGCAAATCCAATAATGAGGCAACGAGGAGCTTGTGGGATAGTGAGATGGGGAGGGCAGTTTTTCAGGCCACCATGCCATTGTAAATGTTTCACAAACTGTCAAGAGTTGTCAGATTTGATGACAAAACAACACGACATGTGAGAAGATAAAATGACAAACTGGCACCTATACGAGACATCGGGGGGAAATGGGTGGAGAGACTGCCTCTGATGTTCAGTCCTGGTGTCAATGTAACCGTGGATGATTGCCTGATTCCACTCAGGGGGCGGTGCCCTTTCAGGCAAAATATACCAAACAAGCCTACAAAATATGGCATCAAGGTCGGGGCTGCCTATGATGCCAAAATGAGCTACTGTTGGAATTTGCAAGTATATGCAGGCAAACCGGCAGGAGCACAGCCTGAACGAAACCAGGGAAAGAGAGTAGTCCTTGAAATGACACATGGCCTGTAAGGACTTGCAGGGTCTTGGCACAGAGCTGATTCAGAAAAAAATAAGAATGCTCGGAACTAGGGTTGGGAATCGTAAGAAATTTTCCGGTTCCGGTTCCGGTTCCGCCAAACGATTCCGGTTCCGGTTCCCATTCAATAAAAATTATTAAAACAACTAATACAAATAGTACAGGGAAAATATACAATCCTTTTTGTGTTTTATTTCTGATACTTGTCAAATGAGTTTAACAGACTGGCAATGTCAACAAATTCAACATATTATTTAGCAACACATTTTTCTGAAGGAAAATAAAAATTTTTGCATTCTCAAGGATAATTTGGGACCTCTCCTATAGCTTATTGTATCTCCAGCAGTGGAATACCCTCTCAGAAGGGGTAGAATATGCTTGAACACACATGTAAGATCCAGACAAGTGAAACATAATATTTTTAAAATCGGTTTGAATGATTGATTCATAAAGACTTCACTTGTTTCATTACTGGATTAAACTGTTCCAGCAGTTAATAAACAGAAATGCATGCGTCTTGCGGAAGGACATTATAGCCGGAGCTACTTCTCTATGTTTATGTGTATGACGCGGGTGAGTCACGCAGGCACTGGGCTACTCCGCAGCGGTGCCGAACCAACCAGTGTAAAGTAGTCCGAGTCTAAACGCTTATATTTACAGCCTTACCGTGGTGATTCAGGATAAGACAAAAACACGGTTTGAAAAAAGGCATTCATGATGTAATCGCTCATTATATAGCTACATTTTGTAAATTCTGAAGCGAATTTTCGTTATTTGAAGCGACTTTCAAAAGGTGATTAACTCTGTTTTAGTTGCTGTACCGTAGACATCAGTGTTTATTCTCGAACTATAAACTTTTATCTCAGTACTTCTGTGATCATTTGAATATTTTTAACACAGAAATATCGATAACTTACTGTGTTGTTGAAAAGACTGAAAGTAAAGCTGTTTCATGTAGAACTGCTCTCTCTGGGTCAGTGACAGCGCAAACAGATTTGAATGTCCCGGTGTGAAGTTTTTGTCATTTAGGAATAAGATCGCGTGGGCGTTTGAATCGAGATCGTTTAAAGATTAATGGTGCAGCTCTACTGTCTTTATTCTCTCTCTCTCTCTCTCGCGCGCTCTCTCTCTGCGTTGATATCTGACGCAAAAAAAAACGTATACGAATAGCGCGAGGGACAGTGCATTCATTACAATTTTAATATTCACGTGGTGAGACGTCGCTATTACAGGATAAGCTCCCAGCACTTCGTCCACACATTACACCAGAACCGTTTTCGGAACCGAAACTCAGGAATTTCGCACGGTTCCGGTATTTTTGAAAAAACACTACCGGTCCTGGATAAGAACCGGTTCTCGGTGCCCAACCCTACTCGGAACAGTGCGCAAGAACAAGACGGAACTTCCAGTCGCATTGACAAATTCAAGTGGCAGGGCTCAAAATTCATCATTGTTCGCTTTCACTGACACATGCCATCGTCTTATATTGTCCCAAAAAGAACAAAAATGTCCTTCTCATGAGCACAGTCCACAAAGATTCCAAAATCAGCCAGCGAGAGGACAGAAAGCCGGTAATGATTTTGGATTACAATAAATCCAAAGGTGGAGTGCACTCTCTTGAAAAGGTATTTGCCAATTTGTATTTATTATTATAATTATTATTTGATTATGATTATTATGATTGTAATTGTTAACTTCTATTCTAAGCTAAATAGCACATAACATGAACTGTCACTTGATGACAGCAGATATACTAACTTTGTGTGTATGTGTGTGTGCAATATTTTCATAATGTGGCAACATATTCATGTAGGAGAAAGACGGCTCGCTGGCCAATGGCACTCTTTTTCAACATGCTGGATGTGTCTACCTACAATGCATTTGTCCTTTGGAAGGAGATCAATCCCACATGGAAACAGAGTTGTCAAAATTCCAAGCGGAGGATTTTTCTGGAGGAGCTAGGGCGAGCACTGGTGTCCCCCCATGCAAAATCAAGGCAGTATGGACCACGCACACAAGGCTCTCTGCTTCTCTTCCAAAAACTAAGGGAAAAGGATGAAGCAGCTGGTCCCACCACAGCAGGCCCCTCCACTGCTCGCCCCTCCATGTCCGACTCTGCCACTGCAGGCCTCACCACTGCCAAGAGGAAAAGATGGCTAAACTGCCTCCTGAGGGATGTCAAAACAATTTGTGTTTGCAAGAAATGCAAAAATACAATTTGCAAAAGACACTGCGTTCAAATCTGTCACCTCTGCTTCAATACATAGGGTAGTTATCTTGAATTAGTACAGTATTAAGTATATAGTTATTATAGAAGTTATTATATATAGCATATAATTATAGTACATAATTATAAATAGTATATATAGCATAGTATAAATATAAATATTGTATATAGTTAGTATAGTAGTTTTTCTTATTTCATTCGCTTGTTCATTATAGCTGTTTCCTTTATAACTGTTCAGTTTTGTTATGGTTCAATGACTTACATGTATAGACATGTTCATTATCTTTATACTATAGAATTTGGCATAAAATATAAATATTGTATATAGTTAGTATAATAGTTTTTCTTATTTCATTTTCTGTTGCTTGTTCATTATTGCGGTTTCCTTTTTTACTGTTCAGTTTTGTTGCGGTTCAGTGACTTACACAAATAGACATGTTCATTAAATATTATTTTACATAAAGTGTTATAATTGAATGAATTGCATTGTTTTGTTTTTTGTACAAATTCTAAATAAAAAAATGTGTATAAAATGTGCTTCCTAGCATTCTCTTTCTAACACAATGTTTAGGTTTGACTGTAATCATAATGCAAAAACACTTTAGATCACTATTAAAGGGTACCCCGACTAGTGTGGCATGTTGGCCTTATAAGACTAACGTGGGCGTCAGCTATAAAAAGGTGATACAAAAACACTTCAAATGTTTTTGATTTTATAAAAAAAAGACGAAAATCCGTTCACTCGTAGGCCGCCATTGTTATTTACGTCTCAATGCATTCTGGGTAGTGACGTGTAAAGGTTGTAACTAGCCAAGTTTTGACAGTAGCGAGATGAACACGTCTGCCGTTCAGCCTTTTCAGTTTGAACCCGAGCGCACCTTAGGCTTAAATCAAGAGAATAACGCGGATAACGATAGGCCTACTCAAGAGTTACATGAAAATGAAGATTATCAGAGAGTTGAGGAAGCGAGAGTGGGGCAAAATAGATGGTGTCTGCGGCAGTTTGCCAATGCCAAGCGAGAACGAGAGCGTTTGCTGTAAAGAGCTCCACTTTTTGTCAGCAGCTGTCCTGGGTAACGTTAGGCTATAGATCAGACGATCGTACGGTATAAATAATTTAATAAGTCATCTACCGCCGTCGTTTGCTTTATTTTCCCTAAGCTGTCACTATGTAGTTGAACGCATAGAAATACCCTCTCGGATCTTGTTCAAAATCCTGCCGCGCCACAGAGCACCATTTACATAGTTTTATATTAAATTTACATTTATTTGTCTCAAATCGTTGTTAATGTATATACTGACTTCACCCTGCGCAGCAATATACATTTAGTTTTACATTCATTTACAGAAATCGGCTGGTTGAATGAAAATTGCTGATGTTACCGGATTTTGAGCAAGTTAACAGACGCTCTGAGGCAAAGTGAATTCAGACTGCAACGATTGTATTTAATTGTACAGTACAATCATAACATAGTACAGACATATCTTATTTCCATAATGTCCTTAAATATAACAATATTGCTGCCCATAAACTGACAAAGTGCGCGTCCGGTGTGCGATACCTCGAGTTGTCAGAGACGCGGTGCGGCACTGCGCTTCTCGTCCGGACCGGTGTGCAACCCCCTTTTACACTGAACAAAGTCAACACTATTCTGCTCATCTACCTCATGTACATTTTCAATCTTACAATTACAATATTAATAATTACCATTGCACTAAATTGCCGTGCACTACATATTTAAAATCTGAAATCTCAGACTATACTGACTATACTGAGCTCTTTACAGCAAACGCGGTCGTTCTCGCTTGGCATTGGCAAGCAGTTGCCGCACAGACACCGCGTTATTCTCTTGATTTAAGCCTACGGTGCGCTCGGGTTCAAACTGAAAAGGCTGAACGGCAGACGTGTTCATCTCACTACTGTCAAAACTTAGCTAGCTATCCGGTAGGTTGGAAAAACAATAAACGAAGCGGCTACAGCGGCTAGGCTCAACCAACTACAACCTTTACACGTCACTACCCAGAATGCATTGAGACGTAAATAACAATGGCGGCCTACGAGTGAACGATTTTCGGCTTTTTTTTAATAAAACTAAAAACATTTGGAGTGTTTTTGTATCACCTTTTTATAGCTGACGCCCACGTTAATCTTATAAGGCCAACATGCCACACTAGTCGGGGTACCCTTTAAAAAAAAAAAATCTAAAACTTGATAGAAATATTCTTTGAGATTGTTTAAATATATATTCAAATCCACATATAAATTAAAAGCATTCCATCTAGTGGTCACAACATGGTTCTACGCTTTCTCTCCAGACTCTTACCAGATGGCACTAATCTGCCTTAAACATTTTTTTTTTTTTGAAGGATTAGTCTCTATTTTAACCTAAAACACTGCATAAAAAAAAAAATTATAATATATATAATTTTTTTATTATTATTATTTTCAATAGCAAAAATTGACCATAAATATTAGTAAGTAACATAAAATTCTCTCAAAATACAAAATTAAAAAGAAAAAAATATTATTGAACAAAAATAACTTGCGTTGGTTTTACTGGGATGGAGAAAGTTTCATTTCACTTTTGACCAGGAAGATAACAAGTGTGACTCCGAAAAAAGTCCACCTCTGCCAGTGGAATTTTTAACAGGACCGGGATCAAATTTGGATAACTTTAGTCAATTACTTTAATGATGTTTTGATGTTAATCTGGTCAGCGAACTCTGAAACATATGTGACTCAGCAACACAATAGTGTTGCACGGTGCACCGATACTTCAAAAGTATCGCGATACTTGGAAATTAAAAACTTCACGATTCCTAAATTTATTAGTATCGATACTTCTAAGAATGACCGCGTTCCAGATTTGTAAGAGAGTATTTCATGTTGGTGTGTGCAACGCACGCTTCCAGTGCCTCCCTATGGACGTCTGTGTTTTTTCTCCTCATGCGCGTGTGACAGGGCGCATGAACTGAACGAGCAGAGAGAGAGAAAGCCCCGGTCGCGCGCGCGCACTCTCTCTGCGGAGCCAGGCGAAAGTATAAACAAGCTTCACCGTTTCAAAACTAAGCACTGTCTTGCTCTCTCTCGCGCGCATAATCAAAATAAATCGACACGATGGTAAGGTCGGGAGATTAAAGTTTCATGTGGAGCATTCTATTATTTAATTTTTTTTCTGAATTACCGCTTAATTATGAAATGGAAACTGGCAGTGAAGAAATGTTTTCTGTGATGACACAAATCTCATGGGATGTCCTAACCGCCGGGATAACAACGCGCACACGTCTGATAATGACACGTCCAATTCGCGAACTAATGACCGATTCGTTTTAATGAATGGTTAAAACAACTGATCTTTCCAACACTGAACTCACGATACATCTGAATCGGGGTGTATAACTAATCGGTAACACTTTGTAATAAGGTTTCATTTATTACATAAATGACATAAAAAGTAAGCTACAGTTTGCTTACTCAAGTGTCAGTTGTTTTAAAACAACTACAATCAGGAATCGATAAGAGAATCGTTAAAGAATCGGATCGATAAGCAGAATCATCAGTGGCATTGATATGGATAAAATCTTATCAATTCCCGGTAACTCTTATGTTTCTTATGATAACTGAGATAATGCTGCTAAATTAAAAAAAAAAATTCCTTGAATGTCATTGGTCTAATTTATTTTTATATTTCATATTTTGTTCAAATGGTTAATATATCTGCTGTTCATATGTTCATTTATTAGTCTGTTATATGATTAGAATGGTGTCCCAGTTTTAAAATAAAGCACAGTGCATGATATTTGAGAGTGTTTCTCCCTTTTCAGGAAAAGTATCGAAAAAGTATCGAAATCGCAATTCTTGACTTGGTATCGGTATCGAAACAACAATTTTGGTATCGTGACAACACTACAACACAACATTAAACATTCAGATAAAATACAGTAATGCAAGTGTATGAAAAATCACAAGATTTTAAACTTTATTATAAACTTTATAAAAGACTGCCCCTTGGGTATGTTTTGGACATTTTGAATCACAAATAACAAGATAAAGTAGAACAAGGACAATAATTCAGCACTTATTAATATCTGTGCTCTTATGGTCTTCTATCTCCAATTGTACTGACATTCCTTTTAATTTTGGGCAATACTTCTTACTGTGAATCTGTGCACTTCTGGAATGGCCGAATCTCTTGCCACATTGATGGCATTGATACGGCTTCTCTCCGGTGTGAATTCTCTCGTGTCCTTGAAGGGCTCCTAACTGCTTGAAACTCTTTCCACAGTATGAACACTTGTAAGGTCTTTCTCCAGTGTGGATCCTTCGATGCACTTTCAACTCAGTGGCTGTAGTAAAAGCTTTACCACAATCGGAGCACAAATACTCTTTCACACCAGCGTGTATTTTCTGATGGTCTTTAAAACGGCCGAGCCATGAAAACGCTTTTCCACAAATAGAACACAAGTAAGGCTTATCTTTTGTGTGAACTTTCCTATGGCCCTTTAAATCTGATTCTTTAACAAACTTCTTATCGCACTGATCACAAACAAATGTTTTTTCTCCAGAGTGAATGAGCTTATGAACTTTGAGGCTATATGCCCATTTGAAACACTTTCCACACTGATCACATGTGAACGGCTTCTCTTCGGTGTGAATTCTTACGTGTCTCTGAAAGGATCCTTTCTGTGAGAAACTCTTGCCACACTGAGGACATGTGAACGGCTTCTCACCTGTGTGAAGTCTTTTGTGAATCCGAATGGTTGTTTTATATTTGAAACTCTTCCCACATTGAAGGCATGTGAAAGGTTTCTCTCCAGTGTGAACTCTTATGTGATCCTTGAGGCTTTGTTTAGTTGTGATGCTCTTTCCACATTGAGGGCAGGTAAAATACTTTTTGGCTCCTGTTCTTTGAAATAGTTCTTGTCCTTTTTTTCCTCCAGACACAGCATCATGAAGTTTCTGATACTGAAGTTTCTTCTCCATTTCATTAAATACTTCACTTTTTTCTTGCATGTTCATCACGTCTAAAATGAAAATATAATTTAATTACATGTGAAGTTTAAATGTCACTTCTATTTGTCCTTGCACTATTGATAACAACTATGCCATTTTTTGCTTCTATGGATATGTAACATCAGCCTATGATTTTATTAATCAGTCAGAAAATTTTTATAATTTGTTACATTCAGGTTTTTCAGCAGTCATTAATGAAGAATCAAAAATGGACACCAACCTCTTTGTTCCTCTGTATCTTCACATTTCACTTTGCATGTTTCTGAATTTCTCATATCGGCATTCTCCTCTTTAATTAACTCCATATTTACAACATCACAGCTCATTGGTATGTAGTATGGAGGACCAGATCTGGAAAAAAAGTGATTATATAATACATTACTTCATACAATTAATTCCACTCAACTTTATTCAATGAATAAATTAAATGCATTTTAAACTCTAAATGAGGCCGCTGTGTCTCACACTGGATACAAAAATGGTTATAAAAAGTTTTTATAACCATTGGGTGTGTGAAATAGATCTTCAACGATAATATGGTAATTGTTGTTTTAACATTGTGGAAAACAAATAAAAACACACCATGATGAGTCCTATTTGAAAACAGTTCAAATGCCCCCCAAATTCAAGATATGGGGCAAACAAAAAAAAGCCCCATATGAGTTTTTGATAGTTCTATGATGCAACCGTCACTGTCTCCACCGTAAAACAAAACAAAACATTGCCCTGCATATGTGTTAGACACGTGTCTAATTACATGGATTCATTGATTCTAATGACATGGATTGTGTCTAATGACATCGCGTCTTTCTAAAGAAAACGTATCAAAAGATGGAGCAAATCCGACCTTTCGCGAGTTGGGGAGCGCAATGTTCCATGACACATAATAACATTCCATTCGTATTGACTATTAGGCCTGAAGTCAAGGTGTTTGGAGACCTCCTTCATGCCAGAAAGTTACACAAGTGATAACCTGTCCAAGGCTCTGCGAGTCTCTGGATGAGAAGAGGTTGGCTTGTGTCACTACTAATAACGGAGCCAACATTGTGGCTGCGGTAAGGAAACTTGGATGGGGATGGCTACCATGCTTCGGCCACAACCTCCATTTAGCCGTGACCAACTCCATGAATGCAGAAAAAGAACGCACCGCCCGGGGGCCATGGGTTTGTGTCGAACGCTGGTGACCGCTTTCTCCCATAGCTGTCAAAAGAAACAACAGCTTCAGAAAGAACAAACTGAGCTGGATCTGCCTCAGCACTCTCTCTTCCAGCTCTGTTTTGGAAAGTTTGACTACAAATAAGCTGTGCCTGGGAGATTTCATTCAATATAATCAATAAATAATCTATTGTAGGCAAATAAACATTTAAGTATGTGATTCTGAAATTCCAATTTCATTAAAAGGCTATTGGCAGGCTTACAATCACGATAGTGTGAGCAGCAACACTTTGTTAAATTAAATAGCCTTCGTTAAATAGCCTTCATTAACCACTGAGACAAAAGCGCACACAAAATATGTAAATTTATATAAATATGGAGATAATATAAATATAAATCATATTACATATTATATTATATATACAAGTAATATAAAAAGATGTAAATTTAAATCATGTTATTATATTAAAAGCTTAGTCTAATATATATAGCATAGTATAATATATTATACATATAGTATAATATATGACCGTTTGCGCAAGCATTCCCTCAGAACGTGTGTTCAGTGCTGCAGGTAACGTCGTTACGTCTCTCAGGGCCTCCCTTAAACCTGACAAAGTGAAAATGCTGGTTTTTCTAGCAAAAAATATGAAGGCTGGGATGTAAACCATAGCCTAGCCTACATTTCGTTTTGCCAGCACTTTTTTTTCAGACATCATTTCATTTCTGTTCTAATTGTTCCTGTTCTAAAAGTGAAATAATAAATGTTAAATAAACGTGTTCCTTATTATGTTCAATTGCCTGAAGCCTTGTTTATACTTCTCCGCAGACTGTGCGCGCACCTCCCCAAACGGATGAGGCGTTTATACTCAACGCGCTCGCCGCTGTACTATTCTGTGAAACGACAGGGGGCGACTGAAGTAATTGTCCTCTTAACCATCAGGAATCAACGGTGAGAAGAAGAAAGGTCCACACGTGACAATTTTTATTTTAGTACATCACCACAAATACCACACCAAGCGAGCACGACCAGTTTACCGTGTGGGAATATCTTGCTTTTCAACCACGGTAAGAAAAAATCCATACAGTCCCAGCCCTAAGTGCGTTCCAGTCTGTCTGAAATGCACTGATTTGCACTGAAAAGAGTGCTTTGATTGGCCAGCTGACGAAGTGTGTTGTGATTGGCCTAAAACCTCAAGTGTGTGCTGGAAATGGCTTCTAAAGCAATTGTTAACACAGTTAATGTCGTCAGTATTAAATTAATGCGTTGTCTACATCTTCTATAAAAGACGCGATGACTGAATCTACACATCTAAATTCTCCAGCGGCAGCCATTCTTTGTTGTAAATGAATTCAACCCAAGCACTCTTTGGTGACGTGGATGTTTACGTTACTGTTTATCATCTGTCCATCATCGTATAAAGCCCGCCCTGACAATTTGATTGGTCCGAACAGCTTTGGTTCGGGCATACTTGCTTCACAACGGATCAAGTCCAGACCGAACTTCCCGACCGCAAATGTTGTGTGCGGCGCTAAGTTCGGCAGGCATCCAGGCTAGAAAAAAGTAGGAAGTCTCAAAAACTTTTATTCAAATTGTGACTGAATTACACAGAAAGCAAGTAAAGAGTGGTACAATGGTATATTTTATAATATTACAAATTTCTAAAACCATGATCAATGGCGTCGTGGCATTTTCGAGATGCCGATAGCTTTACGTCAGAGACAAACTTCGACTTGATAAAGATACTTTATTAGACAGGTGAGCAAATGTACATAAAACGAATCAATGTTATATAGCTCAACATGATGAAATGTTAGAATATGATCATTATGTTATTCTAATGTTGATTAGAATAACAGCCAACAAACTAACACATAGAATAACATTATAACTTTCAACACACTCAAATTCAGTGTGATAGTGTAGACCGAAACAGCGCTGCGTTACCTCACAAGTTTCATTTGTTTAATAAACTGACCTGTGAGTAGTAATTCAGCACTTGTGGGTAGTTCGGTAGAATGAAATGTCCTTATTCCTTTATATCCGCGGGACTCGCGTGTATGTAAAATTCCGTGTTAACACTAGATTCCGGGTTAATTTGCCAATTCCGCGATTTCGTGATCGCAAAAATTATAGGGCCCTATTTAATTAATTTTATTTTATTTATACAGATTCGGTCCCCTACAAAATCACCCCAATCTTCCTAGAATGATTAATCCTTTACAAATAGAGATATTCAAATCATGAAGTGAAATTGTTTTAATATCGCAAATATTTATATATATATATATATATATATATATATATATAGCAGGAAAAAAAATATGTCAATGTCAGTTATTTACAGGGGCGGGTGGCCAATAGAGGGGCACTAGGGCGTCGCCCCACGACCACATTTTATAAGCCACACTCAATAAATAAGTTAACAATACACATACCAAGGGCAGAAATTAATATATATGTCACTTGCAAAGTTTAGGTTAAAGATACAAACAAAGAGGGATTCGAGCAAATAACATATCAATAACAAGGTATAATTTACAGGCTGTGAGCTGAAGAGTAATACTCAGAGAAAAAAAATTAGTTTTTAAGAGGTTTTTGAAGGAGAGAAGGGTGTATGCTTGACAGATGTGTTGAGGTAGAGCCACAACGCTTAAAGACCTGATGACTCCCATGGTTACCAAACTCTTGAAACTGACTGAATATGGCACAGCCCCACCTAAGATATTTTTCACCAGCCGCCACTGGTTATTTCCAATGTCGTGCAGACCTACGTGGTATTGATTCAATATCAGTATCGAGATATTTTAGTCAGGTATCGTATGGAAGTCATAATTTTGGGATCATGACAACACAATGTCCAGTATATTATTAGTGGATGTCCAGTCAAATGACAACAAGCTGGATGATTTTAAAGCCTGAAGAGTTCCAGCGAGTGACACATGTGTATCAGTGTATCAGATTCATCAAAAATTGCAATGCTCTCTGTCTTACTGAAACATGGTTTGATCATGTGACCCTCCTCCACTCTCGCTCTGCGCACAACCGGACCCCGTCCAGACCATCACATGTTTGCCTGCGACATGGAGGAAAACAGCGCGGCTCCACACTGCAGAAGACCATCTGGTTAATAAGACAAACAATGGTTCAATTAATAGATGCCAATCAAGCCATCTGTAAATAATGCCATAAATCAATTACGTAAAAAAATGGAAGCAAATCAAATCTTTTCCACCACTTGCAACATCACCATAAAGTTCAGTACGATGAGTGTTTAGAGCTTGCTACAGCCACGAAAACTAAGCAGCACGAAAAGTTTTCTGTCCCAAAACAAAGCTCGTTGAAAGCTTCTCTTACCCGCAGCGCGCCATACGAACAGAAAAGTTATAATCTATCACTTTTCTCTGATGTTTGCACTATGTTGTTAAATCTTGTGAAATATATAATTGTACATTAGCCACTATAAATGCTGTAATTGTTGTTCATAAATTATTCAACCACTGTACTGGATTAGTTATAAATATATAAATAAATTGACCATAACAACACTATATTTGTGAGAAAAGATTCCTTAGCATTTCATACTTACCTCAAAGTTATTTATTTTCTTTACTGTTACTTACTTTCTGTGTTTTTATTTTTTTATGCACAAATGCGGCCAAAAGCATTGCAGGCCTGTGAACAGCAATTTGCAAGCGAAAACAACAGAGGCAGGAACTGCAAAACGCAACTGTACAAATTGGGTTATTTCGGGAACCTTTTGTCCCATGCACACAACAAAGTCATTAAGACATTTGCAACAGTTTGTTTATTTTTTACACAAAGTTTGATTTTACGCAATTAATCTGTTTTGCAGGTCCTGCCTCTGTTGTTTTCGCTTGCAAATTGCTGTTCACAGGTGTGAAATGCTTTTGGCCGCATTGTGCGCAAAAACCGTGCCAAAAGTGCAAGCGCGGAAAAGTGAAAGTCTGAAGAATACAGATCCTATTTATTTTGCGTTTAGCATGAAGCTGCATCTTCAAAATAAATTAATTACACTTACGAATAACAGTTCAATGCAGCAAATCTTTTTTTCATACACTTGAAGGGCGAGTTACACCTTTGCAAATCTTCTCTTGCGCATGCAAATTTAATTTACGCTTGCAATCTTATGTACACTTTCACAAATCTAACCCTGCGCATGCGATTCTTTATGCCATAATTTTAACTTCATATTTAACGCCTTTATTTGTGGAAGGGTGAAATAAGACTTTTTAAAACACAGGAATTTTCTAAATGAAACGTTATCGACATAATCCCAGATAAAATGGAGAATTAATTTGTCAATATCACACATCCTTGTGTTTGCTCGCTTCCGTATGTGATTTATTCATTAATATTTGCATGAAAATCATAATTTGTAATGTTGTTAAGTGGACCAACACAGCAATGAAAACATCTTCAAATGCTCTCCTGAAGCTATGCGATTTCCAGACAATTAAAATTACTCCCAAAATGAAGAAAGCATAATAACAATAATTAATTGAACTAGAACTAGCACTTACAAAATGATCCGTACAATAGAACAAGAACAGAGGGCTGAACGTTGTTGTTGTTGTTATTCTTCTTCGTCTTGTGTTGTGTTGTTATTGGCGGGTGGAAAAAAAACGTACGATGAATTACCGCCCCCTACTGAACTGTAGTGTGGAGCTTGACTCTTGGGGGAATAAAGGGCTTAAGTGTTGCAACACAAATAATCACATCGAGGACAGGGAAAATATTAAAAACATTTGGTGTTTATAAGATGTTAGTTACTTTCCAAATGAAATAAATGGTTTCTTTCTAGCGGATATTTTGTAACTTTTTTTTTTCAATAATAAAAGGTAGGCCTAGTGTGTTGATTCAATTAAAAATCAACACATTACATATTTTAAAATATTACACAATTCATTGAAGCCTGTTTGTCATGTATAATACACAGACCAATCGTCATCTAGCACAACAAGTTTAAATTTGATTGGAAAATGTGAACTGGAGCGGTAATTTTCCAGTCATTCATAAATCGTTTGAAAATTACATGGACAGACGAATTTACATTTATGATGCGATCTGAATCTGCATCGTTGAAACAATGGATGTTAATTGACTACAAAGCATTGCACTAAACCAGCACCGGTAGTATTCAAGTCACTTTAATTTGTCTATTGATACATCGTTTACTATACAGTAAACATAAATGCTAGCATATATAATTATGCAGCAATAGTATACTACTGGTCAAAAAATGTGGATCAAAAATTTATTTGATAAAAAAAAAACAGAAATGAAAGAAAGCATTAATTTATTAAACTAAAAGACTTCAGATGCAAAAGCCTCTATTCCGTTTAAAGTTTTTGTTTAATATTCACATTTTGATCAGGCTCCTATGTATAGGTTTCTACCCAAGTACTGTCATTTCTGATGTGCTGATTCTGGGATTTAGTGAGTTTAAAGTGAAAGTATTTGATGAACGTATGCTATGTGCGGAGAGCATTCACTCAATATTATTACCTCATTTTTGACAGTGGCTTTTAGAGCCTTTTGCACTGGAGGTCTTCATTATATATACATATATATATATATATATATATATTAGGGGTGGAACGGTACACAGAAGTCACGGTTCGGTTCATACCTCGGTTCAGACATCACGGTTCGGTACGATTTCGGTACAATGGAGGGAAAAGCAAAACAAAAATGCATAAGGCATTGTATTTTTTAAATAAGTTTTATTAATAAAGGCATAGAACCAGTTTATTTGTAGTGCACTGACAATAGTTTTATATAATTAGTTTATTAATTAAATTAATAAAAAGACCTTGAGATGTGTTTGGTAATTGTACCTGAAATAATTTAAAATTAATTTGCTATATTTCAGATCAATATATTTGTTTTCCTTAATTTTAATTAACATTATTACTTAACAATGTAACATTATTCTCATCTGAATTATAAATAATGGATTTCTGTATAAAATAATACTACCATTAAAAACACATTCGATTTTCTTTTTTAATCAATGTAGAATGTGTAACTTAAAAATAAACAGATTAGTGCTCCGAGGACAAGAAATGAAAACGTTAGGTTACTGACGTAACCCCGGTTCTCTGATAACATGAAGTGAGGTATCTCACTATGGGAACGCCTCTGGGCGTGTCCGATCGCGGAAGCACCAATTACACCACGTCTGCCAACTATGGCAGACCAATCGCTGCAGCGATCAGGGAGTCCCGCCTCCCTGTATATAAACGCAGCTTACCTGCCGTTTCGTCATTCTCCGCATATCTCTTCTCCGTGCGAAAAAGGCAAGGAGGGCAATGTTGTGAGATACCTCACTTCATGTTATCAGAGAACCGGGGTTACGTCAGTAACCTAACGTTCTCTTTCTAACATTCGTTCGGTATCTCACTATGGGATATAGACAACTCCCGTCTTGCCGATATGCTGACGAAGCAGACTGAAGAAGATGGGAAGTAATACTGAATCACAGACCCAGTCGGAGAGACACAGGATAAAATGGGGACAGGTGCCCCCTTTATTAAAAATCATCTCATACCCCTTGACTACTTACTCCCAGAACTGAGTGTGCCAGAGAGGGTTCTGTAACATCCAGTCTATAAAAACGGATAAATGTGTGCGGAGAGGACCAGCTGGCCGCCGCGCAGATTTCCTGAATAGAAATCCCCTTAAATAGAGCCCAGGATGTAGACATCCCCCTAGTAGAATGCGCTCTTAGTCCTACTGGGGGCTCCATATTCATGCTTTTGTAACATAACACGATCGCCTCCACCACCCAGTGGGAAAGGCGTTGCCGGGAGATAGGTTTTCCCTTGTAAGAGTCAGCCCATGAGACAAATAGCTGGTTGCTCTTACGCAATATGTGGGTTCTCTGTACATAACTGTACAGCGTGCGAACCGGACATAAACAGTGTAACCTCTCCTCTTCTGGAGAAGAAAAAGGAGGGGGATGAAAAGCTGGCAAGTCTACTGCTCTTACGGTATCCGCGTGCTCATATACTTTGGGCACGAACGCCGGGTTAGTTCTAAAATTAGCTCTTTGACCACCCGGAGCGAACTTCATACATGAAGGGTGAACTGATAACGCCTGTAGTTCACTCACCCTCTTTGCTGTTGTAAGAGCAAGTAACAGAGCCGTCTTTAAAGAGAGCAGCTTTAAGGCAATGCTATCAATGGGCTCGAACGGGGCTTTTGAGAGCGCGCTCAAGACCACAGACAAATCCCATGGTGGGACCAGCGTCTTTGATACTGGGTGCAGCCTACGTGCGCCTCTCATAAAACGACAGACTAGAGGGTGTTGGCCAATGGTACCCGAGTCAATACCCACATGACATGCCGATATAGCGGACAGATAAACCTTCACCGTGGAAAAAGCTCTGCCTTTATCCAGGAGGTCTTGGAGAAAACACAGCCCATCCGAAACAGAGCACAAGAACGGAACAATGTTCTTATCTGCGCACCATTCCTCAAACACTCTCCACTTTAGGTTATATAAAGAACGAGTCGAGGCCGCCCTCGCGTTCTGAATCGTCTCAATAACTTTAGAAGGTAGTCCGGCTGCACTCAGATTCAACCTCTCACGGGCCAGGCCCAGAGAGCTAACCTCTGAGGGGAGGGGTGGAAAATTTCTCCCCGTGCCTGTGAGAGGAGGTCCCTGCGCGCTGGTAACTGCCAGGGCTGGTCGTAGAGCAGTTGCGCAATCTCCGCAACCCACAGTCTCCCCGGCCAGTACGGCGCGATCAGAATCATTACATGTCTGCGCTCCCGAACCCTCCGTAGTGTCGGCTCGATCAAGCTCAACGGAGGGAACGCGTACAGTAACACGTCTGGCCACTCGTGGGCTAGAGCATCCACACCCAATGGTGCATCGTCGCCGACCAGAGAGAAGAACAGGGGACATTGTGCGTCTTCGCGCGATGCGTAGAGATCTACGGCAGCCTGGCCGAATCTCTGCCACAACATGAGGATCACCTGGGGGTGGAGTCTCCACTCCCCGTACAGGGGATTCCCTCTGGACAATAGATCCGCTCCCCTGTTCATTATCCCCGGGACATGTGTCGCGCGTAATGACAGGAAGGTCCTGTTGCTCCACATAAGCAGTTTCTTCGCTACCAAGTGAAGCGTCTGAGAACGCACTCCTCCCTGCCGATTTATGTAGGCAATCACCGTTGTATTGTCTGTCCTGACCAATACGTGATGATTCTTTAGAAAATGCACGAAATGTCTCAGAGCTAGAAACACTGTCAGTAGCTCTAGAAAATTTATGTGCTTCTCTCTCAGTGCGGGAGACCAAACTCCTCTCACTGTCCTGCCCTCGAGCACTGCGCCCCAGCCTGTGAGAGATGCGTCTGTCGTCACCACTTTTCTCAGTACGATCGGACCCAGAGGGCATCCTGTCCTGAGAAAAGACGGGACTCTCCAATGACAGAGAGCGCTCATGCATTCTGGCGAGACGCGCACTCTGCGGCTGAGGCGGCTCTCGGGGCGAATGCCCTGTGACGCTGTCCAGTTCTGAAATTCTCTCATTCGTAACAGTCCCAGGGGAACCACGGACACAGTTGAGGCCATCAGTCCTAGTAGCCGAAGACATATCCTGAAAGAGACTGATCTCCCTCGTTGGAAAAGAGAGAGGCAGCTGTGAAAAGTCTTGATGCGGTCCTCTGATAGGAACGCTCGAAACGTCACAGAATTCAACCTGAGACCCAGGTAAACTATTTCCCGAGACGGAGATAGACAACTCTTCGCTTGGTTTATCTTGAAACCTAATCTCTCCAGATGTGTCACTAGTGTGTGTGTATCGCTCTCTGCCTGCCGTCGGCCCGGCGCGCAGATAAGCAGATCGTCCAGATATGATGAAATTCTGATCCCTGCTCTCCTCAACGGAGTCAGGGCTCCTTCTACACACTTGCTGAATACTCGAGGAGCCAAAGCTAGGCCAAATGGTATTCTCGTATACTCGAATGCTGTGCCCTGATAGGCGAACCTCAGATATTTCCTGTGCGCAGGAAAAATATCTATGTGAAAATATGCGTCCTGGAGATCTACCGAGGTGAACCAGTCTCCTTGCCGAATATTTTGACACAACGTTCTGATAGACAGCATTTTGAATTTGTATTTTCTGAGGTGTCTGTTGAGGACCCGTAAATCCAGAATGGGACGGAGACCTCCCCCTCTCTTGGGAATCACAAAATAACGGGAGTAGAAACCCTTGTGGCTCTCTTCCGTTGGAATCACTCTTATCACTCCCTTTTTCATTAAAGAGGCTATTTCTTCCTCTAAAACCAGAGCTGCTTCCCCTTTGGCCACTGAAATTAACACTCCGTTGAACCGAGGAGGTTTTACAGCGAATTGAAGCCTGTATCCCCTCTCTACGGTGGTTAAAACCCAGGGATGAACTGCGCATGCGCGCCAGTTCACTGTCTGAGCAGCGAGTGGGCCATTCCTGTCTTCGCTCACTAGAGGTGCCGTAGCACACTCTAGCGGCAAAGGAGGGGAAGACCGCTCCAGAGATGGAGTTATATTGGTCTTTATTTGTGATTGTTTTATTCTTTTGTGATCTTTTTCTCTTTTTTTCACATTCTGCGCCCTCGGTCCTTGACCTGGATGCGTCAGAGGAAAATTTATTTTTGCAAAACTGCTTGTGCACGTTAGACCTTCTTCCCTCGTAACAGACCTCGAAGGTGGAGGGGGAGACGATCTCTTGGGGGGCACTCGCAGAACGGTGGCCACATTCCCGCAAACATTGGACTCTGAACTGTCCACAACACAAACATATTTCACCTCTGAATTCCTTCTCCTTTTCCCCGCGGGAGGAAGAGAGGAATCGTTCTGAAGGGATGGGACAGAGAAACCCTGGGTGCTGTCTCCCAACCCTTCCTGATGCTGAACTGATGTATCAGGTCGACCGCCTCTTTTTGTTCCCCTGGGGGGCTGGCGATCGGTGTTTCGCTGCTGCGGCCGCGAAAGACTGTTTAGGTCTCACGAAACCGGGTTTTGGCTGTGGGGCCGCGTTGCCCGGCTGTTGTGGTGGAGTAGAGCGGGAAGGCTGGTAATCTGAATGCCCTCCTCTGCCTGCCGGTCTGAAATTCGGCCGGTTCGGGTGATAAGGCCGAGCCGCCGGCTTTCTAGGGAGACAGACCTGGAAAGCTTCTCCCTCCTTCTTCCGTATGTCACACTGCTGCCGCATCGCCGTTACCGTCGCGCCGAACATGGCTTTAGGATCTATAGGGGCGTCCAGAAACTCTGCTTTCTCCTTTTCAGAGAGCCCTGACAAACCCAGCCACAGCGATCTCTCACCCACAACTGCTAAGCCCATACTCCGTCCGCAACTTTGAACTGCTCCGCGGGACGTGCGCAGGTTCAAATCTGCGATGACGCATATCTCCTCCCAGAGCACTGGGTTGGGAGATCCGGAGTCCAGTTGACGACCCATCTCCTCTAATAGCTCCGCTTGATAGGCTGTAAGGAGGGACGTTGCGTTTAAAGCACGGACGGACAGCGCAGTGGATTTGTAGATCTTTTGAAAAACAGAGGCGGCGAAGCGCTCTGTTTTCCCTGGCAGCGACGCTCCGGTTGAAGAGAGCGCCGCCCTACGGCCCGGGTGCAAGTGATTTGCAACCGAAGTTTCCACCGGGGGAGGATCCGCCATCCCTAGATCCTCCATTCCCTGAACATCCAGCCTCGAGAAACCCTTGACGGGCACTCGATGTGAAAAAGGCTTGTCCCAAAACTTCTTCATCTCCGTCACACAGGCCGGGACGGCCGGAATGAACTGCCTGGCTGGCGGGAGACGTGACGGAAGTCTCTTTCCGTCATACAGGTCTCTTTCAGCCCCTTGGCCTGCCTGTTGGGATGGCCAGTCGATCGATAATCTAGCCGCGGCCCTGCGACAGACCTCGATTAGATCCGAATCCACCTGTACAGGGGAGGGTGAACTCTCATCCTGTGCACTCGGCGGCCTGGACTGGTTCGGGGGAAGAATGGCATCTTCATCGTCGTCGTCCTCGTCTTCGAGGATGTTCGACAACACCTCGTCATCGTCATCTTCCTCACCCGCTAATGGATCATCGAACAGCGGGGGAAGGACGGGTGACACCTTCTCCATCATCTCTGCCCATGAGGTAGTGGTCCGGGGACAATCCATGGGTTCCTCTCTGGGTTGAGCAGAGAGGCATGGGTCCGACTTTCCACTGACTGCCACGCGGAGCCTTCTTTCTCGGGTCTTAGTCGAGAAAGCAGCGCAGTGCGGGCATCCCTCGGGGTTGGACAGCGCTGCCTGCGCGTGTTTAGCGCCCAGACAGGAGATGCAGAGGCCGTGTGCATCCTTAGCAGAAATCCACATTCCACAAGCACACGGATGTGGGGGGTGACCTTTTCCCCCGGGGCTCTCCGGTTCTATCGCGGTGGCCATGGGGCTAGCACTCTCTTCGTACGGTGAGTTCTCACGCAACGTGACAACTGGTACGGAGCCGTGCTGCGATTAGAGAGCTATCGTTTTCCTTATCCTTTTGGTGCGTGGTAAGCGCCCCGAAAAAATTTGGAAAAGATTAGAGAACTTAAGAGCAAGAAAACTCGTCTTGACACGTTAGTTATCGTACTCTTAAGTGACGAAGTCACTCAACGACCTAAGGAAAATCTTGCGTTGGGGACGTTACCTCTCGGCTCCGTCTGAAAACTGTTAAGCAATAGTTCCCAAAGTCTGCTGAGGACAGCTTCCGAAATCTTCCACGGGGAAGAGAGCGAGAATGACGAAACGGCAGGTAAGCTGCGTTTATATACAGGGAGGCGGGACTCCCTGATCGCTGCAGCGATTGGTCTGCCATAGTTGGCAGACGTGGTGTAATTGGTGCTTCCGCGATCGGACACGCCCAGAGGCGTTCCCATAGTGAGATACCGAACGAATGTTAGAAAGAGAACCAATGCAATATGATGAATGTCCAAAAGATGGGACCCACAGACTGTTTTGAAATGGGGTTGGATAAATATGTTTTGCTTTTAAAAAAGTGTGTGTGTGTGTGATTTTGGTTGGGTGACAGTTGTAGGTTACAGTTTGACAAGAGTTTACAGTGTGACAAAAGCACAATGTTGTGTTTTATTGCGAGTGTACACAAAGTAAACACTTTGCAGGTTTAATGATCTGTATGAACAAAATGACGGAGTATGTTTTTTATGTTTCCATTGTTCGCTCGCGCCTCTCTCTCTCTCTCTCACACACACACACACAGTTCGATCGCGCCCGCGCCTCTCTCTCTCACACACACACACAGTTCGATCGCGCCCGCGCCTCTCTCTCTCACACACACACACACACACACACAGTTCGATCGCGCCCGCGCCTCTCTCTCTCTCGCGCGCGCACACACACACTCCAGCATTGCAATCTTGACATCGCAGCCTGTTCATTATGCGGTCACACCAAACGCGAATAGAGCGTCAAATTCGCGTCTAGTTCGTCGACGCTACTCCAAAGCGAATAGGACGCGCGTATAAAGCCAACGTTTGAAGTGAACGCGCGTTCAGAGCTAAGCCGAGGGTACAGATTATGTGTCCCTAAAGAACCCGCGTATCTAACAGTAGTTCCGCATTACATTAATTAATTTGATTGTCCACACTAATACATTTTCGTTTGAAAACGTATATTTTTCTCTCCATTTTGGCCTTCCGTCCACACTGAGACGGTGTTTTAAGTCAACAAAAACGTATCTTATGAAAAACGGTCTCCAAGGCGGGTACATTTGAAAACGCCGTTGTAGTGTGGACTGTGGAAACGGAGGCTTTTGAATACGATGACGTAGTTTTAGTCATGTGATGCAGTCATATGACCAATTCAGCCAAGATGGTGAGCAACATTGTACAGCAGTTGTTTTGGATGCTCTCCGTTTTGACAGCCTGGTTAAAGATTAATGTCAGTTTGTCAAGTCAAGTCAAGTCACCTTTATTTATATAGCGCTTTTTACAATACAAATTGTTTCAAAGCAGCTTTACAGAGATAACAGGAAAACAATGTTGTAATAGTATTGTTAAATTCAAAATTAAATGTTAAATGTCCCCAACTAAGCAAGCCAAAAGCCAATGGCGACAAAAGCGAAGAGAGGCGAAAAAGGCAACAGTGGCAAGGAACCAAAACTCCATCAGGTGACAGAATGGAGAAAAAAACCTTGGGAGAACCCAGGCTCAGTCAGGGGGCCAGTCCTCCTTTGGCCAATGAACGAACAGTGTATGATTATGAGTTAGGCAGTATAATGTCAGGAGTCAGATGTGATCAGAACTTTCACGATATTTATCCAGTTCATCTGGTTGGGGTTGGGTCATCCGGCCGGTGAGGAGATGAGTGTGTTGAGGTGTCCATGGGCCTTCACAGTGTTGATGGGGCTGGCTCATCAGGGATGCGTTGTCGTCGTGTCCATGTGATGGTCCTTCCTCAGATCTGGATATGGCCTGGATCCGGCGGTTCGCGGTAAACCTCGGGATAAGCAGAGAGACTAATATTAGCGTAGACGCCATCCTTCTTATGATGTACAAAGTACATCAGGAATTATGGGAAGTGTTCCCGGTTCCGGCTGATCTAAACTATGCAGCCTAACATTGAATTATAGAAATCTATAATGTGTTATGTGTATGCTAAGCCAAAGAGATGTGTTTTTAGTCTAGATTTAAACTGACAGACTGTATCTGCTTCCCGGACTGTGTTAGGAAGATTGTTCCAAAGTTTTGGTGCTAAATAGGAAAAGGATCTACCGCCAGCAGTCGATTTTGATATTCTAGGTATTATCAACTGGCCAGAATTTTGAGATCGCAATAGACGTGAAGGACTATAATGCGTTAAGAGCTCGCTCAAGTACTGGGGAGCTAAACCATTTAGTGCTTTGTAAGTAATCAGCAATATTTTAAAATTTATACGATGTTTAATAGGCAGCCAATGCAGTGTTGACAGAACCGGGCTAATATGGTCATACTTCCTGGTTCTGGTAAGAACTCTAGCGGCTGCGTTTTGAACTAGCTGTAGTTTGTTTATTAAGCGTGCAGGGCAACCACCCAGAAGAGCATTACAATAATCTAGCCTGGATGTCATGAATGCATGAACTAATTGTTCCGCATTTGTCAGTGAGAGCATATGACGTAATTTAGATATATTTTTAAGATGGAAAAATGCGGTTTTACAGATACTAGACACGTGACTTTCAAATGAAAGATTGGTATCAAAGAGCACACCCAGGTTCCTAACCGACGACGAAGACTTAACAGAGCAGCCATCAATTGTTAGACAGTATTCTGGGTTATTACGTGTGGCAGTTTTTTGTCCAATGATTAGAATCTCTGTTTTTTCAGAATTTAGTAATAGGAAATTACTGGTCATCCAATTTTTTATATCAGCTATGCATTCCGTTAATTTTAAGAATTGGTAAGTTTCGTTAGGTTTTGAAGAAATATACAGCTGAGTATCATCAGCATAACAGTGAAAGCTAATTCCATATTTCCTAATGATATCTCCTAATGGCAGCATGTACAGAGTGAACAGCAGCGGTCCTAGTACTGAGCCTTGTGGTACGCCGTACTGAACTTGTGATCGATAAGACATCTCTTCATTTACTGCTACAAACTGAAAACGGTCAGATAAGTATGATTTAAACCATGCTATTGCAATTCCACTAATGCCAACATAGTTTTCTAGTCTATTTAAAAGAATGTTGTGGTCGATAGTATCAAATGCAGCACTAAGATCAAGTAACACTAACAGAGAGATACAACCACGATCGGATGATAAGAGCAAATCATTTGTGACTTTAATGAGAGCAGTCTCAGTACTATGGTACGGTCTAAATCCGGACTGAAAATCCTCGCAGATATTATTTCTTTCTAAAAAGGAACACAGTTGTGATGATACTGCTTTTTCTAGTATCTTTGACAGAAAAGGCAGATTTGAGATTGGCCTGTAATTGACTAATTCTGTAGGATCAAGTTGCGGTTTTTTAACAAGCGGTTTAATCATAGCCAACTTAAAGGTTTTTGGTACGTATCCTAGAGACAAAGATGAATTAATGATATTTAGAAGAGGATCTATGACCTCTGGAAGCATCTCTTTCAGTAGCTTAGTCGGTATAGGGTCTAGCATACAAGTTGTGGATTTAGATGAATTAACAAGTTTGCAAAATTCTTCCTCTCCTATAGCAACAAATGAATCAAAATGTTCCTCACGGAGACTACAATGCACTCCCTGATGCGCTACTGTAGTAGACGGTTGCATAGTTATAATTTTGTCCCTGATATTATAGATCTTATAAGTGAAGAAGTTCATAAAGTCATTACTGCTGTGTTTCTTGGAAACTTCTGGGCTTGAAGCTTTCTTTTTCGTTAGTTTAGCCACTTGTTCAAATAAATACCTAGGATTATGTTTATTTTCTTCTAATAAGGTTGAAAAATAATCCGTTCTAGCATCTTTTAATGCCTCTCTGTAAGCAATCGAGCTCTCCTTCCATGAAATCCGAAATACCTCTAGTTTTGTTTTCTTCCAGTTTCGTTCCATTTTTCTGGCTGCTCTCTTAAGGGCCCGGGTGTGCTCGTTGTACCACGGCGTTGGACTATTTTCTTTAATCTTCTTTAAGCGCAACGGAGCAACTATGTCTAAAGTGCTGGAAAAGAGAGATTTAAACGTTTCTGTTGCAATATCAAGTTCTTCTAAGCTATCCGGGATGCTGAGATTATGAAACTGATTAGGAAGATTATTAATAAAGCCATCTTTAGTGGCAGAAGTGATAGGTCTAACATATTTATAACACGGAGTCGGCTTTGCAGCCTTGGCTAAATGTAATTTACACGAGACTAGATAATGATCTGAGATGTCGTCGCTCTGCTGCAGAATTTCAACGGCATCAACATCTATTCCATGAGATAATATTAGATCTAGAGTATGATTACGACAATGAGTAGGTTCTGACACGTGTTGTCTCACTCCAATTGAGTTTATAATGTCTTTAAATGCCAGTCCCAATGCATCTTTTTCATTATCTACATGTATATTAAAATCACCAACAATTAGGACTTTATCGGCAGCCAATACTAATTTTGATAGAAAGTCAGCAAATTCTTTGATAAAATCTTTATGGTGCCCTGGTGGCCTGTATACAGTAGCCAGCAGAATTTTCAAATGTGATTTATTGTTTACACTATGTATTTTTACATTAAGCACCAACACTTCAAAAGAAGTATATTTAAAACTAGATTTCTTAGTGGTTTTGAAAATATTACTATAAATTACAGCAACACCTCCCCCTTTGCCTTTCGGACGAGGCTCATGTTTATAACAGTAATCTTGCGGAGTGGACTCATTTAAAGTAATGTAATCGTTTGGTTTTAGCCAGGTTTCTGTCAAACACAGCACATCTAGGTTATAGTCTGTAATCTTATCATTAACTATGAGCGCTTTTGAATTAAGGGATCGAATATTCAACAACCCAAGCTTTATCGTTTGCTCATCTGTATTATATCTGTTTTTTATTTGTTGAACATCAATTAAACTTTTAACCTTAGAAAGTTTTGGCAGTTTTTTGGATTTCCAAATTCGGGGAACAGACACAGTCTCTATATGATGATATCTAGATGAAAGAGCCTCTATGTGATGGGATTTATCTGACCTTGGTGACGTGAGGCCGCTAGCAGACGGTCGGTTAAGCCAGTCTGTCTGCTTCCTGACCTGAGCCCCAGATTGTCATGTTTTATCTCTAAGACTATGAGCCAAATTACTAGAGAGAAGAGCAGCACCATCCCAGGAGGGATGAATACCATCTCTTTTCAACAGGTCAGGTTTGCCCCAAAAACTTTTCCAATTGTCTATGAATTCTATATTATTTTGCGGACACCAATTAGACAACCAGCCATTGAGTGAACACAATCTACTAACTATCTCATCACTCCTTCGAACAGGAAGGGGACCAGAGCAAATTACAGTGCCTGACATCGTACTTGCCAGTTCAAACACCTCTTTAATATTAATTTTGGTGATCTCCGACTGGCGAAGTCGAACATCATTTGTGCCGACGTGAATAACAATCTTAGAGAATTTACGATTAGCATTAGCCAGCACTTTTAAATTTGCTTTGATGTCAGGCGCTCTGGCTCCCGGCAAACATGTGACTATGGTGGCTGGTGTCTCTATTTTCACGTTCCGTGTAATAGAATCGCCAATTACCAGGGCATAATCAACATAATTCTCAGTGGGTGTTTCACTGAGTGGGGCAAATCGATTTGTTATGGTAATCGGAACAGAAGAGTGGTTTTTTGATCCGCGACTAGAGCGATCTCTCACAGTTACCCATCTGCCTGGCTGCACAGGCAATAACTCAGCCGGAACCGAATCATGTAAATGATTCACTATGCTAGGCGCATCCAAAATAGTATCTAAGGCTCGAGCACACTTACTATCCTCAATTAAAGTTTGGATGCGTGTCTCTAATTCTGAAATCTTCTCCGTCAGCCTGACTGTCTCCTTGCATTTATCACATATAAACCCTATATTGCCGACGGGGAAGGCTATAGTAAACATGTGGCATGAGGTGCAGGTGACAATAACAGGACAAGACATTACTCACCGTGTTTGTTGACTGATTCTTACTCACCTGGGCTTTTTACGAACTCAGAGGCGCGGGCGCGCACGAGAAAAATAAATAAATAAATAACTAAGCGCACGGGCGAAGCGTTAACAGGCTAACGAGATACAAGCGTGTTGTGCTAACAGTAACGGAAGCTAGCGATGTTAGGTTAGTCTGAGATGTTAGGTAAACTATATTAGTAGTATAAACTCTAGAAATGATCGTAAATTTATGGT